>OX352285.1:4866562-6083202 GCA_947086405.1 Esperia sulphurella
ATGTTTTATAATGTATTCCCTCAGTCGCCTTGTACGACATCCACGGGAAGAGTTGGAGTGGTCCTATTCTACTCTACCGAAAACCACACGGCAAATACTATACTATATACGAGTAGATAATCCATTTACTGTTATATACTGTTACTGTTACTCTGTTATGATTGTTTGCTGTACTTCTGTATCATTAAGTGACCTATTTGTAACATTGTATTTGTGCTGTGTCTAAGAATAAGAGAATTATCTATCTATCTATTTACAAATTAAATGATTAAGAATAGATAATTTAATATTATTTGTACTTTTACTAGCAAGCGGGAGGCGGAAAAGAATTATAGATGATTAAATTAGTAATGTGGAATGTCCATATTTATATTACTGTATGAGGTAATACATAAATGAAAGACAAATTAAGAACAAACTAGCTGGTGCCCGCGACTTCGTCTGCGCAGAATTAGTATTTCGAGTAGCTAATATAAGGGTTCACTATTTTGGCTATAATGGCTTACACATAAGATATAGATATATACTGTGGCGGGCTTTTTTGTAGGACTATTTAAGATAAACATTTCCATCATACATTACATATGTGTAACTCTAGCGGTTTTGGCAGCGCACGCCAGAATAGCTCGCAGATGGTAGATTTTTTCCTAGTTACTTGATATTTTGGACAATTCACAGAATATCTTTATAAATTGTAGCCTATGTGTTATTCTGATGTATAAGCTATATTATTGTAAAGTTTCATTAAAATCCATTCAGTAGTTTTTACGTGAAAGAGTAACAAACATCCATCCATACTTACAAACTTTCGCGTTTATAATATTAGTAGGATGTCAAATCTCAGGAAATTTTCCGCATTAAAGTAAACAATTCGTCGCAAGCACTGCAAATGACACACCTAATTCCGATCTCTATTTATCACACAACTTATACGCAACTTCTCATGCGCCTTAAATTTTTCTTCCAGAGCGAATGAAGATATTTTGATGTACGTATTATAATTGTCGCTTGAAGTCAGAACTCAATCTCACCTGATGGTAAGTGAATGAGGCCTAAGGTGGAGCGCGCTTACCCAGAAGATGCCTACTCACTCATCTTTTAAAAAGATCCAAATTGTACTTGTCCGGAAATACCGAAGCAGGTAGTGAGTTCCATTCCTTAGCAGTTCGCATTATGAAAGAGGAAGCAAAACGCTTCGTGCGAAAGCGTGGTATGTCAACTACATAAGGATGAAGTTCCTGTAGTCCGGTGACGGAACGGAGATAAGGCACCAACTATTATACAAAAGACACAGATATGACGTACCTTCGGTGATGGGAGCCATGATGACTTCGTCCATGACGTCCTCGTCTCCCATTGGCCGCGCGGAGGGCGGCCGGCTCGGCAAGGACAGTAGGGTACCACGAGGCACTTTCTGATCGCCAGTGGACACTGATGTGTTATCGTCTTCCATTTCTGTGGGAGAAACGTTGGGCGATGTAACATTACCGTGGTAACACTAGGGCCAAGCTATAACTTGAGTTTCCAGAGCCGTAAAACACGATAAAAATAACTAAAACTTGAGAACGTTTTGGTTGTTCGCGCGTTTTTTGGAGAACAGTGTGTTGTTGTTTTTTCCAAAATAATGTATAGGTATTCTGGCTTTGTTGCTTAGTAGTGATAGTATATTACGCAACAAATGTCTGTGCGTATGTACATCATGAAGGGAACATAAATAAACGTAACTAAGCTGATCTTCTTAAATCAGAGAGCTTCCTAACCTCAACGCTTACTAAAGCTTACTATTAACTTTTCTATTAACATTCTTGAATGAAGTAAAAAATCTATCTAAAACTAGCTAAAAAAGACTTCGCTTCCAGAGCCGTAAAACATATTTAAAACTCTTATTACTATACTTTTATTGCAGCACATTATAATACTAGTGCGGAAAGAAAGTTGATTATTCCATTCGAGGCAAAGTTTATGCTCGAGCCGTAAACGAGTTAATATAATAGATAAAGCCGAGATTTGAATAAGTAACTTGGCGAGTATATCATACGAATATTTTCAGTACATTTTGTAAGTAAAAATAAAAAAAATCATGACGATTTAAAACGAAATCGAAGTACTATTAAAGTATCCGTGAACGAGGCGGTCTAAGACCAGTTGTGGCCTGATTCATAAAATAACGTCACAAACCTGCGTCGGCGTACAGCGACGCCTTCATCAGCTGAACGTTGTGGCTCTGGCGGTGTTCGAGGCGCGCCAACTCGCTCGTAGGACTCTTAACACCGTACGCTGAAAAATCATTTTTTCTCTTAACACCGTACCTACGCTTCAAAATCTTTTTTTTAAAACGAATATCGACTTCACAGGGTTCCTTTGAAAGGGGGCGTTCATTTATTACGTGAAGCGTTTAGGGGGGAGGGTGTCGAACCGAATCTCACGTGGGGTCTAGGCATCACGTAATTATATTATCACAAAATATTGCGAGAAAACTGGGTTAAATTAATTTAACAAATTAAATAAAACGTGTTTTTCACTAATATAGCTAAACCCTAGACAACAACATTTATCGCCGTTATGCGAAAGCAGCCTAGTACCCCCTATTAAAAAAAATTAAGTCATTTTATTATCAATCAGTATAATTATATTTAGCTAAAGTAGGTACTTAGAAATAAAAGAACAAAATATTTATTTAGTGGAAGAGAGAGAAGAAAGAGGAAGGGAGAGGGGTGGAGAAGGGAATGAGGGCATGGGGAAGGTGTGGGAAGGGCAAGGGACAGGTGATTTAGAAGGGGATTCAGGAAACGAAAGAAGAGTTGGCGGGAGGGCGGAGGTGGGAGGAAGGGAGAGAGGGAGGTGGGGGAGCCACTTATTTAAGTGGTCTGCGCGTACGAAGTCGCGGGCACAGCTAGTTAAACATAATATAATAATTCTTCATGCACCTCTTTATAAAGTATGTACAAACATTTGACACTTACCCCTGTGGCTGTCATGGTACAGCCCTGACTCTGTGTTGTCCTCCGTGTCCATGTCGAACGCTACAACAAGAAAATAATTACCTAAATATTGTATTTTAATAAGATTCCTATCGATACGTGCTACACGTGCGACGTATACGTATTGTATGGAAGACTCCACACTGACGATGACAAGGAGCAATCCACAGAAATCCTATCAAGATAGAGCGGTTATATGCATTTGTTTACTTCAATCTCTCGCGCGTGCCGATTTGCGGACACAGAGCGCCCCTTCCGCGCACCCTCTATGCCTCGCGGTCACGTTTCTAGACCAGACCTTCACTTAGCTTCAAACGAATAAGCGTTTATAAGCTCTGCAATATATTGCACCTTGTAGGCACGCGTGTCGCGTCTTCTTCGTCATTCTATTTCTGTGGAGCAATCCAAGTCCTGGAGGACATGCTGTGTAAGTCTAACTAGGCCTTAACCGCCACCACGCAGTGTTAGGGGTGGTTTTCCACCTAGATTCACATTGCAAGACAGTCTCACGTTTTTATACGGCAGCAATCTTGCCGTGTGGTTTCCGGTAGAGTAGAATAGGACCACTCCCAATTCTTCCCGTGGATGTCGTACAAGGCGACTGAGGGAATACGTTATAAAACATCAATCAGGCCTCCCCAACCCGTCTGGCCAGCGCGGGGAGTGTAGGCCAAATCCCCCGTCTGTCTCCGGCAGATGAGAGAGGGTTGTGCTCCTGCAGTGGATACAAAAATAACCTGATGATGATGATGATGTAGATATAGTGGTAAATCAAAGCTCGACAACTGTTTACAAACTAAATCTTTTGGTATTTATTTATTTATTAATTAAATGATCATAACTTTATAAAGTACTAGCTGTTGCCCGCGACTTCGTCCGCGTGGAACTTAACAATACAAATGTATTTCCCGTAGGAATGAGATGTTTTTTTCGAGATAAAAACTTATCCTATGTCCTATTCCAGGACCTAACCTTTATGTGTGCCAAGTTTCATCACGATCCGTTCAGTGGTTGAAGCGTGATTGAGTAACAAACATCCAAATATCCAAACTTTTACATTTAATTAGTGGGAAGTATGGTTAAATAAAAGAGATTAGTCCTTACTACATGAACCTTTATTTATCTGCGGGTGGAAGAGTTAAGACCACACCCCCACACTCCACACAAGCGAATTGATTTCATTACCTACTTGAGCACCACCCATGGAAAAGCCAAGCCACCCTTAGCCTACATACTTTGTCTGACGGTCGCCTGAGGCCGGGCGACTGGCAGTGAGAAAACCCACCACCCTAATAGCCTTTACCTTCCCACTCGTCTGTTGCCTTAGGTCTCACGGCCACCGACTTCCCGCACGTATTTATAATTTATTTTATGTTAGGATAGGGCTGTAAGGACGATAGGTTGTTAGGGAACCTGGGGTCTTAGGCTTACAGTTACTTCCTCTCATTCATGCACAATAGTCTGTCTAGTTGATAGTACCGAGACACTGACTCACAGACCACAATAAACTAAGTCTAGCAGGCTACTGGACTGTATTTAAGTATTTTGTATGTAATATATTAATGTAGGTAGTATATATTATAAGCATATTTATTTAATAATATTTGTTGATTGGGTAGTATTTTTAAAAATATAAATTTCTTTTCTTTTACCTGCAATCTCTGTCGCTATTTTCCTTCTGAAAGGTTGCCTGGAAGAGATCGCTTTAAGCGATAAGGCCTTTGTACACTTTCCAAAAACCTGTACCTACTTTTATTGTTACTCTTAATTTGTGTACAATAAAGAGTTTATCTATCTATTAAGATCATTACTCTGATCACGAATGCGCCTGCCAAGCGTGGTGATTATGGCGAATCTCCCAACGGACAGCCCACAAAATGTGACATTCAATTGGGGAGGCTTAGTTCAACAGTGGACGTATTTCGGCTGATTAATATCATCATCAGGTCATTTTTGTCTCCACTGCAGGAGCACAACCCCCTCTCATCTGCCAGAGACAGACGGATGATTTGGCCTACACTCCCCGCGCTGGCCAGACGGGCTGGGGAGGCCTGATTGATGTTTTATAATGTATTCCCTCAGTCGCCTCGTACGACATCCACGGGAAGAGTTGGAGTGGTCCTATTATACTCTACCGGAAACCACACGGCAATGATTAATATCAATATATCAATAATCAAATGGAGTTCTATGGAGTGCCAACGAGTGGACGTAGTATCTTCCCCTCACTGCTATATGGGGCTAAAATCATAGCAAGACAGTGACTCAGACCAAACACCTTAGATCGGGTTCGGGACCTGGAGCCCTAGGTCCAGCAGTGGATTATAGGCCGATTTTTTTAATCTAAAGATAAATATTCAGCAATTCATCATAACGTACCTTTTTCATTTTGATGAAAGGCGGGTCAATCTGGGTGGGTTTTTACTGTTTAGGTTTAATTGACTTTTTAAAACTGATTTTTTTTACTTTATTTCCCAAAATACATGAATATCTATTTAAAACTAACTAAAATTAATTTACTTATTTTTAAATTCTGTGTCACGGTATTAAGTTTAAATGGAATAAAAAATAGTCATGCAAAAGGCAACTTAATGTTAATGGTATTAGTACTAGTTGAGTTTTGCCGCACGCAGAAAACATTGGTAGATACAACTTTAAGAAAACACTAAGAATATTTGTATAATAATAAAAGTACATACTAATACATAAACCGTTACATTATACACGTATGTGTGGGATGTATACTTATATTTAATTTGTTGTAAGTCTATAATATTTAATTAATGCCAACGATCTCTATGTACTACTAGATGGAGAGTTCCAAACAATCGCACTGTTCCACGTAAGGAGCCGCAACTCTTTCACATTCACAATGAAACATGTGCAGTTACTACGACTGCAGAACATTTCATTATTTACTAAATATTGACGCTACGGGTAAATAGCGTCAATATTTAGTAAATAATTAAATGTTCTGCGTAGTAACTGCACAAGTTTCATTGTGAATGCGAATGAGTTGTGGCTCCTTGCGTGGAACAGAGCGATTGTTTGGAACTCTCCATCTAGTACTACATAGATATCGTTGATTAATGCGTATCATTCTAGAGTTACAAATAGTATTATAGAATTAATTATTACATTAATCTACTAGAATTGTAAACAACTGGCTCGAGTAAAAAAAATATTAGAACATTTCGACGACCGGCGATGGCTTTCGTCTTTCAAATGTTGTAAAATTCTCCTTATAACTTTTTAAACTTAAACTAAAATAAACATTTATTTCATCAATAACAATGATAATGATTATAATCAAATTAAATTTATAAATTATAATAGTATTTCCATAATCAGTATTTTATCGGTATAATCGGTAGAACCATGAATCCATTAAAGTTTGGCCAAGTTTTTATTATCTAACTCCCACCTTACTTGGTCTAGGCATATGCTGAGTCGTTTGCCCTTTTGCTGCCACGGCACACGCATACTATTTTAACTATGTTAAAATTTTTAAATTGTTTTCTCTAGCTTTTATAATTTTTATTTTATTTTAATCCTTTTTCTTGCTTTGTTGGTTTTTTCTTTGTGTGTGCCAATTATGGTAGTAAATAAATGTTTTTTCTTTCTTTCTTTATATTTGGTTGATTTTAAAGACGTCTATCGCATTGCATACAGGTTATCCTAGCCTAGTGCTGGATTTGTGGCTAATCGGGTTAGGCTGTGGCCAATGAGGTTGCTAACACTGAAATTATTATCCATTATAGATAGAAATAATTAAATACGTCTATTGCTTGGTATAAAGGTTATCTTCTACAAGTCCTGGGCTTGTGGCCAGTCGGGTAGGTCAAGGCTGTGGCCAGTACAGTTCCAACACTGATATTGTTAGCAATTATAAATAGTAACCATTAAAGTCGTCTATTGCAATGTATAAAGGTTATCTTCGACGACCTCCGTGGCGGAAAGGGTAGCTCTCGGCCTGCCACGTCGGAGGTTGCGGGTTCGAATCCCGCTGGGGGCAAATGTTCGTATGATGAATATGAATGTTTGTACCCAAGTCTTGGATGTTTATATATTTATTTAAGTATGTGTATCCGTTATCTAGTAACCATAACACAGGCTCCGCCTAATTTGGGACTGGATAATTGGTGTGAATGTCTGACATATTATTATTATTATTATCTTCGACAAGTGCTGAGCTTGTTAGTCAAAACTGTGGCCCGTATGATTTCCAACAATGATATTATTTGCAATTATATATAGTAACAATGCATTTCCGACTCTATTTCGTTGATTTAAAGATGCCTGTTACATTGCTTGAAGGTAAACTTCACCAAGCTCGCAAAGGTTGCGAACATCAAAGCTGCCGAGTTGCCAAGACCGAAGTTGTTGTCACTACAAACATTCATAGCGAACGTACCTTTGCCGGCTCCATTGAGCAGGTTCAGAGACGTCTGGTGCATCGCATAAAGGTTGTCTTCGGCGAGTCCCGGCGGTTGTTTTTGGCCGCTCAGGTTGACGAGGTTGCCGCTGCCAAGACCCGCTGGTATTGAGAAGCCGATCGGTCCTCCCAGGCCGCCGAGGCCGGAGGTTGTGGCAGTGACGGGGGGTTTTGGTGGCGCTGTGAAAAAAAGGTTAATCTAATAAATAAAAACGTACACTTCGCATGTCTGTACACTGAAATATTTCATTTTTTTTTATTGGAGGTCTAAGGATAAGTAATAGAACATATTTCGATCATTTTTGGAACTTTTGTCTGTTTGTTTGTGCACGGACTAATCACAGAAACATAGGGCTTAACTCGGAGTAAGATTTAGTCTTTATTTCATCGCAATCGGCTAACTCTATCAAAAAAAGCTTAGTAAAAAAACGAGTTTATAGTTTTCAAAAAACATGCATTACATTAATTTACACTATGCAACAAAGTGTCATACTCGGCGGAATTCAAACTGTGATAACTTTTGACCTTATCTCCCTTTATTGACAACTAGCTGTTGCCCACGACTTCGTCCGCGTGGACAACTTCACATCACAAACTATTATGTATTTCTCGTAGGAATGAGATGTTTTTTCGGGATAAAAACTATCCTATGTCCTATTCCAGGAACTAACCTATATGTGTTTAGTTTAGTTTATTTGTTCATATACAATTTTTACATTGTGTTTGAATCTTGTATATAGTAATAATATAATTTATAATAATACAAAAAGAACAACTACAACACATATTTTAAACAAAACCAAAATCAAAATGTGTGCCAAGTTTCATCCCGATCCATCAATTGAAGCGTGATTGAGTAACAAACATCCAAACTTTCGCATTTATAATATTAGGATGATATTCCATTCCAATATAGTTTCCGGTAATATGATTACATCTTGCAATTGACCTGTCCGAGCGATGGTACTCAATTATGAATGGGCCTGTACAGAAGTTTAAAAAAACAAGTGTCACCTATAGGCGCTGCCTTCTGCAACTGTTGATTGACTAGCTGCCGCTTCATAACCTCGGGAGTGGGGTCGTCCTCCTCGTCAGAGTCCGTCATACTATACTTGCTGAAGTGCTCCACCTTGAAACAAAGAGAGAAGTCTTTCAATATTACATAATATATACATCATCATGTCAGCTCCTAGAAGTCCACTGCTGGACATAGGTCTTCCCCAACGAACGCCACCACACCCGGTCCTCCGCCCTCCGCATCCAGCCGCTACCGGCCACCTTCTTTAGGTCGTCGGTCCACCTGGCGGCGGGGCGTCCCACCCTGCGAGTGCCGATCCGCACTCATCATCCGCCGATCATATCTTTCAAAGAAATCCCGAGCATAGCCCTCTCCATAGCCCGCTGAGCGACTTGGAACTTGTGGATCAGGCCCACCGTCAGTGTCCACGTTTCTGCACCGTAGGTCATGACAGGCAGGACGCACTGATTAAAGACTTTTGTCTTTAAGCATTGTGGAATAGGCGACGTGAAGACTTGACGCAGCTTAGCAAGCTGAAGTGGCAGTGGGCGGGCCACATATGCCGCAGAACCGACGGCCGTTGGGGCCGACGAGTTCTGGAGTGGAAACCGCGGATCGGCACTCGCAGGGTGGGACGCCACGCCGCCAGGTGGACCGACGACCTGAAGAAGGTGGCCGGCAGCGGCTGGATGCGGAGGGCGGAGGACCGGGTGTGGTGGCGTTCATTGGGGAAGACCTATGTCCAGTGGACTTCTAGGGGCTGACATAATGTCTAATACCAAACTAGAATTTTCTCCTCTACGATGGAAATGAAGGACATGTCCTGTCCATTCACAGATATAACGTCGCTGTTTAGGAAAAGTTGTTGAAGCGCCAAGGTAGGATTTGAAGGTAGCACCGGTGACTATTCAGAATCCTAGGTGTGACGTTTTGATGTTAATTGTCAATTTCATCAAAGAGGTATACGAGTATACCTTCAGGATCTTTTGTGCCAAACCCCTGACCACAGACGGTGCCCCAAGCCGATTTGGTGGACTTCACATACGCCTCAGAATTTCTTCTTCGGCATATGCAGGTTTCCTTACGATGTTTTCCTTCACCGAAAAGCCTGTGGTATTATAAATAAACCGTACTACCGGGGGATCTATACTTTATGCCGGGAGTTTACATGGGGCACAAACACACAATATAGACTTACTAGTTACTGCATATGCTTCTTGTATAAAAGCAACTTACCCTGAACACCCAGCTGCCTGTTTGCGGACGGTACTCGATGAACTTGGTATCGTGTTTGTCGCACACGCGCCGCAGCTTCCCCTCGTAATCCATGGCCAGCAACCTGTAATGACATCAGTAATAATAAAAAATGTACGTAGGCATAAACTTGTCTAATCCTAGGATTTTCGGACGTGGTTCTCGCGTTTTTTGGAGAACAAGTGTCTTGTGTATTTGTTTTTCCAAAATAATGTATACTTCTGGCTTTGGTGTTCTGTAGTGACAGTATCATCATCAGCCTAAATACGTCCACTGCTGGACATAGGCCTCCCCAATAGAGTACCACTTTTGGTAAGTTGTCCATTGGGGGATTTGCCATAATCACCACGTTTGGCAGGCGGATTGGTGATCGCAGTAATGATCTTAACATACCACACACAGGAGAACGTTGCTGCCCGTCCCTGGTGCAATCCCTTAGTCGCCTTGACGAAAGATAGGTGTGGGCCTGTACTAAGCCGGGAACCACACGGCATATGTGTGAGTGACAGTATATTATGCGATAAATGTATGTGCGTGTGTTCACTGTGAAGGAAACCCATCCCTCTAATATTATAAATGCGAAAGTTTAGATGTTTGGATATTTGTATGTTTATTACTCAATCACGCTTCATCTACTGGACGGATCGGGATGAAACTTGGCACACATATATACCTGGAATAGGACATAGGATAATGTTTATCCCGATGAAACAACTCATTCCTACGGGAAATTATTTAATAGGTTGTCCACGCGGACGAAGTCGCAGGCAACAGCTAGTAATATTATATTGTAGAGAGTTTTCTAATGCTCGGAGTTTCTCTAAGGGATATGATCCCAAATTAAGTGATCAGCCAGAGAATTTAAAAGTTTTCGATATAGCTCAAAAGTTGTTACGTTAAAGTGGCAGTGGGCTGGTCACATTTGACGGAGAGCCTATTACCGTTGGGGTAAACGAGTTCTGGATAGATGGAGCGTAAGGCGTCTGGCAGCGACTGGATGAGAAGAGCCGAGGATCATGTTCAGTGGCGCACCTTGGGAGAGGCCTATGTCCAGCAGTGGGCTCTTTCAGGTTAATGATGATAATATTGTTTTAAGTATCGTTGATACTTTCAAATGTCGATAACTTATTAAATTATATCAATTATTCCAGACGTGCCCCGAGAATTAGGATTCACACGTCCTAATTCTCGGGGCAATCATCACTGATGATGATGCAGGACTACATACCTCTCCGGGTCGGTGATGGGTTGTTTCTGGGTCTTGTCGCGCGGCCACACGCGGTCCAACGTGACGATCGCTCGCCGGTTCAGACCCTCGCCCACTGGAGGCTTGTTGGAGTCATCCGGGTACACTGTCACTTCTTTGTTCAGGAAGTGTACTGTGGGAGAAACATATTAGTTATAAAACGTAACCCACGGCGATCATGTATAAAAAGAAAGTTTTTTTATTCTTTGCACTTAGTTTTGTCGCTCTCCGTGTATCAAAACACATCAACAGTTGCGTCTATCATCACCATTATGCCAGTCCTTAGACGTCCACTGCTGGACGTAGGCCTTCCCCTAGCGGGATTCGAACCCGCACCCTCCGGCATCCGAGCCCTACCCGTTCCACCACGAAGGTCGTCAGTTGCAGCTGACTACACAGAAATATCTGAATTACTTATTAATCTCATTCTACTTACATTTAATCGAACATTCAAAAGGATTGTTGTCACAGTAGCCTTCGTTTTAATTAATTTGACTGAGAAATTCTTGCTCAAAAACAGTTCATTTTACAGAAAATCGAAATTATAACGTATAAAATCAATCAGTGACATTTATTGAATTATTCATTCACTCTTTAAACATCCCTAAAATTTATATAAGGTCATATTACAAACGTCAAGACTTGGTGCGAACTTTCACAAATAATTCTTTCTTTTGGGTGGGACTCCCCGCCGCCAGATGGACCGACGACCTGAAGAAGGTGGCCGGAAGCGGCTGGATGCGGAGGACCGGGTGTGGTGGCGTTCATTGGGGAAGGCCTATGTCCAGCAGTGGACGGCTAAGGGCTGACACGATGATGATGAATTATTTTGGTTTGAAATCGGCTATAGTTGTATGAATGTTACCCAACGCGTCCAGGTCCAGTCCGGCGACGTCGATCTCGCAGTCGTAGTAAACGTTTCCATAGTTCTTGCGGCCGACGGTGAGGTGTGGCACTACGCACGAGCCGTCTTGTCGCATGTATTCTGTTGAACAATAGATTCGTTAATACCTGAGCAATTTATGTATGACGCTTCAAATTCAATTAATTTATTTCAACATTATTATGTCATATTTGTTGTACAATAAGAATAATAAAATTGTATTAGAATAAAATCACAATAAAAATAAGAATAATAAAGTTAAATTAAATTAGAATAAAATGAAATCAAATAATTTAAAATCGGCCGTTTATATAATCGTTTACTCTGATAAGTTAAAATGCAGCTTATAAGAGGGTATTCAAAAATAAGTTAAAACAATGGCTTATGTTGCTACTCAATTGACGCGTTACTGAACGACAAAAATATTTAATTGACATAGTTTTTTATGTAAAAAAAAATTTATAACAAATTCTCATTCCACCTTCTGACTTATAAACATCTTTACAAATAAATATGATTTTGCATGTATGTGTGTATTTTTATTTTATTTCATAACTTCACAGCATAACAATTAAATTACTGTAAGAAAATATTACAAAGACAAACTAAGAAGAAAATAGAAATAATAGTACATATAATGATAAATATGATATTTGAATAAGAAATATTACTAAAGCGTTTTATATACAACTTAAATTAAACCAATAAATAAAATTTGTCTCCACATGTGTGTAGTGAATGGGTAGTGTATGCATCATGTATGTATGTATGTATGTATGTATGTATGTATGTATGTATGTATGTATGTATGTATGTATGTATGTATGTATGTATGTATGTATGTATGTATGTATGTATGTATGTATGTATGTATGTATGTATGTATGTATGTATGTATGTATGTATGTATGTATGTATGTATGTATGTATGTATGTATGTATGTATGTATGTATGTATGTATGTATGTATGTATGTATGTATGTATGTGTGTGTGTGTATGTATGTATGTATGTATGTAAAGGTACTCACTGATCATGTCGTCCAGCGAGGGTATGGTGTAGTACCCCGGCCGGGTGAGCTTCACGCCGGTGGGGTGCGGGGGCATGTCTCTAGGTGCCACGTGCTCCTCCTCGGACACTGTTTGAACAAACAATTAAATCAATACAAGAATCTAATAAGGGTGGTCGCTGTAATATTGATACTTCATAATTCAAAACTTCTTTCTTTGGTATTGAATACCACAGAAACCATATCAATATAGAGCGGTTATAGCAATTTGTTTACTTCAGTTCCTCGCGTGCCGATTTTCGGACACAGCGCACCTTTCAGGCCTCGCTGTCACGTTTCTAGAGCCCCAGGTAAAGTTTTAAATAAATATTACAAACACACATATACATACACTTGTCTAATACCAAACTACGATTATCTCTTGTGCTATGGGAATTAAACAATGATAGGACAATTTAAAAATATCGAGACCGGGTACAAATTGTACAAAGAGGTGTCTCCCCAGTGGGAATCGGTCTCACGACCTCAGGCGCTCGAGTCCAATTACCAAGCCACTAGGCCAGTGGGGCGGTCAATTTTAAGTTTAGAGTAGAAGTAGTAAAAGAGGTCCCACCAATGCACACTGGTCCGCGCGCCTTAGTGAAGCGGTCATTATTATTTTTACTTAGTAAATACTTTTCAAACACAAGTCTATTACAGGAAAACTAAATGAAAACACATTTTGAGGTATATTGCAAGTTAAAAGTATTAAAAAACATAAAATATATATATATATATCTAAAAAAATTTTTTTAAAACGAAACAATAAAGTAAGATTTTAACTCATATTTTAGGTGGTACTGTCTAATAAATTTATAACATTTGTGGACAATGTCGACTTCTTTTTCGCGGCAATTGACTTCTGGAAGTGATCACTGGATCAGAGTTCAGCAGAAGTCGGTTAATAAGATCTGTATTTGTTGTCACCCGAGATATTTTTCTAGTGTGGTTGAGCCTAAATGTTTTTATATTTTTATTTGTTGATTCTGCAGGCTCTTCGGACAGTTCATTAATAGGAAGTAATACGTTATCGATTACTATAGCACCGTATAAGAGCACTGTATGCACGGATCAGGGTAGGTTTATATACCAAGGGTATGCAGTCACGAGCCGTCTCTAGGGCGTATTCTTGAAACATTTCTGTATTTATTTTGTGGCCCGACGACATGCGCTCCAAGATAGATTCACACCTGAATGATTTCAGCAGATACAGCTGGATTCCTGAAAAACTTGCGTGCAGTATTTCCATAATTCGATGTACAACTACCTCCGCTACGTGGTTTGTCCACAATTAATCCTAACTTTTGCGGAATCTCGTCCTGAATCCCTTCCTTCGTCAGTGTCACAAAAAAAACATATGTATATAAAGTAAATTAACTGTTGCAAAATTTTCGTCGCATTATATGTAGTTACGCGGTTTTAGTAGACTTATAATTAGACAATCCGCAAATTTCCGCAGAAAATCTGTTATGGCCGTTAGTTTAGACAGATTTGGCTTTTAAATTAAGCAAAAATTATCATTACGTTAGATTCCGAACATAGTTAAAAGTTTAATAAAGTATAATTCAACAGATTTTTTTAAATAAAATTTGAACGTGGCATAGACCCAACGTTATTTCTATATTTTACATAAACATGTCAAAACGAGTAAATAAAGCAAAACTACATACCTGATTCTTGTAGCTTTATTATAAAAATCGTCATTATAATCATACAATTTCAAGATATAAACTAATAACGACGGGTCACTTAATACGTCACTGATAAAGATGCGCGTGCAACGGTCATTGTGTTTAATTTGGAGTTTCTTTAGAGAATAAAAATAATAACTTACCTGCAATCTATTTGCAGTTAAGTATGGTACATTTATCGGCCAATGATATGACAGCAATGATATTTGGAAATACTACCCTCATTTTTTTTTAATTATGACCTCTAGCGAGACCGCCGTGCAATGGCACTACAGTAGTATTTAAACACATTAATAGCTATAGATGTATAATAGGAGTTGGTAAGGATATAGTGAATAGGATAGGAGGTAGGTACCATAGATGCCGGCTATCTGGTGTGTTATCTTCTCACAGTTGGAGCAAGCGGGCTGCTTGCCGAAGCGGTGGCGGCAGAATTGTAGCTGGCCGCATGCGGACGAGGCTGGTGCGCCTTGGATAGGAACAATATTATATAGGGAGTTACACTGGATAGTGTTTGGGATTCGTTACTGCCTTACATGTGCAATGCTTCAATTTCCTTTCGTCCCCCCCCCCCCCCCCCCGCTCCTACCCTTCCGTCGCCCTTACTGTCATTAGTCGTCATATACGAGCACCTGCAGAGCAGCCCCCCACCTCGCCTCTCCTCGCTTCGTATCGCTCGCCTAGTCACACACACATGCGCACACGCACCCCCACACACACACTCCTCACGTACACGCACTCAACTCTCATTGCGACGACGACGTAGATTGTAGATAATTTATTTATTCCTATTTGATTGTAAATTTCTATCTAATTTTTTCATTTTTTTTCTCTTCTGTACCCTCCTACTTTTGTCTACTTTTTTTATTACCCTATGCAATAATGTTTATGTTTATATATTAGAAATCTGTTAATGGCTAATGTTTAATTTATATTATACTGTATTATATATTTTTGTAAATTAGCTGTAGGTTTCAGAATTAATAAATAAAATAAAATAAAATAAATAAAATAGCTGTCCGTCTGTCAAGGCTATCAGCAGCCGCCTTGCTGCTTCCTTCGGGACTTACGCTGTGCCGTGGTGTCTGTCTTTTATGAACTTTATAAACTGTGTGCTACTGTGTCGAACGATCCTTCTTAAACATAACCAGACGACTGGAACACCTGTCTCTCAGCAGGAGCATCCAGCCCACCCCGGAGGATCACGCCGCGCCATCGGGAGATTGCCAGGTGAGGTTGTGCACTGTCTATGCTGTCTTACTTCCCCCAACATGTAGGAACTGCTATCTTAAGGTGCACTTTCGAGCGTAGACATAGACATACTTTATTGATAACTTCCGTTACAGGTCAAATAATTTTTTTAGACAAGTTAAATAAAATCAAATTATAGACAGGCAAATTAAACATCAATAACTAACATAAATATAAAAATGTCGAATAAAATTCTTAAAATTAAATAAATTAAGTAAATGCGTTCTGAAAGAACTCTTCATAGCATTAAAATGCCTGCTCGACAAGCCAGGCGCACAGTCTCTTTTTAAAAATAGGTAGGCTCGGAGAGCTGGTGACCTCAGTGGAAAGCCGGTTGTACACCGCGGGACCCATCGTTTTCGCGCACTTCACTAGGGTGTGGGTGATGGGGCGAAGCCTTTTCGCGTGCCGGGTGGAGTATGCGTGACAGTCACCAAGCCCCTGATAATCGTCGGCATCGAAGCCCCGCGTGGCCGACGCGACAATATTAAACACTATGAAATTGTATGGCGCCGCTTCCGAGAAGGCCAGCGCGTCTATCGCGCGAGGCCGACGTGCGCGATCGCTCGCTGGCCTCACTATGCGCGGGACAGCCAGAAGGACAAAAAAGCTTGTATACGTATAAACACACCTGTGTATACGTCATCTCCTTCTGTGTATTAATTTTTATATTTTCTGTGTACAATCATCATCAGGTTATTTTGGTCTCCACTGCAGAAGCACAACCCTCTCTCATCTGCCGGAGACAGACGGAGGATTTGGCCTACACTCCCCGCGCGGGCCAGACGGGTTGGGGAGGCACTATAAAGTTATATAATAATAATAATAATAAAACATACCTGACAACGTATCAATGTTTTCCTTATCGTAAGACCTCTCGGTTCTGAGTCCCAGGTCTCTGATCGAGTTATCAACGGCGTCAGGGTTCTGTGCCAGCGGCTTGCGGAGGGGCTTCGTCGTGAGCCAGCTGGCGCGCCTTTCAGACATCTGAGTTGGTAGTTCCTTATCTGTAACAAATACGATACAATCAGGAGCGGGTTCGGTTAATCCTACTAATATTAAAAATGTGAAAGTTTGGATATTTGGATGTTTGTTACTCAATCACGCTTCAACTACTGGACGGAGCGTGATGAAACTTGGCACACATATAGGTTAGTTCCTGGAATAGAATAGAATAATCATTTTTTGCCTGCAACAAAACACATACAGTGCAATATTGCATACAAGCAGAAACATTACAACACTAAATCTAAAGCACACCCCGGAATATCGTCACACGGCTTGTCGGACGATAATTTAATATTACACTCGCTTCCACGAGTGAGTGAATAGGGCATAGGATAATTTGTATCCCGAAAAATCATCTCATTCCTACGGATAATACATAATTTGTGTAGTTAAGTCGCGGACAAGAGCTAGTTAAAAATAAATACGAAAGTATGGTGGATCGTTTTTATATCGAACCTGGTACCCACTAATAAGAACCAATAACAAAAAGTCATGCCAATGAAAAGGTAGTATTAAGAAGAACAATAGTTACTATGGGAGATAATCTCAGTTAGCTGTATTTTCGGAGTTATGGATCTTTTAACACCCTTTTTTTCTTTTCTTCTCAGGGGGCCAGAAAGACCTGGCTTCGACCCTTTAGGATCTTTTGTGCCTAACCCCTGACCACCAACGGTGCCCCAAGCCGATTTCGTGGACTTCACACACGCCTCAGAATTTCTTCTTTGGCATATGCAGGTTTCTTTACGATGTTTTCCTTCACCGAAAAGCCTGTGGTATTATAAATAAAGCGTACTTAAGTTTCGAAAAACTCATTGGTACGGGCGGGGTTTGTACCAGGACCTCATGAACGTGAGGCGAGTGCACAACCAGCCGGCCACCGCGGCTCTTTTTTAACACCTGTGGCGTATCACTTATTGTAATTGGTTGATGTTAGTGAGAAGGTACCAAGAGGCCCATAACGCCGAAAATACATCTAACTGAGATTAGCCGCCATAGTAACTGTAGTTCTACTTAATAATACCTTTTCATTGTCATTCCTCGTACTTATAGTTAAGTATTATTTGTGATCGAAAATAAACACTTTCTTCATAATCATCATCATCCCGCCTAGTTTTGAAGTCAATGGTTCTAACTTGTATATTTTTACTTTAGTACATAATTTAAAATTTCTGTATTTTTTTTTTTTTTTTTTATTTATTTATTATACAATTTAAAACACATTATTCTTACATTCTTACTGGTACCGGTAAACCATTGTCTAGTGTCATGTACTTATAAGGATAACAATAAACAATTTTATTATTATTATATCAGCCCTTAGACGACCACTGCTGGACAAAGCCCCTCCCCAATGAACCACCACACCCGGTCCTCCGCACCCAGTCGCTTCCGGCCACCAGGCCGTCGGTCCATCTGGCGGAGGGGCAATATGACGGTTACGAGTGTAATTTATTTACTCACCCAAATTAGGATATAATCGTGGCGTTGACTCGTTATCTATTGATTTCTCTTTTTCATAACTATGTTGTCTTGCCGAGTTGAGCCTGCAATAAAATATGACAGAAATTATTTTTTAGTCATGGGCACACTGTGCGAGAGCCATAAACTTTTCCACAGCCGTAAAACACAATTAATTTTTTTTGGCGAGAAATTAGATAAATCTAATTGGCCGATAAATTGGACGACAAAAGTTTATATATTAATATTGGAGAAATAGCAATGGAGAAGGTTGCCTGGAAAAAATAGCTGAAAGCGATAAGACCGCCTCTGTACACTAAATAGTACAAATTTTGTTTTTATACAATTTTACATGTATTGGTGCAAAATAAAAAATATCTGAATTCGAATCGAATTTGTATTGGAGAAATTGCAGAAAAATAAAAGTGAGTCTCCATTTTCTTTGTAATCGATTTGTAAAAAAATTCAGATGAAATGAAAACTCACCAATTGCCATATCTTGACTCCATATCTGAAAACAAAAAAGTTTTTTAATTTATTACTTGTTTTATATTACTCTTTAAGATTCACATTAAACAACAACTTTATAAGAAAGCCTACTATAAAATAAACGATTAATTGAATGACAAAGATGCCTGGTACTAATGTTGCTTGAACTTCGCACAATTTTTATATAATTGTATGCAAACTTGATTTTAAGACATGTGTTGCGTGAAGTTTGTTGCGCCGTTTCTTCTTCACAGCGCTAACACCTAGGAAGCGGTAGTCGATAAAAAATAATGACGTGTATAAATGTACCAAGTGTACTCGTATGCAATAAATGATTTTGACTTTGATTTTGTCTCCTTTGTTAAAGATGCATTTCTTTTTACACAGAATCTTTCAAAATAAACTACATTAACTCAATTTTGATTATATGAACATTTTCGTTGAATTACCTAGTTTTCGAGAAACAAGGTGATTCCGATGATATGAGTGACACTCCCTCGGTGCTCTAGTGGCACAATATACAGCTTTACTACACTAAAGATATGTTGTATCCGTCGTATACAGCACTGTATATATATCCACTCTGACTATACTTGATCGATCGGTTCAGAGAATCACAAGCAAAATCACAGGCAAAATCCTATAGAAGGCAATTTCAGGAAGAAGATGAAGTAAAAAAAATTCCAATACACCGTCTCTGCCTACCCCTTTGGGACCAAGGCTCAAGTAAGTGAAGTAAAAAGTATAACTTACGGTTATTCTCGGTATACGCAGTAGTGTCTCGCCTGGCGGGGTGGCCATCCTCGATTTGGTTGACCGACTCTCTTCTAGTTTCGTTCTCTTTGTCCGCCTGTGGCACGTTGACGTGCGACTGATCAATGGAATCGCGCTGCGGCGCGTCTTCTAGCGATCTGTGGTGATATGAACAAATTTATAAACTACTGATGAGCCAGTTTATCAATGAAATTAAATATGAACTGCATTACGGAGTAAATCATCGAGTAAATTAAGTACACTAATAATTTTTTTGTGTGTGTAGTGCCGTGTGGTTTCCGGTAGAGTAGAATAGGACCACTCCAACTCTTCCCGTGGATGTCGTACAAGGCGACTAAGGGAGTACATTATAAAACATCAATCAGGCCTCCCCAACCCGTCTGGCCAGCGCGGGGAGTGTAGGCCAAATCCTCCGTCTGTCACCGGCAGGTGAGAGAGGGTTGTGCTCCTGCAGTGGAGACAAAAATAACCTGATGATGATGATGAATCATTTTTTTAGTCGGATAGGTCATTTGTTCATAGGCTGATTTTTTATCGTCCAATTAAATATATTATTTTTTCAATATACTCGCTCTTAGTTACATATGTCTGTATCATAATGTTATTCATTTCATTATACAAACATGTACTTAGCTTTAGTGTTGAAATCTTTTTTTAATCACTAATTTATTGAAAAGTCATATGTAACACGTTTTAAGTTAATTATTCCAATCTCGGCTATATGTATAATTCTCGTGTTCGGCTCGGGCATAAAGTTTTGTAAACTTTCGCCTCACGGGATAATCAACTTTCCGCACTCATATTACAATCTACTATCACTCCTCGTACCTGTTTCCCTGGTTGGCGTGCTGCTCTAATGAGTCGTTCTGTTCGTCCTCTATCTGCGACCTGGGTCGCAACACCAGCCGCTTCCTGCTCGGCTTCAGAGTCAGCTTGTCTTCTAAACTCGCGTCAGACTCCTCCAGACCGTCGAAAAGAGACTTCTGTAAAAATACATATATACATACACTTGTCTAATCCCAAACTAGGATTTTCTCCTGTGAAATGAGATTTAAAAGGATCGGACAGTGAGGATCAGTTACGTTTTTGTTCTGCAGATATTTAGCGCTAAAAAAACTCAATAAATACTATGAAAAAATTATTTAAATCGGATCAAAAATAACGAAGATACAGCAATTTCAATGCAATGTTTCCAAAAACGGAAACGACCGGAAGTGACGTCTTCGACGCACACAAGCGCTGTTGGCCGTAAACATAACAATCGCGACTCCGCTCTGATGAATGAAATTCTAGCGAGGGCGAGAGCATCACGCGAAAGTTGTAACATTTGACGTCGACACACAAAGCGTGCGCGTTTTGAAAAGCTGAGTTAAATAAACTTTAATAACTTTGTCACTTCTCGATGGATTTTAATTAAAAAAAAAATGCTCTGCTATTTGTAGCGCATACGCCATACTAATTAAAAAACTTATTACGTGAATGATCCTCATTCATAAATATAACATTCATTCATTCATAATGATCACGCGTTATTCCCACAGGGGTAGGCAGAGACGATGTATCACCACTTTGCGCAAACTAATGTCGCAAAGCGACTACCCTTCGCCCGCTTTCCGCTCCGTGATACCCCTTGACGTGATGTGTTGCGAACAACTTCGCCGCCTCCGTGTTGAGGTACCACGATTAGCTAGGGCAGGGATCGGCAACCTTTTGAGTCGGAAGAGTCAAAAATTACAATTTACAAAAAATTTAAAAGTTTTTAAAGAGCCACAATCTTTTTTATTGCCAACAATAAATAGTACTTGCATAAATCAAGTTTTTTGATATATAAATAGTGTTTTTCACAACAAATTAGATAATTTATACGTATGGTATCATTAAATAATCACTTATTATTTAAGTAAAAAATTAAAACAAACATTTACTTACAGCACTAACTTGTACTTCAATAACAAACAATTGAGCAAACAAATTCAATGGGAAGTTGGCTTTGCATGGTTTTAGAAAGTTTGGATAAATTTGGGTCATAACTTGTTGTTTTAAGTTTCAAACACGACTATAAATTTTCATTTGTTAGTTGGCTTCTTACTTTACTTTTAACTAGCTGTGCCCGCGGCTCCGCTCGCGTCAACTACAGAATCCGCTCGTATTCTCACTCCCGCTCCCGCATCCGCTCCCGCTCCCGCTCCCGCTTTCCCACTCCCCTCCCCCTCCCCCTCCCACTCTCACTCCCACTCCACCTCCCACTCGCAGCTCCAAATGTAATCCAAACTTATCGCAATCTGAATAGTACGGAAATACTATTATATCTGCAATATATTGCATACTAACCTTACCTACTAATGTATTTGAAAACTAAAAATGTCTATAACTTTTGATTGAGTTAGCCGATTGCGATGAAATAAAGACTAAATGTTAAGTTAAGTTAAGCCCCATGTTTTTGTAAAAAGTCCATCAAAATCCGTTTAGTAGTTTTCAAGTGATGCATGCACAAACTCACAGACAAACAGACAAAAATTCCAAAAATGATTGAAATGTGTTCTATTACTTATCCTTAGACCCCTCAATATTTTTTTTGCAAATATCTTCAATGTACAGACATGCGATGTTTACGATTTTATCAATAAGATTATATTCATGCAAGAGAACGCTTGCTCGCACGAATATGTCGATCCGAAGATAGTCAGCACTCCAAATGCCAACTACTTCCTGTAGCAATCTGGAAGTCGAATAGTGTTCCAGATTGCTACAGTCGTGAAGTGAATCGACGCATCCATGCGTCGAATATAAGTGTCTCAACTTTGCGTATGGAACTAAAGAGCCGCAGCTTCACATCCAAAGAGCCGCAGCTTCACATCCAAAGAGCCGCATGTGGCTCGCGAGCCGCAGGTTGCCGACCCCTGAGTTAGAGAAATAGTTGTCCCAGTGTTCCCAGACTTTTTTTTCTCATAGACCACTTTCAAAGTTTAGCTGGTTCCGGTGGACCCATATTCCATATTCGTGGTGCCATATGTAAATTTGCGTTGCCGCTGAGTTCCCCTGGGGGTCCACCTGGACCACGTTGGGAACTACTCATACTCATTTATTTCAACCTTTTGGGACATCGAGAACTCTAGGCTAAGTCGACATTGTTTTGTTTACAATTTTACATTTTGTTTCACATCTGTGCATGGCTGGCGTTAACGCGACCATTATGAATACATGGCAATGAGCGACCAGTTTCTACGTTATAAACATTAAGCTGCGGTAGATGGCATCGTCAAATATACAAGTAGGTGATTATTGGGCATTCTGGCTCACTTTCACTCGCTCCACTCGTTCG
The DNA here is from genome assembly GCA_947086405.1 of Esperia sulphurella. Taxonomy (NCBI): domain Eukaryota; kingdom Metazoa; phylum Arthropoda; class Insecta; order Lepidoptera; family Oecophoridae; genus Esperia; species Esperia sulphurella. The sequence continues at coordinate 4,889,421 of OX352285.1, forward strand.
CTCGCTGCGCTCGCACAGTGAGCTAGAATGCCCAATCGGTTTTCGCTGTTTAAAGTGAGCTAGAATGCCCAATCGATTTTGGTTGTTTGAAAGTGAGCTAGAATGCCCAATCGGTTTTCGCTGTTTGAAAGTGAGCCAGAATGCCCAATCGGTTTTAGACGTTTGAAAGTGAGCTAGAATGCTCAATCGGTTTTCGTTGTTTCGTGCGTGCCGGAATTCCCAATCATTCGACGGTTGGTTGTATTAGAACGCAAGATCAAATTATCGCAAGACGTCGATTGCGATTGGAATCATACGCTCCGCTTAACGGACTAACGGGTGACGTCGAGCGTTTTGTACGAAAAAGGTTAAGCGTGATACGTATAAAACTCTTAATGTAATAAATATGTCTACATTCTGCAGGGATCCTTGGCTCATGCATGTCAAACATTGAATTATTATTAATTACAAAATGAAATTTGTAAAACAACCGCATTCATTGCAACTAGAAAAAATTTGTTTGGGTTATTCAAAAGAGATTTCACGTCACGGCAAACTTTTACCGAATACTATTCGTTGTATTATATCTGGACCTTCCAACTGCGGTAAAACGAATTTAATTATTGGTCTACTATTACATAAAGATGGACTACATTATAGAAATGTATACCTTTACTCTAAAACACTTTTTCAACCTAAGTACGTATTTTTAGAAAAAGTTTTTAGAAAGGTGCCAGAGGTAACTTTTACAAAATTTCATGGTAATGATGAGGTTTTGAGTCCTCATGAGGCAACTTCTAATTCGATTATTATATTTGATGATGTAGCTTGTGAAAACCAAAATCATATAAGAGATTACTTTGCAATGGGTAGACACAAGAATATAGATTGTTTTTACTTAAACCAGACCTATAGCAAAATCCCGAAGCAGTTGATACGGGACAATGCTAATCTCATTATTCTTTTTAAACAAGACGATATGAACTTGAGACATGTTTATGAAGAGCATGTTAATACAGACATGAATTGGTTAGCGTTTCGAGAAATGTGTGCCAAGATTTGGAGTGTACCCTATAGCTACTTAGTTATAAACAAAGACTGTGAAAAGAGTAAAGGATGTTACAGGATGAAATTTGACACATTTGTAGAATTGCATTGATGATTTAAAAATACTATATTTATTATTATACCATCATTACAACTTAAGGCTTCGCCTGGTAAGGTATAAACATGGATAATGAACAAGCATTGAAAAAACAAGTAATAAAATCAGCTGAATCAGTTAAAAGAAAACTAAAGATGATGCGAGACATTAAAAGTAATAACGAATTCGCAATGGAATCGGTTTTTAAACCATTAACAGAGCCACTGAAACAAATTATAAACACAAAAATGGAAATACCACATAGAAAAATAAAGAAACAAAGACTCAGCTACACTCCTCTTAGTAAACGCAAGGAACATCGGGCTAGTTACGATGTTAGTGATGATGTCGAAAGCGACCAATCCAGTAAAGACTTCAACAATACAGTTTTTATGAAAAATCGTAAATCCGAGGTTTATTTTAATGACGAAGATGAAGAAAAAAGCGACTACGTCTATTTGGAACCTGATAAAGATGAAGACAATAGTGATATGGAACCTGATACTAGCGGTCTATCATTCAAATCGACTGACAACACTACTCCCATAAGAATGTCTTCAGAAAACATTCCTTTTGGGGTCAGAAACGAGAGAGAAAAACTCATGATGGGAACGTTACGTGTTTTTGTTACTGAACATAATATTTCTATTGGTTGTAAGACTTTCGCAAAAACTCCAGGGCTAATGGAATTATTGTTTAAGAAAACACCGCAATTAGAATTAATAACTGAAGATGATAAACAAAATTATAAGACTATATTATTGACTACAAATGCTCATCGCCGTGAGTATAATCCCATGAAGCCTATAAAAAGTAATAAAGGTCGAAAATATACACAAATAATTAGACCTCTATTTATGAAGTTGGCCAAAAACTGTGTGAGCACTGAAAGCATATCTCATGGATCTGGTTTGCCACTCACAAAAAAGCTGAATCAAAATGTAGATTATGTTTACTGGGATGATCCTAATGAATTAGTTAATCGATTGAAACTATTAATAGCTTCGCGAGATGCTGGAAACACAGGATTAGACAATGAAATACTATCTATTATCGAAGAGTTGCGGGAAAGTGATATCATTAATTAAATATATGTTGATATTTAGAAAGTTTTTCACAGTCTTTATTTATCCGCTGGTTGAGATAGTCGCTAGGAAATGAATATAGATAAATTTGGTCACCACGTTCATAAACGTTTGCGTTTACCGGAATCATTGGATTCACACAAGCTCTTAAAGTCAGAAAACGGAGAATTTGATTTACATTTAGTAAGGTTAAAAGGAGTTAAGGCTCCATCAGCCTCCGATGATGCTGTAAATAAGCAGTATGTCGATAATTTGCTGAATGACTATTACACAAAACATGATGTATTAGACGAACTACATAAAATAAAAACGGATATAATTAATCTCATGAGAGTAAAATTTTATATGAAAGGAGAAGTAGATCAAGCCATTGCCAACAGCAAATTAAAAGTCACCAAAAATGAGTAAGCAACAAGTAGTAGACGAAATTCACAAAGCAGCACGAAAAAATTTTAACAGACGTCCTGTAGTATTAAAAGGTATCGATGATTTATGGCAAGCTGATTTAATTGATATGCAGAATTATGGAAAAGACAACAATGGTTATAAGTACATCTTAGTCATAATCGATTGCTTTTCAAAATTTGCTTGGGCACTGCCTGTTAAAACGAAAACTAAATCTGAAATAACAAACACGTTCAAAAAAGTACTTGAAAAGAATGGGCGTATTCCATTAAATTTACAAACCGATTTAGGTAAAGAATTTTATAATGAGGATTTTCGAAACTTAACGATGTTATACAAAATAAACCATTATTCAACATATTCCACTAAAAAGGCTTCAATTGTTGAAAGGTTGATTAGAACTTTGAAAAACAAGTTATATAAATATTTTAGTTTCATTGGCAATTATAAATGGATTGGTAAACAGTTGAGTAACATACTTGACTCTTACAATAATTGTGTACATCGAATTACTAAACATAAACCAAAAGACGTGAATCAATACAATGAATCTTTAATATTAAATAATATAAAGGAATCAAGAAAATATATTACAGTAAAAAGGAATAAATTCAAAGTTGGAGATTATGTGCGAATTAGCAAATACAAAGGAACTTTTCAAAAAGGATATACCCCTAATTGGTCAACAGAAATATTTATCGTGTCAAAAGTAAATTCGACTAATCCACCGACTTATGAGATTGTTGATCAACGAAAACAGATCATTTTAGGTACTTTTTACGAACAGGAACTTCAAAAAACAAAATACCCTGATATTTACTTAGTTGAGAAAGTTTTAAAAAAGAAAGGTAACAAGCTATTTGTAAAATGGTTGGGCCTTAATGAAAGTGAAAATAGTTGGATTAACAAAACATCCATCGTATAAATCTATATAATTAGTTGATACGTATTATATTTTTATTAGTATACCTGTAATGCATGGAGGAGGACTTATTAATAGTGTAATAAACAATTTACCTTTTGAGTTACATTTACCAGGGTATAATTACTGCGGTCCCGGTACACGACTACGAGAAAGATTATCACGGAACGATAGAGGAATTAATAAATTAGATAACGCTTGTATGCAACACGATATAGCATATTCCAACTATACTAATTTAGAAGATCGCCATAAAGCAGATTTAGAACTATTGAACATGGCAAATCGAAGACTTAGGTCAAAAGATGCAGGAAGAGGTGAAAAATTATCTTCCTGGATAGTAAGTAAAGTAATGAAAACAAAACTAAAAGCAGGTGCAGGTATCAAAGGCTTCAAAAAGGTTGTCTCTAAAATATATAGTCAGTTGAAAAAATACAAACCAAAAAATAATAAGTCTGCAATTAAATTTGCCTATTTGGCTGCAAAGAAGCTATTCTCTAAAAATAATGGATTTCGATTACCGCGCGTCATACCAATTCCTAAAACAGGAGGAATTTTGCCTCTAATTCCTATATTTGCGGGGTTGTCAGCTTTGGGCACATTAGCTGGAGGAGCAGCAGGTATCGCGAAGACAGTAAATGATTATAAATCAGCACAGAAAAATTTACAAGAATCTGAACGCCATAACAAAGTAATGGAATCCATTGCTTTGGGTAAAGGTTTGTACATCAAACCGTATAAAAAAGGCAATGGTTTATTTTTACGATCGGCAAAAAACTAAAGAAAAGGCTACCTAGACGCGCGCTTACTAATTTGGATATTATAGAACATGCACATGGTATTCCATATTTTAGAGGTGTTTATATGAGAAATCAGTTACCAAAAAAACCTAAACGTATTGAATGTGGTGTTATTAATTTAGACAGCTCTAAAAACGAAGGTACTCATTGGGTAGCCTATGTAAAACTAAATAATTATTGTGAGTATTTTGACAGTTTTGGAGATTTAAAGCCGCCATTAGAGTTAATCGGATACTTGGATAAATATGATATTTACTACAATTACAATATATATCAAAGTTTTAATTCTGTTAATTGTGGACATTTATGTATAAAATATTTGAAAAACTTTTGGATAAACATTTAAAAGAACTTATCTCTTGTACTTATTGTCATTACCAAAATGACTTTCACGCTGTCTATATCGGATACTAAGGCGAGTTTAGCAACAAACTATTCGCCAAATTTACAATTAGATAATGATTATGAATGTGGTCTTTTGTATTTTTCTACATTTAATTCTATACCGAATGTAGATGATAGAAATAATAAACTATACTATGGTGACAATGAGGTGATAGAAATACCAGAGGGCTCCTACGAACTTCAGGATATTAGAGACTATTTAAAAGATAATATCAAGGATGGTTCATTTGAATTAAGGTGTAATAACAATACTTTGAAAACTACTATCTTTTGTTCGAAAGTCATACATTTTCAAAAAGAAGATTCCGTAGGACAATTATTAGGTTTTGGACCAGAAACCCTTCCCGCGAATATATTACACGAATCTCGCTTTCCCGTCAACATTCTGTCGACAACCGTTCTCCGGGTTGAATGTGACATCATTAGCGGATCTTTTGTAAACGGAAAACCTAGTCATATTATTCATGAATTCGCGCCTAATGTTCCACCTGGTTATAGAATTATAGAAGTACCTAAAAACATAATTTATTTTCCAGTAAACCAGAGTAGCATAAGTTCTATTAATATTAAAATATTAGACGTAAATGGTAATTTAGTTAACTTAAGGAACGAGGAAATTCAGTTATATTTACATTTAAGAAGAAAATGATTGACTTTAATAATAAATACTCTGCATCTGTAGTAAAAAGCAGCAGTGTGAATTGTACTCCTAAAGCAATAGCACCTTCAAAACAATTTAGAAAAAAACCATATTCAAAAAAGAAGTTAACTAAAGAAAATAAGGACTTCCTTAAACTCATAGGGCTAAAATGAGTATCCTAAATATAACAGATGGTCCAGTTTATGACAATTCAATTGAAAGTTATGAGTACTATTCATACAAACCATACGTAAACAGTTTTAAAAATAATGATGAGATACGAATACCTATAAATCAACAGGATTTGTACGTATTGCCATCGGCCAGTACCATTTACATAGAAGGAAATGTGCAAGTTTACAACCGACAATCAAAAACAAAAGTTAACCAAATTCACTTCACAAATAATCCAATATTGTTTCTATTTCAAGACATACGTTATGAACTTAATGGTATAGAAATAGATAAAATTAAAAATGTTGGTATTACTACAACTATGAAAGGTTTGTTATCGATGGGTGCGGCAGAATCGAAAATTTCAGAATGTTGGGGTTGGAACCTTGATGGTACTACAAACCACGGAGGTAATTTCTCAGTATCTATACCTCTTAATAAAGTTCTGGGGTTTGCAGAAGACTTTAATAAAATAATAATGAATTGTAAACATGAGCTTATTTTATTGCGTAACAACTCTAATTTGAATTGTATAAAATTAGGCGAGAATGAATATGTTCATGATGTTGAAATTTCTAAGTTGGTTTGGCGGGTACCCCAAGTGAAAGTTTCTGATCGTGAAAGAATTAATCTACTTCGTCATTTAGAAAAAGATCGTTCATTGACTATAATGTTTAGAAACTGGGATCTATATGAGTATCCTTTACTTCCTCAGACGTCTAAGCATACTTGGTCAATTAAAACGTCTTCTCAGTTGGAAAAACCACGATATGTAATATTGGGTTTACAAACTGATCGTAAGAATCAAGTAACTAAAGATATGTCTCAATTTGACCACTGTCATTTACGTAACGTTAAAGTGTTTCTGAATTCAACTTACTTCCCGTATGAAAACCTAAACGTTGATTTTGCCAACAACAATTACTCTTTATTATACGAACATCACGCAAAATTTCAGCAGTCGTATTACGGACGTCGACCAGACCCTTTATTAAACTTTGAAAATTTTAAAAATAAAGCGCCATTGTGGCTAATTGATTGTAGTCGACAAGTAGATAGCGTTAAACCTGGGGGACCCATAGATGTTAAAGTGGAAATTGAGTGTGTTTCAGACATTCCGAACAACACCACCGCTTTCTGTCTAATTATTAATGAGTCCATTGTTGAATATAAACCATTGACTAGTACAGTAAAGAAAATATCATGAGTAACAATTTCATATTCGTGGATATACAAGGTTTCAAAGATTACAATAATGTGTTTATTATTAAAGAACTAGCCCTGGTGACAAAAGAATATTCTCAGACCTTTTTAGTCAAACCTCCTTACGCTTTTTCGTATTTAACAACAGAGGAGAAAAAACAGGTCGTGTGGCTAGAAAGAAACAGGGGTATACTTTGGAGAGAAGGCTTTATTGACTATCGCGAATTTAAAAGATCTATTATTTTACCATTGTTAAAAAATAAGATCATAATCGTAAAGGGTCAGGAAAAAGTAAAATGGATGAGAGAATTATGTAGTGACTGTAATGTTATTGATGTTGGCGTAAAAGGTTGTCCCAGTTTCGTAATTTTATATAACACATTTTGTATAAATAATACTTATAACTGTTTATCTCATAAAAAATATTGCGCATTAAAAAACGCAATTACCATAAAAAAGTGGTGTTATGAAAATAATATAGGTACTTAATTTAATTAATCGCTAAGATCAATTATTTATCAATTATTATTGTTTCATAGTATATTGCCAGCTTTGTATTGTGTTTTGGATACATGTAAATAAAATAATAATAATAACTTCTCTTTTATTTAATTATCGACAAAAAAACTATGTAGACACCATTTTAATTAAGCATTGTATTTTATACAAAGAAAATATTGACAAATAGATATAAGGATTAATAACCTATCTAAAATAGACAGATATGACGCTCTTTATTATGTCAAAGTAAGTCTAAGATGTAGAATTCAGCCCTTAATTATTTATTTACAGTATAACGTGGTACAAACAAGTAATTTATTAAATAATTGAAACAAGCAAGTAAATTATTACATGTAAATAGATTACAAAGTAGGTGTTATTTTTATTCAAATATCTAATCTTAAGCTATACAATCTTAAACATAAAATAGGTAGTTAGGTAGCCTTGACTTCTGACAGCAGTCGTATTCGTAATTGTGTTCCACATTATGGATTCTGAAAGTTAATAAGAATAAAATTAGTTTAGAACCATAACCGTATAGAATCAATCCATAACCAACACTATTAAATAACAAAAAAAATAAGTACCTTGCACTTTTCGGCTCGTTCTCCAAGTTGCGCGCTTATCTGGTACAGAATTCGTCTTATTTTATATAGGACGCTATCACCTTCTTCATATACCACATATTGCGTTCTGGCTTGTGACCTCATAACGATTTCAGTTTCAGTTTCATCTGCACTATACACTTCAATTTTAACTACATATTTCGGTATTCCTCTGTCATGTACCGCGATGTAACTGGTTTTAGCGTTTTGTAGCTGCTGATTTCGTAACATTATGATATGAAATAGGATACTTGAATTGATTAATTAAAAGCAAGAGAATTGAGAAGACGCGACGAAGGACTGGTAGCGAATGATGGTTATAGTCAATATTTCTAGTTGAGTCTTGTATGAAAAACATCGTGTGCGCGACGCGGCTCGAGTTACACCGCAGGCGCAAAGCTAAAGACAACAGACATGATCAAACTTGAAAAATAATGTACTGAATCAGCAGTCTCAGCTACATAAATAACAATATTAATTGTATGTAATATATAGGTAAATTATGTAGGTAACGCTTCCTCTGAAAGAAGCCGAAATAAAATGTATCTACCTATAAGTGCGTAATTGTATCTATCTCGGTATCTCAAAACAAGGGAAACATAATTAAGATATAAACAATGAAGATGCAATTTAAAATAATAACAACAACAAAAATTATAATTAATACAATTTATTTAAAAAAAGTAGGTAACTCATACATTTTGGTTAACCTAATATAATACAGGTTATACTCCTATTTATATAAGTATCTTATGAAATAATCGCAACCCAGAACAGATATTTCTTGTTCAATTATAGAATTAACACATTTGTTACAGTTTAAAACTAATAAGATATCATCTAGTGATGAAAGAAATCTATTTTTTAAAATTTTATCGATATTTCTAACAAACATTGTAGCTTCAATATAATCGTTTTTAGTCAAATTTCTTAATCTTACGTGTATACAATGCGCAAAAATATTAATTGCTTCACACACTAGGTACAACATATTTATAGAACAACGTTTATCACAAAACATTAGCTGGTATAAAAAAAGTTGATAAAAGCGGTCATGGTTGGTCACATATTTACCAAATAACTCAAATTCTTCATATATATGCCCCCATTCTTCTAATGTAAAAAATATATCACTATTTTCACAAACTATGTGAACTTGTGGTGCAAAATTGTCTAAAGCCCATAAACCGGTGGTTATCTTAACACCATTTGAATGTAAATATGTATGTTTTGAAATTATAACGTTGTATAGATAACTTTCAGCCATTACTAGAGTAATCAGAAAAAGTGAACAGTTTCTGAGGCACCCAATTAAAAGAATGAACAGTGACCCCAAGCGTATGTAGTAATATTATCTTCTAATATTCTACGTTTATCATCATTAGAAGACAGAGCGATTTTATTTATTTCTTGAGTAAAAACTTGATGCTTAAGGGACTTGAAAAGAACGTTTTTTTTACGTATTACTTCATTTTCCTTCAACACTTTATTATAATCTTTAAAATGTAAGTCATTTGCGACGTACTTCTTAACTCCCTTTGCTTTTTTAATTTCTCTCTGTTCTGTCTTTATGCAATATAGTTTAGAACGCAGTCCTACAAATTCCAAAATATGCTGCCCTCCTAATTCGTCTTTGAACAAACCAGGTATTTTCTTATTTATACATTTTATTTTATACTTGTTATTTTCAGGATAGTTACTTGTATCGAAATATTGTATAAAATTTCTCTTTAAATCTTTATAAAAATTCTCTGTTTCTATTGAATACAAATAACTGTCAGTATCCATGTAGCACAGTTTGATTTTTGGACCATAAAAAGGTTTCATAACCGTATAATGAAAGTTGTACATATGACTCTTGGATAATTCTAATACAGTAAATCCTATGTATATAGGTTTATCTAGAATTACCTTTTCTGGTTTCATCTGAACTGCCACAAAGTTTTCAGTAAATACAGTTAAGCTATGAAAATTTGGTTTCGCAATTAATTGGTCAGCAGTGTAATATTTCTTGGTCTTATTTCTTTCGTCACACCATTGATTAACTAATTTGACATCCAACCTATTTTCGGAATTCTCTAACGTTTTCCCAAATATGCTGTTATTCAGTAACTTAAAAAAGTCTTGCTCAAATGTAGATTTTGCATTTTGCCTTAATGATGTGTTCAAATCTATATACTGTTTTAAAAAGGGACTTTGTCGGAATTGTATAACCCGATGTATTGCTTTTAATTTAAGTCCATGTTTTAAACATGTTTTTAAATGTACGTAATGTATAACGTAGTGATATTTATCGAATAAATTTGGAACCAATTTCGGTGTTTTAGAACCTGGAGGTATATATTTTTGTGGGCAAAATGGAAGATCATTATGTAAGTTATGGAGTTCATCGGGGTATTCAAGGTCAACTTCTAAGATATAACCATAATCACTGTCATCTGCAATTTGACATATATTAAGACTGGTTTTTTCTACATTATTTAGTAATTTAAAATCTGAGTGTGGCAAATATGCACACATTGCGTAACCATATAGATTATTACAGTCCATATAGATTAAATAATTATCTGTTTTACTTGGATCGTAGTTAAGAGAATATTTATTATTTGATGCCGCGTATCTAGTAGAACACAAGCATACCCCACCGCGAATACCGTTTTGAATAATTCTAATAATTTCTAAATCGTCGATAAGTTCTAACTGGACTCTAGTCTTAAGTAACATTGCGTCAAAGCTTAAGCTTGGGGCAGTTATGTAGAAAGCAGGGTCTAATTTATAATTAATTCTGCATGTGCGTCTAAAATTTTCGAACACATCTGCAAGCAAAATAACGTCAGATTTAAGATATAAGTCTGTGTACTCTCCTAAAGATTTTATATTAAATGCTCTCCAAATTTGAAGTGCATGATCATAATCCGTATCAGAAATTGATTGATTGGTTAAAATATTAAAAAACTCCTCTCGCTGCGGTAAACACTCTTGGTCATATGACTCCCAGTTCTTCATATAGTCATACGGATATACACCTTTTCTTCTTAATAAATCAAAATGGGGTTGGTTAACGAAGAATCGCGATAAATGAATGAAATCTTCTTTATGCAGATTTTCTACTAATTTTTCTAAACTAGTGCCAAGAAATTTGAAAGAGTCCACAAAGCGAACGGCAGCGTATTGATCCTTCCCGATTGGAAAAAATTTTGTGAACGAAATGTAGTTTTCTTTAGTTTTAGCTATGACTTTTAACTGACCTAGCATTTCTCCTAATTGACATATGAATAAATGAGAGTCGTATCCTGACAAATTATGAAAAAATACCGGAACAAACTTCGGTAATTTGAACCGAATATTGCAGTAAGAATGCGCAGCTCCGCGATATTTACCGGTGAGATGGCAGTGGTCTTTAACTCTATCATCAAACAATAACTTTGAACAAATGCAACAATCTCGCGAATTTGTAAAGTTTTTTGAGTCTTCTTCTGTAAAACTCATCGCAACGGGATCGTTAAGTGTTTTAAATATATTAGAGACATCGTTCTGAATATATTCAAGAAATTTTGTAACGCAATCTTTTCCACGATAACACACAAACTTATTAAGCGAAGGATTATACGAACATACAATATAATATCCAAACGCGGCAGGCACATGCCTTTGTAAACTTTTTGTCAATCTTGAACTACTCGTTTCAAGATCTGATTTACAAGTCTCTAGAAAAGACTCGAAGTCAGCGTAAATAACAAAAGGCATGTCTTGCATCCTATCATAGTTCCTAAATTGTATGAAAGAACCCTTCTCAGGTAAAATAGTAGCCACACCACCGCAAACGTGATGGGCTAATTTGTTTTCGCTGTTGAAAAATAACATACATTCATCGCAAAAATATATTTTACCATGATGTTTCGTTAATTGAGGTCTTATCAATCGAGATAAGTCTTTAATTAAGCAATAATGTGTGCGAGGGCCATTCTCCAAAAATAATAGATTGACATGATGTTTCTTCCGCATCTGAGTTTTGTATAATGGTCCGATTATATTGAATCTTTTATTTAGACCATAGATATTAACGCTGATGTTACGATTATTCTTTTCAAATATTTTTATATCTTGAAAATTTACTGGAAACGACATATTGTTCAAATTTAGTACTTTTTCAAAGTTTGGGTACGAGCTGATTCGGTCCGCATTAGTTTTAGCTGGGAATAGGGATGCCATTATACACCATACAAAACAAAAATTATCATTGTTTTTTATGTTAATGCATGCTTTCTTCATTTTTAAATATTTTGGTAACTCAATATAGCTAGAAGCTCGTAGAGGTGAATATTTGTTAATATTTACCTCCAGGTACAAAGTCCTTAAAAAGGACCACCCACTGTCTCTCTCTTGAAATCCATCAACTTTATTAGATATTATTTCAATGACCTTCGCAAACATATCATTAAACTCATAATGTTTATGTATACAAATATTTTCCGTTGCGAAAGATTTAATTTCAACCATATCATTTTTCGGCAGCGAGAACTCTGCAAAAAGTTCAAAGTTTGCTTTTATATTATTGTGCTGAGCTATCTTCGCAGCGATCAACTGCCGCACGGGGCGGCGCACGCGCCTCAAGAACTCGCCGGGCGCGGGGGCAGCCGAACGCTCGCTCTCGCTCCCACAATCGCTGTCGCAGTCCGCCTCACTACCCTCGCTACCCCCACGTCTCGGTCCCGACTGCCGTCCGCGTTCCCGTACCCTAAAACTAGCAATTCGGTTTCTAAATGCTGAACAAAGTTTTTCAACATTTGGACTTATTTCGATCGAGTTATTATCTTTATGTAAACGACTTCGGAGGTGACCCGAAAAGGCTTTACTTTTGATGGTTAGATCACAAACAGTACAGAAAATGTTTCTGCCTGCCATGGTTGAGATATTTTTGTTCTAGGATGAAAACATTAATTTTAACACTTTACTTCGATGGTCTAGAGGCTAAAAGGCCTAACTTGTTTATGTAATTGAAAATTTAAAAAGAAATAGAGAATATAAAATATGTGACCGATTTCTGGTTTGTATTAGTACCTACCTAGGTTAATTAATTAAATTGTATGCAGTTGAAAGTTTTTAATATATTTAATATAAAAACCACAAAGTTATTTTAATAAAAAATATACAAATTAAATTATTTTTTCTTATTAGAAAAGAACTGCCCGTCTTCCTTGAACCTAGTTTTTGCCGCATTAATGAATTTCTTCAAAAAAATTAGCTCATCAGCTCCCGAACCAACTTGATACTTAAGAGTTATTGCAGCTTTTTCCCACCTGTCCTTCGGGTCGACGCGCAGGATGTCTCGCGTGTCGTACACTCTCAGCTCCACGAACTGGTCGCCGGCCAGCAGGGCGGTGCGACGCAGCACGCCGTCGGCTACGCGCCGCGTCAGAGCAGACGTGAGCGGCGGCCGCTTGGAGGCCGCGCGCCGAGCTTCCTCTTCGTCCTCACTGTCGTCAGACAGCAGGGACCACTCGCGGCTTCCTTTTTTGCTCACAGCCGATGACGATGGAACCTGCTTCGTTCTCAGCTTTTTAGTCTTCGGCTTGGCGGGCGCGGCAGTCGATGGCACAGACCTGAAATAATAATAATAATACAACGTTAATCTAATAATAATAGCGTAAAACAAAGTCTCTCTCCGCGTGTGTCTGTGATTTTGGATAAAGTTCTTAACTATTTTATAGTGAATGAATAGGGTAGGTTTTATAATTATGATTTCAATATACAATCACTGTAAGTACGAGACCGAAGTGGACGACTCCATTATTTGTTACATATAGCGTCTCTGATTGAATAAAAAATAAAATATTTGGTAAGTACTACAACTAACCTTACGTCACCGTCGTCATCCGAATCAAACGCGCACGATTTTCTTTTACTGGCTTCTTCCACGCTCCTCTTACTGTAATACTCGGATTCAGACCTGCAAATAAAATAAACCCTTACTGTTATTTCGAATAAAACATCATTAAAACTTAACTGATGAGTAAAATATTTGTGAAATTCTTGTTTAGTACAGGGAAATGATAGTTTGCGACTAGATAGGTATATAATGTTGAAAAACTTTATTAATTTAAAAATGAATAATAATCCAAACTTACGAACATTATTGTTTTCACGAAGATGCGCACGCTGGTAGAACTGAAGACGGCGGGGAGGGGTAGCGGGGGCACTGGACACTGACGATGCGCGGAAACGAACTAACGACAACCACGTACCGAATCAGAAAAGACAATAAAAAATTTGAACAATATTCAAAGCGCTTTAATGATAATAAAATTATCAGGGACTAAAAACCTTCGGACAAACAATTAAAATGCAATAGTGATTATTGCACAGGAAGGTAAAGAAACCAAATTACATTTATTTGTGTCTAAGTAAAACGGAAGCGGTATTATTGCTATAATGCGATCACTTCCGAGAAACCTTCGGGTAAAGAAATCAAATAAGCTTATTAGGTGGTGCGTTTTTGATATAAAATCTGATACATTTAATAACGTAAAATGTATCTGCTTCCAATAATATGCATACATACATCTTCTGTAATAAAATCAACATTGACTGAGTATCATTGCAAGTAATTTTATTACATATTTATGTACATGAACATGCTACTTCTACTAGGAAAAGTACTAACATTTTTACGTGACTGCACACATGTAATAGATGTTTATGCTTGTTTAATTGATTAATTTTTGATGAAAGTTCTGTGAATTGTTTAATACCCCTGACATTTTAATCAGATCAGCATAAAACTGTGTATGGAACATAGGTAAATAAGTGACACATTGCGGTGTATGTGAACTACGATTCGCGGCAATATCAAAAGGTGACGGTCGTCATTTAATACTTGGCTATGTTAGGGCGAGTACTCAACTTAAAGTAGGTACACAACAATTAGTTTAACTAGATTCTTTAACTTTGTAAAGTTATTATGAATTATGATTCTATTTTATAAATATGTAATTCTATCGTAAGATAACAGACTGTTATAGGTAATTAAGCACCTAAATTATTCTTATAGGTGCTTATCCATTATGTTTTTAGCACTTACCCATTCTATTGATCTCTGTACAATCATTATTGCACATTATAAACTTTGTACGTCTATCATTGGTCGCGTTACTGAAATTTTGTAAATATAAAATGGAGTATTAGATAACATTATATAATATTTAAATTGTTGGAACTTAATGTCACACTAAATTTAATCAATGTGTACATACCTCTAATACGTCGTAACCATGCGCAATGTAAAATGAAGTTTCAGCATTTCAAGTACAGTCGTGGGAATCATTGTAATGAATAAGTTATTTATTAACATATTGCATACTTAGTAATGATCGCGATTAGGACCATGTATTATAACAAACACTTTAATAAAAAAACATAAAACATCATGATGATACCGGAAATCATAAATCAGCGAATTGGGTGTTTTCGAAACTATTTTAAAAAGTCAATTAAACAAAATCGATTAAATTATAGTGCCTACCTGCTATTGAAATATTATAACTAATACCATTACGTATTCTCCTGTTTTTTCTTTGACTGTACGTCGACATTCTTTTGCTTTGATAAGCGCTCTGTGCGCGCTCGGTACTCAAGTAACACAAGAACATAACATAATGCTCGTAACGTAATATGTAAGTATTAGGGATCGCTACATAATTTGTAAAACCCTTATACAATTCTTCAATACTCATACTGATTTATTTCAACCTTTTGGGACATTGAGAACTCTAGGCTAAGTCGACATTGTTTTGTTTCACATTTATGAATCAATGTAAGAATGTTAGTTCATTTATAATGAACTTTGAACGGAGACATAAATTTTGTGTTCTTTTGTATTTGCGGAGTTACGTACATGTATGTGATAGAGATAAAATGCAGATATACCTGCGCGTTAGTTAATAAACTTGAAATATTAAATGTAATCAACCAGGATGAATAGAAGAGAGCTTATAGAGCGCAAAGTATTGTAGTCCGCAAAACTCAATTATTTTACCATATATGTGTTTTTCGCCATACTCATCAAGTCTAGGGCCTAACTAAGTAAAAATACATAAAACATTCGAGTAATGTGACATTGAGAAATGATTTCGATATACAGAACCCTTTATTAATTAATTGGTAGCATGTTTGCATTGACTCTTTTATTTTGTAATTATTATTGTAAATTGCAACGCGGTGAGGAGCCACGTTTATTGTTGTGTTATTTATGGAAAGTGTAACTCAGATACAGAAAGCTGGTTCAAGGTAGAAATAATTACTTGAGATGTTGTGAAGGTTTGGCTTTAACTTTGGGCTAACGGTACGACCAAACGGGCTGGGAACAAATTCCTTAAGCAGATGCTAAATGTATGTATTGTCTTGTGAAGGAATGAGGTTCTTGGTGCTGTGACTTTAGGAAGTCCTTGCTAACGGTACGACCAATCGGGCTTGAACAATTCCTTGAGCAAACGGCGACAAGATAATTGATTATAATTGTCTTGTGAAGGAATAAGGTTCTTGGTGCTGTTAGTTTAGGAAATTCTTTATAACGAACTGCACGACCAATCGGGCTTGAACAATTCCTTGAACAAGCGGTGACAGGATGGTACCTACAAATAGTAATTGTCTCATGATGGAATAATGTTTCTAGGTGCTGGAAGCTTAAAAATGTTAAAACCTAAAATATCTCTCTGTTAGCCTTAAATCAGATTTCGTAATGTATATATAAATGTGAGTAAAGTGTGATCAGAACAAAGTGCACGCAACATAGATTCTCGTACATGTGAGTTTATTATTTTATTAATTTTATATTACATAACCTAATTTCGATTAGGTCGTTATACGTCGCATACACAAACATAATCGCGTTCAGAGCGCTACACAGGGGCGACTCGCGCCTCGACTCCAACCGCGCGTCGGACGGCGAACATAGCTTGGTAATCGTCGGTACGTAACCCAACGCGCACTCAAACGCGTTCCGTTCGAAACATACAACAGGTTTTAATCGACGATGTTTGCAATCGTTATTGGACGTGAGTCGCTTTTGTCAAGATGTTCTAAGTCATGCGATTATTTTAATACAAACAAACGTCGGAAACCGATTGGGCATTCTGGCTCACTTTCAAACAGCGAAAACCGATTGGGCATTCTAGCTCACTTTCAAATGTCTAAAACCGATTGGGCATTCTGGCTCACTTTCAAACAGCGAAAACCGATTGGGCATTCTAGCTCACTTTCAAACAATCAAAATCGATTGGGCATTCTAGCTCACTTTCAAATGACGAAAACAGATTGGGCTTTCTGGCTCACTGTGCGAGCGCAGCGAGCGAACGAGTGAAGCGAGTGAAAAGTGAGCCAGAATGCCCAATCTGTTTTCGTCATTTGAAAGTGAGCTAGAATGCCCAATCGATTTTGGTTGATTGAAAGTGAGCCAGAATGCCCAATAATCACCTACTTATACAAGATAAAATAATTATAAATATCAATAGATATGCATTATTAGCTGCTGTAAAGTG
Source organism: Esperia sulphurella (assembly GCA_947086405.1). Classification (NCBI taxonomy): domain Eukaryota; kingdom Metazoa; phylum Arthropoda; class Insecta; order Lepidoptera; family Oecophoridae; genus Esperia; species Esperia sulphurella. The sequence goes on from OX352285.1 coordinate 4,906,820, forward strand.
GCAATAGTATCGATTCTGAAGGTACAACGTTAAAATTTGACAGCACTGAAACTTTTGCTATCCTTGTCACACAGTATTATGAAGATAAAGACGAAACCAATTTTAGCGCTGTCAAATTTTAACGTTGTGCCTTCAGAATCGGGCCCATTGTCAACTTATAATTAGAATGCTAAACAAAATAATTATAACTATGTCAGTTTGTCTGGTCACATGAATAAAAAATATCATTCGCTCTCAGGTTGGTGTACCTTGTCGTGCGTGAGCGCGGCCGCCCTGGGCTGCACCTTGAGCCTGATGCCGGAGGGCGACGTGACGCGGTACGCGGGGCCCTGGTTGGTGCTGTCCAGCAGCGCCTTCACGGCCGCGGGGTTGGTCGGCTTCAGCGCATCCTCCGCAGTGGTCGCTGTGCAACGAACGTTACAGTTAGTACGAATAGCTCTGAAGCTGACGCAAGTCGCTGCGCAGCAGCAAATGACAGGACGAAACCGGGGTGAGGAATGAAGGGCGGCGGCGGCTAGTATTTGTATTGGCCGCGACCTAATTGACGGGAGAGTTCATTTGTCGTCTGAAGTAGCGTCTGAAAATAAGTTTTCAACAAGCGTTTTATTTTGTCACTTTACGCGATTCAACGTCGTTGTATTCAAATACAAATAACTTTATTGGTTCAAGAACAGTAGGGTCCTTATACTAGACATATCTATGTAGATATATTATTACAAGCAGTAGCCTGGCTCCCAAACTAGGATTCCCTGTTCTATGGGTAGCCAGTCTTTCATTGAAAAAGTGAACAAATGTTTAGTACAAAAACAACCTAAAGACAACACAACACAAGCAGGTATATTGGTTGGCAGGTACATTAGGGTCCTTATACTAGACATATCTATGTATATATATTATTACAAGCAGTAGCCTGGCTCCCAAACTACGCATTCATGTAATTCATACGTATGCATACAATTTTGAGTCTTTAATATGATTGCCAGGGCGATGATAGTACTTACAGGTGTCGGGCAGCAGGTCCTTAAAGAGCGGGGAGTCCCCGTACGGCCGCGCGACCAGGTTCAGTATCTGCTCATGCACGTTGCCCGCCGCCGACGCGCCCGACAGGTTGCTGCTCAGAGAAATACACAATAAAATATTTGTTTATATTCACGCAGTGAACTGCTGAACGAGCGAATGAATGAATATACTTTATTGCACATAAATTACAGAAATATACAGTTAGGGTCACGACACATTGATCGACGGCGTTCGACGGTTTGTCCATACAAAACGATCACAACTATGGGACATCGTATGCATCCTTTCGCATTTTCGTGACGTACGCGCGACGGCGGCCGACTGAACTGAAACGCGATCGGTCATCGACGGGGATCTGCGTACGCGTCCGTACAGCTCCGTACGACTCCGTGAGCGGTGATTCGGCATAACTGCGTACAAGTGTATAACTTTTTAAATCGGCAAACTGCGAAAGGCCGTCGATCAATATGACGTGACCCTTAATGTACAAGTGGCGGCCTTATCGCTTTTAGCGATTTCATCCAGGCTACCATATCATCATCAGGTTATTTTTGTCTCCGCAGGAGCACAACCCTCTCTCATCTGCCGGAGACAGACGGAGGATTTGGCCTACACTCCCCGCGCTGGCCAGACGGGTTGGGGAGGCCTGATTGATGTTTTATAATGTATTCCCTCAGTCGCCTTGTACGACATCCACGGGAAGACTTGGAATGGTCCTATTCTTCTTTACTGGAAACCACACTACCATATAATTAGTGTGAATTGTAAAGGAGTAAACTATCGAGAGAGGGTCAATGTTATACGTCAACACATAACTGCTTCTCTTTCATACTACGGGCCGTGCTTTATTTTGCGGGCGAAAACTGGCAGGAGGAGGTGAATTCGCTTCTTTACGTAGTGAGTAATGTCTAATATTATCTGGTGATGTGATGACCATAGTCCGGATGTTTAATGGCAAAAATATGACGTTCATAGACGTTGCTAGAAGCAATTCTAGTTTTTCTATGGGAAAGCATTAGGCAATAAACTTTTTTTTATTTATGATGGGTTTACGCTTGACCTCAATCTCGCCTGATGGTAAGTGACGATGAGGCCTAAGGTGGAGCCGGCTTACCCTTAAGATGCCTATTCACTCTTCCGTTAAAAAATATCCAAATTGTACTTGCAGTGAGTTACATTATTTAGCAGTTCGCATTATGAAGGAGGAAGCAAAACACTTCGTGCGAGAGCGTGGTATGTCTACTACATAAGGATGTAGTCCCTCTCCACGCCTGGTAGTCTAGTGACGGAACGGTGATGGGGGAATCAAATCGTATAATTCCTAAAAGAAATGGCTTACTTAGCGGTCATGCTCGCGTTGGAGCCGAGCCCCATCCCGAGCGCGGAGCCCCCCAGCGCGGACGTGTTGCCGAAGATACCGCCGCCCAAGCCGCTGTCCAGGCCTGGAACAAACACTTAAAATCAACTACATCCTCCTGCTGGGCACGGTGTCAGACCTCTACTATCATTTACTACTTATACTATTGAAATAAACAATTATTAAATTTCATCATATCAGCCCTTAGACGTCCACTGTTGGACATAGGCCTTCCCAAATGAACGCTACCACACCCGGTCCTCCGCATCTAGCTGCTTCCGGACACCTTCCTCAGGCCGTCGGTGCATCTGGCTGTGGGGCGTCCCACCCTGCGGTCTATACTACAAAACTCGTCTGCCCCAACGGTGGTCGATTGTGCGACAGATGTGTCCCGCCCACGGCCACTTCAGCTTGCTAATTCTTTCGGCTACGTTAGTCACCTTCGTTCTTTGTCAGACCTCATTACGAATCATATCCTTCAAACAAACCCCGAGCATGGTGCTCTCTACATAGTTCGCTTAGCGACTTGGAACTTGTTGATCAGGCCTACCATCAGTGGAAAATTATCTTATTATATTCAATAATAATAAATTATTATTTGCAAAAGAATGTTGCAATGTAAGGAATTTAAAGTATCGATCTCGCCAAATTGGCCACTTGGATGAAAGAGAAGGATTTTAGGCGTCCCGCTCAAGGTGCTAGCGGGACGCGGCCTGAAAGAGCTAAAAACGGGACGTTCGCCAAACGCGGGACATCTGACAACACTAGGGTGGCCAGGCTGTTTTTTAGCAGTGCCGATTTTTGAGGACCTACTTTTAGCAAGACGCACTAGATCTTATTAACATATTATCTAGGATTAATAATCGGTCACCGATAGTCAATCGTTTTCTGAGACCTTGACACAGGAAATAAAAGACCAAGACGATCCCAGGATATATCGTGCATACATACCGGTTGAAAAGTTGGTCTGCGAGGGGTTTTGGAAGAGCCCCCCGCCGCCCAGCGCGCCGAACGCGGGCGCGGCCGGCTTCGGGGCGAACGCGTTGCCGCCCAGGCCGGACCCCAGGCCCGCACCTGCTCACACCACAACATTATTACTTACGAGAATAGCGAGAAGGGTATTGGCTTCGTGTTTACATATATAAACATAATGTCCCGCTCACGCCTTGGTCCCAGAGGGGTTGGCAGAGACGATGTGACGCCACGTTGCGCTGACACACGTCACAGAGCGACTTTCCTTCGCCCGCTTTTCGCCCGCTCTCTGAGTACCAAGGCGTGAACAATTATGTATGTATGTATGATTCTTTCATTTTCATGTACGCTCATCATCAGCCGAAAAACGTCCACTGCTGAACATAACCCTGTCCAATAGAATACCACTTTTGGCGATCGCATAAATGATCTTCATAAAACCATTAAAATGATACATTATAAAACATCAACCAGGCCTCCCCAACCCGTCTGGCCAGCGCGGGGAGTGTAGGCCATATCCTCCGTCTGTCTCCGGCAGATGAGAGAGGGTTGTACTCCTGCAGTGGAGACAAAAATAACCTGATGATGTATGTATGATGTAAATGATCTTAATATACGCAGGAGAATGCTGCAATCTCTTAGACGCCTTGACGACACCCACGGTAAGATTGAGGGTGGCCCCATTCTAAGCCGGGAACCATATGGCAATCACGGCACGGAACGGAGCAATGATTGTTCACCCACTAGATACTATTTGAGATGAATTTTATCAACACGACGTCGCGTTTGATTTGACTCCACACGCGTTGCGTGGCGCCACGCCACGCAACGTGTGTTTCTGCCTTTAAATAGTTGTATGTTTAAGTCTGTATGACAATTAATTTGGAATGGAACATACCTAGGCCAGTAGCGGGCGCGTTGAAACCAAACGTGGGTTGCGAGGTGGGCGGCTTCCCGAAGGTGCTGTTAGCTCCGAACAGGCCGCCGGAAGTCGATGTGTTGGTGCCGAAACCGCCGGAAAGGCCGCCGAAAGCTGTACACACACATAGTATGAAGATATTAAACGTTTAGATATATTCGATACTAATCGAGTGAGTGTGATTGAGAATCTGAATTCATACTAGTTGTAAGGGTACTTAACCCCTACAATTAATTATCCGTAGTTCGCGACGGTACACCGATAACTACGGATGGTGGTTTCCAGAAATAAATGTTAAAAATGTTCTTAAATGTTAAATAATAGTTTAATTAAAATGTTAATGTTGTTTTGTTAGTGAGTTAATTAGAACTGAGTTTAAACTGTGTAACTATGTGCGAGGCGGGCCCGACGTCGGCAGTTTTACCATGATTCGGGTCACACGCGTAGCGCGCCTCGACCAAAGTTCACGCTGTGCAATTCTGATTGTACACTAGTTTCGTGTCGTTGTAGTAATGCGCTCCGACATGTCGGCTAGCTTGCACATCAATGTGTCGTGTTGCTTTCTGGCGCTATTTTCTATCTGTGCGTGCGTGCGTGCGTGTGTGTGTGTGTGTTATATGAGTAACACAAGTACCCGGGGCGGCGGAGCCGAAGGCTGGCGCGGTGGTCTGCTGCGGCTTGGTGGCGAACAGCCCGCCGCCGGTGCCGAACGAGCCGAAGCCAGAGCTCGCGGGTGTGGTACCAAACCCAGTCGTCGCTGGCTTGGCGCCGAACAGACCTCCCGGCTGTTGGAAATAAAAATATAGTTGAAGTTTATAGAAGTCCTGATCTACCGCGGGTTATATAATAGAATAGAATGAAAATATTATTTATTCAAGCAACTAACACTCACTTTGTTATAATCACTTAATACTATGTTAGTAAATAATAACATTTTAAATTAATTATTTTTAATTTGTATTCGGTACGTGGATCACCTTCGCGTCAATCCACTCGATTCACATACGAGCAGTCGATCCTGTGCGCGATCATGTTAAGGATGCTATTGGTGCCCCTCCCCTCCCGTACCCTATAAGGCTTTATAGAACGTAAATAAATCCAATATGGCGTCTTAAAAAGTTATGAATATATCGTGTTTGGTATCAAACGACAAAGTCTGTACACTTTGAAAATATATAGGGTTTTAGTTTTTAACTTCCTTTTTTTATATAGTGTAGTATTCTTTTTCTTTCGCATAATGTAGTCCTCAGGGGTCTGGTGGAATGTGTATATCTTATCATATATCTTATCTTCTTAGGGGGCCAGGAAGACCTGGCGACACTTCGACCCTCCAGGATCTTTTGTGCCAAACCACTGTCCACCAAACGGTGCCCCGAGCCGATTTGGTGGACTTCACACACGCCTTAAAATTTCTTCTTTGGCATATGCAGGTTTCCTTACGATGTTTTCCTTCACCGAAAAGCCTGTGGTGTTATAAATAAACCGTACTTGAGTTTCGAAAACCCATTGTTACGGGCGGGGTTTGTACCAGGACCTCATGAACGTGAGGCAAGTGCACAACATAAAGATAACTTATAAATGTATACCTGGCTCTGAGTGTTGGATCCAAAACCGAAGGATGGCGCAGTTGTCCCGAACGAGGGCGCTTGTGTCGTCGTCGCGCCAAACAAACCGGTACCTGAACAAATTATAAATAAATAATAAATCTAGCTGTGTGATTCCCGGCTTAAAATAGGGCCACCCCCAATCTTCTCGTGGGGTGTCGTCAAGGCGACTAATGGCCTATGCACCAGGGTAAGGGCGTTCTCCTGTGTTTATTATGATCATTACTGCTATTACAAATCCACCAGTCAAGAGTGGTGCCTACGCACTCCGAGCGACGGCGCACCACCCGCCCACAACGCCTTTCTAACCTCTTCTAATGTTATGTGCCCTACAGTTAGGTAAATCGTTAGGTTATGTGACATATTCTGATAAACCTATTCTGATAAATCGTTAGGTTATGTGACATATTCTGATGAACCGTTAGAGAATATAAATAACTTTGTAGTTAGACGGATATTATACGAAATTCTGAAGTAGGGACCCAGATGGCCGTGTGTGAGGTATCCACACATATTACTAGCTTGTGCCCTTTTGTGCGTAGGTTTAGATATTTACACAACTTGAATTTGAAAATAGATATCAATGCCATAATACCCGTAGGAATTAGATATTTTTTTCGGTATAAATAAATAAATAAATATCTCAGGCATTCACACCAATTATCCAGTCCCAAACTAGGCAGAGCCTGTGGTATGGTTACTAGATAACGGATAGACATACTTAAATAAATATATAAACATCCAAGACTTGGGTACAAACATTCATATTCATAATACGAACATTTGCCCCTAGCGGGATTCGAACCCGCAACCTTCGGCGTGGCAGTCCGAGAGCGACCCGTTCCGCCACGAAGGTCGTTCTATTCTAAAAACTATCCTGTCATATCCCGATCCGTCCCGTGGTTGAAGCGTGATTGAGTAACAAACATCCAAACTTTCGCATTTATAATATTAGTGGTATTAACGCACACCCAGATGAGGTCGAGGATGAGAGCCAGTGTATTTATTTGAATAGTTCGTCAATCACCTGTGGTGCCCGCGGCCCCGAAGCTGGGCTTGGCCGCGCCGAACAGCCCCGTCGTACTGGTGTTATTCTGCGTGTTGTTGCCGAACGCAAATGCGTCTGGGAAATAAATAAATATTTAATGTTTTATATGGCGGCGAAATAATAAAAGAGGAGCTGATTTGGAGGCACAGTGTGTGCTCGGCGCGCCGTTCGGCTTGGCTCGGCGAGCGTCGCGAGCACGCGCTGACGGAACGTCGGGTGGGGCGGGCGCGGGCGCAGACTCGAGACAGTGTTCGCTCGATACGCGTGCGGGGCGCAGGCACTACACGGACGGATCTTCTGCCTTCTAAAATCGTTACTTGATGATGTAGTGTAATTTCATGTAGTGTCATTTAAGCCAGTAAACGTGTTGACTTTGTAACGGCGTTAAACTCAATTTGGAAGCCCACACTTTCGACGGAACCAGGAACCTACGACATCAGAAGTGGGATTCGAATCCCACGCCCTCAGAAGAGGCACCTACGACATGTATTATGGCCGCCTCGTTGGCCTCGAGGGGCTTGCGCCAGAGGTTCCCACTGGGGACAGGCAACTTTGCACGAGATGGTCCCGGTCTAGATGTTATATATGTGAATTGTCACATCCTTGTTTAATTCCCATAACCAGACCTGTTGTATTGTTTCTGCTTGTATGTGTTTTCTTGCAGTAAATAAATGATTATTCTATTCTAACATCCTAGTTTAGGATTAGACAAGTGTATGTATTTGTATATATGTAATATTTATTTATAATGTAGCGACCTGGAATCAACGTACCACTTCGAGCCGATTGCAATGGAGACAGCGAGGACTCTGAAGCAAAGAGCTTCATCTACGAAGAGGGGCGACTGTGAGAGAGCGAGGTGACATTTCCTTGCGCAGCACAAACCCTTCGCCATGCAGCGGGGAAATGCCGCTGGCATCATGGGGACGTTTGGGTTTGGACTGTTGGATATGCCTTTCCCCAAATAAACCACCACACCATGCTTCCACCATTCCAGAACTTGTCTGCCCCAACGGCCGCCAATTCCGCGGCAGATGTACAAGAATAATGAGGGAATAATGGAAAAAAGCGAAAAGCGGGCGAAGGAAAGCCGCTTTGAGACATTAGATTACGCATAGTGGCGATACATCGTCTCTGCCCACCCCTCTGGGACCAAGGCGTGAGCATTATGTATATGTATGTAATAGAAAAAAATAATATGAACGACTCACTGTTCTGTCCGAACCCGCCGGCGGTGCCGCCCACGATGCCGCCGCCGCCGAAGACGCTCGACGCCGTCGTGTTGGCCGGCTGGCCGAACGCTACAAAGTCAAAATCCTTCATTGGACTTGAGTAGTACACTTGGTAAATGTATATGTCATTTTCTTATAGACTACCGCTTGTTATAGGTGTTACAGCTATGAAGAAACAGCGCAAAAAAAACCAGCATGGTGGTTTTGGCGGGATGGGTTTGCGCTAGACCTCAATCTCACCTGATGGTAAGTGATGATGAGACCTAAGGTGGAGCGCGCTTACCGAGAAGATGCCTGCTCACTCTTTCTTTAAAAATATCCAAGCTGTACTTGTCCGGAAATATCAAAGCTGGTAGGGAGTTTCATTCCTTAGCAGTTCGCATTATGAAAGAGGAAACAAAACTCTTCGTGCGAGAGCGTTATTAATAACTCAACATTGCATTTTTTGCCGAGTGGTTCCCGGCTTAGAATAGGGCCACCCCAAATCTTCCCGTTGGTGTCGTCAAGTATGGGCAGCAGCGTTCTCCTGTGTATATTAAGATCATTACTGCGATCACCAATCCGTCTGCCAGGCGTGGTGATTATGGAAAATCCCACAATGGACAGCCCACCATAAGACATTCTACTGGGGATGATTATGTTCAGCAGTGGACGTATATAGGCTGATGATGATGATGACTGCATTTTCTGAGATATATAGTGCGATGTGCCATGTATGGTTGCCGACAACTCACAGGAGCCCCCGAACAGCGGCTTGGTGTCCGGCTGCTGCTGGTAGCCGCCGAACACCCCCGCGGTGGAGCCCTTGCGGCCGGCCGTGTAGTCCTCCAGGCGGAGCTCCTCCAGAGACTTGTTCTCGTACTCCTGTGTAACAAAAACCACCTATATAAGTTACATGTTTAAAAACAATATCATTTACACATATAATATAAATGTTAGCATAATTTGCCGTGTGGTTTCTGGTAGAGTAGAATAGGACCACTCCAACTCTTCCCGTGGATGTCGTACAAGGCGACTGAGGTAATACATTATAGAACATCAATCAGGCCTCCCCAACCCGTCTGGCCAGCGCGGGGAGTGTAGGCCAAGTCCTCCGTCTGTCTCCTCTGGTTGTGCTCCTGCAGTTGAGACAAAAATAACCTGATGATGATGATATAATATAAGACGGAGTGGAGACTGCGGGTCGGCACTCACAGGGTGGAACGCCCCGACGACCTGAAGAAGGCGTCCGGTAGGGTGTGATGGCGTTCATTGGGGAAGACCTATGTCCAGCAGTGGACGTTTAGCGGCTGACATGATATAATAAAGTCTGTAAGGTTGGCTGGAAGATATCTATTTTAGAGATAAGCTCACAATTGGTACAAAACAATTTAATACAGTAGTTTTAACATAGTTGATAGCGGATTGGCGATCGCGTAATGATCTTAATATTAACTGCCCGTCCCCGATGCAATCCTTTAGTCGACTTAACACCCCACGGGAAGGTTGGAGAACACATCTAAGGGATATTATCCAAAATATAAATTTGTCGTAGGTTCCTCTTCTGAGGGCGCGGGGTTCGAATCCCACTTCTGATGTCGTAGGTTCCTGGTTCCGTCGAAAGTGTGGGCTTCCAAATTGAGTTTAACGCCGTTACAAAGTTAACACGTTTACTGACTTAAATGACACTACATGAAATTACACTACATCATCAAGTAACGATTTTTGAAAGCCAGACGATCCGTCCGTGTAGTGCCTGCGCACCGCACGCGTATCGAGCGAACACCGTCTCGAGCCTGCGCCTGCGCCCGTCCTACCCAGCGCGTGCTCGCGACGCTCGCCGAGCCAAGCCGAACGGCGCGCCGAGCACACACTGTGCCTCCAAATCAGCTCCTCTTTTATTACTTCGCCGACATATTTGTTTCATTTAATGTGTCACGTGTGTACATAACATTGTAAAACATCAACCAGGCCTCCCCAACCCGTCTGGCCAGCGCGGGGAGTGTAGGCCAAATCCTCCGTCTGTCTCCGGCAGATTAGAGAGGGTTGTGCTCCTGCAGTGGAGACAGAAATAACCTGATGATGTGTGTACACGTACCTTCATACAAGTGATGCAGTGGTGCTTGATGTTGATGTTCTGCGTGGTGCCGGACTTCACCACCACGTCGGTGCCCACCACCGGGTTGTACTTCACGTGGCCCGTGCCATTGGCCGCGGGCTGCTGCCCAAACGCACCTGGAAACAAAAACAAATAACTATAACTCACTTTTAAATATAAATAAGTAACTATACTTCTTCGCCATCTAGATGGAATTTAAATTCCAGAAAAATAACCAGTTATATGTCGGACATTTTTCGCTTCAGCTACATAACCAAGTTTAGAAAGCAAATATCTAGATGGAATTTAAATTCCAGAAAAATAACTTGATATATGGGAGGATTACTTCACTCCTACATTCCCGGATAATATCAGATATATAAATAGGTAAATTAATTTTTTAGGGTTCCGTTTAAAAGATCCAAATTGTATTTAACCAAAAATACCCAAGCTGGCAGGGAGTTCTCCACTCCTTACCAATTCGCATTACGAAATACGAAGCAAAACGCTTCTATGATATTGTAGATTCTAGTCTACTGGATTCTAGTCGCTTCGTGCTTCAAAACATACCGGATGTGTTGCCAAATAAGCCACCGCCGCCAAGAGTGTTGGTCTGCTGCCCGAACAGGCCCGTGTTAGTGGCCGGAGTGGATCCGAATAGGCCTCCGCCCGTCGTAGCGGGCGCGGTCGTGGCGCCGAATCCGAAACCTGATCAGAAAAATACTCAAGTCAAATATTGCTCTTATTCCTTTCAGGGAGTGCAACGTTACAATTATTAATATACTAGCTGTTGCCCGCGACTTCGTCCTATACACATATGATATAGTTATGTACTGTGGTGGGCTTTTTGGTAGGACTATTTAAGATAAACATTTCCATCATACATTACATATGCGTAACTCTAGCGGTTTTGGCAGCGCACGCCAGAATTGCTCGCAGATGGTAGATTTTTGCCTACTTACTTGATATTTTGGACAATTCACAGAATATCTTTATAAATTGTAGCCTATGTGTTATTCTGATGTATAAGCTATATTATTGTAAAGTTTCATTAAAATCCATTCAGTAGTTTTTACGTCAAAGAGTAACAAACATCCATCCATACTTACAAACTATCGCGTTTATAACATTAGTAGGATAGGATTCCATACATATATAACGAACACGCCTCGATCCCAGCGCGATCCTGATAAACATCGCAGAGCGACTTTCCTTCGCCCACTTGTCGCCCCGTGATACCACTCGGCGTGATGTGTGGCCAACAACATCGCATTACATACATACACTTATCTAATCCCAAACTAGAATTTTCTCCCGTGCTATGGGAATTAAACAAGGATAGGGCAATTCACAAATATAACATCCAGACCGGGACCAACTTGTACAAAGTTGTGTCCCCATTGGGACTTGAACCCACAACCTCTGGCGCAGTCGTCGAATGAACAAGCCACCAGCCCACGAGGTGGTAACCACAGATCTCAAATTTATCACAGCGGAGTCTCTCCGCGCTCCAAGGACCTGCCCGTATTAACGGGCAGCGCACGAAGCCCCTGGTAAGAGGCCATTGCCTCGGTACAGGTTCCACGCCCCCCCCCCCCCCCCCCCCCCCCCCCCAAGGGGTGAGAAGACATCTCGTGAACCACACGGGTTATTACCGTATTCAAAAAATTAGGTATATTTTATAGCTACCACGGGTGTTCATATTTAAATTTCATTCCAGATTCATAGTCCTATGAAAACCAACGCTATTTACGTCTCGGTAACATATACATGAAAGGGTCACCAGCAGCAAAAACAGGTTTGTATTACCATGTAAACTTTGCAGTCCACTTAGGAACACCATCTATTGTGTATTTTGTTTTCGAGACGCAAATGCGTTTGTTTTTATAGGACTATTAATCTGGAATGAAATATAGCTGGGGTAATCAAATCAACCTTCAAACTCTTAAAATGTGATTAAACCAGTATTCTGATGATTTTTGTTTAGCAGTTTGTATACACAAATACACTTGCTAATCCTAAACTAGGAATTAAGCAAAGAGAGAGAAACTCTAATACTAATATACAAGTTGTCTGTTCCCAAAGGGAATAGAACCCTATACTACGGCCACAGAAATCCTATCAAGAAAGATCGGTTATAGCCACTTGTTTACTTCAATGTCGCGCGTGCCGATTTTAGGACACAGCGCGCCCCTCCCTCGCGGTCACGTTTCTAGTGAGGAGATACAGTTATGCAGTTATAAACCGTGCAACATATTAACCAAACATAAACTATAAATACCAATATAGATACATAAATATATATGTATATATAATAGAATATAATTTATATAATATAATACAAATATACGATATATTATTGACAGAGAGTAAGGTAGTGCTCTTTAACTCGTGATCTGAACACAGAAATCGTCTGAGAGACGCTTATGGAGGGGGGCAGTGAGTTCCACAGCCTGTCCGCGTGAACAGTAAAAGAATAGCAGTAGAAGTAACTTTTAAGAGAAGGAATTTTAAGAAGAGATCTAACGTGAGAACGACAAGGTACATCAGAGGGGCGGGTGAAGGTAAAACCATTATATTCTATATTGATAGGATTTCTATGCTTCTGGCCCACTGATAGTACAGGCGGTAAAATCACCTGCAGGCTTAGCCCCAAAGGCGGAGGTGTTCTGCGTCCCCCCGAACAGGCCCGTGGACGACGTGTTGGAGAACAGCCCCCCGCTGGACGTGCTGGGCCCGAAGCCGAACCCCGCGCCGGGCGCGCCGAACGCCGGCGCCGCGGCGGTCGTCGTGCCGCCGAATAGGCCGCCACTTGTGTTCGTTGAGCCGAAAAGCCCTGTGAGATACGACAATAAACGTTATTCCAAAATACTATTACTGTCTATATTTGTATATATATTTTAACAGCCTGAAAAAAATTCGTACCAATTTCTGCATTCATTAATCACTAGCTGTTGCCCGCGACTTCGTCCGCGTGGACAACTTAACATCACAAATTATTATGTATTTCTCGTAGGAATGGGATGTTTTTTCGGGATAAAAAGTATCCTATGTCCTATTCCAGGACCTAACCTACATGTGTGCCAAGTTTCATCACGATCCGTCCAGTGGTTGAAGCGTGATTGAGTAACAAACATCCAAACTTTCGTATTTATAATATTAAGTAGGACGCTGTGTATACATAGTTTGAATTGCCGTCCAAAATCAAAACATTAATTTATGCATAAAGGAGGGAGGGGAAAGGGGAGGAAGAAGTGGATTGACAGGGACATGGGGAGGTAGAAAGGGAAAAAGGAAGTAGAAAGGAAGGGCTAAAGGGAAAGGCTCTAAGCTTCTTCAGTCACATTGTGCGGTCTCCCAAGCACGACCTGGAAAAGCTCATCGTCCTGGAACAAGTGGAGGGCAGCCAGAGGACGAGCTCTGACGAGGTGGTCAGACCCGGTGGCTGGCGGATCCTTATATGAAGCGGTGCGGCTGGCCAATGACCGCTATGCTTGGGGGCGCATTTTATACGGTCGCGATCCTCAGCAGTGAGAGAACGACGGAGAAGATTTTTACAGTCTTTAATATATTTGCTCTTCATTTATAAATCCTCCCCCCACTCCAACTGCCACCGTCCCGCAATCTGAAGTCCGCCGAGCGTTATACTTCTTTGAGTTAGTTTTTGGAAACTATAAATTATATAACTATCGGTTGAGTACGTCGATTTCGATGAAATAAAGACTCATCAAATTAAGCCATATTTCTATAAACTTCATCTGAATTGGTTCAGTCGTATTTACGTGATGCGTGCACAAACAAAAAAATTATCTTAATATATTTTTCCTCCTAATTTTTTTTTTTGCAAATATTCGCTATGTACAGAATTATCATCAGGTTATTTTTGTCTTCACTGCTGGAGCACAACCCTCTCTCATCTGCCGGAGACAGACGGAGGATTTGGCCTACACTCCCCGCGCTGGCCAGACGGGTTGGGGAGGCCTGATTGGTGTTTTATAATGTATTCCCTTAGTCGCATTGTACGACATCCACGGGAAGAGTTGGAGTGGTCCTATTCTACTCTACCGGAAACCACATGTACAGACTCGCGACGTTTATATTTTTATGTATACATGTTGATATATGTATTTTTATTGTGCAATAAACTGTAATTGAATTGAATTAAAACACTTAGTCCCAACAGTGGGACGTATACAGGTGTTTGAACTATTTTCAACATAAAAAAAATCTCTTACAAACTATGTTAGTTGATTTTAAAACTATATGCCATCAACTCATTGGGTATGTAAGGAAAACAATTTAACTTGTTATCTTATGAATTAATGATTAAAAAAATGACGCAGTCCACCAATAGATAACGTTATCGTTAATTACAACGAAATGGGGCATACCGATGTAAATAAACATTATAATCCATATCAATGAAATACATAAAAAAATTAACAACTGTCTTCACACATACATAATGCTCACGCCCTGGTTCCACAGGGGTAGGCAGACACGATGTATTGCCACTTTGTGAGATCCTGTCTAAATATACCGTATATAGTCTGTAGTACCTTGGAAGATCATTGTATACAGAAACGTGTCAACTAGGCTACTACTGCTCTTAAAAATAATTAAATACAGTTATACATACCGCCACCGGTAGCGGGCTGGGCGGCGGGGCTGGCGCCGAACGCGGGCGGAGCCCCGAACGCGCTCGTCCCGGTCGTGGGCTTGAAGCCGCCGAACGGGGACGCCGCCGTGGCACTGGACGAGAACGAGCCTGGGAAGAAATATCGCAAAAAAGTGAACAAAGCGTCGCGTCATACATATGTGGAGAACTATTTTGCAGTTACATTCAATGACATTATTAGTTCCATATGAGACCTATTTTCTAAAGTGACATGTTAGCTTACGGCTATGGCAGCTGTCTGTCATTTTGTATTGTCATGCAATGGTTTGTTCTGGGATAAAGAAATAATATATTTTGTACAACATTAATGATTTTCTCTCCATCTACAAAGCCTTCCCGACACATACCTACATAATGTTACGGGTTCAGTTAATACTCCTATTTTTTAGGCTTATTATACCTCATACCATGAAGCAAAATAATTTTTCGTAGCTCATGGTTTCACCTCAAAGTTTTTTCCTTAATTACTAAATATTGACGCTACGGTTAAATAATGTCAATATTTAGTAAATAATTAAATGTTCTGAGTAGTAACTGCACAAGTTTAAAAGTGAATGTGAAAGAGTTGTGGCTACTTGCGTGGAACAGAGCGAATGTTTGGAACGCTCCACCTAGTAGTACAAAGAGATCATCATCAGGTTATTATTGTCTCCACTGCAGGAGCACAACCCTCTCTCATCTGCCGGAGACAGATGGAGGATTTGGCCGACACTCCCCGCGCTGGCCAGACGGTTTGGGGAGGCCTGATTGATGTTTTATAATGTATTCCCTTAGTCGCCTTGTACGACATCCACGGGAAGAGTTGGAGTGGTCCTATTCTACTCTACCGAAAACCACACGGCATATTCTACCGGAAACCACATAGAGATCGTTGGTCAGATACATACTATTGGACAGCCGAGCGAAAAAGTTAATTCACATACCAAACCCGGTGCTGTTCGTGCCAAAAGCCGGTTTCGGGAACATTTTCACGTAGAATCAGAGTCCGGCGATGATCAGAGCTGATGCTGTGCTTCACTTGGTGCTGATGTCAAACGAAATCCACCATGATGGGCTCTGAAAACATATAATTATATTAATCATTGATATTATTTATTTAATGTATGTATAGAAGGAAAAGAACAATGTAACTTTTAATGATGGCCAAATGTAACTCTAATGCTGAACTAACTTGAGGAGGAACTGTCTCCTGAGACACAGGTTTATACCTAGTTTAGGAAGCAGGGATCCCTATCGAATGCCATATATACATTGTTATATAGTACCCACTGTAATCTGAAAGAAATATGTATTTTTAAGTTATTTGATAAATTTGAAATATTATTTTAAACCAGCTGTGCCCGCGGCTCCGCTCGCGTGGACTACAGAACTAGGATTATATTTTTTATCTCGCGCTCCCTATCCCTCTCTCGCTATATACTGGCTGTGCCCCCGCTCGCGTGGACGACAGAATTAATGTTTCTTTTTCATAAAGTTGAAACTGATTTATTGTTAATTCCCTTCCCCCTTTCCCCCCGCTCCCGAACCCTACCACCCTCCACCCCTAACCCCATCCCCACTCCAATTGCCACTGCCACAACCACCGTAGTCCTAACTCATCATAATCTGAATTCCGACGAGCATTATACTTCTTTAAAATTCTATAACATTCTTGAAAATTCTGAAATGTTCTAGA
Organism: Esperia sulphurella; assembly: GCA_947086405.1. Taxonomy (NCBI): domain Eukaryota; kingdom Metazoa; phylum Arthropoda; class Insecta; order Lepidoptera; family Oecophoridae; genus Esperia; species Esperia sulphurella. The sequence goes on from OX352285.1 coordinate 4,923,402, forward strand.
AAAGTTCTCAATACTGTCACACACAAACGCTCTTCACGCCATTCAGCACAATCTCGAGTTTATATGAGCCGTACAATGTGTTAGAAAAGGATATATGTATAACATCCACCAACAGTAACGAAACTCCCTTACTTGCAAGTGCAGACCAAGGGCTATCTACCACTGCAACCATGAGTGGGTGGCAGTGGGTGGTTATGGAAAAAAGGCTGGACATACATACACACACTTTTCTTTTATATACATATTAGATAGATAGATATCTATTATATATATAAGGAGGTTGCGGGTTCGAATCCCGCTAGGAGCAAATGTTCGTATGATGAATATGAATGTTTGTACCCAAGTCTTGGATGTTTATATATTTATTTAAGTATGTCCATCTGTTATCTAGTAACCATACCACAGGCTCTGCCTAGTTTGGGACTGGATAATCGATGTGAATGTCTGAGATATTTATTTATTTATATATGGCTCTAACTGCCACCGCCCCCTCTTACCCCCGCTCTAAAAATGTTGTCTAAACTCATCGCATTACACTTCTTTGTTGTATAGTGTATACTAATGTATTTAAAACTATAAATTCGCAAACTTTTTATTAAGTAAGCCGATTGCAATGAAATCCCACTAATATTATAGATGCGAAAGTTTGGACAACCACTGGACGGTCGGGATGAAACTTGGCACACATATACATAGGTTAAGTCCTGGAAGAAGTTGAGAAGTGTGGTTTAAAAGAAGATGTAGTAACGAAGGTAGACAAGGGTATGTTGCGTTGGTTTGGACATTTAGAGCGTATGAGTGAACGAAGAGTGACAAAATAGATTTACAGCGCGAATGTGGAAGGAACTACAGCTAGGGGTCGTCCTAGGGGACGTTCAAGGATCAAACTAGTAACGTCCTCAAAAAGGCTGGGTTCCGCAGTGAGAAGAATAAAAGGAGGTGCATGAAAAGGTTGATGAATGTGAGTGAGGCTAGTGAGGTGTGTCAGGATCGCGCAAAGTGGCGATCCATCGTCTCTGTCTACCCCTCTGGGACCAAGGCGTGAGCATTATGTATGTATGTAAGTCCTGGAATAGGATATAGGATAGTTTTTATCCCGAAAAACATCTCATTCCTACGGGAAACCAAATTAATAATTAAAAGCAGTGAATTGGCTCACAATGTGCCACTTTGTATGGAAATACATAATAATTTATAATGTTATGTCACAAAGTACGTAAAGCGGCGGTCGCGCGCCGCTAGACAGAGAGACCGCTTAGAACAAACCGCCATTTCTCGCACGCACACATTGACGCTACGTTTACAGGCATTCTCGGGCAGTCTCGGGCAGAACTCAATCGCGAGTACCATAAGTGATGGCGCGGCTGTTTTTGAACATGAATACACGGTATTATGATGGTTGTAGTGTATTCGGTTGTTTAAATACAACTAAAACCTGTACCTACACGTTGCGATACAATAATCGTTCATTTAAACAATGTCGCAATCGACGAAAATATTTTTCAGTCAATAATTTGTAACACCTGTGGATTTTTTTTATGATAATAATATTATAATATACTTACCACTTTTTTATTTACCTGTCTACTTTAAAAACATATAACGTAGGTACCTATATTTTTACATACATACGCTTTCTTGTTTTGAAAATAGTATGTCTGTCTGTCCGTCTGATAAAACCGATTTGCTTCGAATCGAAAAAAAAATGTTACAAACTGGGCCGTATGACATATTAAATGAAATGGGTTTCATATATATTTTTTTTATATCTAAAATAAATAATTTTAAAGTAATTTAATAAAATAGATTAAACGAAGTTGTGCTACACGTGTAGCTTTTATTTAAGGAACGGATATGGAACTTGTCACCCTTTTAAATCTCAACTCATTTTCGCCGAACTTGGCGTCCTTTTCACATTTATGTTTTCGTCGAACTTGGTGCCTTTTTCACATATATGTTTTTGGTGGGATCACTATTACACCATTATTACATTTTGTTGAGATTGGAATCTTCGTCGTGTGTGGCGTCGGCATATTTTTATGGATATTTGATGGTCTGCTACTCTCTAAGGCATGTAAACATGATAAGATGTACGTATGCATGTATAAACGAATCGATGTATGTATGTTTGTAAACATAAACTATCTACTCCTTTTCAAAATTCAGAATCAATACAGTAGCAACCCTAGTCAGTCCGGCAAGTTTAGGTAGTTATTTTCGAGAAAGGTGAGAGCGGTCCTTCTGTATATTTTTTATATTTTTTATTTTGTGGTTATGTTGTCCACGCGGACGAAGTCGCGGGCAACAGCTAGTAAAGACTAAACATTAATCCGAATTAAGCCTTGATTTTCTGAAAACAACAGTAGTGTTGGTTCAGTTGTTTTTACATGGTACGGGCACAAACAGAGAACAGACAAAATTTCCAAAAATGATCTTAATGTATTCTATAAAAAGTCGAATAATAAGTCGTCGATAAAATAATGACGTATATAAATGTACCAAGTGTACTCGTATGCAATAAATTATTTTGACTTTGACTCTATTGCTTATCCTTCATACCCCAATTATTATTTATTGGAAAATTCAATGTACCGATATGCGACGTTCACGTTTTCATTTATTAGACCGTCATATTTTTAAATAACAGGATGCGTCCCTGTTTGCTTCGGAAAATATATAAGTCTAAACAACGATCTCTATGTAGTACTAGATGAAGAGTTCCAAACAATCGCTCTGATCCACGCAAGGAGCTGCAACTCGTTCACATTCACAATAAAACTTGTGCAGTTACTTCGCAGAACATTTAATTATTTACTAATATTTACGCTGTTGTGGCTCCTTGCGTGGAACAGAGCGATTGTTTGGAACGCTCCATCTAGTAGTACATAGAGATCGTTGCGTCTAAAGCACTAGGCTATGACGCAAGACACAGAAGTGACCTCGGGCCACGTATGTTATCTATATGACCTCCTCGTTGGACTAGTGGCTTGTCTTTGGACTCGAGCGCCAGATAGTGGGTTCGATTCACACTGGGGATAGACCACTTTGTACAGACTGATTCCGGTGTGAATGTTATATTCGTGAATTTATTGTATATTTTATAGCAAGCTACCACACACGACGCTATATTTTGCCTCCATATCATTGACGTTCGACCATACCATAATATATCGTCAGTGGAAAGGTAAAAACATTAAAGCGACACATTGGTCGAAAATGAGTTATATATACTACCATTCGACTGTATTTTATTTTCTGCGTCGATCTGTCAATGCGTATGTATATGTTTACCGTTTTTTACCTGACTAACATTTTTATATGTTCAGGTGTTTTTCGGTAATGCATATATCTCGCAAAATAAAAGACCTATAATGATTCTTTGTTTCACATAATTAAGCAGTTAGTATACAATCGTATTTTTTTTCAAGTTACATAACAATACTCCTCATAGAAAACGAGATATTAATTTTTTTCCGAAAAATCCAAAAAACCTTAAACCTCTCTCCTGTAAAGTTGTCAAACTGGCGCTTTAGCGTTTTTACCTTTCCACTGACGATATTACAATCCTTTTTATTGCTAATGGGTTTGCGCTTGACTTCAATATCACCTAATGCGAAGTAACGATGAGGCCTATGGTGTAGCGCTCTCACCCAGAAGATTCACTCTTCTTTTAAAAATATCCAAATTGTACTTGTCCGGAAACACCCAAGCTGGCAGAGAGTTCCATTCCTTAGCAGTTCGCATTATAAAAGAGGAAGCAAAACGCTTCGTGCGAGAGCGTGGTATGTCTACTACATAAGAATGAAGTCCCTCACCACGCATGATGCCATATAGCTTGGTTACACAATATACATATTTTATGTATTATTATAGCTATACGAGGGGCGTTCAAAATATTCTCGGTATTGATATCTTACAACCTCTTTTTGAATTTGTTTTGTTACTGGCTGCTAAGGTTCATTCGTTGACTAAAAAAAAAAGTATAATTCAAACCGAGATGTTCTTTTGTTTTTCTGCAATTTCTGAACAAACATGAACACTATAGTGAATTAACAATGTTAACGAAATTAGAACATCGTTCCGTCATAAAATTCTTGACAAAACAGGGTAAAAATCAAAAAACCATAAAAGAGGAAATGGATTGTGTTTACCGTGAGTCTGCTCCTTCTTTATCTACCATTCAAAAGTGGTCAAGCGAATTCAAACGTGGCAGGGAGAGTATTAAAGATGACCCTAGACCTGGCCGACCTGTAGTAGCTACTTCACAAGAAAATATTGATCAGGTGGAAAACCTTATATTGGAAGATGGTCGAGTGAAGATAAAATCAATAGCTCAAGTAACCAATCTTTCTATTGGTACCGTACATGATATTATCCATGACCATCTTAATATGTCAAAAGTGAGTGCAAGATGGGTTCCGCGAATGCTGACTCGGCTTCAAAAAGATGTGCAGCTTGTTGTTCCGATTTTATTGACCTGTGTGGCGAAAATCATGATGAGGTGCTGCAAAAGATAGTTACTGGAGATGAAACCTGGGTTCATCATTATGACCCAGAGAGTAAACAGGAGTCCATGCAGTGGCACATTAAGGGTTCAGCTCATCCCAAGAAGTTCAAGGTCGTCCCTTCCGCTGGCAAGGTTATGGCAACAATATTTTGGGATTGTGAAGGAGTATTGTTAATCGATTATAAAGAAAAAGGTGTAAATATCACAGGACAGTACCACGCAAACATTCTACGTCAATTAAGGGATGCAATCAAAGAAAAGAGGCGAGGAAAGTTAAACAAAGGTGTTCTGCTTCTGCATGACAACGCCCCTGTCCATACTGCTCATTTTGCCAAGGCAGCTATTACTGAATGTGGGTTTGGAACTATAACTCATCCACCGTATAGTCCGGACTTAGCCCCCAGCGACTTCTTTTTGTTCCCCAATCTCAAAAAGGATCTGCGTGGAAATCGATTTTCTGACGATGAAGCGTTGAAGGCGGCAGTGGACGAGCATTTTTACACCAAGGATAAAAAATATTATTATGAGGGATTAAAAAAAAAAATTATCGATCTTTTAAGTGTATTAACATAGGGGGGGAGTATATTGAAAAATAAAAATATCAAACTTTTCGTACTTGTTTGTCTTCATTCGAATACCGAGAATATTTTGAACGCCCCTCGTACGTGGAATATACCGAGCTATAATTTATATTAGAATATATTATAGCTATGTACGTATGTGACGGGCTTTATCCTTATCTTGTGAACAGCGCCAGAATCAACTAGTACAAAGTCTGTTCAGAGTAGGAATCGAACCTACTACCTTCGAAATTCTGGACCCACTTGAGGCGGTCACACATATCGAGGCCATCAAACTGAAAGGGGGTACGAGGGGGCCCAGGATAAAAGAATGAAGATGGTTCACCTCGCTGGACCTCCTCCACTGCTGGACACAAGCCTTCCCAATAGAATGCCACTTTTGGTGGGCTGTCCATTGGGGGATTTGCCATAATCACCACGCTTGACCGCACGGTGATCGCAGTAAATGATCTTAATATACACAGGAAACGCTGCCGCCCGTCCCTGGTGCTTTCCTTTAGTCGTATTGATGACACCCACTGGCAGATTGAGGGTGGCCGTATTCTAAGCCGGGAACCACGCGGCAAGTGCAAATGGTTATGCCCTTAGATGTTATTACAATACGCTATGCTTTCATTCCAAACCAATAGTCGTACTAAAACCAACGCTATTTGCCTCACGGTAACATGTATTCCCTATGTTTCTTTAAATGTCCTAAGTAGTAAACAAACCACTCACCTCTACAAAATCTCAAGTTTGCGAGCCAATCACACAATAAAACTGACCCAAAATCCTCATATACCTCAAACAAGCACTTGCACGATATCCACTCACAAAACTAATAGAATTAATCATCGTAAACCTTAGTTTTTAGCAAAATTATCAACAAATCGTCTTAACCCCAAATCATATTGAGACGGGTTATCTCTATATTGTCTTTGGATTTTAGAGATGGGGTATGTCACGCATTCAATTATGCAATTCAATTATTCATTCGGAATACTTGTAACTAATTGAATCTTTAGAAATAAGTAGGCGAGGAGAAAAAAGGTTGGACATCCACTAAACCAAAAAAAAAGGTATTGTATTTTTACCGTGACCCGCAAGCGCTTCCTTTGGGTGACAAAAGATTTCGGTTTTAGCCGCCAGAGGCGCTAGTAATAATGAAATACTAAGCCATACACTAATGTTTGTTTCTAATATGTTTTATAAAGAAATGCATTGTATAAAAACATTAAAATTAAAATAATTCAGGGTGCAAAAAAAATTGCTTCATGACGTTTGATTTCATTCGTTTTCCTCTACTTTGTTTATAAAAATTAGATATGACCATGAGTACTATAATAGAAAAAAAAAAAGGTTTACAGCTGCGCGGTGCGCGCTGCGCGATCCAGGGTACGTAAGACTAGAAGTTGTCTTACGTAAAGTTTCGTACTCATAAGTAAAATTTTGTTTTTGTTTTGTTATTTTAATATATATTTAAATGCTATAGTTAAATCATTATGTAAAACTTCCTTATTTAATAGCTTTTTCTAGATTTTATCACATTTTATACGTTCAAGAGTGTCAAAAAGCCAAAATACGAGATTTATGATATGATATTTAGTAGCCAAAATACGAGATTTATGATATGATATTTAGTAGTGTGTAAGTTTGTGTCAGGGAGTAAATAAATGATATTTTTTTTCTATTATTTCCATAGTGCTATTTTTTATATTTTAATTGTTATTGATCGTTAATTGTCTGTGATTACAATTAAGACTAAGTGAAACTTTAATGAGACTGATAATAAAGGAAATATGAAGGTGCCATGTTTTGTCAGTACCTAGTATGTAACTTTGTGCAAGGGAGTAAATAAATGTTAATTTAATTATGTAACAATTAAGTTAATGTACGACTATTTTCTTTCACTTAATTGTTCTGAAATGAGACTTCGTATCACATTGGTTAAGTCGTCAAATAAAAGATAGAAAATTGATATTCTATTAATTTTAGTATTTTTATGAATGATCTTAACGGAATATTGGCACAGATAATCGTAATCGTAATAGCAGCGGTAAAATCGATGTTTGTTGCTCATTATCGTTTGCACTTTTCTAAAATATTAAGTTTGATGCCGGTGCATTGTTTTATGCATACTTAATATTATTGTTATTACAATGATATGTATTTTGTACCTTAAAGAAATAAAATGTTTCTGCAATTAGTTGTATTCATTTTTTAAACTTTGATGGATATATGTTCCCTTAGACATGTAAGAGTCCAAAAAACCAAAAACTAAACAATGTGCTTGCGTGTCCGTTTGTCTGCTGTCGTATGCTAGGTCCAAAGTAATGATCCGATGTGGATGAAATTTTGTATTTCGGAACAGAATATCCATGAAAGTAACCAATAAATAAATAAATATTCCTAAACTAATAATCACTGAGAATAATATAGAATTAATCACAAATTCAATTAAATTCAATTGAATCAGTAAATTCTATTATTTGACAACACTATTTTATATCTATGGTCACCTTGGCGCCATGTTTGTTTATCAAATTAGACATTTAAAGAAAAATAGTATATAAATGAGAGTGTAACCAGCAGCAAAAACAGGTTTGTATTACCGTGTAAACTTTGCGGTCCACTTAGGAACACCGTCTATTATTTATTTTGTTTACGAGACGTAAATGCGTTTGTTTTCATGACTATTAATTTTGATTGAAATTTAGGTCTATTACTTATACAGTAGAGTACATTATCCTCTGTATACGCAGCAAAGTTACGTCATATGTCGAAGAGCTAAAAAAATAGGGACATTTACAAAAGTAAACTTTAATACAGTTTCAGTTTGATGCCCTCGATATATGGTTAAAAAGTTTGGAAACCCAGACGTAGCGTAGAACACTTCACTGTCAAGTGCACTTAAAAACCTGAAAAGGCAGGCATTGGGGTAGGCCAACGATCTCTATGTACTACTAGATGGAGCGTTCCAAACAATCGCTCTGTTCCACGCAAGTAGCCACAACTCCTTCACATTCACAATGAAACTTGTGCAGTTTACTACGCAGAAAATTTAATTATTACTAAATATTGACGCTACGGTTAAATAATGTCAATATTTAGTAATTAATTAAATGTTCTGAGTAGTAACTGCACAAGATTCAAAGTGAATGTGAAAGAGTTGTGGCTACTTGCGTGGACCAGAGCGATTGTTTGGAACGCTCCATCTAGTAGTACAGAGATCGTTGGGGTAGGCTGGTGTGGCGCATGTGGGGGTTGACTTCAAGTAGCGCATTGGTCTAGCAGTGGACGTTAAGTGTTTGTTTATATTATTCCTGATGACCTCAATCTCACCTGATCGTAAGTGACGATGAGGCCTTAGGTGGGGCACCCAGAAGATGCCTATTCACTATTCCTTTAAAATAACCAAGTTGTACTTGTACGGAAATACCGAAACTGGCAGGGAGTTCCACTCCTCAGCAGTTCGCATTATGAAAAACGAAGCGAACGCTTCTACGATATTGTAGATTCTAGTCTACTGGATTTAAAATTGAATGGAAAATTACGTGAAAGTATTATCCAAATCTATAAATTAGCTCTATTTCTTTGTCTGACCTTACAATTAAATCATTACATTTTTAAATGCATGAATGTATACTTCTACATTCACTCTATAAAATATAAAACCCATAGGGCATCCCCGCTTAAGTAAATAGTTTGATTATAATACAAATATAAAACTATTATAATTTAATTATATAAATGAACTCCCTTAGACTGACCTACCTATCTTAAAAATCACAAATGTACTACACAAATTGAAATCAAAAACAAAACGTCCACGCAGCACTGAGAATCAACGCAGTAGAGAATGGGTATGAGGCGCACGCAGGGAAAAACAAGCTTTTATAATGTTGAGTTACATAACAGTTGGTGATACATCAAAGCTAGTGTTCAAACAACATGTATCGACTATCGATAGTTGCAAGGTAATCATATTAAATAGGCATATCGATCGATACTATTGCAACGTCACCGTACTATCGAGTTACGACCAGTAGTGCCTTTACACACACGAGAATAGTGTCATGACTAGAATACATGACTGAGTTATTAGACCTTCAAGATTGCAAGTATGGGATCTTAACGTTTCGAGTCCTTACCTGAAATATGTAGCTAATAATAATTAATGCATAGAACAGTAGGTACGTTAAATACTGACAGTGTGAATATATGACTTTTCGTAAATTTAATTGACATATTATTATTATTGACATTGTAATTTAAATTCATATAAGTATTAAGTTTAATTTGTAATGTGTAACATTTGCACGCTATTATATGGATGGCTAAATAGGCATGATCTACCAGTTGCTAGTTATAAGATCTGACATTTGTACCCTTATTTATGCAAATAAATATTCTATTCTATAATATCAACTCTTATATAAGTAGTCCGTTGTGCTGCCATTCTCAATATACAGGGTTACAGGAAAAGTCGTGCTAGATCCCTTAAGGGTGTGGAGCACCCATCATTTCTGACTTATTTCACTATGAAACACCCTACCCTAAACTTAACCCTTTTCGAGATATTCGACTTTTAATTTTTTTATTGAAAATTGCTGATTTTTAGGCTACTACATTTATTTTTGTTTATTTTGTGTATCTTATTATTATTATTATTGCATTTTTACATGTGTAGTAAGATGCTTTAGGACGTCAATCATTAAAATAGTGCACAAGTTATTTGAATAGACCGTAGTAGACAAGTGAAAGAAAAGAAATAAAAAACATATTAGAAAGTTTATTTTTCTCTAAGGGATATCTAAAAAAAATATTATGGTAATTGTTCGGCAGATGTTTTTTAAAATATCTACGGTTCATCAGCTATCTAACGAGGTATAATAATGTAGGGTTTTATTCAAATGCATTCAAAAAAATTTAGTTTCATAGGCGACAGTGGAGAAGAAAATGTATACTTAGCCCTAAAAAGTAAAATAAAACAATAGGTAAGCATGAAATGCCATTTATTAAAGGTTTTCTCACAACTTTTTCTTTTTCTACAGTTCATGTTCAACATGGCCGCCTCTATTTCTAATACATTGTCGCATCCTTCTACGGAGACCGGTCTTCACTACGCCAGTGGTCAATGTGGTCCTCATTTTATTTGCTGCATCCACAATCCTTTCTCTTAAGTCTTCCACAGACGAAACTGGATTCGGCTCGCTGTACACGAGACTTTTCATGCAGCCCCACACATGAAAATCCATGGGGGTTAGGTCCGGACTTCTTGCTGGCCATGGCAATGGCCCACCTCGTCCAATCCATTTGTTTGGATAATTTGTGTCCAGCCAGTCTCTGACACTTCTCCTGAAATGGGCAAGGCAGCCATCGTGTTGGAACCACATGTCCCTGATCAGGTTGAGTGGCAGATCATCCAGCAAATCACTCAAGTCTGCTCTCAGGAAATTTTCGTAGCTTTCCCCGTTTAGATTATCCGGGAGAAAGTAAGGTCCAATCAAATGATTGGAGATAATGCCCATCCACACATTCACGCTGAATCTTCGTTGGGACCCCTTCACTCTTTTCTTATTGGGATTCCTTAGTTCTTTTAGGGCCCAGTAATGGGCGTTGTGATAGTTAGTTATGCCATCTTTATCAAATTTGGACTCATCCGTCCACAAGATATTTCTTAAAAAATCTGGGTCTTCTACATCAGCATTTAGCATAAATCTGCAAAAGTCCAATCTTCTCGCGGGGTCCCCTTCTTCAATAACGTGTACTGGCGTGTAATGGTACGGGTATAGGCCAGCAGTATGCACTGTAAACCACACTCTCCATTGCGAAAGCCCCAGATCACGGGCAACAATATTAGTGGAAGTAGTCGGATCCGCTCGAAAGCGTTGCACTATCTCATTGTCCTGTTCTTCGTCGTCAATTCGTGGTCTTCCCATGTCTGTACTTCGTCTCAAAACAGAGCCAGTTTCTCGAAGTCTTCGATAAACTCTGTCAAAAACGGCCACATCCGGCACTCGACGACCGGGGTAGCGAGTTATGTATTCGTTGCGAGCTTGCGCAGACACACAATCGCAGTATCCGTAACAAATAAGCATATCAGCATATTCCTCAGGTGTGTAGGACGTCATACTCAACACTTCCGTATCACAGGCACAAATCAGAGTCCGGTTAACAAGCACAGTAGTCACAAATCAGAAGAAATAGTCCAGAATCACAGCCAAGTCGAGAAAAAGAGCAAAACGATATCGCATCTACTATGTACGAAGCACAAAAGCAGACTGACAACCAAAACAATGTTTCCGGTTGTATTCCCAGTCCTAGCCGGTGTCTACACATTTTTTCTTTTAATCCTAACCTACATAAATCGTCACTTGTCTCGCTCGCACGGTGCGTCTTAACTTGAAGGACAATAGGCGTGGGACCGTTAGAACTGCTACCTGGAGCGTCCCAACTACTTTTTTTCCACGAAATGTAATACAAACCCTAGATTGTTACACCTCGTTAGATAGCTGATGAAACGTAAATATTTTAAAAAACATCTGCCGAACAATTACCATAACATTTTTTTTAGATATCCCTTAGAGAAAAATAAACTTTCTAATATGTTTTTTATTTCTTTTCTTTCACTTGTCTACTACAGTCTATTCAATTAACTTGTGCACTATTTTAATGATTGACGTCCTAAAGCATCTTACTACACATGTAAAAATGCAATAATAATAATAATAAGATACACAAAATAAACAAAAATAAATGTAGTAGCCTAAAAATCAGCAATTTTCAATAAAAAAATTAAAAGTCGAATATCTCGAAAAGGGTTAAGTTTAGGGTAGGGTGTTTCATAGTGAAATAAGTCAGAAATGATGGGTGCTCCACACCCTTAAGGGATCTAGCACGACTTTTCCTGTAACCCTGTATAACAGTTAAGGTGATAAAAAATTATATATTCTTTCAAATTTATTTTTTACCTGTAAAAACAAAATACGAAAGTTACCGTATAATAAAACCGGTTTAAAACGGAGCCATATAGTATTTAATCTAGTTTATAAAGTTAATTAATTCATGAGCTCTCACACATAACTTGTCGTTATTTTAGTTTTATTATTGTCAAAGCATATAAAAATGGGTAGTTAGTATGGATATAAAAAAATGCTAAAAAAAGTTTCTAACGAAAGTGACAAATTATGGCTAAAGAACTTAAGGTCGCTTATTGAATGTTACCGTCAACTTCAACTTGTAGTTGTGACGTCACAATAAACTATCGATATAATATCGATCCTTCTGCGACACTACCAAACACCTATGACTCAACTTTGATAAGTGTGATGTCACAATAGTAATAGTAAAAATTATTTTAGCTAAAAACTATCGATATATTATCGATACTTCTGCGACACTCCAAACACCCATGACTCATAATATTCATGTTCAGACTAGTTTTAATTTCTCTCGTCAGCAAGTGATGACGTCTAACTTATTTATAGGACTCTCGAGCTATTTCACAATATTTGAAAATGCAACATAATTACAATTACGCAACATTTCAATAATACCTAGGAATTTTGAAAACCAATATCTACATACATACATAAAGCTCACGCTTTTTTTTTTATTTATTTTACTATATTTATTGATTTTTTACATTGTGTGGATTTATTATATGATACTAGCTTATGCCCGTGACTTCGTCCGCGTAGGAATGAGATGTTTTTTCGGGATAAAAACTATCCTATGTCCTATTCCAGGACCTAACCTATATGTGTGCCAAGTTTCATCCGTGATTGAGTGACATCCAAACATTCGCATTTATAATATTAGTCCAATGAGATTTATTATATAAAATATTGTATTTATTGTCCGATCTCTTTTTATAAATAAGACCATATTGTTTTTATGCTGTAAGAGCGAAATAAATTAATATACTTAAATCAACCCATACGGTGTATCTGGGTCTCATCATATTGATATTATTTTTAAAGGTTATTTGTGAATAACGCGGTAAACAAACCTTGGTATCTGCGATCTTCAGTAGTGTCAATAAGGCCGTTCATTGGTAAACAAAGCATCGATCCACTACTCGAAAACCTGAGCACAATTATATATCGCGATGTAGAAAGATGCCAGCGCCATCTAGCGAATATACGTTACAACTTTTAACAATATGTTTTGACCAACAATCTCTATGCACTTACTCCATCTAGTAGCAAACCAAACAATCGCTCTGTTCCACGCAACTGCGGCTTCGGCGTCACACCCCGTTATGGGTGAAACTAGTATGGATCGGAGATTTTTTTGGTTTTCCGTACCATCGCAGAGTGATCGACGCCATAAGTTAGAAAGAGAAAAAAAGCACTTATATTGCTGACGGTTGACGTCGTGCTCGCACGCTCGCTATAATACTTACAGGCCTTATAGCCCTATAATAGTTTCAGCAGTAAATTGTTATAAAAACAAGGACACATCGCTCAAATCAATTATTATAACAGTTTTATTGAGACATTTTAAAACTTTTAAAATATTGGCGCGTATAAGAAGCGATTTTTGGAATTATTTAATGAACAATTTTCAGTTTATATATATATAGTATGTATATGTATTACCGGTGGCCAGAGAAGGGAGTCAAATGTTGCCAAAAATTTATAATGAAGTAAGGTAACATTCCTCAAGTGTGTGCTATTTATTATAAACTGTGAAGTATCCCCCAAACCCCGGAGCGCTTAGAATAGAGCCACCCCTATCTTTCCCGTGGGTGTCGTCAAGGCGACTAAGGGATTGCACCAGGTATGGGCAGCAGCGTTCTCCTGTGTGTGTATGTTAAGATCATTACTGCGATCACCAATCCGCCTGCCAAGCGTGGTGATTATGGCAAATCCCCCAATGGACAACTTACCAAAAGTGGTACTCTATTGGGGAGGCCTATGTCCAGCAGTGGAAGTATTTAGGCTGATGATGATCCCCCAAACAGAGTAGTACCACTCCCAGTCTCCTGTGGATATTAGATGAATTGACTAATGTAGATGAATTGACTAATATAAATGAATATGGTGAACTGCAGCATCCTCTGTGCATTAAACATCAGGATGCAATCACCACCTACCAGTTCCAATGCATACTAGCAAAAACGCAAAGGCCAAAAAATTCATTGTGCCATACACGAATACAGCTCAAGCATTTTTCAGACAAGAGTGAGCATTTTTCAAGAATATAATGTTTATAATGCGATCTGCTAAGGAATGGAACTCCCTGCCAGCTTGGGTATTTCTGGACCAGTACAATTTGAATCTTTTTAAAGGAAGAGTGAATAGGCATCTTCTGGGTAAACGCGCATCATCACTTACCATCAGGTGAGATTGAGGCCAAGCACAAACCCATCAACAATAAAAAAAGAGCCTGTCAAGCAAGGTCATATCAAATCCCTGGTAATGCAAATTTACTGAAGGGGTTATGTTAGGGGTATGGTATAGAAATTTAAAAAATTAATTGTAGAAAAATCATGTCTTTAATAAGACATTTAAATTTTTATAATTTCTATTTCAGGTGTTGAGATAATTCTCAACACCTGAATTCGATAAAATAACAATTTATTTTATCAAAATCTGATGTTCAGTTATTAGATGATTTTTTAAAATTCTTTACAATCGTATTATTAGTTTCAGAGTTTGGAAAATGTGAGTAATCCAGGAATATGACACAGACACTATGATATATACTTTGTCACTTTTACCTTAAAACAATTATACGTTTTGACTATAGAATACTATATCCTTGGAATATTCATTTAGACATTATTAGTTTCTGTACTGGCTATGCATTTTCAGAGATTTTATCTTTTACTAGCTTTTGCCCGCAACTTCGTCAGCACAGGCTTCGATATTTACAGACTGCTTTTAATGATCAATTTGCTGTTTTTTTAGGAATAAGAACTATCCTATGTCCTATACCAGGACCTACCCTATATGTGTGCCAAGTTTTATCCCGACTCGTCCAGCGGTTGAAGCGTTATTGAGTAACAAACATCCAAACCTGCACATTTATAATATTAGTGGGATGGGATTTAATTTACCTATAAAAATGTATATTGTATTTGAGCTTTTGCCTCTTTGGTAATATGTGTCTGAACTCACCAGCCCACCATGGTAATCAAGGTAACCTCCTATTACTTTGGGTGAGACCTGGTTCAACTGAACTTTTATCCACAGTAGTGGAAGGATTTTTGTAGGTATGTTTTTTTTATGGCAACCCCCAACATTTACCAATGTCTAGTCTTTAAATAAAAATGTATTACCTACGTATGTACTCTACACTACCCCTAAATCTATACTGTACGGTATATGAATATGACGTCACGTCACCTTGTCCTTGACAAATATATTGAAGCTTCCATAGGTATATTAATTTTTTACATTATGCTGTTTTTAATTGTGTTTTCATTTTCCGGTAGAAAGTTAGAAAGAATACATTAAAATAACATAAGTAAAAGAGAAAAATCATAGAAGTAACTGAATAATAGTACGTATTCGGCGTCATATATAACCCAAACATAACCTTAAACTGTGAAAACAAACAATACATTAACAACATAGAAAACAGTGAACAAACCTTTCAACGTGTACCGATCTAATAGTTTTTAAACACAACAAATTTAATTTTAACTCTTTTTGTAATAAAAACAGAAACAAACGAAAGTGACGTATAATCCGAACAAGTAGAAAAGGTTTAACAGCAGTCACGAATGTCGCAAGTCAAATAGGGTACGTTCTAATACCATATTGAGAGATAACATAGGAATTATTATAAGTTATGAATTATGATCAACGGCAGATTTAAGACTATTAATTACACGAAAAAAAGTTCCCAACAATCAGTTTTTTTTCCATAGCGCCCCCTTTTGTACACTCTGACCCTATCAGCAGATAAGTTATTGCTTACAAATCACATGTATCATACATACTACTGGGTATCTTTTCACAATTTTTTAAAGTTCTGTCGAAAAATCTAAAAACACAATATTGGAAAAAAACTTTAATATCCAACAGTAATCATTAATTATGAATGCACTCAACGGCACATGCATTCAAAACTGAAAATGTCTTCAATTCAGAAGGATAATACTAACAGCCACACGCATCGCTTACGAAAAACTACTTTTCAAGTACTTACGGCCAATACAATGGGGTGATGTTTTTATATATGGTCTACGTCCAACTAATATACCGAATAAAGTCACTAAAACACAATTTTTTTCTTATAATGCTTACAAATTCTTGAAAACTGAAAATAGCGACACTGACACCTGACGAAAGAAAGCAGCAAATTGACAGTTTTTTTTTTAATTTTTGACAGTAGATTGTTGCCGTAATTACATCGTGAAATCTACCATTTATTATAGAGCATTTTCTTTATATACTAAAAATTGTAAATATTTTCTTTTTATTACAACAAAATTACTTACCTACATAATATGTTAACTAGAATCAAGGATCAAATTAGTAACATCCTCAATAAGGTTGGGTTCCGCAGTGAGAATAATAAAAGGAGGTGAATGAAAAGGTTGATAAATATGAGCGAGGCTAATGAGGTGTGTCAAGATCGTGCAAAGTGGCCATCCATCGTCTCTGCCTACCGCTCTATTGGTATGTAGAATACAGAATATTATCAATTGTCAATTAAACTAATATTATTCATCATATTTGTATGTATCAACTAAGATAATTAGGATAAGATTTATTGTTGAAATTGTGATTTATAAATGTAGGTCTTACAAAAAATAAATATATCCTTACAATCTACGCTTTGGGGCATACAATAATTAAAAGTAATATAACATTTATTCAACTTTTTTTATATAAAAATATTGTTTTAATTGTATGGATTAAATAAAACTAGAATACTAATAATAAAAGGAACAAAAAGATTTTACATTTCAATATTTAAAATTTCAATTTTATACAATATAAGTTATTAATGGAAATTTGACATATTTATTAATTTTAAAATTAATAAATATGTCAAATTTCCATTCATCAAGTATAAGTAATAGCGCTATTTACAATTTATAGTAAAAAAAAATCTTTTAAGTCATAAAAGTACCTACCTAACAGCCATTTTTTAATGCTTTGCCAAAATGTTTACCTTCCACCCTACGGATTTCATCAGGAATGTGGTTGTAAACTCGAATGGCTGTGAAGTAGGCACTCCTATAGCATATGTCCGATGTAGTCTTTGGTAGCGCTAACTTGTCGCGTGACCTTAAGTTACGATTATGTACGGAACATTTCAATAGGAAGTAGTGCATGTTCTGTCTCACAAATAAACATATGCTGAAGCTGCAGAATGTATATGCCAATTAGAGTGAGGTAGTTGTTTTCTTTAAACAGAGGCTTGGCCGATGTTAGCGGGTCTTTATTGAACATAATTCGTAGACATTGTTTTTGTAGTACAAATGTTTTACTAGAATTTACTGAACTTCCCCAGAAGATAACTCCATAGTTGAGCTGTAGATAAATGTGACCGTAGTATGCAGTATTAAGTATTTCTGTTGAAGGCCACCTTCGTTAGGATACAAAGGGCGCAGCAAAAACTAGAAATCTTAGAATTAATTTTTTCTATGTGCAGTTTAATTGAGGATCGACATTTAATCCCAGAAAATTAATGTTTTTTACTTTTTCTATTTATGTGGAGCCATGGGAGATATTTATAGTAGGTGCAGTAGCTTGATGGGGGTGGAATTGCATTACTTTGGTTTTGGTTAGGTTTACGTTTAAGTTTAACTGATCCAGCCAATCTATTATAGTTTTTAAGGTTTCGTTTATTTCTATCTCGAATCCGGTATGAGATTTACTCTTAAACAAAACTGAAGCGTCATCTGCAAACAGTACGCTCATGTGAGGGAAAAGTTTAGGCAGGTCATTTATGTCCACCAGGAACAGCAACGGTCCCAGTATGCTGCCCTGGGGCACGCCTGTAACCAAACTGAATTCCGATTGAGCGGTTTCAATAGTTTTGGTATCTTTATCATAATAATTTACTTCCGTGGCTTGTGAGCGTTGTCTAAGGTAAGATTTAAACCAATTCAACGCATTTGCGCGTATTCCTACACGTTCAAGCTTCATGAGAAGAATTTCATAATTGACACAGTCGAAGGCTTTTGACATATCGAGAAACAAAACAGCAGAAGGTGATTTGGTGTTTAATGCATCCCACAGACTACGAAGCATTTTAAATACGGCGAAGGTTGTAGGTAGACCTTTTTGGAAGCCGAACTGGTTTTCACTTCAAATTCCATATTTATTTAAGAACTTCAACACTATTTCTACGTACTCTTTCTACGACACTCTAACATACGTAGCATACGCTAGTTAATCCCAAACTATAAAATTCTTCATTTTTCCCTCAGACGTGGAAATCAAACCCAAGATCTCTATTCATATGCTCAAATCACCAAGTCAAATGCATGTAACTTCAAAATGTCTGCTGCCTCTAGTTCTACTACGATTTCTCGTTAACCGCTTAGCGATAAAAATGAATTGTATTGTAATAATAACAATAATAAAATGTTTATAAAAATAAAATGTACCGACCTAAATTCTTGTGTCGACGTTGAAACACTAAACAGTATGCGATGGTGGGGTTAATAATAATTCTTCCTTTACTTTGTAAGTTACATTTTTAAAACAATAAAAAACTACCTACCTAAAATTTTACGGTTTCAATTAGAGAAATGGTGTTTGATATGAATACTGAACAACTCTTAATTTTAAAAAAATATGTACACAGGCAGGATGCATCATTTAGAGGAATTTTAAATCCAAAAGTAATTGATTAATATTCAATACTTGGCCTCACCGAGGCAGGCGTGATGTGGGATGGAGCTGGCTATATGGTGCGACGATCTGCGTAAGGCGTCTGGCAGTGACTGGATGAGAAGAACCGAGGATCGGGTTCACTGGCGCGCCTTGGGAGAGACCTATGTGCAGCAGAGGACTCTTTCTGGCTGATGATGATAATTTGACTATCAACTTCTCTATTTTCAATCCGATTTAACGCAGAATACAGGTACATTAAAAATGTCTTTTTGACATTTCAGATTTACCCTCAAATGAAGGCATCAGTGTAAAGATTGACGGAACGGTAGACCTCGGACCAAAATGGAATTTCGAATATAGTTTCGTCCCTGATGAAAAACAGCTAGGCCGAGCACAGTTGGTGGCCTCCTCAAACCCACCACATATAGTAAAACATAAAAAACATCGCTACCCACTCAAAAAACTTCTAAAGACTGAAAGACTGACTGCTGGTAATAACATTCTAGGGGGAAATAATAAAACCTCGAAGAATTATTTTAAATCACTAGATGGGGAACACGGTAAAATAATTACTAATGAAATAGATAACTTAGATACTTTAGTCAGTATAGACCGTTTTGCTGCAATAGCTAATATTAAACCCATACTTGTGAACAAAACTCATCATCTTAAAATCATGCCTATAAATGATGGAAAAACCACTAAAAGAAAATTATACAAAGTCACTCGGAATTTAAACAGTAGTATCTATGACAAAGAACACCGGGTAAAAGAAGATATCAGGATTAAGGAATTCACAGTACATCTATACAAGCAAGCTTTAAGAGTTTTTGATCGCATTAAACATAAAATGAAGGATGGTAATAAAGTTAATTCTCTTACGAATAGTTACAAAGAAAAATTCGCTGAGTTTGTAAATGAGACGCAAAATCAGAAGATAAAAACGAGGTTAGGGACCCAAAAAGTCATACTGAACACTTTGGATACATCGAATCGGATTTTAAAAAAGCTCGTAAACAATTTAATAGCCCATACTGAGGATCATACAGTACTACGACAAGACCAACTGAGAATCGCAAATATTCTTACGAAAGAAGTAGATAAAGAAATACAAATGGAATATAACCACGTTTGTCATAAGTACGGCTTATGTAGTACAGGCTACGACTTTACTGATTTTCTAGCCGAAGTCATAAGTACAGTACTACAATATAATGATGTCAAACTGAAGAGAGCAACAGATTCTTTGACTGAAGTAGCAAAGGAAACGGATTTGGGAATTCATGACAGTCACATACGTAAGAAATTTATTAAGGGAATTGAGCGTATCGAGAAATGGGATGACGATAGGCTTAAATATATGTTACATTCTCTTAAAAATGTATTATTGGCGAAAAATCAGCCTCTTAGGATAAACGAAGGGATGAATATGAAAGATATCAATAGAACAGTAGCCTTGTTGGAAATCCTCAATGCACTCAATGAGAAAATACCAGCGAACGAAGTTAATAAAAAGGAATGGAAAGATATTACGAATAGCTTTAAAGATTACTCAATGGATCGTCGACACGACATACAAGATATAATGAATGCATTTGTAGAATATATCAGTAGAAAAGGAATTAAAAAACTGGATCCAACTGCTAACAGAAGTTATATGAAAGATATTAAGATTATTTTAAAGGATTAAATAAAGAGCGACTTTATTGTTTTTAAGCAGCTAGTTGTAGCGACACTGTCCGCTACCGATCGCAGCCGCGCGCGGACGACGACTGTCGTATGCCACGCGCGGCCAACGCAACAATACTAAACACTATGAAAATGTATGGCGCTGGCCAGCGCGTTTTTGGGGGGCGGCCGACGACGTATGCGATGGGCCGCTGGCTTCGGAAGCGGCGCGATACAATTGCATAGCGTTTAGTATTGTCGCAGCCGGCGCTATCGGGCGCGATGCTCGAAAGTGCACCTTAACACGCACACATTTAGAGAGTTTTGCTTTCGTTGCAAATTTGTTGATATTTTCAAATGTCATTTTCCCGCCGTAGGTTGACATTCTGCACAATATATAATTGTCTTCAAAATCTGTAGATCCGTCTTGCTGTACATTACTATAAAGTTTCGTCAATTTTGTAGTTCAGAAGTGCGATTCTGTAAAGCGTAACTTTGCAACACGAATCTGAAACAGCAGTGAGATTTCAAATTGGCATTCCTTAAATATCACCGTCGTTCGATTTCTATACCAGCGCCACACTTGCGGGCGCGACGACTACTGTAAATGGACATGTTGACGTTTATTTGTCTGAAATGCCGTTTAGAATGTTATTCCAGGTTCGGAATTTCCCGGGGTGATTTATTCGAGACAGACAAACAATCGGCAGATATAAAATATGTGATTGTGTTCAGAATAACCTGCTGTATACACGAACAAAATTTTACTTAATTATTTTGGTGAGTTCGGATGGAGAAACTTATAAAACCTGTAGGTAATTAAACTTTTGAAATTATAAAAAAATATTCGGCTTGTATGGGAATACAAAATCATGCGCTACGGGATTTATGAAAAGTGAACAATAATTAATTCAGCTCGATAGTGGATGATGAATAAAATAAAAATATCTCGTGAAAACCCCCCCTAAATATGGTTATTTTTACTATCGCCATCTATCGGTGAATACTTTCAACTTTAGCACTAAAAATATAAATCAATAGCAATAAAAATGCAATAAAATATAGTGACATTATTCAAAACGTGCCTACGTTACCCGATAAGCAGAACAATATGCGATGCTGTGGTTTGCATTTTTTCTTGCTATACTCTGTAAGTACAGAATCCCACTAATATAATAAATGCGAAAGTTTGGATGTTTGTTACTCAATCACGCTTTAACCACTGGACGGACCGATCGGAACGAAACTTGGCACACATATAAGTTAGGTTCTGGAATAGGACATAGGGTCATAGGATAGTTTTTATACCGAAAAACATCTCATTCCCACGGGAAACCAAAAATGTTATCTATTTTGAAATTCAAGATATGTAAATATCGAAACATACGCGGACGAAGTCGCATTCAAAAGCTAGTACCAAATAAATTGTTTAAAGAAAAAACAACCGTTTTGATTATTCTACAACAACTGTTCATATAGATACTGTGCAGTGCGAACGAGCATGACGGCTTTTAATTCAATTGACAAATTAGACAGAGCCTTAAAATGTTATCGAGATCTTCCAAGTTCTATGCTTGCACGCACAACTGGTATTAGGGGCAAGCAAAAGAGGCACCATTATAGGATCTCGCTCCATCCTAAAACTTGCCTCGGGCCGGCACTGGTGATACCTTGTATCTGAAATACAATTTATTGACTTCGATAAAACCACAAAACGATCCAAGTGTAAGTGTACCTATCCAATTTTTTCTCCACAGATTTGCCAAGCAACGACGGCGACGCGGTAACAGAAATTTTCACAAATGTGGAAAAAAACCCAAGACGTAAAAACCACAACTATGATAGACCCGTCACTGCATACATGCAAGATACAAAACATAAATTAAACAAACATAAGCATAACAAAGGAAACATAACTTCAACAGAAACAAAAGCTGTACCTGATGACACTGCTAAATTGTATGTTAGTCCACATTTAGTAAGAGACGACGTTTATCTAAAAAAATACGCAGTACATCTCTTTAAAAGAACTATGCGGCTTTTCGACAACATTAGAGAGACAAGCCATAAACGCAATCTAGTCGATTCAGTAGCTCAAGATTACAAAAAGAAATTCACAGAGTACCTTGGCGTGACGCAGAATCGAAAGATCAAAACCAGTTTGGGAAACCAGAGAGTGATAATGAACATACTGGACACGTCTAACTTAATTCTGAGACGCTGCTTGGATTATTTGGTTCGCCACACTGAAGAGAAAGAAGTTTTGAGAGATGACGAATATGCTGTGAAAAGCATTGTTAAAAGAGAAGTAGAAAATGCAATGAAAAGGGAAAACGAATATATTTGCGAAAAATACAACATTTGCAGAGCCGGCTACGAATACCTAGATTTCCTATCTGAGGCTGTAAATGAACTGCTCAAGAATAATAACCGCAAACTGAAAGTAGCTTCGGATTCGCTGACAGAAGAAATGAAGAACACACAATTCAAGAAAGTTCTAGATGTAGATCTGCAGTACAAGTATAGAGCTGCGATCGAGCGCGCTGAACGCTGGAGCGATAATACATTGCGAACGACGATGCATATGTTCAGAAACATGCTCAATACAAGGAACCAGCCGCTCCAGATGCCGCAGTCGAAGAATAATAAAGATGTGGACAGAGTTGTAGCTCTAATGGAATTACTCAATACATTTAACCTTTTGTTACCACCAGATGATACAAATAAGAGTGAATGGAATAACATGAAAGATGGTCTGAAAGATTACTCGAAAGGAGAGCGGCACGATATCCAAAGGATTATGAATGCCTTCGTTAAACACACGATTGGAGGATTAAATCACATAGATATTTCCACTGCGCTCAAACTGAAAGGTCAATTGAGAATCGTTTTGTCGTAGAAGATTTCAGACTTCATGTAAATCTTACTTTTAAAATTGTACTCTTCTTAAATAGGTATTATTTATTGTTATTGACGTTTCAATAACTGGTAAAGGTGACCCCGGATACGAGTAGGTCGTTGCAGGTTCAACTTTTGCACGCGTTCGATTTTTTTTTATTTCTTTATAGTTAATGCCACTAAGCCTCTGCTACACGTAAAAGAACCAAAATATACGTAAGAAAATAATTTACGCAAACACAAACGTGCACGGACAGGAGCTTTTAATGAGTACCGGGTGTACTTTGGTGCCTAAGCAGTGCCGTAACTAGGGCGGTGCCAACGGTTCCAGCACAGCAGTGCTATTCTCTAAAATACAAACTCACGTGCAAGTCTCACGCAAGTGACTTCACTCAATTCGAATAGGTTTCGAATTGATCCATTGGTAATTCTGTAAATTTTCCAGAGCACTATCGAAGTGAAGTGAACAAAGAACTCACTTCACGTCCGCAGTGCTCTAGAATGTTTCATCATCAGGTGTTATTTTTGTCTCCACTGTAGGAGCACAATCCTCTTTCATCTGCCGGAGACATTCCCGCCTCCTCACCATTCTCCCCCCGCAACTCCTCTAAGCGAGGATCAACGGAGGTAACTACAAAGACACCTACCAGTGAATGTAGGGCAAGTCCCAGGTCATGAATTTACGCTACCTTGGGCCCCAGACAAATTTAATTAAAGAAGTAAAGAGTCAAAGTAGGAAGAGAGTTCCCACTTCCCCTGCCGGAGACAGACGGAGGATATGGCCTACACTCCCCGCGCTGGCCAGACGGGTTGGGGAGGCCTGATTGATGTTTTATAATGTATTCCCTCAGTCGCCTTGTACGACATCCACGGGAAGAGTTGGAGTGGTCCTATTCTACTCTACCGGAAACCACACGGCATGTAGAATGTTTACAGAATGCGAATGGATTAGGATTCGAAGTCACCTGAGTGAGACTCGCACGTGAGTTTGTATTTTAGAGAATAGCACTACTGTAGTGCTATTCTCTAAAATACAAACTATTTTAGAGACAGGTCGCAGACCTTGGAGGGGCGCAAAAATGATCTCTGTGGGCATTTTTCAAGGGCGCAGTTATATAACCTCGCACCGGGCGCATTAAAGGCTAGTTACAGCGCTGTGCCCGAGACTTTTTATACGTTTTTGTACAGGACTCCCAAAGGAAACGACATTTTGTACGAATACAATTAATTTATTATCTGGTAAATGTAGTATTTACAAAAAATAGTTCTTCACATAGCACAAGCATCTTATGTCTAACTAGCTAGCCACATTGATACAATGTCCACTAATATATGTATTTAATAGAATATAATCACTTATTGTAAAAGTGCGCTAGGTAATTAACATTATTATTCTATTACTAACTGTGCCCGCGGCTCCGCTCGCGTGGACTACAGGATCCGCTCCCATTCCCACTTCCGCTCAGACTTTAAATCCAGGTCCAGGCCCAGGCCCAGGTCCAGGTCCAGGTCCACTTCCAGGCCCAGGTCCAGGTCCAGGTCCAGATCCTCAGCTCACCCCTCAACCCTCCCCTCAAACCTCTTTCCCTCGTCTCTCCAAATGTAGTCCTCGCAACTAATCCATCGCAACCCAAATTCCGACCAACATTACTTTGCTGCATACGTATACCACAAATTCATCGTAATCGGGTAACTCAGTCAAAAGTTATGCGAATTTTCATACACTCAAATTACACTGGTACCATACCCGCTCCCGCTACCGCTCACGAATTCAGTCGAACACTTACACCCTACATTCTTCGCAGTGTATGCGAGTTTTCGGAAACTATAAATACGCAAACTTTTGATTGACTGCACCGATTGCAATTAAATAAAGCCTATATGTTACACCAAATTAAGCCCCATGTTTCTGTGAAATGTCCATCAAAGTCCGATCAGTAGTTTTTAAGTGATGCGTGCACAAACTCACAGATAAACAGACAAACAGACAAAAATTCCAAAAATGATCGAAATGTGTTCTGTTGCTTATCCTTAGACCCCCCAATTTTTTTTTGCAAATATCTTCAATGTACATACACGCGAAGTTTACGATTCTAACAATCCTAAAGCTATTGCAAGATTCTCGGAATCTTGCAATAGATTTAGGAACGGGCCACCTAAATAAGACATACATTTGAATAAGTACAGTGGGTTACACGTTCATCTATACACAAGAACCTTGCGCAGCGGTAATAGTCGCTACATTTGGCGGTAATAGTGGTTATTGTGTATTCTGTGGTCCACCGTACCATTCAAAGTAACATAGATTTAGGGCTCGATTCTGAAGGCACAATGTTAAAATTTGAGAGCACTAAAACTGTTGCTATCCTTGTCACACAGTATTATGAAGATAAAGACGAAATCAATTTTAGCGCTGTCAAATTTTAAATGTGTGCCTTCAGAATCGGGCCCTTAATATATTTATAATTACTACTAAGTTATTACTAATAACACTAGTTACATTGTATCTTAGATTAGTTAATAATCTAAGCATTGTATGTATACGAGTTTAATGTCATTTTTACGATTACTAGATTTATGCTGAGGGTAAAAGTAAATAAATTCGCCTGAGAGATGAAGTTCTAGCTTTACATTTTTTCTGAGATGGCAACACTGCAAATCGGGACACATAATGGCGGCTCCACATTAGTGCCGTGAAGCTCCGCAAACAGGCGTGAACGAGAATGTGGACGGTTTTCACGGGGTTCACGCGTGTTCACGCCTGTTCCCCGATCAGAGTCGGAATTTAGTCCCGCGACAAAGGGTTCGCGCCCTCTTCGCGCGGCGTTCACGCATAAACATCCACATTCACGGCCCCGTGCTAGTTTACTCCGGACTACAAAGGGGTATGGACTTGTGCAGTAATA
Organism: Esperia sulphurella; assembly: GCA_947086405.1. Taxonomy (NCBI): domain Eukaryota; kingdom Metazoa; phylum Arthropoda; class Insecta; order Lepidoptera; family Oecophoridae; genus Esperia; species Esperia sulphurella. The sequence goes on from OX352285.1 coordinate 4,949,752, forward strand.
TAATAAAGTCGCGCGTGAACGTTTGGAATAACGAAACTGAAAATGGTCTTTTTTAGAACATTACCATTATGAAAATGTACTGTCAAAGTTATTGCAGCAGCAGCTTCTACGTCCGTTTCGCGGCAGGTTTCACGAACGATTGTGAGCATCCCGTGAATGTGGAGGGCACGACTTGTGCCGTGAATTTATGGCGTGAATTCGCGCGTGAATTCACGGCACTAATGTGGAGCCGCCATAAGATTTCTCGGACACTCCCTCCCCCTTGATTTAACGTAAGTATGTATATATGTAAACGCTTTATTGTACCAATAATAAGAACAACAATAATAAAATAGGAATTAAACTGTGTACAAAGGCAAGTAAGTTTGTAACTATGTAACTGTAAGTTTCCATACAGAGCGTTAAATAGTTAAACCTTGATTGTTTTCGAACTTGTCACCTCGTTCGGTTTATCAATTATAATTTTTATGTAATGTTCCACCAATACGCATTTCATACAGATGAAATCTCTCCCTGTCTGTGCTGAAAATGGCGGAGCCAATCTCCAGAGGGGACATATCTGCCACACGGTTAGACTAATACGTGTCGGCTGAGTAACTGCTGCGAATTTCAACTCGTAATATAATAGGTATTATCGTAAAAATGGCTATCATCTCTGCCATAGAGTATCTCTGCGCTCTCAGTTTCCAAATTTTGTCGCTAGAGGCGCGCGTTTGCGTTGCCAATAGACTCCGTGGTAGACCAAGGAACATCTGGAGGAGAACAACCAAAGAATAGATCTACGCGATCGGCCTGAGTCGAGTCAAGGCGCTGGCTGATCTCCTCCTAATCTGGTTCAGCGAACCAAACTGGCTTGACCTCCATCCCCAAGGTAGTTTACCTCTAGTGAAAGTTGAACCCAAACGAGCCAAGTGGAGGGGGCGGGATCTATTGTTAGAAAAGCTCGCACCACTAGCTACCGAGGTGGGTAGTGATTTTCAAGCTCTTTAAAAAATAGTCACATTTACCAAGACAGATGGCGCTGACTGCGTCACCAAACGTCAATATGCGAGTATTGTTTGCAAAGGCCGGGAAGCAAGGCCACAAAATATATAAACAAAAAGAACGCATTTAACTCTTAAGAGTTTTCGAGTCTATTGACGATTAGTCCCACGAATTCGTAACCTACCCTACCCTAAACTACCACAATATACCCTCTAACGATTTGTTCATTAAATGAACACATAATTTAAGAAAGGTCAGTTCAATGGGGAACACTGTTCCGAGTTAATTAAGTTTTTGACTCAAAACCGTCCACTGCTGAACATAAGCCTCCCCAAAAGAATGCCACTTTTGGTGGGCTATCCATTGGGGGATTTGCCAATTATTGTTAAAATAATTAATCACCACGCTTGGCAAGTGGACTGATGATCGCATAAAACTGATCATCTTTATATACACAGGAGAACGCTGCTGCCCAGCCCTGTTGCAATCCCTTAGTCGCCTTACGACATCCACGGGAAGATTGAGGGTGGCCCCATTCTAAGCCGGGAACCACACGGGTATGTATTTATGTGTGTTATAATTTTTCTTACTGACGAAGGCGAAAAAATTGCATTAATTACTCAAAACAAAAAAATGAGTTGATACTCTATTGAAATGACCGTCACTAAAGCAATAATATTTATTTATTTCATTCCAAACCAATAGCCAAACGAAAACCAACGTTATTTGCGTCTCAGTAACATACAAATGAAAGGGTCACCAGCAGCAAAAACAGGTTTGTATTACCATATAAACTTTGCGGTCCACTTAGGAACACTGTCTATTATTTATTTTGTTTTCGAGACGCAAATACGTTTGTTTTCGTATGACTATTGATTTGTAATGAAATATAAATAAAAACATTGTTGCCATTTCAATATTATTTATATAATTTAGTAATACAGGAAAAATATGGAAACATCTATAACAATAACTAAAATTGGTGATATGTAAAAAAACTTATTTGTATACAGTTATTTACTACATATGTTACGTAGTTTTCTTATCCAAGGCATTTATTATACAACTAGCTGTGCCCGCTGCTACGCTCGCGTGGACTACTCTCTCAATCCCACTTCGACTATTACTCCCGACGCCCACGCCCAGTACAGCTCCAAATTAAGTCCTAACTCATCGCAATCTGAATTTCACCGAACATTATAATTATACTACTTTGTTATATTGCATAATTACTAAAATATTTGAAAACTAAAAATTCCCATAACTTTTGATTAAGTCGATTGCGATGAAATAAAGATTAAATTTTACTCCGAGTTAAGCCGTTCATCAAGATCGGTTCAGTAGTTTTCACGTGATGCGTGCACAAACCAACAGGTAAACAGACAAAAATTACAAAAATAATCGAAATGTGTTCTATTACTTATCCTTAAACCCCCAATTTTCTTTTTTGCAAATATTTTCAATGTACAGATACGCGAAGTTTACCTTTTTATTTATAAGATAATAATGTTGAAAATACAATGATTTTGTTACATCTGTCTTATCCTATGCATCCTTAATTTATGTACCTTTTAACCCTATTTCGAACATTTCCACACACGCATAAATTCATAGTCGCGTTATGCCCCAAAACTGTATTGCAGGCTGGCGCAACTCAGTAGTAAAAAACCGATGTATGAAACAGACAGAGTTTTTAATGGCGGCCCAATCCGTCCAAATCAGGAAGAACACTGAAACCCAAAATTGCTAGTTTTTATAGGACTCAGTGGCCTTCGTAACCAGACGGATTATGTGTTGCTTTTTTCAAGAATTTTGTATGGGAGTCCCGTCTCTTAGTAGTTATATTCTCTTTGTTCGGTAAAGGCCAATTTGGGCCAATCTTCGTTTGTGAATACGACTTATTTTTTAAAAGTAAATTATGGCTTTCCATTCTTGACTTTTAAGAATTTGATACAATTTGAATGTGCAAATATGTTGCAAGCAATATCTATTAAATTAATAGATATTATTTTCAATGTCTAGACCTAGACCGGTTTGAATGCTATATATATATATACAGGGTGTAAGGGACGGTCTTCCGAAAACTTTAACCATGGCTTCAGACCATCACCCTGAACAACGTACAGCAAGAATTTTTCGCCGGAAATAAAAAAAAATTTCGGACTCACCATACAAATTTTACAAATGACATGCCAGATTTGTATGAAGAAGTCGATTTTTTTTTTATTTCCGGCGAAAAATTCTTGCTGTACGATGTTCAGGGTGATGGTCTGAAGCCATGGTTAAAGTTTTCGGAAGACCGTCCCTTACACCCTGTATATATGATACCCTGAGTGAGTACCACGCATTCAAACCGCTCTAGGTCTAGACATTGAAAAGTTGTTGGTATTACATTAATTACATTAGTTGTGCCTATTTTATTTTCTAGCCACAAATAATGTCCAGACTACATGCGCAGGGTTGGGCTGCATTCAACTAGCTATTCCATCTTACACATCAAGCTGGGCTGGTATAACTAGACCAAAGCTTATTTTTAACACTTAACGTTACAAATAAACTACATAAAAAAAATTAACAACTAACCAAACTAAATATCAAAATTAAATTCTTCATCTGAAACGTTATCCAAATCAAGAGATTTCAACTCATCCTTATTACTAACAACATCCTCCAGTGTAAGTTTATTAACCTTCTCCGTCTCACTTGAGGAAAATCCCTTACTTATCGTCTCATTCTCTCCAATCAACTCGTCAAGTAACTTATTTTCGACATCTGAACTAATTATATCATCATATTTAGATTTTCCATTCACTTTGCCACTTGTAACACTACCTTCAATCATAATTTCACCATTGTCATTATTTCTATCATTATCGACTGCTGCGTCACTGAGTTCATTATTTTTCAGATCTCCATTTTGACTGACACTGTCATAGTTGGTCTTGTTTGAAACTGTACTTCTTAAAGACACAGTGTCATCATCCTCTTTATCATGCTCTGTCCTGCTCACAGTTAATTCCTTATCAACAGAAGCAACACTCTCGACTTGCGTGTCATTTGTAGTAGCAACATCAGTGATATCCTTATCATCATTTTGTGTCACATCATTATTAGATCCTTCATTATTATTTTTAAACAACGAATCAAAATCATTGTTGCTTACTCTTTCTTTACTCTTATCTTCATCATCCAACAACGAATCCGAATCGTAGTCAACGTTAGCTGTAACGGCATCGTTACCAATTACTTTGAGGGTATCGTTGTCGTTATCACCTGTCAAATTGATAGTAGCATTTTCATCGTCATTATCTAGACTACCAATAATGTTATTTATACTCTTATTCAAGTTAACATCGTTCTCCAGCTCGTTGGGGTTGAACAACGAATCGAATAGCTTATCAGATTTAACTTTCCTCAGCTTCCTCGGTACTTTTCCGAGACATCGCTTCGAGAATATCGTCTTTAGGGACAGAGTTGTGAGACTGTCTACTTTCTTCTTTCTTGCGAATGGATTGACAACTGAAGTTGTTTCCAATTCTTCTTCGCTGTCCGTGGACATGTCCGAGTCCCAATGGACGTAGTCTTCTTCCTTGTAGAATTCGTCTCTTATCTCCTGCTTGATACTTACCATGCCGTCGGAGTCGAGTGGTTCGCTCTTGATGCGAAGACCTCCGTACGAGAATGGGTACACGCAGTTTTTGTCCAGGCCGTATAACTGAAACAGATATAGATAAATTAACATCATTATTACAATCCATTGAGTGGTGGTAGCGTAGTCAGTTTGATAGTGCCCTCGCCTCACATTCGTGATGTCAAGGGTTCAAATGTGATATACGGACAGAGATAGACAAACAGACACGAGGAAATTATAAGGGTTCCGTGTTTGCCCATTTGCCTGCGGAACCCCAAAACCGGGTGTAATTCTTAAAGAGGTCATTCAGATGTCTGAACGCGTTCAATCCTAGGCCCGTAACAATGACTTTTTAACGCAACTTAAGTACGGTTTATTATTTATACCACAGGCTTGGTAGAAAAACATCGTGAGGAAACCTGCATATGCCAAAAAAGAAATTCTAAGGCGTGTGTGAAGTCCACTGAATCGGCTTGTAGCACCGTTGGTGGACAGAAGTTTGGCACAAAAGATCCTAAAGGGTCGAAGTGTCGCCAGGTCTTCCTGGTCCTTTAAGAAGATATAATAGTGAATCATTAAGGCATACTGCCAAACATTTTATACTAGCAGCCTGTGGACCAGCTATACTCAGAGAGCATACAATGCCCTACGAGTACAGTACATTAAAGCATTGAGGGCGCTGTTGAGGCTTCCACGTTACTGTAGTGCTTCAGGCATGTTCTGTGAGGCTCGAAACGACAACTTTTTCGCTTTTTAATGCGTAAAAAGATTGCCTCCAATGTGCGCAGGGTGAGGGGAAGCGTCAAGGGCATTCTGAGTGTTTGCGGGGAGACCAGACGGAGCCCTAAGTTTATTTTTAATGTTTCATCATCATCATCAGCCCGAAAGAGTCCACTGTTGGACATAGGCCTCTCCCAAGGTGCGCCACCGAACCCGATCCTCGGTTCTTCTCATCCAGTTACTGCCAGCCGCCTTACGCAGATCGTCGCTCCATCTAGCCAGGGGGCGTCCCACACTACGCTTGCCCAGTCGCGGTCTCCACTCGAGAACTCGTTTACCCCAGCGGTAATCGGTTCTCCGACAGATGTGACCAGCCCACTGCCCCTTTCCTTTTTTAATGTTTAACATAGTTTTTAAATATACGAGTCAAAATCCAATAAACCCACATATCAAAAATTTCCACACATCAAAAATTTTACATTATTAAAATTAGTTTAGTCTTCATCTTCATAATACTGTATGACCGGGATAGCAACAACTTTAGCGCAATCCTTTTAACTTTGTGGCTTTAGAATCGGACCAACAACTTATTTGTGGATCTGTTTGTAGTCTAGAAATGAGATAAGTTTATTTGTAAGATTTATGGTAATTAAGTTGTCATTTGATTGAAAAATTACACAAATTTATGTAATTCATATTTAAACCTACTATACGGAAGGCTATCGCCCCAAACAGTTACCTCACTATAGATAGGCTAAAAAAATCAATCTATATCATAAAATGATTAATTACGTTTTTTTTAAATGCATGTATTATTAAACTTTTTGAAATGATTTTTGCAACTCTGGTATATATACGATCCTGTGTCATCCAATGGATCTACTTAGGGATCTCTTCTAGTCAACCTTAGAGATGAAGTAATTCCATTTGGCCCTCCCAACCTCGTGGTTACACGGGCCAATCCATTACAAGTATATTCGTATTTCATATTTATGACGTTTCTCCCTTCTGGGGCGTGACGTCACACGTCGTCATCGGGCAGCTCAATTAGTTTTCTCCGCTTATGCCACGCCTTCGCGATGGAGTCAACCTCAGAGTACGTTACACTAAACTAAAAGAGCACTATCTGTCTCACTCAGTATAATATGATATGTATGTATTTATGTATGTTTATTATAAGTATTTATTTACTACTAGCTGACCCGGCGAACTTCGTACCGCCTAACAGTCAATGAATGTCGTGTTACTTTTTAGCTGAACTAATTTAGGCTTTGATGAACGTAAAACAATGATACAAAATAATTAAATTTCTGAACGCACACATGATGTCTTCTGAAAAAAATAAAGTTGTGGCTTAAAGGTCTCAGCAACCAGGCCATAAGCTCCAAAAAAAAATTGTTGTTACACTATTTGACAGGATTGGACAACAAATGTTTGACATGTAATAAACAAATCAGCATCTATTGAAATGATTAAGTATTCATTACACATATCGAGTTTTCATTGTTTTTAAGATGTATTCTGCTATTCGGGACGGAAACAAATCCAACAAATCAAAAACCATGGCAATCGGTCCAGCCGTTCTCGAGTTATAAGTGTTGTAACAAACACGACTTTCTTTTATATATAGAAGAAGATATGTATGAGTATATATGTGTAAAGTAGTTTCAGTATTTAGTTATTATGTAGCATATTATGCAATTTTTGCCCCCTCGCTCACAGTGACTTGTCTCACACCCTGTAAAGTTGGCTGGAAGAGATCTCTTTTACAGATAAGCTCGCCTTTTGTACACAAAATTTTTAACTGTATTTACTTTTAAAATTTGTGCAATAATAGTAGATTAGTAGCCAAGGGCTGTAAGGCATCAATTGCAGCCCGAGATATTTAATGCGCAGGTGCAATTGATGCTTACACCCGAGCTAACTACTCTGCTTTACATCTCGATTGTGAGGTAAGTAGAAAAAAAAACCGGCATTACAAGAATAAAACATTTTATTAGTTATTTAAAGTAAAAGATTTCTATTCCCGCCTTTTTTCATCTTTTTTTTTAATTATTTTTTTCAAGAACGAAATTTAGCTTCGCCGTTCGATATTTAAAATTGATGACTATTATACTCATACGAAGACGAGGCTGAATAGCGAAGCGACCTCTTTTGTCATTGGGCTGAATGCATGATGTCTATTGCCAGTATGATGGTTAGATGTACGCGAACTTTTTGAAAGAGTGAGGAGTTTTTTTTAATTACTTACCGCCCTAGGGCTTTTCTAGCTACATTATTACCCACGAGCGCTAATTGGTCACCTACAAGCCCCATTTGGGGGTAATAAGGACCTACTTACCGAATATGAGAGATGCAAAGAATTGTATAATAATACGTGAAAGGGCTGGTATAATGCGTTTAGTACCAAAACTATACAAGAGACACGCGAACCCCGTTCCATACTCACCGCGGGCACGCCGGCCGCGTCGCAGCGCCCGCGCCGGCCCCGCAGCACCGGGTCGCAGCGCGCCACGCGCACCTGGATCGGCTTCAGCTTTTGCAAAAGTTTGGCCTCTATTTTCATATTATTTGCAATCGGGAGTACTGCAATAAACGCAAACAAGTCATTCACTCATCCCGTGACATTCGGTCATGGCGACTAGGATTGCACCAGTGCCGGGCAGCAGCGTTCTCCTGTGTGTATTGAGATTGAGAATAGGACCACTCCAACTCTTCCCGTGGATGTCGTACAAGGCGACTGAGGGAATACATTATAAAACATCAATCAGGCCTCCCCAACCAGTCTGGCCAGCGCGGGGAGCGTAGGCCAAATCCTTCGTCTGTCTCCGGCGGATGAGAGAGGGTTGTGCTCCTGCAGTGGAGACAAAAATAACCTGATGATGAATGATGATGATAACTTCCAGGGAGTTTTATGTTATCGTAGTTTATCTGTACTGAAAATTACCTTTCTTCTTCAAGCATTTTTTCTGGTGTTTCCTCAAACTCTTCGAAGAAGCGTAGACTTGACTGCAATTGCCGCATTGGTTACCTTAAAAAAATTACATTATATGCATGTAAGAGCTGCGTTCCTATATAACTGAAGAGAAATTAAATAAAAAAATATTTTCAGACTTAGTCGATAGTTTTGTTAGTAACGATAGTGTAGGACCACCACTATCTTTCCCGTGGGTGTCGTCAAGGCGACTAAGGGATTGCATCAGGGACGGGCAGCAGCTTTCTCCTGTGCGTGTATGTTAAGATCATTACTGCGATCACTAATTCGCCTGCCAAGCGTGGTGATTATGGCAAATCCCCCAATGGACAACTTACCAAAACTGGTATATTGGGGAGGCCTATGTCCAGCAGTGGACGTATTTAGGCTGATGATGATGATTATAGTGTTTAGCTATATATATAGTTAGTATTTTTGTTAGAATACATATTATATTAACTTTTTTTTTTATTAATTAGAAGGGTGCGGATTTTGGCAAATCCCCCAATGGACAGCCCACCAATAGCGGCATTCTATTGGGGAGGCATAAGCTGATGAAGGGTAGCAGAGCCAGTGTAGAGACAGGCACAGGAGGCATTCTAACACCTCCCGGAAAAACTAAAACAAACTGATGCAGACAAACTTTTCCCACGAGCCTTAGAAAAACTACTGAAATGTTATTACACAGTTGATGAGCTGACAAAATGTTAGCTAAATATAAAAGTCGGAACAAAATATATATCTCTTTATGAGGCACTGTGACAATAACAGTTATGATACAAGAAATAAAAATAAACTTGTTTTACCAGGGTTAAGACTAAGAAAGGTCAGTAAATCGTTCACGGGGGCAATGTATACGCTTCTACAACAAACTACCAGAGGAAATCTTAAATATGACAGACAGAAAGTTTAAGATTCACATTAAAACACAACTTTGTAAGAAAGCCTGTTATAAAATAAACGATTATTTGAATGACAAAGATGGCTGGTACTAATGTTGATTCAGCTTCGTACAATCTTTATATAGCTGTATGAAAACTTGATTTTAAATGATGTGTTGCGTGAAGTTTGCTGCGCCGTTTCTTCTTCACAGCGCTAACACCTAGGAAGCGATAGTCGATAAAATAATGACGTGTATAAATATACCAAGTATACAAATGATTTTGACTTTGAACTTCGGATTAATTAGTTTAAAAATAAAGGTACTCACTGGCAGCTGGAAGCGGCGCGCAGTCGTGCTGCTCCCTGAGCGTCCTCGGGGCGGGGCCCGGGGCGGGGCCCGGGGCGCGCGGGGGGCGCGGGGGGCACGCCGCGTCGGGCGCGACCTGCCAGGGGACGCACTGCTTCGCAAAGTGTCTGAAGGAAAGTTATGTCTGATTAATATTTTTGAAAGAAAAGAAACATACATACATAATGATCACGCCTTGGTCCCAGGGGGGTAGGCAGAGACGATTTTTCTTAATACCCCCCTTTCTTAAATTTGTGATAAGGTTGAGAGTGAGACGCTCTCGGACGCCGTGTGCAGCGCGCCGCGGGAGTGAACGCCGTTATGGTCAAATAAATTATTTTACTAAATATTTTATTTACTTGTGTTCTGAGATGTACCATCAGCAGGTAGTACATCTCAGAACACAAGTGTTTTAAAAATGTCCGTCACGCACCCTACCATTGTGTAACCTATATGTAATCGGCCTTAAAATATTGAATACCAATGTTTAAGATTAAACAATGTTAATGTGAACTAAATCAACCTGTTATAGAGCCGAGGGTGGATAATGTGTTACAAAGCCGCGGTAGCCTGATTGGTTGCGCACTCGCCCACGTTCATGAGGTCCTGGTACAAACCCCGCCCGTACCAATGAGTTTTTCGAGACTTAAGTACGGTTTATTTATAATACCACAGGCTTTTCGGTGAAGGAAAACATCGTGAGGAAACCTGCATATGCCAGAGAAGAAATTCTAAGGCGTGTGTGAAGTCCACCAAATCGGCTCGGGGCACCGTTGGTGGTCAGGGGTTTGACACAAAAGATCCTGAAGGGTCGAAGTGTCGCCAGGTGTTCCTGGCCCCCTGAGAAGATAAGGTGTTACTCACTCGTCATACGTCATCTGGTGCTTGTACTTGCGCCCGCAGCGGCGGCAGTGGTACGGCACCGACTTGGTGCGGTGACGCTTGTGGTGCGCCGCGGCTTCGTCCTCGCTCGCGAACCACTCGCCGCACGCGTTGCACGCCAGCCTGACACACAACAATACACAATGAGGATCAACCACATAAGATTTTTGATTTTCAATTAGTATGGCGTATGCGCTATACATTTCTGCCAGGCGTAGTGATTATGGCAAATCCCCCAAAGGATAGCCCACCGAAAGAGGCATTCTAATGGGGAGGCTTATGTTCAGCAGTGGACGTATATAAGCTGATGATGATGATGATGCATTATAGAGGATTTTATGTTTAAAAATTATCAAAATCCATGACGAAATGTAGGCCAAATCCTCCGTCTGTCTTCGGCAGATGAGAGAGGGTTGTGCTCCTGCAGTGGAGACAAAAATAACCTGATGATGATGATGACGAAATGACGAGGTTATTAAAGTTTATTTAACCACAGTTACATTACCACAGGTATGTACGAAAATATATCTTAAATCCTACTAATATTATAAATGTGAAAGTTTGGATATTTGGATGTTTGTTACTCAATCACTCTTCAACCACTGGACGGATCGGGATGAAACTTGGCACACATATAGCTTAGGTCCTGGAATAGGACATAGGATAGTTTTTATCCCGAAAAACATCCCATTCCCACGGGAAAACAATAATTTGTGATGTTAAGTTGTCCACGCGGACGAAGTTGCGGGCAACAGCTAGTAATTCATAAACTCAAAAACTGCTATAAAGACCAATAAATATTATAGTAGGCATTGAGGTTCTGCACAAATAGGACATGTACGGACAGGCTGGTGCACCTGTAGTAGCAGTAGGTGATAAAATCTGTTCGCTTGTATTTTGTATGTCCGAAAAAATATATCTCTCTTTTTGAGACACTGTGACAATAACAGTAATATACAAGAAATAAAAATAAACTTGTTTTACCCAGGTTAAGACTAAGCAAGGTCAGTAAATCGTTCACGGGGCACTGTATACGCTTCTACAACAAACTACCAGAGGAAATCTTAAATATGACAGACAGAAAGTTTAAGATTCACATTAAAAAACAACTTTGTAAGAAAGCCTATTATAAAATAAACGATTATTTGCATGACAAAGATGCCTGGTACTAATGTTGATCCACCTTCGCACACTCTTTATATAATTGTACTCAAACTTGATTTTAAGAGATGTGTTGCGTGAAGTTTGTTGCTGCGTTTCTTCTTCACAGCGCTAACACCTAGGAAGTCGATAAAAAAGTTACGTGTATAAATGTACCAAGTGTACTCATGTGCAATAAATGGTTTTGACTTTGTCGGGGGCGTGGTAGTACTGTGAATCACTTACAGCGGATTAGTGAAATTGACGCCGTGAGTCCTCGTGTGGCTTATCCTCGCCGTGGTGCTCTTAAAATGCTTCTGGCAGATGGAGCACGTATGGGAGGGCGGCGGGGGCAGAGCCCTGGCGGACTGTGACGTCTTGGGAGAAGCCTTCGGCGGCGGTGACGGGCTGCGTGCGGCGTTTTGTCTGGAAATTACATAATGAGGGTCGGCCATGTTTTTTGTTAAGTCTGCAGATATTTAGCGCAAAAAACCGATAAATACTATGAAAAAATTATTTCAATCGGATACAAAATGACGAAGATGCAGCAATTTCAGCGCAATAGTTCGAAAAATTGAAGTAACGTCATCAGTCGCGTCGCGGGAAAATGTGTGCGCAGCACACTAGCGCAGTCTGCCGTAAACAAAACATGCGTGACACAGAGCGGTGAATGAACTCCGAGCGAGAGGACGATAACATCGCGTGCGGGTTGTAACAAGTGACATCGACAAAATAAACCTTAATAATTTCGTATTTTCTTGATAGATTTAGATGTAGTACAGAGGCACCAGCCTGTTGGGACACGTTTGTGCGTGTGCGTAAATTATGGTAGGGCTATTAAACTGAGAGCGTGCGAACATAGTAGATCGAGAGAGGGACAACGTCAACAACATAAGTGCTTGTCTTTCTAACTTATAGCGTCGATCTCTCAGCGCCGGTCGATAGCACGCAGGCGCAGTAACTTTGTACCGGCGGGGGCCCGGCGCGAGTCCAGTAGTGGGCAGCCGGTAGTGCGTACTGCTACCTTTTCGGGGAGGGGTGGGGTGGGGGGACGGGGGGGTAGTGTCGTTTCTTTACGCAGTAATCCTACTATCCTATCCTTCCTACTAATATTATAAATGCGAAAGTTTGGATATTTGGATGTTTATTACTCAATCACGCTTCAACCACTGGACGGATCGGGACGACACTTGGCACACATATAGGTTAGGTCCTGGAATAGTACAAAGCATAGTTTTTATCCCGAAAAAACATCTCATTCCTACGGGAAATACATAATAATTTGTGATGTTAAGTTGTTCACGCGGAAGAAGTCGCGGGCAACAGCTAGTATACAATATAGTTAATATTGGTATTAAACGTAGAGGCTAAGTATGTAAGCATGTAACAATGAGGATGACATCATGTTCTGAGCAGAACAAACCCTCTATAAATAATTAACATTAAAAAAACACAAAAAAAAATACAGTGAATCACTTACTGCGGTTCAATGAAAGTGACGCCGTGACTCTTCCTGTGGCTTATCATCGCCGTGGTACTCTTGAATTGCTTCTGGCAGACGGGGCACGTGTGGGAGGGTGGCGGGGGCAGAGCCTTGGCGGACCATGACGTCTTGGGGGAAACCTTTGGCGGTGATGTAGGACTGCGTGCCGCGTTTAGTCTGGAAATTATATAGTTTTACAACGAATTGCCGTGTGGTTTCCGGACAACTCCAACTCTTCCCGTGGATGTCGTACAAGGCGACTATGGGAATACATTATAAAACATCAATCAGGCCTCCCCAACCCGTCTGGCCAGCGCGGGGAGTGTAGGGCAAATCCTCCGTCTGTCTCCGGTAGACGAGAAAGGGTTGTGCTCCTGCAGTGGAGACAGAAATAACCTGATGATGATGATGATGACAACAATTGCCTGTGGTGATAGTGGGTTTGTCATTGTTTAGATTAACGAGTGTATGTGTTGGCGATTTATCAATGGCTTTAAGCTTCTGGACTAGAACTCTGTCGAAATAATGGAAAGTTTATAATAACAATAACACACGTTACTTATTTTCCGTCAACGGAGTCATGCACTCGCCACCTGGTCGTACCATACAAGTAAGAGCCTGAGAACTGCATCGCAGCACATTCCAGGCTCTAATCCCAAGCGACTCAGCAGAGTCCAGGTGGTCGATGGCGTGTCCCCTCTTCATGTGAGTCAAACGATCATCAGTACGGTGCAACATGTCTTTCTGTTCGCACGTCTGACTGTTAGTTAAGTTAGTTTTAATTCATTATAATTAAATAGTTTAATTAACTTTTAATCAGTATTTTTAAAAGCTTTCCATGCTCCCGCAAAACCTGACTGACGCAGCCGGTTGTATTTCCAAAAACTGTACCGTTTTTCGCGTGTTCCGGCAAGTGTCAAAATCCACCCCAAAAACGCGTGTGATCGGCAACAGCGGAGGAAATATCCAACCAGAAACAAATAAATTTTGTCAGTGTTCGTGGACAGCGAACGAAAGCGGACATGAGAACGGCAGCGGCTGGTGAGTAAAACTGTTCACCTTCCTTCGTAGGATGCTGTTGGTGCTGCCGCGGACGCGCCTCAGCAGCGAGGCTCCCAACGTACACGAGACTACAGTAGAATTCCTATTGAGTCTCGCTGGGTGACTTAAGGGTTATGTTATGTTTTGTCGAAGAAATTTATGTTTTCTACTTGTTTATGAATTCATGTTGTGCCAGTAAAAGTCTATCAATCTAATTAGGTTAGGCCTATGTCCAGCCGTGGACGTCTAAGGGCTTATACTCTATATAACCTGCGTTGTAGAGACTCATTAAGAGAAAAGTTTAAAGAAATAAAATAAATAAATAAATAAATATCTCAGACATTCACACCAGTTATCTAGTCCCAAACTAGGCAGAGCCTGTGGTATGGTTACTAGATAACGGATAAACATACTTAAATAAATATATAAACATCCAAGACTTGAATTATATATAAAATAAGCATATTAACAGTAGCTGGTAAATTCATTTTAGATAATATTTTATATGTCAGAAAAAATGTATCTCTTTTTGAGGCACTGTGACAATAAGTTATAATTATAATACAAGAAATATAAAAAAAACTTGTTTTACCAGGGTTAAGACTAAGTAAGGTCAGCAAATCGTTCACGGGGCAATGTATATGCTTCTACAACAAACTACCAGAGGAAATCTTAAATATGACGGACAGAAAGTTTAAAATTCACATTAAAAAACAACTTTGTAAGAAAGCCTATTATAAAATAAACGATTATTTGAATGACAAAGATGCCTGGTACTAATGTTGATCCACCTTCGCACACTCTTTATATAATTGTACGTAAACTTGATTTTAAGAGATGTGTTGCGTGAAGTTTGTTGCTGCGTTTCTTCTTCACAGCGCTAACACCTAGGAAGCGGTAGTCGATAAAAAAATTACGTGTATAAATGTACCAAGTGTACTCATATGCAATGAATGATTTTGACTTTGATATGATAATGATGCACACGTTACCACTGACCTGGCTATCTTGACAGGTGGCTCCAGTGTCCGCACGTCTTTCTCGTGCCTTCTCTTCGCGCGCGGCACCAGCAGCGACTCGTCGTCACTCAACGGCTCTTGCTGAGGGAGCAGATACCAAAAATATCAAATAAAAAGTCTGCAAAACGAGCTGTGCTTATAATATGCTGCCAAAGGCTATAAAATAGGCCATAGTGGGGCTATATCGGTGTTAAAGCCGTGGTAGCCGGGTTGGTTGTGCACTCGCCTCACGTTCGTCAGTTCAAACCCCGCCCGTACCAATGGGTTTTTCAAAAACTTAAGTGCGGTTTATTTGTAATACTACAGGCTTTTCGGTGAAGGAAAACATCGTGAGGAAACCTGCATATGCCAAGAAGAATTTCTAACGCGTATGTAAATATAGTCCACTAAATCGGCTTGGGGCACCGTTGGTGGTCAGGGGTTTGGCACAAAAGATCCTGAAGGGTCAAAGTGTCGCCAGGTCTTCCTGGTCCCCTGAGAAGATAGGGCACCTCACACCCTTATTCCCCCACTGTGGAACTATTAGGCTAGAAATTAGCTGCATAACTCGTCAGTGTGATGGTTAGGCGTCGTACAGCTACGTGCAGTGGACCTAACGGGTCACATGACGTATCCTGCTAAGCTAACCTGCTAATTTGACATCTAACTACAATAGTTAAGACGCCATTAAAACCAACTTATCAAAATAAGAGCAGTAAAAGAGTTAAAATTGCTTGGTAGTTTGATGGATGTCAGCCAGCTCTCCCCACAATATCAGTTTTTTTTAGATCCGGTAAATATTTTGTTCACCTACATTTTTCAATATCTTCCATACTTGTCTAGTAATTTTACATATTTCAAGTTTCCTCAATCGATCAGGTAGTTTTCGAGTTATCCGGTGGACACACATACAGACAGGAAAACGGACTAAAAGCTTCGATATAAAGATATCTGTAATGTACAACGGAACCATAAAAATAGTTCCATTGTTTATATAATGCTCACGCCTTGGTTCCAGAGGGGTAGGCACACCCCACTAGCCTCAATCACACCCATCAATCAACCTTTTCATGCACCTCCGTTTATTCATCTCACTGCGGACCCCAGCCTAATTGTCCATTCTCTATGTGTGTAAAAATCATACAGATTTAAGATACCTTGATATCTTTTTTCAAAATGGACTTGGGCAGAGTCTGGTGGGGTTTATCAGTCTCATTCTGCAAGGCCTGTAGACATAGATATCATTTATTAATAAACAACTGGTTACAAGTCATTTAAAGAAAACAAAACAACCATAATTTTATAACAATAATTAAATAAATAAATATCTCAGACATTCACACCAATTATCCAGTCCCAAACTAGGCAGAGTCTGTGCTATGGTTACTAGATAACGGATACACATACTTAAATAAATATATAAACATCCAAGACTTGGATACAAACATTTATATTCATCATACGAACATTTGCCCCTAGCGGGATTCGAACCCGCAACCTCCGGCGTGGCAGTCCGAGAGCTACGCCACGGAGGTCGTAAAATTTTTGCCGTGTGGTTCCCGGCTTAGAATAGGGCCACCCCTATCTTTCCCGTGGGTGGCGACTAAGGGATTGCACCAGGGACGGGCAGCAGCGTTCTCCTGTGTGTATGTTAAGATCATTACTGCGATCACCAATCCGCCTGCCAAGCGTGGTGATTATGGCAAATCCCCCAATGGGCAGCGCACCAAAAGTGGTATTCTATTGGTGATGCCTATGTCCAGCAGTGGACGTATTTAGGCTGATGATGAATTACAATTTAAATTACAAAAAATTATATATTTCCATCGATGAATTCATGGAAGCTGTTCGAAAGTAGCCCAGAAATATAAGCGTGTGCGCTAACACCAATATACCCCCACTGTAGACCTCTTTTATAGCTTATTGCTGCATACTTCGCCAGTGCACTAGTTGGGTTGGTTTGCTCGATAAGCCATTTCAGTCTCAGTTTGAAGGACTGGTTGGAGGGCCCGTAAACAGCCGGGCGCGAGGCCTCGCCCCATACAAGCGATTTAATCACCTACTACCTTTTTTTATTCTCGTTGGGTTTACGCTAGACCTCATACACACCGGATGGTAAGTGACGATGAGGCCTGAGGTGGATCGCGCTCACCCAACAAATGCCTATTCACTCTTCCTTTAAAAAGATCCAAATTGTCCGGAAATACTAAAGCTGTCAGGGAGTTCATTTCCTTTGCAGTTCGCATTATGAAAGATTATTACAGGCCAGCCGCCTTATGAAGATTGTCGCTCATTCTAGCTAGGGGGCGTCCCACACTACGCTTGCCCAGGCGCGGTCTCCAGGCGGCTGGCGGGGACTGGATGAGAAGAACCGAGGATCGGGTTCAGTGGCGAACCTCGGGACAGTGGACACTTTCAGACCGATGTGTGTGCATAAATAACAGAATGGCTGGTTGTTGCACAGACGCAATCGAGAGGGACAACGTTGTACGTCAACAAGTGTATCTCTTTCTAACTGAAAGCGTCGATCGCTCGGCGCCAGTGCAGCAGTGCGTACTGTCAGCCGGGGAGGCGTGTCGCTTCTTTGCGTAGTGATATTCAGTATTGTCTGCTAGTTCCACTGACCTGATGACGTCGAGTACGGCTGGGAGTGGAGGTGTCGGAGTCATTCCCCGCCGAGCGCCGCGTGTCGCGCGCGGGCGCGGGCTGCGCCGTGACGCGACTCCTGCTCGACCGGCTGGAGGCGCTGGAAGATGTGGATTCATTGCGGGAAGAGCGAGATGAACGGCTGCTATCCATCTGAGGAAAGAGGAAAGATAAAAATTACAAAAGGGTGATTTTTATAACAATGTTCGTAATTAATGACCAATGTTACCTACTGTCATATACATTTAACTGTTTCAGGTGGTAGGCCAGGGTAAAATAGGGTTCACCCGCAATTTTTTTTTGAAGATGGATCAAAGTGTAAACATCTAGACAGACAATCCTCAAAGGGTAACCAGAGTAACCATGACACAGATAATCCTCAAAGGCTGCATCATTCAATATATAAGACTTTAGGATTCGATAAATGATAGTATTTATTCTTATATACAGCTGCAATGTCTTTTACCTGTAGGCAATGTAATATTGTGCTTCCAGTCGGCACGTCACCTGCACCTGGATACTTCTATTTAATCCCATGTATCCCGACTGGCTGCCACACTGCCACCGCCCAAGTGTGAGGGAGGCTTCATGCATATATTATTAGACATTTTCTTTTTAAACGATAATAATGTTATCCAAGTCTTACCATACTATTATCCATGATATTCAAGTTCTTTAGCTCTTTCTGCCACCGTCTCCCACCTTTCTCCTTGCGGACCTCTTCTTTCTTCCCGTTGTCTTTATCATCCTTTTTGCCTTTCCAATCCTTTTCTCCTTTCCCATCCTTTTTCCCTTTGTTATCCCTTTCGTCCTTCTTACTCTTACCCTCATCGTCATCCTTGCCTTTGATACTCCACTCAACTTCCTTTTTCCCCTTAACACTTGTGCTACTCTCATCTCTGTTAAAATTAACTGTTCTCACTAGAGTGTGTTTAAGAGATTTCGGCCCTGGTTTAGTTATAGTGATAACAGGGTTGCTTTTGGGACAAATCTGTTCGGTTACACCAAGTATACAGTCTTCTGAATTGGACTGAAAAAAATAGACATTCTCATTAATTGATCCATTACATTTGTCATCCCTTCTGATAGAGGTAAATTGTTAATTATAAAATTGTAATTCACTGTCGACCCTTATGATTCAGGTGCACCTAGTATAAGGGTTGCAGGAAATCTTATCTATACCTATCACACAACCTGCACTAAATGCAATGCAAAATACAATTATAGTTGTATATACCTAATCATAATTATCTATTTGTGTAAGTTGCAAATAAAATATTTTTCATTCTTCATAAATAACATAAAAATAGCATTTATTCTCTGACCAAAATACTTAAGGTAATACAACATCCTACATGATCAATTTAATAAGGCTTTCAGAATGCTGTTGGGACAGCGTTGGCGCTGTAGCGCGTCAGGAATGTTCGCGGAGGCTCGCACCGATTGTTTGCTACAGGCCTCTTTATTATTTTTGGTGCTAGTGTCCCTTTCCTCGACTTGTTTCGGAATGTCAAATACCACTTGTATTTGAATACATTTATTTGGAATAGAAAAATGTAACGTTTCTAGACCCAGACGAACGAGCTGTGCTTTAATAGTTCTGTAGTATTCAGAATAAATCTCGTATTCTACCAAACATTGATATAAATTCTTAAAGCAGGTTTCTTATTTAATTCTATAAAGTTCTCACCACTCCCTGAGGCACGTTCTGTAGAGGGAGCCCGAGCCTCTGTCGGGTCCGATTGTTGGTCTGCCGGCACATTTCGAGGAATTCATAGAAGTCATTTACCTTGTCGATGCATAGCTCACATATGAGTGGTGGCATTTTATCACTTTCTTTTACCTTAAAGTTAAAATAGTATAATGTCACTAGATGAATTGGGGAACCACTTACTTAAATATCTACTCAGTAAGCAATTTACTGGATGACCAAATCATTTAGATGCATGACATTCTTATCATACTTTGCAACAGTGTTGGAAAAAGAATGATAACTATAAACTATAGGGCAATTGTGAATGCGTCCTGGTTCACTAAAATCGATGAGATACACGAATACCTCAACGCGCCGACTGTCGCTATGGAAATTGAGAGGTTCAAAAAACAGCACATAAATCGTCTTGCTTCTCACCCAAACCCACTTGCCGCTGAGCTGTTGGATAACTCAAAAGTGGTCAAGAGACTGAAAAGGGGCCAAGTTATATGAACAGGGCAGTCGAAACACTGGTCTCGTCTCCCACAAACGCCATTTCTAACTCCATCAACAAATGCAATTAAAGTCTGTCGACTGCTTGTGGATTAAATTAAAAAAAAAAACTATAAACTATGCACTACTACAAATATATTTTTTTCACCATCACACAGCTTTATTTTATGAATGAGTATCTATTTATATGAAGACTTATAAAAATTTACACAAAAAAATGCTTGAACAGCCATTGTTTTTGGACCCCATACAACATGAGTGCCTATAGCACACTGCAAGTTTAATATAATATTTTCAGGGCCCTGTTAGGGCTGTCCCCGATACTGCATCACATCTGGGATGTTCACAGAAGCTTATACAGAAGATTTTGCTGCTCTAATGCGTAAGAAACCCAGTTCCCTGATGCACAGGTTGAGGGTGGCACTAATGGGATCCTGAAGATGGTAGACGACCCGTCTTCAGACACTGCGTGGGGCTGTTGAAGCCTATGGTTATTTACTAACATAGTATTAAGGCTTTTACTAACAACATGGATGTAAGTTCATCTGAATTAAATAATAATAATAATTGCAAGGACATGAGGTAGTCCACAGCAACCCAAATAAGAGCTCGATGCTTCATGACTCTTCATGACCTACTTTTAAAGTTTTTAATATGAAACCCAAATATTCAGTATTTTCATCATCGCACTCAGTTAACTGTATTTCAACCAACTTTTTTTTAGTCTTATAGTCAACATAAAACTGTAATTTATAACAAAATGAGGTTGTAGATAACTGTTTAAATCTAAGAAAGGGACAAACTGATGAATATCTAATGAGTAAAAGGAGCACAGTTGCCAAAATCTTACACTGATGATGGGAAAAAGTAAAGTAAATATTACGTAACCAAATAAAAACAATACATACATAAAGATATTACTTTATATTTAAATCGGACGCAACGAATAAATAACAGAATAATAGACAGATTTGTGGTAAAAACATTGATAGTATTTAGCAAATGTTGTTTGACAACACATCAATCGTTTTTTGGTGTTTTCTAAATGATAAAACCCCACAGAAGTCGTAAATAACTTAAAGTTTAGTTCAGATGTAGTTAAATACCTCTATTTGCACGCATTCCTGGATTTTCTTCTTCAATTCCATGTCGCCGCTCTCAAAGAGAAGATTGCATTGTAATATGGGCATCTTGAAGCCCCCGCCGGCGCCGCATAAGCGACATGCTCGGAATATCTCGTAAATAGTTTGGGTTTCCAGTCTATGAGACATCGTTTCAGCAAATTTTCATTGTTATTTGGTAAAAAAAAGATCTAAAAAATCTTCAATGAATACGAAACAACACAACCACAAACAAATCGGCTGTTTTTTTATTATAAGATGGCAGGCAACCATAGATTATACATAGATTATTGGCATTGGCAACATTGCGGCGCATCGTGGCTCGCCATCTATTGATACACGGAGAAGAGCGACATCGACAGCTTGGTGATAGCTACCGTAAAATGGGGTGAATAGGCACAAAATCAAACTTTAGACTCAAATTTATCGATGTTATAGTACGAATTTAACATTGATAACCCTTTGCGAGTTGGTCCGGCCGCTCATACTTTACGAATATACCCAAAATACCCGAAAAAATCATCGAAAACCCAATGATTTTGGCCAAAATATGCGCTATCCCTATTTATGCTTGAAGTGGGGTGACTTGGGACGGTAAAGGGGTAAATAGGGAAAAAGTCGTAGGGTTGTCAAATCTTTATCTATAAATAAAGCAATATCTGAAATAGGTTCCTTAGTGTACAAAGTTATTTCTTAGTGCTAATTCCAAAATGATGTTTTAAAATAAAAAAAATGTTTGGTAATATTTATTTAATAAGTATTATTATTACAAATCACAAAAGTTATATAATCGTATTGTTTGAGATCACAAATTCCCTATATCAAGTTCGTTATATTATATATATATATATATATATATATATATATATATATACATATATATATATATTATTTATATATATTATATAGTATTGAATCTCATCAGCGTTAAATCAATTTTCACATAGGAATAACATATTATCCCGCAGTAAAAAGTTACTTATTTTTGTTCCCGGGCGTTATACTATCTTCACAACAAATTTGATTAAAATCGGTTCAGTAGTTATGGTGTGATAAGACAACAACAGACAGAGTTACTTTCGCATTATAATATTAGTATGGATAATATTATTTATTATAATTTGTCACTGATATAAAATTTCAGTCTGTTTAAATTATCAGAAATGAGTACAAATCTGAGTAGTTTCTTAGCTACAATATATCGGTTCAAGATACATATATAAAAATTTATAACAAATAAAAAGTGATAACCCTGTCCCTATACAAACCTTACCGTTTCTATTCGCCCCTCACTGGTCTCTATTTACTAAGTATGGCGTGCCTATTCAGACCATTGTCGTCCCTATTCGCCCCTCTACCGTACCTATTAACCTCTTGTCTTGACCAAATTTACAGACCTTTAGATATTTTGAATTTATACAGAAAGTACACAATATTCAGACTTATCTGCATTTGTGTAGATTCAACAATGTACAATCTAACATCTACACCACTCTTCAACTTCCAGAGACTTATATTTTTTCTTAAAAAGATAAAGTTTTGGCACACAAATAAACACAACATTTTTAGACCGTTTTTCAAAGACAAATTTTGACCATTTGTTGCTAACTTTATTGCTTTCCAGTATTGCTATTCAAAACAAAATATTCTACCACACAAAAGTAATTTGCAACAATTGGTAGATAGTTTTTTCTCATCTATTTATTTAGCTTAATATTTCGTTCCCGGTTTCGTCCCTATTCAGACCCCTATCCCTATTCACCCCATTTTACGGTACTGCTACTATGTAAGTCACACTCTCAGAAGAGTTTTTCAAAAACTATTTATAATACCACAGGCTTTCGGTGAATGAAACCTGCATATGCCAAAGAAGAATTTCTAAGGCGTGTGTGAAGTCCACTGAATCGGCTTGGGGCACCGTCGGTAGACAGGGGTTTGGCACAAAATATCCTGAAGGGTCGAAGTGTCGCCAGATCTACCTGCCCCTCTGAGAAGATAAGATGAGATATAGTGTTAGGTACCTAAATCTAAAATCAGTATCTAGCGCATAGATTTATTATAACGTGGTACTTAGTATGGACTAGCGGCCAGACTCGTGTTTGCAAACTAAATAGGGATATACTCATATCCATTGTTGGGGCAGCGCATAAATTGTATGATTGATTAGTATTTTACACCTGGGCGCCGACGGCGTCTGCGCACCACGTCCTCGACGAATCGCTAATTTCCGATACAATACTGATTAGTTTGTAATAGAAGTTTGTAGGTATTACCTACTCTAGTATATATTATCTTTGGTTTCAACTTATACATCACCTATCCCAAATCCAACACCAAATTCTTTTTCAATTCCTTCACTCTCCGAGCCGCGCAGATGTGGAATAAACTGCCGACGGTCATTCGAGATAGTACGTCGGTGACATCCTTTAAAACTAAACTAAAAGAGCACTATCTGTCTCACTCAGTATAATATGGTATGTATGTATTTATGTAAGTATGTTAATTATAGTTATTATTATTTATTATATGTATATATATATAGTTCAGGTATTTAGTTATTATGTAGTCTATTATGCACTTATTTTGCCCCCCTCGCTCTTACTGCCTTGTCTCACACCCTGTAAGGTTGGCTGGAAGAGATTTCTTTTAGATACAAGCTCACCTTTGTAGACACCATTTATTACTGTATTTAATTTTAAGTTGTGCAATAAAGAATATGTATATTTTTAAGTAGGTAAAACATTAACCAAAACAAAAACAATAAAATTTTGACAGACGGAGATGGACGGAGGCCATAACCGCCGCGTTGGCCTAGTGGCTTGGTCGTCGGAGTCGATCGCCGGGGGTCGTGGGTACGACCCACTGGGGACATACCACTGCCAAGCTTGGTGATCATGGCAAATGGACAGCCCGCCAAACGTGACTGGATTGGGGAGGCTCGTGTTCAACAGTGGACGTATTTCTGTTGATATACCTACCTTCAATTTGTTAGGCTCATGTAGGCACTATAACGAATTTAATGAGATGTTGTTTTTTTAATGACGTTATTTTGTGAATTAGTATAGGTACCTACGTACTGTCAACAAGAAAACGCAAAAATAAGTTCGTTAGTACTACCTGTGGTACTACATTTCAAAACTGTGGTTCAGAAGCCGAAAAAAAGGAAAAATTGTTCCTGTGATTCTGCTTTGGAAAATTCACTAGTTGAAATGGATTCCTCTTATAGAAGTACTCTATCATTCTGTGGATGTCGTACACGACGAGAGGATAAATCCAGGTGATCTGACCATCATCATCTCCTTTCTATCTTAAAGAACGCTGTCGGTTTCTTTCTTTCAACTCACGATCGTTCTCTTCGTTCTTCAAAAACCCTTCGCCTTCACGTCCCTTCTGACTCCTATAAATTCTACGATCAATCCTTTACACTTCACGCTAAACCTCTTTGGAACTCGTTGCCTGTGTTTATCAGACACGCGCAATGCTTAGACGCGTTCAAGCGGCAAGTCGAGGAACACTTTCTTGCTGACTGAACATCTCACGGGGAGTGAGTGATTTTTCTTTATTTTATAACTTCTTCTTCTTCTCTGTCGTTCCCTCACTGCTGAGGATCGCGACCGTATAAAATGCGCCTCCACGCATAGCGGTCATTGGCCAGCCGCACTGCTTCATATAAGGATCCGCCAGCCACCCTCCTCACCGGGTCTGACCACCTCGTCGGTGCTCGTCCTCTGGCACGCCTGCCCTCCACTTGTCCCAGAATGATGAGCTTCTCCAGGTCGTGCTTGGGAGATCGCACAATGTGACCGAAGAAGCTTAGAGTCCTTTCATTGCAGATAGTGGAGCGTCGTTTTATAACTTAGTTATTATCAATTCCACTTTGTGTGATACTACGTATGTATGAATATGTGAATATATCTATGTATGTATGAATATGTGTATATATTTAAGTATATATATTTGTATGGATATGCCCTTGCTGGTATAAACTATACTCCTTCCTTTATTTAACTGCACAACCTACCTTTTTCTGCTATTCTTATCCTCTACTCAATGGTTGTCTGGAAGAAATCGCTTTTAGCGATAAGACCGCCTAGATGTACATATGTAAGTTACTTTATTATTGTATCTGTTTTATTTTTTTACGTGCAATAAAGAGTAATTGAATTGAATTGAATTATCATCATATCAGCCCCTAGACGTCTACTGGTAATCATAGGCCTTCCCCAATGAACGCCACCACATACGGTCCTCCGCCCTCCGCATCCAGCCGCTTCCCGCCACCTTCTTCAGGTCGTCGGTTCATCTGGCGGCGGGGCGTCCCACCCTGCGCGTGCCGATCCGCGGTCTCCACTCCAGAACTCGTCTGCCCCAACGGCCGTCGCGCGTCGGTTCTGTGACAAATATGGCCCGCGCACTGCCACTTCAGCTTACTAATTATTTCGGCTATGTCGGTTACCTCGTTCTTCGTAGAATCCCCTCATTACGAATCATATCCTTCAAACAAACCCCGAGCATAGCCCTGTCCACGTCTTGGAACTTGTGGATCAGGCCCACTGTCAGTGTCCTCGTCTTCGCGCCGTAAGTCATGACAGGCAGGACGCACTGATTAAGACTTTTGTCTTTAAACTGATACATACATTTGTCTTATCCCAAACTAGAATTTTCTCCTGTGCTATGGGAATTAAACAAGGATAGGATAATCCACAAATATAACAACCAGACCGGGACTAACTTGTACAAATTGTACAAAGTTGTCTGTCGTGGGAATCGAACCCACGCCCTCTGCCGCTCGAGTCCAATGACCAGTTCGATGTGGACTGTACGTAATAATGCTGATATGTAATCAATTGCTCGCGGGCACATGTATTTTTCATACTTAACAAATTACCTACTTGCTCATACTGCAGTACAGCAGTATGTGTAGGTCGACAAGTACGTAACTATGTACCGTATCATACTTTTGTGTGAGTAATAAGTTACTAATTAATTTAAAAGCACCCGAAGTGTCCCTGATTTGATTTGTTTTAGAGCATTAAAAAATAAGGGACGGGTCAACGATCTCTATGTACTACTAGATGGAGCGTTCCAAACAATCGCTCTGTTCCACGCAAGTAGCCACAACTCTTTCACATTCACAATGAAACTTGTGCAGTTACTACGCAGAACATTTAATTATGTCTAAATATTGACGCTACTTAAATAATGTCAATATTTAGTAAATAATTAAATGTTCTGAGTAGTAACTACACAAGTTTCAAAGTGAATGTGAAAGAGCTGTGGCTACTTGCGTGGAACAGAGCGATTGTTTGGAACGCTCCATCTGGTAGTACATAGAGATCGTTGGGACGGGTGTATTTTATAGCTACCCTACCACAGATATTCTCCAACCAGCAAAGCAGTCGAATAAGAAATGATTTACTCAGCTTACATTTGTATAAAAGCTGACTTAACGTTTACAAAACACTGAATAGTCGTATAATATTGGTTAACTCGACTATTTAGCATTTTTCACTAAATAATGTTATAAACTAGTCGAATAAACGTTTACAGCACTATGCTATAGAATTTTTATTCTGTCTTTTGAAAGATGCTGATCAAGTGACCAAATTACTTTAACTCAGCATCGTTGTGCTAAAATAGTTGTATAGCAGCTATAGAATAGCTAATTTGCTGAGTTGGACGCGTTTATTCTGCCATGACTCGGCACTCTGTTCTGTTTCTATAAATATCGAGTAAAAGAAATCTATTTACTTTTAGGCACCTACGTTGGTTTTACTACATGCTTGTATCACAACTCGAATAATGTGTTTCAGAATGCTATATAGGATTTTAATTGTATTCAGTGCTGCTAGTCGACTTTTATTCCGGTTAAATGGCTATATCAGAGGTCTGAAAATCATATACAGCACAACTCGACCATTTTGTTGTGCTTTAATGAATTTATTTATTTTAGTTATTATGTTAGTAGTGAATTTATACACGACCAAGTAGACCTGCATTGTTACTGGAGTAATATATTCTATAAACAAAAAAAACATTTGCTATAAATGTGAAATATAAGGTTCTTTGTTATACACGCATTTAAGGAACGCTAAAATGTATTAGCTGTGGCGGCATCATAGTGCTATAAATGTAATCCAAATGCCCTAATTCGAGTTAAAATTGTATAAATGAGATGTTAAAGAAACTAACCCATTAAAGTAATTTTCTTTTAAAACATTTTGTATTTAACTAATAATTATTATTTAAAACTAGCTGTGCCCGCGGCTCCGCTCGCGTGGACTACAGGATCCGCTCCCATTCCCACTTTCGTTCCCTATCCCACTTCCACTCAGACTTTAAATCCAGGTCCAGGTCCAGGTCCAGGTCCAGGTCCAGGTCCAGGTCCAGGTCCAGGTCCAGGTCCAGGTCCAGGTCCAGGTCCAGGTCCAGGTCCAGGTCCAGGTCCAGGTCCAGGTCCAGGTCCAGGTCCAGGTCCAGGTCCAGGTCCAGGTCCAGGTCCAGGTCCAGGTCCAGGTCCAGGTCCAGGTCCAGCTCCAGGTCCAGGTCCAGGTCCAGGTCCAGGTCCAGGTCCACGTCCAGGTCCAGGTCCAGGTCCAGGTCCATGTCCAGGGCCAGGTGCAGGCCCAGACCCAGGCCCAGGGCCAGGGCCAGGTCCAGTCCCAGGTCCAGGTCCAGGTCCAGGTCCAGGTCCCTCCTCTCAAACCTCCCCTCAGCTCTCCCCTCAACCCACCCCTCAAACCTCTTTCCCTCGTCTCTCCAAATGTAGTCTTCGTAACTAATCCATCGCAATCCAAATTCCGATCAACATTACTTAGTTGCATACGTATATACCACAAATTCATCGTAATCGGGTAACTCAGTCAAAAGTTCAAACACTCAAATTACACTGGTACCATACCCGCTCCCGCTACCGCTCACGAATTCAGTCGAACATTTACACCCTATTACATTCTTCGCAGTGAATGCGAGTTTTCGGAAACTATAAATTCGCATAACTTTTGATTTACTGCACCGATTGCAATGAAATAAATCCTATATGTTACACCAAATTAAGCCCCATGTTTCTGTGAAAAGTCCATCAAAGTCCGTTCAGTCGTTTTTAAGTGATGCGTGCACAAACTCACAGACAAACAGACAAACCGACAAACAGATAAACAGACAAAAATTTCAAAAATTATCGAAATGTGTTCTGTTGCTTATCCTTAGACCCCCCAATTTATTTTTTTGCAAATATCTTCAATGTACAGACACGCGAAGTTACGATTTTATTTATAAGACTAGCTGTGCCCGCGGCTCCGCTCGCGTGGACTACAGGATCCGCTCCCATTCCCACTTCCGCTCCCTATCCCACTTCCACTCAGGTCCAGGTCCAGGTCCAGGTCCAGGTCCTGGTCCAGGTCCAGGTCCAGGTCCAGGTCCAGGTCCAGGTCCAGGTCCAGGTCCAGGTCCAGGTCCAGGTCCAGGTCCAGGTCCAGGTCCAGGTCCAGGTCCAGGTCAAGGCCAGGTCCAGGTCCAGGTCCAGGTCCAGGTCCAGGTCCAGGTCCAGTTCCAGGTCCAGGTCAGGTCAGGTCCAGGTCCATGTCAGGTCAGGTCCAGGTCCAGGTCCAGATCCAGGTCCAGGTCCAGGTCCAGCTCTAGATCCAGTTCTAGATCCAGCTCCAGCTCCAGATTTTTCATCGTAATTTATAGTTTTCAAAATCTCACATTACATTGGTACGATACCCGCTCCCGCTACCGCTCACGAATTCAATCGAGCATTTACACCCTACACTCATCGCAGCGTATGCAAGTATTCGGAAACTATAAATTCGCATAACTTTTGTTTGACTGCACCGATTGCAATGAAATAAAGCCTATATGTTACACCAAATTAAGCCCCATGTTTCTGTGAAAAGTCCATTAAAGTCCGATCAGTAGTTTTTAAGTGATGCGTGCACAAACTCACAGACAAACAGACAAACAGATAAACAGACAAACAGACAAACAGACAAAAATTTCAAAAATGATTGAAATGTGTTCTGTTGCTTATCCTTAGACCCCCCAATTTTTTTTTTGCAAATATCTTCAATGTACAGACACGCCAAGTTTACGATTTTATTTATTAGATTTAGGAAATTATGTGGACGCATAAATATACGAGTATATGAACTAGCGTATCTGGTTTGATCAGTTAAGTTGTTCTCGCATGTCGTTCTTTATTATTTACAACAAGTTAACAGTTGATGAATTTAATAATATAAAAGACTAGCTAAGTATCTACGTATTTAATAATAGAAATTAATTAATTTATAGAATAAATTAATCGTATAAAAGAATTTTTTTGCTATTACAGCGCTGATAGTGATTTTTTCGCCTTTACTCGATATTTATAGGATAGTTTTGCTTCTTTATTCAGCACTTACTCCACTTTTATAGCACTTAAGTCTGAATAAATAGCGCCCAATTTGCGTTGAGCAAACGTTGATAGCACTCTTACTCGAGTTAGTAGTTATAGTGAAACCCTTGATCGTGCTCTCCCTCCTGTATCAGCCCCTGATAATATAGGCTGTTCATTTAGATATATTTTTTAATTGTTTTTCAACCCACAGTTCTGACGATAACAACTGCACTATCTAACGAACAGTACCCCACACACAAGCGTGATGCGTACACAGACAGGGCTAACAGAGTGGACAGCCGTGATGAGTATTTCAACTACTTGTCCAAAATCGACGACAATGAATATAAAGGTATAATCCGATATTCAGCTAAAAGCTAATAATACGCTAGAAGCTAATAATAGTCATGCAGATTACATAGATGTAATCTGCATGACTATTATTAGCTTTACAAGACCACTAGGGAGTAGGCTTTTCTTAAGTCAAGATGGCATTAAACCCTTTTTGGTTCCTCCCAAGCTCTGCCAGTGCCAGCCAGCTGCCTCACGTAAATCATAGCTCCATAATAGCGTCTCTGTATGCCTGTAAACCACCAAAACCTGGATCTTGTTAAAAATTGTTAATGTTGTCTGCCCCAGTGGGAATCGAACCCACGACCAAGAGCTCTTGTCCAATGTCAACAAAGTTTATGATACGATAAAACTTTTTTAAATCTGAAAATAGGTTAAGGAACTATGTTCAAATTAAAGAAAAAAGTTTTATCACACAATGGGTAATGTACAAAAGAGTAATGAATGACCTATAAACAAATATTTACTTTTCCCACTGCGACAGATCAAACTGGTATAGCATTAGACGACATACGCA
This sequence comes from Esperia sulphurella, assembly GCA_947086405.1. Classification (NCBI taxonomy): domain Eukaryota; kingdom Metazoa; phylum Arthropoda; class Insecta; order Lepidoptera; family Oecophoridae; genus Esperia; species Esperia sulphurella. The sequence goes on from OX352285.1 coordinate 4,980,054, forward strand.
ATCGACTTAATTATAAAGAAGATACAACTAAATACGACGAAGAATACTTAGATAACATTTCACGTAGAAGGTATCTACATTGGCTCAAGAATATATTTGGCAAACTTGGCGGTTTCAAAATTATCACTACAACTGCGAAACCAGTCCACGCCAACACTACATATAACGAGACAGCCGTTAACGAAGACTGGATAAACAATCCTGGAGAATTACAAGATAACAAAAATGCGGTGGGTTATACAGATTATACAGAAAATGGAATGGTAGACGCAATGGATAGACTTACTGCGGTTTTAGAGGAAATGAATCAAAATATATTATTTTTAAGTGTGTCTATAGGTAACCTAACTGAGTTATCACAAAGTATACCAAATCATTCATTGAAAAGGGTCAAAAGAAATATTACAGATATGCTTGAAAATAAAGACAATTTAAAAGTACCTCTTAAAGTCCAAAGTATCACTAAAGTTGATATTGGTAAAACAAACTCTAATAATGCTACTGAAATAATGAATCACACAAAAACTACAGTTACTTCAAACAGTGATATAGTAACTGAACCTCCACGTCACGATACAGAACCAAAAATCAACGGAAGAAGAATGTTTAACCAATTGGAAAGCACATCAGAAATCAAAAGCAAACTGCTTACCTATTTAGAAGTGACGTTTAATGAATTTGTAAGCAAGATAGGATCCATTTCAAAAATACGTAAAGACTTTGGCAGTGATGATGTCTACAGAATCGGATATATAGTTGCAAATATAGATACTTTACAAGCTAACATAAAGAATTTGAAGAGAGACTTGGAAGAGAACAAGCTTACGTGGGATAACAGACAGATACTGAGCCTTTTTGATAAGTTTATGGCTTCTAATAAGGTTGCTACTAATTTGTTGAAAGCTTTGAGGATATATTCGAAGAAGCATTCGGAAGTAGAAGGATTCAGCAAGTTTAGTGAGGTACAATCTAGCAGTGTATAGGTAAGCTTTAGTACACATTACAATTTATATATATATAACTATTCCTTTGTTTGGCACTCGTAGACAAACTCATTTGCACCTAATGCGACTGAAAATAAGCGTCTAGTGTAGGTTATTTGGTCAAAGCGTATTGTCGTTGCCCTTTTGCTACCGCGGCACACGCTTGATATTTTTAAATTATATTTTTATCTGTTTCGTCTATTTTGTTGTTGTTGTCTTTATATCTTTTTGTTTAATTTAATTGTATGTGCCTATTAAAGTTTTTCTTCTTTCCTTTCCTTTCTTTTCTTTACTATGATCTTCTTCATATTTGTATTAATTTGACACTTTAGACGGTCTTCAGTTTGATAAATGCTTGTTAAAATTAGTTACTAATGTGTAATGGATTGCTGAGGCTTCTTAAGTTTGGAGACGTAAATTATTGAAATAAAATAAATGAATAATAAAAAATATATTTAATTGTTATTTATCAGTCTATAAAGGCATAAATATTGTACTATTTGTACAAAAAAGTAGGGTATGTCACTGTGCCAATATGCGTACATCTTTCGAGGGTTGTAACTAACCCATTTTTTTACATAAAAAAATCCAGGTCGGACAAAATTGATATCAAAAATGTTGCGAAACACTTTATAATTTATTTTTTCGTGACGTAATTAAAGACGATTCACAGTAAGATATGCACTGGGGATATTTTCATATCATAGTTTTGATATCTTTTATAAAGATTTATTTTCTGAGGTGTCTTAAAATTAACTAAATATTTATTTAGCCTCCATAAAACAGTCAAGTCTTAAAAGTAATTAGACCAATTTACACCAACATATCCATAGTCCACCAACCAATACTGCGTCATAGCATGGCGGTCTATGACCCGTACCTAGGGTTGCTACCCGTCCGGGTTTCCCCGGATTTGTCCTAGTTTACGCCCCCCCCTAGTTTCTTGTCCTGTTTGGCAGATTTTAAAGATCGTCTTACCCGTACCTTACTTCGTCGTTGTGTGGGTAGTTTTGTACATAGTGCAATAGTGGCAATGAAATGAATACTAATTACAGTGTGACCATGCCCCTCATCGATTCGGCTTCCCCAGCACACCAATTACCGATTCGTTGGCGATAAGAGGACGCGTCACTAATTTAAAAGGCTTATCTGTAGTGAGTGTTGCGCTGTGTTCGGATGTTGATTCTTAAGACTCAAGATTTCTGCTTGAACAAAAAAGACAGCAGACGTGACATTATTACTGCGCGTTTTAACGCGTGGTTACTAGACCCTTATGATACGTTCACAAAGCAACAAATTGCCACGTGCCGTGATCTGTCACGGACAACCACAGAACGTAAAATCAGATTTTTATCGTATCGTGTATGAAATTGCACCGCTTGGTTTGCATTGTGAATGTAGCTAAAGGTATCTAGCCTGCCGGCTGCGTGGAATGACGGTAAACGGTGAGTGCTTGCCATAAGGTAGGTAGACATATGTTAGTGCAAATTGACCTTGGTAAAAATTTATTTGTACTACTTATAATTATAATTATAGGTAACCTAAGTCTTATCATAAAAATGAGAAAACTAACAACACAACTTACATGTTGAAAACATAATCTACTCCATCAACGCCATTATTGCGTCATATTATGATTTTGTAATTGTTTACATTTTGACAATATTTGAAAGCCATGATTTACTTAATTACCAAAATCATTTTAAAACGTCTATGTGTAAAGTCACACAATAAGGGGCTGACCGATTCAAACGAATAAAGCTGATTCACAGTGCTGCGAAATGGTAACGTTTTATTGGAAGAAAAAATTGCGACATCTTCAGATTTGACCTTGATTGACCAATCAAATTAATGTAATTCATTTAATCATTCGCCGTAGTTTATTATTATTCCTATGATCGTGATTTAAGAGAAATAGCAGCAAAAACGCTCTAACATAGTGTAAAGCTACACACCATGGCGAGGATATCGCGCTATGTTATCACAAAGCGAGATGTAATTGGTCCATCAGATAACCATAAGACCAACTTGCCATTAAAATCTGGACAACGAAAACGTGACAGTTCGAGCATTGTGAATGCCGCTTATTACATCGAATAGTTCGGTTTTTCACTCGAATTCAAGTGCAGATGTTGCCAAAAATATAAAATTCTACTGTTATGGTAGTTTATAAATAAAATGTTGTTATATCTTGTCTGAATCATCGTGACCTGTTTGTGGATTGCGATTTTCTTACTGGTTGAAGTATGGACTCCATTACTACTGATGCTGCGTTCGCCTTGGAACATCTGTAATAGTGAAGATCATGTAAAGATAATGAATTTATCATTTAAGATTAAATAGGTTAAACAAAAAGTGTACTAATAATGGTAGACTATATTTTGAAGTTTACTAATAAGTCTAATAAGTACATTTACTGTATTAAATTTTTTAACTCCATGTAAATCCATACAAGCGAATCATATTGTGGAATTACTTTGGAAACATGTCGTTGCAGCGCAGATCGGTCCAGCCAGTCAGCACTTCGTACAGCATCGTGTCTAGCGCTTTATCCGCTGAAAGTTCACCAGTCAGCATCCTCAGTGCCATGCTGAAATATTTAAAAGTTAACTTACTATTTATTATGTTAGCTATATGTCTTAGAAAATAGAATTTCAATTTAGAAAGTAGAGCAGGACAGAAATAAGAAAAATTTGAACATGTCATCGCATTAATCGAATGAATCCTGGGTATCAGGAGGTTAAATCGGATCATAAATGACGAAGATACAGCAATTTCATTGCAAAAGTTCTAAAAACAGAAGTGACGTCATCCGTCGCGTCGCGGGAAGAAGTGTGCGCAATCTGTCGTATACAAAACACTCGCGACACCGCCCTGGAGAATGAAATCCGAGCGAGAGGGCGAGAACATCACGCGCGGGTTGTAACAAGTTACATCGGCATAAAAAGCGCGCGCGTTTTGAAAAGTTGCGTTAAATAAACCTTAATATTTTCGTCATTTCTTGATGGATTTTAACAATTTATAAAACAATATGCTCTGCTATTTATAGCGCATCATCATCATCATCATCATGTCAGCCTTTAGACGTCCACTGCTGGACATAGGCCTTCCCCAATGAACGCCACCACACCCGGTCCTCCGCCCTCCGCATCCAGCCGCTTCCTGCCACCTTCTTTAGATCGTCGGTCCATCTGGCGGCGGGGCGTCACACCCTGCGCGTGCCAATCCGTGGTCTCCACTCCAGAACTCGTCTGCCCCAACGGCCGTCGGTTCTGCGACAGATGTGGCCCGCCCACTGCCACTTCAGCCTGCTAATCCTTTCGGCTATGTCGGTCACCTTCGTTCTTCGTCGGATCTCTTCATTACGAATCATATCCTTCAAAGATACGCCGAGCATAGCCCTCTCCATAGCTCGCTGAGCGACTTGAAACTTGTGGATCAGGCCCACTGTCAGTGTCCACGTTTCTGCACCGTAGGTCATGATAGGCAGGACGCACTGATTAAAGACTTTTGTCTTTAAGCATTGTGGAATAGGCGAAGTGAAGACTTGACGCAATTTTCCAAATGCTGCCCAGCCCAACTGGATTCTTCTGTCAGCTTCCCTATCAAAATTGTTCCTACCCAACTGTATTGTCTGTCCTAGGTAAACGTACTCCTGAACAACTTCGATATTGACATTATCGACGATCACCGGGCTTAGGTCAACGTGTGAGTTGGACATGACTTTCGTCTTGTCTACGTTCATCCTAAGACCTACTCGTCTGGAAGAGCAGTTAAGGCTGGTCAGCATTCCCTCGAGATCCTGCAGCGACTCTGCCATCACAACTATGTCGTCTGCAAATCGAAGGTGTGAGATGTGCTCGCCGTTTATACTTATGCCCCGTTCCCTCCGGTTCTAGCGCATACGCCATACTAATTATTTTTTTTATTATGTGAACGATCTTTATTAAACTAATACTAATTAATTAAAAAACTACTCAAACGTACCCGTTTATTCTCGCCATGGTACCATAGGGCGCGTTCAGCTTAGCCGTCGCCACTAAATTCCTACAGTACAGCAGCCACACACAGTCCAATTCCGTATAATGCGAGCCCGTCGCGTTGGTCACACTGGACCCGTTGAAGGAAGTTTTCAGGTGGTGCAGCGCGTGTGTGTTGGCATCACTGTTGCGCGAGATTTGCTGCTGAATGTTGGCACCGAGGGATTCTCTGTTTGACAGTTGGTTGAGGATGATTCTGGAATATATGGAAATTGGAAATATTTATTAATAGGGCCACCCAAAGAGAATATAACTAGTAAGAGACGGGACTTCCATACAAATTTCTTGAAAAAAGCAACACAATCCGTCTGGTTACGAAGGTTACTGAGTCTTATAACAATTTTGGATTCCAGTGCTCTTCCTGATTTGAACGGATTAGGCCGCCATTAAAAACTCTGTCCGTTTCATACATCGGTTTCTATAATCCGTCTGGTTACGAAGGCTACTGAGTCATATAACAATATCGGGTTTCAGTGCTCTTACGGATTTGAACGGATTAGGCCGCCGTTAAAAACTCGGTCAGTTTCATACATCGGTTTTTTACAACTGAGTTGCGCCAGCCTGGGGCCACCCTCAATCGTCAAGGCGACTATGGGATTGTACCAGAGACGGGCAGCATTCATGTGTATATTAAGATCATTACTGCGATCACCAATCCGCCTGCCAAATTTGGTGAATATGGCAAATCCTTCAAAAGCAGCATTCTATTGGGGAGGCCCATGTTCAGCAGTGGACGTATTTCGGCTGATGATGATGCTAATAGTAGTACACTGACTTGGTATTCTTATAAGCCTTTCCCAGGTGTATGGCGGCCCGGGCGGTGCTCATGCCGATCTCCATCACGTTCTCCAGAAGGTTCTTCCCGAAGTCATAGTATTGATTCTCGTGGCGGAGGTTCTGGCGTTTTCTGTAAAAGAATTTCATAGAAATTATTGGCCCATTTAGCAAACACTTTGAACCCACGACCTCACGAACGTGAGGCTAGTGTACAACCAACTAGGCTATCATGGCTCTTTTTTAAGTTACTCGTATTCATAGAGGTGTATCAGAAATAACAGGGCTCTCAGTTCATAATGAGATGTGTACTATCCCGCGAGGGTGTGGTGTGGTGTGAAGATTTATAGATAGATAGCTATGAACTATTTAAATCATCATCAGGTTATTTTTGTCTCCACTGCAGGAGCACGATTTGGCCTACACTGCCCATGCTGGCCAGACGGGTTGGGGAGGCCTGGTTGATGTTTTATAATGTTATTCCCTTAGTCGCCTTGTACGACATCCACGGGAAGAGTTGGAGTGGTCCTATTCTATTCTACCGGAAACCACACGGCACTATTTAAATAAAATGTCCTTTCTTAGTATTTTGCCAATATCAAGAGTATAGGACGAATACAAACATGGAGAGCACGCTTTAACGGAGTAAAGCTGTGGGTTGTGCCACCAGAGCACCGAGGGAGTGTCGCTCAGATCAAAGGATATTACTATAACCTTTGATCTGCCCACGTGGAGAAACCCTACTGCAAAAGTGCAAAGGACATTGCAATTGCACGAATTTATATGAATTATAGATTAATTAATTCTATTCACAAACACTAATGAGTACTGTACGAAGAATAGTTACTAAACTACATGATCATTACACACGAAATATCGCTAAAACTGAATAAACTCAAAAAGCAAATAACATCTTTTATAAGTTGACCAGGTATGCGAATAAATTATGCAAACTGAGCAATAAATAAAACGTCAACTGCCTTCTGATTCTAATAATAAAGAAACGATAGAACAAGTGAATTTCTGTAACTACCTACAACGATGACTCATGCAGTTGTGTACAGTTGGCCCGAGAAGTAGTTCACCACCTTAAAAACGAGTCGATTCGTATGCCGACACAGGCTGCATGGTGTTGAAAGGTTCCACCGATTTCTGTATATAAAAGTATTAAATACTAGCTGTGTCCGCTCCCACTCCCAATCCCACTCTCACTCCCACTCTAACTACCACGCCCACGCCCACCACAGCTCCAAATGTAGTCCACACTTGTGGGGCTTTCGATTTTGATCGATAATTACCAACTACACTAAAGGGGGGCACTTTTTGTGTAAATGCAATGCGCTAGCTGCAAGGTGAATGAATGTGTGTGGCTTACCCTGAATCCAAGGACTACAGGTTAGCTGCATAATAGTGTTTATGCAGCGAACTGTGGGGAATGGAAGACCGTATGGACAGAGGGGCTGACCCAAAAGATCCCACAGGATCGACCACTGGACTGGGAATACCTGGCCCCCGTCGCCAATTAACGCCACTCCTCCCCCCTTACCCTCTCCGGATCCGGGTATTAAAGTCACCAGTCCATCTGGGCGGGGGACCGATTCCCGATTTCTACTTCAGAACACGAACACTAATCATTATCAGTCCAGTGTTGCACATTAGTAGGCCTTGTAAAAGACGCCAATCCCATTGAACACTGAAAACAATAGCATCAGTAACACTTTGTGAGATCGTCGCTCTAGCTTAGAAAGATTTGACCGACCGATCGTATTTAGATACCAGAACCAGTGCCGTAACTAGCCCCCTAGTAGTTTTATGCGCCCGGTACGAGCTTCTATAACTGCACCTTTGGAAAATGCCCACCCAGATCAATTTGCGCCCCTCCAAGGTATGTGCCTAGACACCACTGCCACCGCCCTAGTTAGGGCACTGACCTGAACTGAGAGCAGTCACGTAATTTGGTGACTCAGGTTAATTACCCAATTTTGTCGCTGTGCCAAACGACAAGCGAAAAGATGTTCAACTAGCCGTCAAGTCACAAATACGCAGAGCCAGCAATAGTCTTTCAGTGACTTACGTCAAGTGTTCTAGACTCTTTTTGGGTCGGCGACCAAGACAAGTGTAACTTACGTGGGCTGCGCGGAGTTGTCGTAGTGGTTGTAAATTTCATTGTGTTTTGCCTCCACCTTGTTGGGTTCCAGGAAAAGTGCGTTGAAAGCAAACACGTCAGGATCCTTCAGCATCTTGTTGCGCGCTGTCTCCTGTTCGAAACAGAAAGGAGATAGGTTAGGTTGTTTTGTGCAAGTCAGGCCTCAGCACCGTCCTAGTATTTATGTGAGCATCAACGAGGATATTGATCCATGAGCAACAAGCAACAATACGAAGTCTGTGGCATACACAGGTGTCAGATCAGTTATCTTTGTCTCTGAATGTAAGCTATGGAAAACGGCAACTTGTGTTGTGTCAGTCTGTATTTGTACATGGGGTTCTTGATTTATAGGTGTCCCAAAATAAACTTTAATTTGATACGACCTCAGGAGGCTAAACACCGGAAGAGAACCATTGTATTTGATTCCAGTGTCCCTATAGAACTCTCAATTTTATTATTCCCAACGCACAGGACACTGTTGGAGCTGCTCATCACCTGGCGCATCAGGGACGCGGTTCGGTTCTGCATAATAGCGGAAAATTATCAGCGGGAGCCTCCGCAAACATTCCTGATACGCTGCAGAAATGTGATAGGCCAAACAGTATTCTGAATGCGTTGTTATACTGAATATGCAGTGAGTTATAAGTCCAGCTGGTCCACGGGTTGCAGGTACAAGAGATTTAGAAAATGATCCAAATAAACAGATTTTAAATAACGCGATCCCAGGGCACCGGTATGTGGCCCAGAATATTAGATCTGATTGGCAGAGCTCTGCGCTCTCTCCCATAATGTCATTTGTGGCATTCTCGGTGACCTAATGACCAAGGTACCTATTTTGATTACTCTAGTGGAGAGTTTAATGATAATGGATTTACGTACCTGATTTTCCCATGCCATCAACTGTATGTTGTGTAGAAGCATTATATCCAATGTCAAAATACCAAACGATAGCAAATCTGTACTGTTACTCAATATCACCTTCCTGCTATGATTTGCCATTGTATAATTATCACCGAAATATATGTCTCTTAGTTTATTCATTACTATAGTCACGTTTCCTTCTACTAAACTCTCGTTTAGTGCTTTTAGTAACTGCGTGAATTCATTTCCATTCTTAATTTTCCTTGTGATATTGTTGGCTTGAAAATCGGCATCCGAATTTATCCAGTCATGCAATTCCTGTACTTTTTCTATCAAGTAACTGGTCATAGAATTGCTTTGCATGTAATCATCGTAAAGATTCTCATCGTTATAATATTCTTCATAATCTATTTCATGTTTTCTTAGACCTGTGACGTAGCCATCAACCATTTTGATGACGTCAGGCAGCGTTGGTTTGAACTCTGGGACCTTATCATGTTTTTTCAAATCATTTAATGTTAGAACTTGTTTATTGTTATGATTATTGTCTTTGCCTTTGTTTTGTCGTGTTATGTCTAGATGTAAAGGGTATTTGGGTTGATCTTTTTTCTCTATCTTCCTTTCTGCATGATGTAGGCTAGTATCATGAATAGGGTGTAATTGAGGCTTAGAAACCAGACCTAAGTCTGTTTTTTTGTTATCGTTTTTTTTGTTTTTCTCTCTGTTTGCGACGATGTTTTTGAAGATGGATATTTTTTCTAGGATCTGTATATCGTTTTCCAGGTCTTCAGTGGTTGTTGAATCGGCTTCGGTGGTCGTGGCTTGTGATGTTTTGGATTGAGGGTACTGGTTGGAGTATATTGGTTCCTGAAAGCGGAATTTCAAAACTTTTATTGGGTTTGTGTTAACGCATGGCCTCAAAATCAAAATGGTTAGTGAAACTTGCATAGTAGGTAAATACCTAGTAGAACCTATCATAAATAAATTATATAAGCAAAAATTTAGACGCCACTTTAAAAATAGGATAACTAGGTATCATAACGTTTTTATTTTATCGAACATTTGTGACCTCAGCTATTTTAATATACCTATCTCAAAAGTAGAAGAAGCTCGATGCAGATCGTGTAAATAAATAGTTTTCGGCAACGATCTCTATGTACTACTAGATGGAGCGTTCCAAACAATCGCTTTTAATTATTTACTCAATATTGACATTATTTAACCGTAGCGTCAATATTTGGTAATAATTAAATGTTCTGCGTAGTAACTGCACAAGTTTCATTGTGAATATGAAAGAGTTGTGGCTACTTGCGTGGAACAGAGCGATTGTTTGGAACGATCCATCGTTTTCGGTCGTTTTTTTTATGTGAGAACTTAGTCCGGAGCACTAGCCGTGGTTAGATTAACTCACAAATCAATTCAATAGAACATGAAGATGACCTTAACTCTGGATCAGTTAAAAAAAAGCAAATCTGGTTGGTTTCATCATCAGGTTATTTTTGTCTCCACTGCAGGAGCACAACCCTCTCTCATCTGCCGGAGACAGACGGAGGATTTGGCCTACACTCCCCGGGCTGGCCAGACGGGTTGGGGAGGCCTGATTGATGTTTTATAATCTATTCCCTCAGTCGCCTTGTACGACATCCACGGGAAGAGTTGGAGTGGTCCTATTCTACTCTACCGGAAACCACACGGCAAAACTGGTTGGTTTGAAACACATTAATGAACCATACAAAATGACCTGTTTTATATTAATGTCGTGTTTCATACACCGTGATCAGTAAAATGATACTTGAAATCTTGATTTTAAAACAATAGGGAGAACACGCCCGACATTGTAAAAAAAATCGTTACAGATAGTACAGTTCACGGCCGGCACGCGCCACTCCTTCTCAAATCGCTTACATGTCATTGTATGCGTTATGTTGTCTCTGTGTCAGTTCTATCGTTACGCACTAATCATCAATGTGGGCGTACGTACACTAACATACTGACGTTCGGATACGTTCGGATTAACTCCCCGCGTCCCGTTCTCACCCCTCGCGAAAAGTAACGGGACTTGCCCTCATGAATTGTACGATGTACACCTGTTAATTTTTTTTAATAAAGTCTCACCCCGAAGACGTCGATGTTGTTCGCCACACAGGCGAAAAGCGGACAAAGGAAAGTTGCTTTGCTAGAGGTCGTCCTAGGAGGACGTTCAAGGATCAAATTAGTAACGTCCTCAAAAAGGCTGGGGTCCGCAGTGAGAAGAATAAAAGGAGATGTATGAAAAGGTTGATGAATGTGAGTGAGGTGTGTCATGATCGTGCAAAGAGGCGATACATCGTCTCTCCCTACTCCTCTGGGACCAGGGCGTGAGCATTATACATGTATGTATGTAAAATTATCCTCAATCGAACAGAGCTCAAAACTTGTGTACTTACAGGTGGTTGCGAGTACAGCTCCCTGGTGGTGTAGTCGGTGGTGCCCCACTTGGTGATCACCACGGTTGCCAGCACCAGCGCGGCGCACACGGCGAAGCACGACGCGCTGGCTATTATCCACACCTTCAGCGGCACCTGCCCACAAACAGTTACCTTTACCAAAGATATTATTAGACTAGCTGTGCCCGCGGCTCCGCTCGCGTGGACTACTGAATCCGCTCCAGTTCCCACTTCCCGCTTTCGTTCATTTTCCAACTTCCACTCCAGGTCCAGGTCCAGGTCCAGGTCCAGGTCCAGGTCCAGGTCCAGGTCCAGGTCCAGGTCCAGGTCCAGGTCCAGGTCCAGGTCCAGGTCCAGGTCCAGGTCCAGGTCCAGTCCAGTCATACCCAGGCCCAGGTCCAATTCCAGGCCCAGGTCCAGATCCTCAACTCTCCCCTCAACCCTCCCCTCAGCTCTCCAGATGTAGTCCTCGTAAATAATCCATCTCAATCCAAATTCCGACCAACATTACTTTGTTGCATACGTATACCACAAATTCATCGTAATTGGTTAACTCAGTCAAAAGTTATGCGAATTTTCTAACACTCAAATTACACTATGGTACCATACCCGCTCCCGCTACCGCTCACGAATTCAGTCGAACATTTACACCCTACATTCTTCGCAGTGTATCGTCCAGGTCCAGTTCAAGGTCCAGTGACCTCGGCTCGCGTGAACTACAGAATCGCTCCCATTCCCACTCCCGCTCCCGCTTTAGCTTCCGCTCCTGCTCCGGTCCCGCTCCCGTTCCCCTCCCGCTCCCGCTCCCGCTCCCGCTTCCGCTTCCGCTCCCGCTCCCACACCCACGCCCCTTTTCCCACGCCCACGCCCACGCTCGAGCCCACGCCCACGCCCACTCGCACTCCAATTCCCACCCGCAGCTCCAAATGTAATCCAAACTCATCGCAATCTGAATAGTACGGAAATACTATTATGTGCAATATATTGCATACAATGTATTTGAAAACTAAAAATGTCTATAACTTTTGATTGAGTTAGCCGATTGCGATGAAATAAAGCCTATATGTTACACCAAATTAAGCCCCATGTTTCTGTGAAAAGTCCATCAAAGTCCGATCAGTCGTTTTTAAGTGATGCGTGCACAAACTCACAGACAAACAAACAAACAGACAAAAATTTCAAAAATGTTCGAAATGTGTTCTGTTGCTTATCTTTAGACCCCCCAATTTTTTTTTTACAAATATCTTATATGTACAGACACGCGATGTTTACAATTTTATTTATTAGAATAACTTAACCACATAATATTTAATACAGCATAGAGAAACAGTAGCTATATCGCTTCTGCCTTTCATTGCATACGTGTGTGCATGAAGGTAAAAACAGAAATCCTGTCAAGATAGAACGGTTATAGCTAGTTTACTTCAGTCTTACGCTTTATGCCTCTCGGTTACGTTTCTAGAGAGGAGATACAGTAAGAAAGAGCGCAATATGGAATTTTTGCAGATGTTTTTAGATCTTGACCCGACCTTGACACTCAGCGCGAGACGAGTAAGCCTTCGATAGAGTTTATGCAATATATTACATATTGTTGGCACGCGTGTATCTCACCACTTTATCTTGATAGGATTTCTGTAGTATAAACTTTTTGGTGGGCGCCTCTCGAGTCCTTAAAGATCAACAATATCCATCATAACATAAAACGTAAACTTCGCGTGACTCTATACATTCATCATATCAGCCCTTAGACGTCCACTGTTGGACATAGGCCTTCCCAAATGAACGCAACCACACCCGGCCCTCCGCATCTAGCCGCTTCCAGCCACCATCTTCAGGTCGTCGTTCCATACATGTGAATATATTTTAAGGTAAAGGTTTTTGTCTGTTTATTTGTGCACGCATCACGTAAAAACTACTGCACCAATTCGGATGGAGTTTTCCGAAAAAACATACAGCTTCATCATCAGGTTATTTTTGTCTCCACTGCAGGAGCACAACCCTCTCTCATCTGCCGGAGACAGAGGAGGATTCGGCCTACACTCCCCGCGCTGGCCAGACGGGTTGTGGAGGCCTGATTGATGTTTTATAATGTACTCCCTTAGTCGCCTTGTACGACATCCACGGGAAGAGTTGGAGTGGTCCTATTCTACTCTACCGGAAACCACACGGCTTAATTCGGAGTAACATTTATTCTTTATTTCATCATCATCAGCCTATACGTCCACTGCTGAACATAAGCATCCCTCATAGAATACTACTGTTGATGGCTGTCTACGAGGCGATTTGCCATAATCACCACGCTTGGCAGGCGGATTGGTGATCGCAGTAATGATCTTAATATACACAAGATAACTTTTACACCTAATAAGTAATATTTGCTACTACGCCCAAAGATGATTTGCCTACACTTTCAGTTACAATTAATTCTGCATGTTTTTTATTTCCACTCGGCGCAGCTATATGGGTAGATGTCATTCATCATCAGGTTATTTTTGTCTCCACTGCACGAGCACAACCCTCTCTCATCTGCCGGAGACAGACGGAGGATTTGGCCTACACTCCCCGCGCTGGCCAGACGGCTTAGGGAGGCGTGATGATGTTATTACTAAGTCTCTCAATACGATTATAAAATTTGTATTGTACTGCCCCTTTACATATTAGTATCGGTGCAAATCGGCCGGCTCTAAGTGGGGCGAGTTGTCTTCCGCTGTTACGTACAGTCCTCACCGTCTCTAACAGTTGCATAACGTAATATAAATGTATGCTTGTAAACGTGTAGTCGAGCCGGGACAGCCGGTTGCGAGACCGGAGGTCAGCGGTTCAGTTTCCGTTAGTGAATGGTACCGTGTACGGGGAAAACGTTATTTTTTTAATGCACGATCAGTGATTACTGGTTGTAAGTAAGTAAGGCATTTGCATCGGATACTTATTTATTATATAACTATAAACTTATGTACTTAGAACGGTAAGATGCTGGTTACCATAGCCCACTGATTATCACTGCTGGACATATGCCTTGGTGTAGGCATGACGTGCCTTTTCCGTGTGGGTTCCGGTAGAGTAGAATAGGGCCACTATCCAACTCTTCCCGTGGATGTCGTACAAGGCGACTAAGGGAATACATTATAAAACATCAATCAGGCCTCCCCAACACGTCTGGCCAGCGCGGGGAGTGTAGGTCACATCCTGCGTCTGTCTCTGGCAGATGAGAGAGGGTTGTGCTCCAGCAGTGGAGACCAAAATAACCTGATGATGAGGCATAACGTGGCACACAATGGGGTGCGGCGACGCACGCGCTCGGACACACACACTAGACTCCCTAACCTAACATCAACGATGTAGGCTCTTAGACGTCCACTGCTGGACATAGGCCTTCCCCAATAAACATCACCATACTTGTGCCTTCCGCATCCAGCCGTTTCTGGCCACCTTCTTCAGGTCGTCGGTCCACCTGGCGGCGGGGCGTCCCACCCTGCGCGCGCCTATCCGCGGTCTCCACTTCAGAACTACAACCCCACAGGCGTCGGTTCTGCGACAGATGTGGCCCGCCCACTGCCATTCGGCTATGTCGGTCACCTTCGTTCTTCATCAGATCTCTTTACTACGAATCACATCCTTCAAAGAAACTCTGAGCATAGCCCTCTCCATAGCTCGCTGAGCGACTTGAAACTTGATGTAGGTAATACCTTAATACTCTTTAGTATTAGTAAGCATGGTGTCTCATACGATGGGGCGCGGCGGGAGGAGACGCAGCGTACTCTTCACGCTCGGACACACGCTTCACGTTTAGACACACGCTCGCTGCTCAGGCCGAGTCGAGCACGCTCGGCAGTGCTGTAACTAACCTTTAATGCGCCCGGTGCGAGCTTCTATAACTGCACCCTTAAAAAATGCCCACCCAGATCATTTTTGCGCCCCTCCAAGGTCTGCGCCCTGTGCCTGGACACCGCCCTAGTTAGGCACTGACGCTCGGATACATTCGACTGCCCAACAGACACTCCACCTCCCATGGCCTTTCGACATCTAGGTCATATAGGCCGAATTGCCGGTATTTGCTCGGGTGCTCTTTGTCGGAGCACCCGGCTTGATCCCCCTACAAATATTACTGTCCTTTGTCCTCTGTACGGCAACTCTCCCCACTCATGGGTGCGACATCACGCTTAGGGCTTCGTCGTCGGGCTGTCCAGTCAGTGTCAGTCAAGTCAATAAAGTCAGTTAAATAAATAAATATCGCCTTGCTCCACTCCCATCTTTTTTGCCCAATGTCACTTGATGTAATTAATACTCACTGTGGTCTTAGTAGGCATTGCGTCGCATACGATGGGGCGCGGCGGCAAGGGACGCCGCGCACGCTCCACGCTCGGACACACGCTCGCCGCTCGGGCCGAGTACGCTCGTGTACTCGGGTAAACTCGGCTCCAGTCGGTGGTCATCGTCGCTCGACTGCTGCACGAGTCTGCCGATGGTGGACGCTTCTCGTATTCGTATTGGAACATTGTGTTCTGTAAAAAACATATAAAGGTTAAAAGGCTGCTACAAGAATAACCGTTTCGCCGTGGTCGGATAAAAAGCATCTTATCTTCTCAAGGGGCCAGGAAGACCTGGCGACACTTCGACCCTTCAGGATCTTTTGTGCCAAACCCCTGTCCACCGACGGTGCCCCGAGCCGATTTGGTGGACTTCACACACGCCTTAGAATTTCTTTTATTTTTATTTTATTTTATTTATTTGACGAAACCAACAGCTTATTCTTATGCTTATTTAAACAATTTGTGCAGTTATCTTAATTAACAAAGCCAATTACAGGTTTCCTAGTATACACCATGGTAAGAGTGAGGCATGCATTATCTACTTACAGATATGTATTTAAGAAAGAGAAAAAGTGTGTGTTATTAACTGACGAGTCATTGAATGCAACACAGATTTCACTACCAGTGTTTTACATGATGTCTTTATATATTACCGTTTGGAGGTGATTCGACGTACCGCGTTTTGACTTTACATAAGACCAGAACTTTTTAGCATCTTTTTTTATTGCTGTTTCGGATGATTTAATATATTTATTATAACATTCTTTTTGTACTCTTTTTTGCCGTTTTCTTAATAATCTGAACTCGTCACGATCGCTGTCGCTACCTGTTTTTTTCCATCTTGCATGTGCCTTAGACTTTTCTTTTCTTTTGGAATTTATAATTTTAAACTGTGTGATATTTTAATGTTTGTATTTTTTTTTTTGATATATTTTTAAAATCAACTAACATAGTTTAATAAGACTGTACTAACAAAAATATGGACTAATGTCTGAAATAAAAATTTTGAATTTGAATTTAATAATGTTTATTAAAGGAGGACTGAACCATTTGGGCATTGCTAGTTGTCTACCAGAGGTTAAACATTTTGGGATGTATTTGTCCATGCATTCGTAAATTCTATCATAGAGGATTTGAGTAGCTTCATCGACCGTGCATGAGTTCAGAGTACTTTCCCAATCAATCTTCTTCAGCATATGCAGGTTTCTAACTTTACGATGTTTTCCTTCAAAAAGCCTGTGGTATTATAAAAAGTATACTCCAATGGCATTCAAATAACTCGCAGCCTATTTTTCTAGTCACGGGGAAATGCGTACTGCGTACCTATCTACACCCTCGGGAGACGAGTAGGTTGTGTCGGAATCACACCGACTAAAACCACGCGGTGGCCGTCTCCGACGCACAGACGAAGGAGCGACACTGGGATCAATGAATTTTTCAATTCCACGGTCCCTCCCCCCTGCGTCCCGCCGCTCGCACTCGGCGGCCCATCTCAGGGGGAGACGATACCTCCCCCTGTACCCTCGCGGTGCCTGCACCAGCAACGAGGCCACCCCCTTTGCTGCCGCCCTCCCCGGGGACGTGTAGGATGTTACGGGTGCACAGAGCCCCCGCTCCGTGCACCCGCGTCCCCGATATCCCCTTTTCGTTGCTTTGTACGACAGGCAGGGGATACCGTGGCTATATTCCTTGTGCCAGCCCACAGAGCCGGAATATCTCTCAGCCTGCGCGACGCGGTCAAATTCACAACAACCTAATAATAATTCCAAATTACCATACCATACAAAATTAACCGTTAGGTAATGTACAATGTTAAGTAAGGTAATGTACTGAAAATCAGCACTGCAGCTCTTGCTACAGCATAAGCTGAGCTGGGAACCCTTTTGACGTCACGTACAACACTGTGTCACTTTTTTCT
The DNA here is from genome assembly GCA_947086405.1 of Esperia sulphurella. Taxonomy (NCBI): domain Eukaryota; kingdom Metazoa; phylum Arthropoda; class Insecta; order Lepidoptera; family Oecophoridae; genus Esperia; species Esperia sulphurella. Next base: position 4,997,512 of record OX352285.1, read on the forward strand.
GTTTTGTTTTAACGGTTATGTAATTTGTTTGCTTTTTTTTTCATATTTATGTCGTCAATTTTAATTCCTGAGTTGTATTTGTGTTCGCCAAATAAAGTCTTTCTATTCTATTCTAAAAAAAAATCTTTTGTCTTATGTTAATTCTCTTTTGGGTGTCTATATTGTCAAGAGCTGAAACACGCCATGGAGTTTATCAGCAACACAGACACCAATAAGATCTTAAAATACGGAAAGACCATTTTATCGTAGGCTTTTTGCTGGCCACATCGGCGTAAGGCTTATGCCTTACGCCATCTTATGATGGCACTGTCAGACACTTGTGGAGAGGACAGCGACACGATGAAGCATTTGCTGACTTGTGAATGCAATGCACTAGCTGCAAAGCGAATGAGTGTCCTGGCTTACCCTGAACACAAGGACTACAGGCTTCTGCCCCTTAGCTACAGAATAGTTTATATGCTGCAGACTGTGGGGGATGAGAGCACAGTATAGACAGAGGGGCTGACGCAAAAGATCCCACAGGGTCGATGTGTATCCAAGTATACCTGTTATAAAATAAAGATACTTTCATCCAACAGTTTGATCCTAATACTATCAGTAAGGTCTTAAATACACACACACATACTATTACATACTATTTTAATTATGTTAAAAAATTTAATTTGTTTTCTCTAGTTCTTATAATTTTTTATTTTTTTTCCTTTTTCTTGCTTTGTTGGTTTTTTCTTTGTGTGTGCCAAGAAAGTCTACTATAAGTTAGATGACTACTTAAATGATAAAAGTCCATGGAGTGCTTGATGGCTCAGCACAGGTAGACTTAATGATTGTAATGAATAAGATAAATCAAAGGTAGGGCCCTGTGCCGTTGGGTTTGTTGCCACTTCTTCCCCTCGGTTATACAGGTGGAAGTGGAGTAGTTTTAGGCAGAATTTGACGTCAAAAAGAGAATAATGTATTCCAATTTTGAAAATAAATATTTTGATTTGATTTTATGGTAGTAAATAAATGTTTTTTCTTTCTTTTTCTTTCTAAATCGCAGCTGAATGTGAATGCAGCCAGTAATACTAATTGACAATTCTTAACTGTAACTGAACTTTTCAGTTTCCATAGTCATTATTCTGAGCCTAGCCAAACATGCTCCACGCACTGTCCCATTCGAAAATGACTACACCTAGTGCAATTTCCCCTAATCTCAACAATTTTATAGTCGTTATGAACAGTAAGAGAACTGTCAATCTCTACCACTGACTGCATTCACTCGCAGCTGCGTTTTACGACCTTACTGACAATAAGTTAAAGGTTCTATTTGTCTGAAAGTACGGTAGGGCGGAGAAATCTTCCCACGGTATAAAACAGATGTCACGGTGCGATGGGCCGAGTGCCGTACTTGAGATGTGATAGCTGCACTTAGATTAAACGTCATAATAATGTGTCGCAGTGCTGTGGACTATAATGCTTGCCCATATGTCATCGCCGAGTGAAAACCTTGTCAAGCACAGATTAACAAAACATATTTTTTTTTTTAAGAAAAGAGCCATTGTTCTCCTGGAGTCAGCTTTAATTGTTCCTCAGGCCTCCTAGACCTCCCCACTTCCTCTTAGTAATATAGTAAGTAATAATAGTAATAATCCTTTTGGATATGTTGAAGTGGCAGCTAAAGTTGCGATGTGTCGCAAGCATGCTTCTTAGAAAATTAGGTTAGGTATAAGTTTTATGCTAATAATTTAAAAAATTGTTAATGTGACTCTTGTTACTTTAAATAAATATGTAAATGATTTATATATATTGATTAATATATATATTGTTTATTGCAGATTTTAAAACTAAAAACAGTAATAAATGTTGTGTACAAAGGCGAACTTATCTCTAAATGAGATCTCTTCTAGCCCACCTTACCAGGTGCGAGACAAGGCAGTAAGAGCGAGGGGGGGGGAACATATTATACTGAGTGAGACAGATAGTGGTCTATTAGTTTAGTTTTAAAGGATGTCACCGACGTACTATCTCTAGTGACCGTCGGCAGTATATTCCACATCTGCGCCGCTAATTGAAAAAGAATTTGGTGTTGGAATTGGGATAGGTGAGGGTCTTGGTGATGGATGCAGTCACGTCTAGGTCGTTGGGGGGGTGGGGTGGGGTGGGGGGGTGGGGTGGGGGGTGGGGTAGGGGGGTGGGGTAGGTCTGGGGTGGGGAGGTTTGGTTTGGGGGGGGTTGGGGTTGGGGGGTTGGGGATTTCCTGAAAACGGGAACGGAGGTATTCGGGAGCAGAAGGATTTTAGAGATCTTGTAAAGAAAGGACAGGATGTGCACATTTCGGCGAAGACGGATCGGGAGCCATTTTAACTGCGAGCGGAATTCAGAGTCGTGATATACCTATACCATAAAAATAAAGAGGACACAATATATTTCACACGTCCGACAAACCTTGTGTTCCACGAACAATTATTAATATTTATAATTACACGTAGTTACATGTAATTTACTTAAGTTTCAAGTGCATGCTTTGTTTTCCGCATGTGTTTGAATTTTCCCATAGTTTGAAGGAGACAATGCCGTGGCCAATTGATATAAAATAGTATGGGAATCGACGACTAATTTATCATATAAATGGTTAAACTTTGACGCATGCGGTTTTGCTTAGGTGTACCCACAGGGAGAGACCGCGTTATCGGAGTGTGACAGCGACGATATTTTGTTCGACGACGGCGTTGCACTTGTAGGTAAGTTTCACATTAGGTAGGTAATAGGTATTCTACTATTATTGTGACGTTCCCTCCTACTTCGGCACCGCACTCATATCCAAAAGCATTTTAACGAGGATCAGTCACATTTTTTGTTAAGGATGCAGATATTTAGGGCTAAAACAAAAAAAAAACTATGAAAAAAAACGAAAATCTCTTACAGAGTTAAGTGCGCCTTTGTACATCTTGTGTTTAAATTAGTTGTGTGACTTATATTTGTGTACAATAAAGTATAAATAAATAAATAAAATAGCAATTTCAGTGGAATGGTTCCAAAATGAATTAATTATAAAACATCAATCAGGCCTCCCCAACCCGTCTGGCCAGCGCGGGGAGTGTAGGCTAAATCCTCCGTCTGTCTCCGGCAGATGAGAGAGGGTTGTGCTCCTGCAGTGAAGACAAAAATAACCTGATGATGATGAGTTCCAAAAACGGAAGTGACCGACAGTGACGTCACCATTCACGTTGCGGGAGGAGTTGCGCAGCACACTAGCACAGTCTGCCGTAAACCAAACACGCGCGACACAGAGCGGTTAATGAACTCCGAGCGAGAGGCCGAGAACATTGTAACAAAAAAAATCACATATTTTATAAAATGTATGCAGAAAATTATTAATAAGTACTGGCTTATCTCAGGCAGATGATGCTGAGTAGACAGGACGAACTGGAGAAGGTTCAAGAATGATAATGATGCAATATTTTCCATACACCTTTTTCCCCCACTAACTCCTTCAACTCTCCTTATAACGTGCTTCCACTCCACCCCTTTGGCTGGTCCATATAGAAACACCTTCGCTCTTACACCATGAGATCAGAGCTCAAGTTCCTTCAACTATATTATTTGGGGAGTTACGACATATCTTCTCGTCGCGTACACCACAGTGCCTGAAGACAAAAGTCTTCAACCAGTGCGTCCTACTGTAATGACCTAACAGCACCGAAACGTGGACACTGACAGTGGGACTAGTCCGAAAACTCAAAGTCGCTCAGCGAGCTATGGAAAGAGCTATGCTCGGAGTTTCTCTAAGGGACAGGATCCGAAATGAGGTGATCCGACATATGAGCTGGTCACACCATCATACCGTTGAGGTAAATGAGTTCTCCAGTGAAGACCGCGGCTGGGAAGGCGTAGTGTGGGACGGATGTCCTCGCTAGATGGAGCGACGGATGTCCTCGCTAGATCAGCGTAAGGCAGTGAATGCATGAGAAGAACCGAGGGTCGGGTTCAGTGACGCGCCTTGGGAGAGGCCTGTGTCCAGCAGAGAACTCTTGCAGGCTGATGATGATGAACTATAACTATCAAAAAACTGTCTCCATGAACCTGAGACACGAACTACAGCTATGTAACTCCATCCACCGTCACGTTCCGTTTCCCGCTGGTATGCCATGAGATGCACCTCGTACGGTCTACTTGTCACGTGTTTGTATCTCGCATCTCCGCCATTATATATCTGTGCATCCGGGTGGCGTGGCGGGTCGACGGCCGGAAGAGGTGTTACTGTAGGAGATACCGAGGTAAAGTTTATAACAGGTTGCCCCTTGCAATAAAAGACGCAAAAACTTACAGGAGTTTCGCTGCTAAACTGAGGGTGGAACTGGCTCAGAAGACCTATTATTCTGTTAGCGAATTCCTGAAAGATTGATGTCGTGCACCGTCCTAAATTTATTCATTTTGTGTTGTCTTGCTTATATTGACTACATATTATTATTAATTATTTGACATTTATGATGATTACACTGACTTTTAAATTAAATTTATTATGACATTTGACTTTAACATGAAATTCAATAGCTCTTTGACATCTTATATGCTAATGTAATAATTGTGATTGTGAATGTATGAATTTTATTTACTATATTTTTTTGTTATGTTGGAAGCTTAACTAAGTGTTTTTGTATATCCATTGAATGTAATGTTTTTGACAATATACGATTAGTACCAATAAATAATATGAGTATGAATACCCCCGGAGAGTCGGATATACAAGCGAGCAGACTTAATCACACTACTATACAGACGTACCAGCCTGTCCGTAAACGTGCGTGTGGGCGCGTAAATAACGTTAGCTGTCGTACCTAATGCGATCGTGAGAGGGACAACGTCGCCAACAACATAAGTACTTCTCTTCCTAACTGAAAGCGTCGATCGAAGTATTGCATACTGCCCGCTGTGCTCTGTTTTGGGGGCGACGACGACTGGCGGGGATCCGAGGTCTTTAGTAAAAAAATTCAAACCAATAGTCATATGAAAACCTATTTGCGTGTTGGTAACATACACATGAAAGGGTCACCAGCAGCAAAATCAACTTTGTGTTACCATGTAAACTTTGCGGTCCACGTAGGAACACCGTCAATTATTTATTTTGTTGTTGAGACGCAAATGCGTTTGTTTTCATATGAATATTGATTTTGAATGAAAAATTGTAATATTTAGTATGCTCTGTCGAGATCATGGGTAGTGGAGTAGACACTGCGACGTCCAAGTTCGATTCCTGGTCATGCCAAGCTTCAGTGTTGTTTTTTGACAGCTAAGCAAACCACTGCAAGGCCACACAAACATATGAGATAAGGTCCGACGAAGTTGCGCCACGAGTTACCCCAGGTTTTTTTACATATGACAAATCCCCCATTGGACAGCCCACCAAAAGTGGGATTCTATTATGGAGACTTATGTTCGCAGTAGACGTATTTTGATGACATACATGTAGGTATAAAGGAATTTTCCTAAATATGAAATACTTCAAATTACAGAATATCATCGTTTCAATCGATTTATATTACAAAAAAAGTCTGAAAAGTTTTTAATTCATTTCCATAATTATTCCAAAACATTCTTTCATTGGCCACTAAAATTAACCATAAAGTTTTTAAAAGAAAGTGAAACAGTGATGTCAATAGACGACCCGTGGTGACCTATCGATAGTAATGATCGATGTCTCTGTTTATCCCTTCCATCGTAATAATAAGATTATCGTTCTATTTTTACCCAACCACGGCGACGTTAAGAAGGGTTATGGTTTAAAGCCCTTCTATTTAAAATAATAAAGAGAATAAATTAATAAACAAAAATGAAAAATTAGGTTGGATGTACGTAACTAGAAAGTTTAGGACTGAGAAATATGTTAATACTAGCTGTTGCCCGCGACTTCATCCGCATGGACAAAATCTTAAGAAAAAAGCTTAAAATTACAAATTATTATGTTTTCCCGTAGGAATAAGATGTTTTTTCGGGATAAAAACTATTCTATGTTCTATTCCAGGACCTAACCTATATGTGTGTCAAGTTTCATCATGATCCGTCCAGTGGTTGAAGCGTGATTGAGTAACAAACATACAAATATCCAAACTTTAGCATTTATAATATTAGTAACAAGGATAACAAGATCTAAGTATAATCCTATCTGTAACTTAAAATATGATAAAGGATTTATCTAAAAATATATCTATTTGTAAATATTTATATTTCTGAGTTAGATAGATGACTAATCCACATCAAATAACACTGCTTTGCACGCCAAATGCGTTTAAATATTTCTATTTTTTTTTAATATGTGTCTTAAATGAATGTGTGCTCAAAATACTATTTCACTTATTATTAGGTATCTTTGTGAAAGAAGTTTACTTATGTTTTTGTCTAAGCGACATTAAAGGATAATATATGTTTTCTGAGCGCTTATTTCCATTTATCTGCGGTGAGAACAAACCGATTTTAGAATAAATAGTTATTTGTGTTTTCGTTACGTGCTCCCATGTGTTAAACTGAAATACAAGTGCAAGCGCCTGTAGTAGGCCGTCACCCGTATTTTACTTATTTTGTGATTGTAATGAGCTGATTTACATTTTGTAACTTCGTAATGCGATTTCATGCGTAGATACTTTTACGATGTCACGTGTTGTGTGTCACGAAATTATACATCATTTTATAATAATTACCAAAGGACGTCTGGAAAAAAATGCGACTACCTAAATTGTAATGTAAGATTCTATTATAGCTTAGGAAGAATATATTATTTAATAGACTACCTACCGTTTAAAAACATCATATGCAAGAAGAGTACAGTTTTCGAAATCTTCTATCTATATCTATAAAAGAAGAAACTGACTGACTGACTGACATATCAACGCACAGCCCAAACCGCTGAGTCTAGAGGCATGAAATTTTGCAAAAAGGTTTCTTATATAGCATAGGCGAGCACTAAGGAAGGGTTTTTCAAAATTCATCCCCTAAGGGGTTCCATTGGAGGTTCAAAGTTCATTTCGGAGGTGTTAGTTTCCAAACCGATTGCTCTAGAAACTTGAAATTTATTACAAAGATTCCTCATGTATCTCAGGTATGCACCATTAAAGGGTTTTTCAAAACTCAACCCCTAACGTGGTAAAATTGGGGTACGAAATTTGTATGGAGAAAAACTATGAGATATTCCTATCAATAGGAAACTTTGAAATAGTACTCTATACTGTAAAACTTAATGATTCAACACGTGTTTTACATTTTTTGAAAAACAATCCCCTAAGGGACTGAAATGGAGTTCGAAAGTAGTAGTCTTACAACCAATTGCTCTAGAAACTTGAAATTTAGCACAAAGGTTCCTTGTCTATCTCTATGTATGCACTATCTTAACTCACATTAACTGAACTTTGTAAAAATGCATCCACACGGGTTTTACAGTTTCAGAAAACCATGCCCTAGAGGGGTGAAATTGAGTTCAAAAGTAGTATTCCCCAAACCTATAGATACATTTGAAGTATAAAGGATTAGCAAGCGGAAGTGGCAGTGGGCGGGCCACATCTACCGCAGAACCGACGGACGCCGAGGTAGACGGGTTCTGGAGTGGAAACTGTGGATCACAAAACTTGCACCACGCGGGCGAAGCCGCGGGCCTTTGCTAGTAATTGATAAACTAGTACATAGTTCAGTTGCTAATGTTAGCAGTAGATGGCGTTGCAATGATCAGGATCAGTAGACTTGAAAACTAGAAATCGGTATTTATATACTTACCTACTATATTGCTTGATTCATTGCAATCTTTTACAATACCATCATCTTTAAAATTTGAACTTATTTCTTTTTAATTTGTGCATATGCATGTGTGCATTGTATTTCTAAAAATAAAGTTCTTATTTTACTGTATGTGCCGAGTGTGCACAGAGTCCTTGACCTATTTTTTCGACGTTACGCCGTCTTAATATTCAGTATAATTACCTCAGTTACCCTACACTGACCTGGCCGCAGGGCTGTAACACACTTGGTTAAGCTTTTTAATCTGATTGCTAAAAAAATACACACAATAAAGAAATCTGACGCTTTCTCATTTACCAAACTAATGTATGATATTCATTTTATTTAAAAAATTATAAAACCTACATCAGACTACTTTCCAGGTCATTCTCCAAGGATACATAGGTATGTATCCTGAGATGGTTTGCGTTGGATTTTTCTTTGTTCACTTTTAAGAAGGTTCTTAAAAGTGAACAAAGAAAAATCCAACGCTAACCATCTTTTGAGGCTCGTCAGCCTGAAAGAGACACACGTCTCAGAGGCGATTTAATAGAAACTATCGAGCTCCCTACTCACCAATACAACCTAACAGACTTATCTAGATAAGATATTTACAATGAAAGACTATCATTTTGCAAGAACTGTAGTATTTCTAACTCCCATACGACTTTCTGAACAATGGAGATTGTCCAAAAACTGAAACTCGCTCCTGGCTGGACGAAGGAGTTTCCACATTATCAGTGAAAAAGTGTCTTAGTAGAACCAACACGTTAAACTATTAAGTTAGTAAGTATAAAAGTTGTGATTTAGTGAACATCATTTTATTAATTTTAGTTTTTGTAATTTTATTTTTTATAATTTAGTCTTTGTATTTTAAGGGACTTATGTTTTCCGAAATAAAGACATTATTATAATTCTTAAGATAACTTTTGTGCTGGTGAAATGATCATTCAACACTGTGAAATAAATAAGTACATTCTATTGAACAGAGAGGTTATTGATCTGAGAGTTCAATAACTCATGAAATTCATGCAAAAAATATACTTTCATTAATGTCCGAATACGTCAAATTTACCTGTAACTTCAACTGATATGGTAATCTGAACCCAATACGTGCCATGGTTTATGATTAATTCCCAAACGAATAGACTTACTTAGATTTACCAGTTTTGCTCCCAAAAATAAATTCGGACACAGGCTACAAATTTAATTCAGTTAAATAGAGATGTTTTAAACTTTTCCACAATATAATAAATTCATAAGTTGATAACAATATGATCATGAAATGAATTCGAATTTAGTAGAAGACGAAGAATTGTTGCGTTTCATTGAGCTTCATAATTCCACGTTTCGTTGTTGGGTGCTCACTACTGTTTACTGCTGTAAACCAGACTTTCCCACGGTAACAAAACATATCTTATTATCCCTACACAGTATGCAAAATTTAATAGATATCGGTTAAATAATCATTAATGAAATCTAATCAACACCACAAACATATATAGGTTTCATAATATTCGTTTTAGGATAATCATCATCAACATCCACTGCATCCAGCCTTAGGATATTAGGATTTTGAACAGAAAAACTAAATATGTGTAAATATACTTATAGGTAGCTATGATATACATACCACCTTACCTACGGTAATTAAGATCATTTCTAAGTGTGCATTTTTTTTGTCGCAACGACTTCGTTATTATGTAAAAATATTCTTCTAGAAACTCGTAAGATATTGGAAAACAACAGCATTCTAAATATCATAATAATAGAAATAACAGTTTAAAGATATAAATTAGCATGGATAAAAGTTACTGCTATTGTAATAAAAACATATAAAGTACCTACCCACAAGAGATTCACAAAAAAAAACTAAAACAAATCGACAGCAGAAGAAAGTCAGTTTTATCGTCAAATTGAACGTGTCACATCACTAACACTTTACTTTTTTCCAATTTATTGTCATTTCGGAAAAAGAACACAACGCGAACAGCCAGTGCTTTTTGTTTTATTTTTTTCGGAAAAGTCAAGGCGTGAACTTCTTGCAGCTTACAGAGACGTGTTTTAGAGACAGCGGTTTTTGCTCAACTGAAGAACAGTTACTACGCTCTGCCCGTCTCTGAGTGTATGTCACCGCACCGCTAAAAGGCGAAAGTAGCAGAGACGAGCGGATATAAACAAATAATTTAGCTTTATTTGTCATAGAATAGTGTCATTTAACCGTGAACTTTAACTTCTCTTCAGTCTTTTAGGGTTCCGTGTCTCGAAATGAAAAAACGTAACCCTTATAAGATCACGTTGTTGTCCGTCTCTATCTGCCAGACCCTTTTTTTCAGAAACGGCTAGAGGTATTGAGTTGAATTTAATACCAAATACTAAAGTCTACAGCCTCATAGTTCTGTAAATCTTGAAACAAAGGGAGGAAGGCTATAGCACAATAGTAAAGAAAAAAAACCGAAAATTATTCAGGGCTCCGTAGTGGAGTCATTACTTGAGAAACTTAATTTGGATTTTAATGAAACTTTACAATAATATAGCTTATACATCAGAATAACATATAGGCTACAATTGATAAATATATTGTGTGAATTGTCCAAAATTTCAAGTAAGTAGGAAAAAATCTACGATCTGCGAGCTATTCTAGCGTGCGCTGCCAAAACCGCTAGAGTTACACATTTGTAATGTATGATGGAAATGTTTATCTTAAATAGTCCTACAAAAAAGCCCGCCACAGTATATATCTATACCTTATGTGTAAGCCATTATAGCCAAAATAGTGAACCATCGTGCTGAAACTTGGCACACATATAGGTTAGGTCCTGGAACAGGACATAATAATTTTTATCCCAAAAAAACTGTGAATGAAATGAAAAAAGTTAAAAATTTGTGATGTTAAGTTGTCCACACGGACGAAGTCGCGGGCAACAGCTAGTTAAGTATATATATATATGAGTTCGGATCTGGGTTCTGTCTCATGTTTATAATTATAACGGTACGAAACCCTCAGGCCGCGAGTTACACTCGTACTTGTCCCTCTTTTTTATGCTTAGATGGTCTTAAAGTTGAAGTATTGTGGTAGTCTTTCTAGCAATGAAGGCATTTTTTCAAGATAATTGCGCACGTCTACGTTGGTACTAAACTTTTATAATGTAAACCGCAATAATTACTCTGCCCATTTGTGTTGTAACAAAAATAATTTAAGAAGCGAACAGTTAATGCCTTTGACCTAAGTTACAAGTTATGATGGCGTAGTTAGTACGGAATGCTCTTGTCTTACGTTCGTGAGGTCGAGAGTTCAAACCGGACACGTGGACTACGGTAAATGAACAAGTCCAATCTAATTTTATAATTTAACTAGCCGTTGCCCGCGACTTCGTTCGCGTGGATAAGTTACGTGTGGTGCGAATTTTAAGGACCCGCAGATAGCCGACATGACAAACGTCGCTTTTCTGATATTATAAACAGAACTTTCCAGATAATTCTTGAAAATTTGAAAACAATCTAAATAAATTCAATAAACATTCTGGACTAATTAATCTTTACAGTCACACATTTACCAAAAAGAAAAAAAAATATTCTAGATCATTCTGAAAAAATCTGGAATATTCTAGAAAAGCTCTCAACATTGTCGGTCACAAACGCAACGCCATCCAGCGCAATTTCGGGGTTATATGAGCTGTACAATGTGTGAGAAAATGATAGAGTTCAAATTCAAATTCAAATTAATTTATTCAATATAGGATACATGTATCACTTATTAAACGTTATAAACTATAAGGGTATTATGTTGGGAGTATACATTGTATACATCCGTCGTCGTCACATTTCTTATAAATAAACAAATACTTATAAAACTAAACACACAAACACAATAATACACAATACAAACAATAAAAGTACTGTGAAGTATCCCATCATACATTTTTGCCACCCACTTCCACCCACCGTAACCAAACTCCCTTACTTGCAAGTGCAGACCAAGGGCTACCTACCACTGCAACCATGAGTGGGTGGCAGTGGGTGGTTATGGAGAAAAGGCTGGACATACATACACACACTTTCCTTTTATATATATAATAGATTTAATGAAAAAAAAATTAGCTTACAATACAGCTTCTTATATTTCATTCCAAACCAATAATCACATGAAAACAAACTCATTTGCGTCTCAAAAACAAATAAATAATCGATGGTGTTCCGAAGTGGACCGCAAAGTTTACATGGTAATACAAACCCAAAGATCTCTATGTACTACTAGATGGAGCAATACTACTATATGCAATATATTGCATAATAATAAACTAATGTATTTGAAAACTAAAAATGTCTATAACTTTTGATTGAGTTAGCCGATTGTGATGAAATAAAGACTAAATGTTAAGTTAAGTTAAGCCCCATGTTTTTGTGAAAAGTCCATCAAAATCCGTTCAGTAGTTTTTAAGTGATGCGTGCACAAACTCACAGACTAACAGACAAAAATTTCAAAAATGATCGAAATGTGTTCTGTTGCTTATCCTTAGACCCCCCCAATTTTTTTTTTACAAATATCTTCAATGTACAGACACGCGATTTTTACGATTTTATTTATAAGACTAGCTGTGCCCGCGGCTCCGCTCGCGTGGACTACAGGATCCGCTCCCATTCCCACTTCCGCTCCCATTCCCACTTCCGCTCCCTATCCCACTTCCACTCAGACTTTAAATCCCGGTCCAAGTCCAGGACCAGTGCAGGTCCAGTGCAGGTCCAGTGCAGGTCCAGTGCAGGTCCAGTGCAGGTCCAGTGCAGGTCCAGTGCAGGTCCAGTGCAGGTCCAGTGCAGGTCCAGTGCAGGTCCAGTGCAGGTCCAGTGCAGGTCCAGTGCAGGTCCAGGTCCAGGTCCAGGTCCAGGTCCAGGTCCAGGTCCAGGTCCAGGTCCAGGTCCAGGTCCAGGTCCAGGTCCAGGTCCAGGTCCAGGTCCAGGTCCAGGTCCAGGTCCAGGTCCAGGTCCAGGTCCAGGTCCAGGTCCAGGTCCAGGTCCAGGTCCAGGTCCAGGTCCAGGTCCAGGTCCAGGTCCAGGTCCAGGTCCAGGTCCAGGTCCAGGTCCAGGTCCAGGTCCAGGTCCAGGTCCAGGTCCAGGTCCAGGTCCAGGTCCAGGTCCAGGTCCAGGTCCAGGTCCAGGTCCAGGTCCAGGTCCAGGTCCAGGTCCAGGTCCAGGTCCAGGTCCAGGTCCAGGTCCAGGTCCAGGTCCAGGTCCAGGTCCAGGTCCAGGTCCAGGTCCAGGTCCAGGTCCATGTCCAGGTCCAGGTCCAGGTCCAGGTCCAGGTCCAGGTCCAGGTCCAGTTCCAGACCTAGGCCAGGTCCAGATCCTCAACCCTCCCCTCAACACTCCTCTCAACCCTTCCCTCAACCCTCCCCTCAAAACCTCTTTCCCTCGTCTCTCCAAATGTAGTCCTCGTAACTAATCCATCGCAATCCAAATTCCGATCAACATTACTTTGTTGCATACGTATACCACAAATTCATCGTCATCTAGTAACTCAAACACTCACATTACATTGGTACCATACCCGCTCCCGCTACCGCTCACGAATTCAGTCGAACATTTACACCCTACAAACTTCGCAGTGTATGCAAGTTTTCGGAAACTATAAATTCTCATAACTTTTGATTGGCTGCACCGATTGCAATGAAATAAAGCCTATATGTTACACCAAATTAAGCCCCATGTTTCTGTGAAAAGTCCATTAAAATCCGATCAGTAGTTTTTAAGTGATGCGTGCACAAACTCACAGACAAACAGACAAACAGACAAACAGACAAACAGACAAACAGACAAACAGACAAACAGACAAACAGACAAACAGACAAACAGACAAACAGACAAAAATTTCAAAAATGATCGAAATGTGTTCTGTTGCTTATCCTTAGACCCCCCAATTTTTTTTTTGCAAATATCTTCAATGTACAGACACGCGAAGTTTACGATTTTATTTATAAGATTAAATGTTCTGCGTAGTAACTGCACAAGTTTCATTGTGAATGTGAAAGTTGTGGCTACTTGTGTGGAACAGAGCGATTGTTTGGAACGCTCCATCTAGTAGTACATAGAGATCGTTGTACAAACCTATTTTTGCAGCTGGTGAACCTTTCATGTACACGTTACCGAGACGCAAATAGCATTGGTTTTCGTATGACTATTGGCTTGGAATGAAATGTACATATTTCCACGTGTTTACATTAAAAATATAAATCCTTTTAAAGTTTGTCTACAGCTGAAGGTCGGTGTTAAAGGTTTTATTGTATAAGGCAATAAAATAATAATTAAAAAAAAGTGTTTATCTGGACTAAACTTTATTGATTCTCTTGTATTGGTTATTGTTCAGCTCTTATACCTCTCTTAATACCATTACCTTCTATCGCTATTGTACAGCCACTGTCGGACCTAAGTGGTATAGTAGGTATATAGAGCGTCGTAGCGTTAGTCACCGGCCTACTATTTGAACGAGACAATGAAGTTTGAACCAAATCTTCATTAAGAAATAGGTACCTACCCAAAGCTGTATGACGTGACGTGTAAATACAATAGTAATCAATTTACGCACATTAATTTTAATGTATCTGTAATTCCTGATGTCTTAGATGATTTAGTTTTATTTTAGAAGAATACTTTGGCCATTTGAAGGCGTAGCACGCCTGGTAGAGGCATAGAATACTTAATAAGTAATAGGTCTCCCGACTGATTGCAAATGAATTCCCTTCTAGTGTATATAATTCATTGCGTGGCCTTTTAACTGCAGACTAGAAGTCTAATCCTACTAATATTATAAATGCGAAAGTTTGGATGTTTGTTACTCAATCACGCTTCAACCACTGGACGGATCGGGATGAAAGTTGGCACACATATAGGTTAGGTTCTGGAATAGGACATAGGATAGTTTTTATCCCGAAAAAACATAATTCCTAGGGGAAATACATATCAATATGTGATGTTAAGTGGTCCACGCGGACGAAGTCACTAGCGAAGCCGCTGGTATTTTTTTGACGACCTCCGTGGCGGAACGGGTAGCTCTCGACCTGCCACGCCGGAGGTTGCGGGTTCGAATCCCGCTAGGGGCAAATGTTCGTATGATGAATATGAATGTTTGTACCCAAGTCTTGGCTGTTTATATATTTATTTAAGTATGTCTATCCGTTATCTATAGTAACCATACCACAGGCTCTGCCTAGTTTGGGACTGGATAATTGGTGTGAATGTCTGACATATTTATTTTTATTTTTTATTATTTGTAACATCATTGACGCCAACTGATATAGAATTTAAGTGTTAATGTTAACTCCTAAACAGCAATTATAGAATAGAACTTAGAGACCTCCTCGGCAGCATCTTCAACGAAACACCGATCATAACATAGACCTCTATCAACTCGTTGAGCGACTATAACAGTCTTAGTGGCACTCGATAGGTACTCATTGAGGTCGTGGCTCGCAAACCCTGCATTATTTTGGTGAACTTGTTATAGGCTAATAGGTGATGGTTGATGATTTCAACGCTTAGGGAGCGTTCATAAACTATGTAGTTCTAAAGATAAAGATCTAAATGTCTGTAACAAATAAAATTAATATTGTGTAGCTCTTGTCACACAATAAGTATTATTTTAGTATAGTAATTTAATTTAATACAGTATATCACGTACGGTATGTGTATTGTATTATATAATAATAAATATCTCAGACATTCACACCAATTATCCAGTCCCAAACTAGGCAGAGCCTGTGCTATGGTTACTAGATAACGGATAGATATACTTCAATAAATATATAAACATCCAAGACTTGGGTACAAACATTCTTAATCATCATACGAACATTTGCCCCTAGCGGGATTCGAACCTGCAACCTCCGGCGTGACAGTCCGAGAGCTACCCGTTTCGCCATTCGTCAAGAATGAATAAAGAGTTTATCTATCTATCTATATATAGTACCTACTGCTCGGTATCGAACAAATTTCACAATTTTCAATAACACAGAATTTTTTTAGAAAATATATATATATAATGCAACGTATACATTCACATCTTGCAAAAATGGGACAAAACTGCTGACAAAGCGGATGGGAACTTAAACCGCCCCTTATCTGGCCACGTAGTTTATGAAAGCTCCCTTATATCTGGCTGGGCTTACGACTGGACGCATTCGAGACTCGACCCCGAGCCCCGCGGCTCTAATGAGGTCGTGGCGTGCAAATCTCCAGTCCACACACATAACGGCACTGCAAGTTCACTTTTCGTTTTTAGCGCCGAGCGGCTAACGTGGCCCGGTTTGCACTCGACGAGCCGGCCACAAGGAATACAGTTTAGACTAAGTTTAACTCGAGTTTATCATTAAGTCTGAGTTAAGTATGTGTTTACATGCCGAAGGTATCCTACTTCCTACTAATATTATAAATGCGAAAGTTTGGATATTTGAATTTTGAATGTTCGTTACTTAATCACGCTTCAACCACTGGACGGATCGTGATGAAACTAGGCATACATATAGGTTAGGTCCTGAAATAGGACATAGGATAGTTTTAATGCCGATAAAACATCCCATTCCTACGGGAAATTATTAGACAGGTACACCAGTCATGGAGTTTACAGCGTGCAATTTTGATCTTTGTTTACAAATAAAAAGTTTTCACGCGTCAGTATGTTCAGTCTAATATTTAGAAAAGGTGAAGTAACAGAAATGAATTTGAAAACTGCTTAACCTTATCTTCCAGACTGTACTAGATGTTAGTCTTGTTACTTGTATAGTATTTTGAGAATAATAAATACAATAAATATGTGGGGACATTTCACACACGGCCACCTGATCCTAAACTAGACAGAGCCTGTAATATGGGTATCAGACAGCTGATGTACATACATAAATACATAATATATAAATAACACACGTATTCATCACACGAATGTTTGCCCTGGGCGGGATTTGACCCGCGACCCCGAGCTTCGCAGGCAGGTGTACTACCGACTCGGCTACGGGGCCGACTGCTATGAGAAGAGTTCATATACGTGTCTAACACGGAAATCCTACCAACATAGAAGGTGAAGTAGGCGCGCAACGCGTGCCATCAATATACTAATTGCATAAACTATCAAACGCTTACTCGTCCCGCGCCGAGTCAAGGCCGGATAAACATCGACAAAACATTTGCAAAATTGCCATATTACGCGGTTTCTAACTGCAGAACCGTATCTCCTCACTAAAAACGTGAATGTAGACGTAAAGGGTGCGCGGGAGTAGCCCGCTGTGTCCGACAAATCGGCACGCGCGAGGATAAAGTGAACAAATGGCTATAACCGTTCTAGACATAGACATATTTTATTCATAACTTCCGTTACAGGTCAAATAGAATTTTTACACAAATTAAATAAAATCAAATTAAAGACAGGCAAATTAAACATCAATAACTTTTATCTATCTTGATATGATGTCTGTGAGCGTGTGCGTTAGCTATGCATCCAGAGATGAGTAACCACCCGGATTAAAACCTCGGGTGGTCATCTGAAGGACCCGGTTTTCACCAGCAAAAACCACCTGAAGAAGAAGAGTGAAGAGTTCTTTCAGAACGCATTAACTTAATTTATTTAGTTTTAAGGATTTTATTCGACATTTTTATATTTATGTTAGTTATTGATGTTTTTATATTTAATTGTGTTTTTGCCTTTATAACTTGATTTAATTTAACTTGTATATAATTTTCATTTGACCTGTAACGGAAGTTATCAATAAAGTATATCTATGTCTATGTCTTGGCTGGAAGTTTGAATTGAAATAGACGTTAACGGGGCAACCATTAAAAGTTCACGAGTTTAACAAAGCGGTGCGTTCGGCCTCTAAGCGGCGGTCATCCACCACAAAGAGCGCGTTAATTCGCCACAAAATATGTTCGGTCCACTTATTTCGATTTGTGTGTCACTGTCACTGCGGACAATGGCCAGTTACAGCGTGTAATATCGCAGAAAAACGACTAAACTGATTTTAATGAAGCTTTCACTCCCTCGTAGGTGAGCTCATCATCATCGCCAGACCTTCCTGAAGATAGAACAATACATATTCTTTCTGGACACACTCTTTTGTGGAATACATAGGATTTTTGTACGATTTTGAAGTAATAATTTAAAAAAAAAATGTATTACAGTAAATTTAGTCTATTTTTGCGTGATTTTTTAAGTCTACACCGAAATAAGTAACCTATACTAATATTATAAAGAGTTTGTGAGGTTGTAGCGGGTAATCTCTGGAACTACTGAACCGATTTTGAAAATTCTTTTACCAATAGAAAGCCACGCTATATACCTAATTTATAAAGTTACGTTCTACTCCCTCATTTAAACTGAGGCTGAAGAAGTGGCTCATCGAGCAAACTTTCTACGGCTTTGATGAATTCATTGAAAATTGTAAATGTAATTAGTGTTTAATGTTTGTTTATATTGTTTTATGAGACATAATCATTTATTATAATATTTATTACTGTTATGTTATAGATTTTGAAATTGTATGACCTGTAATTGCCGATTACCAATAATATATGTCTATGTCTACGAGTAACGAGTCCAAATCCTCCGTCTGTCTCCGGCAGATGAGAGAGGGTTGTGCTCCTGCAGTGGAGACAAAAATAATATGATGATGATGATGTCTACGAGTCGCGGGAAAATAGCTAGAGTCAGATAAACTGCCATTCATTTTAATTTTAGTACATTTATCTGATATAGTGACGATTCGGCCCAGTGATACCGCCGCTATGGTAAACTGAGGCAGAGTTAACACGTTCGACACGAATAGTAACTCTTCACAAAATACTTTGCCTTAGCCTTTACTACATTTGAAATACGACACATTATTCCTGAACCTAACTAAAAAAGACTCAGGACTGAGGCGGCACTGTTAGGTCCGAATGTACCTCATCAATCAGGCCTCCCCAACCCGTCTGGCCAGCGCGGGGAGTGTAGGCCAAATCCTCCGTCTGTCTCCGGCAGATGAGAGAGGGTTGTGCTCCTGCAGTGGATACAAAAATAACCTGATGATGATGATGATGATACCATTACACACACGCTCGCCCACAAAACTGTTGTAATTAATTAGGTAGGTTTAAATCTAAGATGTGTTTGCAAATGATTATTACGAATGTGTTGGTGTTTGTCCCATAGGAATCCTATATAGATAAAATGGTGAATTAGGCGCGACATGCGTGTCAACAAACTGCAATATATTGCAAAAACTATCAAACACTTGTTTCACGGGCGAACATCGACAAACAGACTGCAGTGTCATATTGCGTCAGTTGGAGGCATAAAGGATGCGCAGGAGAGGCGCGCTGTGTCCGAAAGTCGGCACGCGCGAGATTGAAGTAAACAAATATGGCTACAACCGTTCTATCTTGATAGGATCGACTAGCAAAATACTTTTTCGGAATTAGTTTTATTGGGCCGAATCGACGCCATACTCTATTATTTTCTACACAGTTCAATATAATTATGTTAAATAATTTGTATGTATCAATTAAACACCAAATTAAATGCATTATCAGACATTTATTACATTTATAAATTAATCACATCTATCTTCTTATATAAAGCCTATATTTTAAAATACAATTAACATTCATTTTTTAATATTTTTAATTGCACATATAGACCCGTGTCCGAGACTGACTCTTGGCCACAAAAATCTTATCGAGATCGAGTGATTAAGTAGGCGCAACATGAGTGCCAACAATTTGCAATGTATTGTAAACAAACATCGACAAAAAATCTGCTAAAATGCCATATTGTGCGGATTCTAACTGTATCTCCTCACTAGAAATGTAACCGCGAGGCATAAAGAGCGCGATGTGTCCGAAAATCGGCACGCGCGTAACTGAAGTAAACAAATATAACCGCTCTATCTTGATAGGATTTCTGTGGTCTTGGTACTTTTAGATGCATCTTCAAGATAAATAAGGTGGACCATGATAAATTAGAATTTCCAAAAACTAAAGAGTTTCTTATATGTAAATATAAATAAATTATGGGCCTCTAGCCCAAAATACATTTCATACCATTTTGTAACAAAAAAAAATCTTTATTGCACATACAAAATTTTAAAAAAAATAGGTACCAAATGAAACATTACACTAATGTTGAATAATCTTTTAGAGAGATCTCCTCCAACCAACCTACACCCATACACTAAATATAAAAAAAATTAAATATTTGTTTTAATGACGCATCTTAGGGTATATTTAATAACAGCGGTCGGACCGCGGCGACCAGCGCCAAAAAGTATAATACCTCTAACAGAAGTTAACTCTGTAATAAGATCAAGTATAAAACCTAAAGGCATACTCCTAAAGCATTTCGTGTAATACCCGTCGAACTAAAACTACGTGTCGAACTAGTCACGTGATATATTCTGATAATAGACTGCAACCGTTTATCAGAATTTTACGCATTTTTAAAAAAAAATGTGTATTTCGTACTCAAATAGGTATCCGATATTATTTTGAATGCCGTGTGGTTCCCGGCTTAGAATCGGGCCACCCCTAATCTTCCCGTGGGTGTCGTCAAGGCGACTAAGGGATTGCACCAGGGATGGCCAGCAGCGTTCTCCTGTGTGTCTATGATAAAATCATTACTGCGATCACCAATCCGTCTGCCAAGCGTGGTGATTATGGCAAATCCCCCAATGGAAAGCCAACCAAAGGAGGCATTCTATTGGGGAGGCTTGTGTTCAGAAGTGGACGTATAAGCTGATGATGATTATTTTGAAGAATTTAATTAATGCTGAATATTTTTCAAGTCACACTGCGTTACGCTAATATTCATTTTTAGTATTCTATTTTAAGTGCATGTATTAATAACAAAAATAAATAAATAATGAATCTATTTTGTTTCAGTTTTTCCAAAATATCTCTGAAAAACAATAAAAAAAAATTTCAAACGATCCACGAACTTATCTAATTTTCCCAATATTACCGACTAATTTTACTTCTGCGTTTCAAATGTCAACTCAATCGGTCCAGAAGTTTTCGAGTTATTCGCCGGACAGACAGACTGAACATAAAGTTTCCCTATAAGGGTACCTATTCCTTTTGACAGATCCCTATAAACATATAACGGCCGATAAAACATCCCACTACTGGGCGTGGGACGCTTCGCTAGAATTCTTATGTCTTCCTTCACCCGAGAAACTTGTACGGTCCCGGCATTGAACTCTCCTCCTCACGAACGCGACGCGAGACTACCCAACTTTCGCTATAACTATTTTAATAAATCCTGTCAACCTAAAGTGAACCTTATTTGTATTATACGAAGAAGCCGAACAGCTGTAAAAAATAAAAGTATACCCCAAGTTCAAAGGAACACGGCTCAGTTGGTCAAAGGTAGTCCTCGGACACGCCGGTCGCACGTACCAATCCAGCCCGCGTATTTTTCGTATAGTTAATCATGCTAATATTGCGGTAGACACCTACATTTGTTTATAATAATTATACAGGATGCCTTCCAAGTTACTGCAAACCTACGAGTGACAGTCTGGACTAGACTGGTGACGGACAGCAATACCGCCCTTGCTATGTGTTAAGCTTTAATAGTTTCGAAAGCTTGCAATCCGTAAAAGAATAAACGATTCAATAAAATCTTGTTTTATTGAGTAGGAATAATATCAGTAGTAATTTATGACATGACATTCGACAGACATAAAGAAGACAATTGCCGTGTGGTTTCCGGTAGAGTAGAATAGGACCACTCCAACTCTTCCCGTGGATGTCGTACAAGGCGACTGAGGGAATACATTATAAAACATCATTCAGGCCTCCCCGACCCGTCTGGCCAGCGCGGGGAGTGTAGGTCAAATGCTCCGTCTGTCTCCGGCAGGTGAGAGAGGGTTGTGCTCCTGCAGCGGAGACAAAAATAACCTGATGATGAAAGAAGACAAAAACCCGTTACTAAGCCAAAGAATGAACCATAAGTTCTATAAGGAGGTATGTCTACCTTCACACTAAGGCCAACGCGCCTGCCTAGTGGGATAAGGGTAGATGATAGGGACAGCTCGCCGAATTGAACACTAGCTGTACCTGCGGCTCCGCTCGCGTCGACTACAACACGTTTGCACACCTGAATTGCACTGAACATACTACTTTGTTAAATTGCATACAAACTAGACGCGAATTCAATGTGCGAAGATTTATTATTCCCTTAGAGATATTATTAGTGTTATTATTTTTATCTTAAACAAAGCTGTAAATCTTCCTTGAATAAATAAATAAAATAAAATAAATAAATACCTACTAATATATTTAAAAATTAAGAAAGCCCTTAACTTTTGACTGGTTAGTCGATTGCGATGAAATAAAGACGATGTTACTCCGAATTAAGGCCAATATTTCTGTGAAAAGTACATCACAATCGGTATAGTCGTTTTTAAGTGATGCGTGTACAAAGTAACAGGCAAAAATTCCAAACATTTATTAGTTACTAGCTGTTGCCCGCGACTTCGTCCGCGTGGACAACTTAAAATCTCAAATTATTATGTATTAACCGTAGGAATGGGATGTCTTTTCGAGATAAAACTATCCTATGTCCTATTCCAGGACCTAACCTACATGTGTGCCAATTTTTCATCCCGATCCGTCCAGTGGTTGAAGCGTGAATGAGTAACAAACATCCAAACATCCAAATATCAATACTTTTGCATTTATAATATTAGTAGGATTTATTAGTTCGTTTAAGAGTTTCTATTTATTAGTTAAATAAAATATAAAAATTATCATTGTTAAATTTAATTATATTTCTCAAAACTTTCTTTATATTCACGAGTTTAATTTCTGAAGTAAATGGAAGTTACGAAATGTATAACGTCGGAAAAGGATACCGGAAGCGCCTGGGCAGGGAAAGCAGAGAACTGACTCGAAACCGGGCATTAGTCCAGCACTGGACAAGTTGGAGTTGATGAAAACCCGTCATTCCGACGAAAGACGACCTCCGTGGCGGAATGGATAGCTCTCGGACTGCCACGCCGGAGGTTGCGGGTTCGAATCCCGCTAGGGGCAAATGTTCGTATGATGAATATGAATGTTTGTACCCAAGTCTTGGATGTTTATATATTTATTTAAGTATGTGTATCCGTTATCTAGTAACCATACCACAGGCTCTGCCTAGTTTGGGACTGGATAATTGGTGTGAATGTCTGAGATATTTATTTATTCTTGTAATAACGTCGCGGTTTGTACATTGAAGATATTTGCAAAAAAAATTGGGGTGTCTAAGGATAAGCAACGGAACTCATTTCGATCATTTTTAAAATTTTTGTCTGTTTGTCTGTGAGTTTGTGCACGCATCATTCAAAAACTACTGAACGGATTTCGATGTACTTTCCACAGAAACGTGGGGCTTAATTTAACTTAACATTTAGTCTTTATTTCATCGTAATCGGCTAACTCAATCAAAAGTTATGGACATTTTTAGTTTTCAAATACATTAGTAGGCAAGGTTAGTATGCAATATATTGCACATAATAGTATTTCCGTACTATTCATATTGCGATGAGTTTGGACTACATTTGGAGCTGGTAGTGGAAGTGGGCGTGGGCGTGGGAAAAGGGGAGCGGGAGCGGGATTGAGAGTCGTGGAAGTGGTATAGGGAGCGAGAGTGGGAATGGGAGCGGAACCTGTAGTCCACGCGAGCGGAGCCGCGGGCACAGCTAGTTGTAAAATAATAGAGCTCTACAACGGTTAAATGCCAACGAATTTGTAAACAATGTTATCATCATCATCATCATCAGGTTATCTTTGTCTCCACTGCAGGAGCACAACCCTCTCTCATCTGCCGGAGAAAGACGGAGGATTTGGCCTACACTCCCCGCGCTGGCCAGACGGGTTGGGGAGGCCTGATTGATGTTTTATAATGTATTCCCTTAGTCGCCTTGTACGACATCCACGGGAAGAGTTGGAGTGGTCCTATTCTACTCTACCGGAAACCACACGGCAAACCGGATATCAATGTATTTCACTAAAATGGATCGCCATAGAATAAATTAATGTACATTACAATGTCAATAAAATAATGTCACAGTATATAAACATACAGTCTATGTCAGTATATAATATTAAAATAAATTTAAAAATACACTCGGTATTAAATGATCACAAATTAAACTAAATTTTAGAGTATATTAGTAGGTAGGTATGCAAGAAGTATAATTATAATGTTCGGTGCAATTCGGATTGCGATTAGTTAGTAAACTACATTTTAAGTTGAAGTAAGCGTGGGAGTGGGCGTGTAAGTCGGGGTCTAATTAAGAATGAGATGAAAAATAATTGTGTAGCCCACGCGAGCGGAGCCGTGGACACAGCCAGTCTACATCTACACTAACATTATAAAGAGGAAAGAGTTGTATGTTTGTAACGAATAAACTCAAAAACTACTGGACCGATTTCAAAAATTCTTCCACCATTAGAATGCTACATTATCCCTGAGTGACATAGGCTATATTTATTACTATAAAAAATTAGGGATCTCTACTAAAACTTCAATAATGTCACCCAAGATGTGATAAGTAACAAAGAAGTATAATTATTATGTTCGGTACAATTCATATTGCGATTGGTTTGTACTACAGTTGGAGCGAGAGTGGGAATGGGAGCGGATTCTGTAGTCCACGCGAGCGGAGCCGCGGGCACAGCTAGTAAATAATATAGATACTTTTTAGAGATCCGTGCCCGAAGGCCCCAACGGAGCCCTGTTGCTGTTCTCTTGTTACCACTCGTAAGTTTGCAATAAACTGAAGCCCACCTGTTTTCTAACATCAATACTAATTTTGTTCCATTACACATATCCATTAATTATTATCTAGTAGCCCACACACACAGATTCATAAGATTAAACATACATGGTGTTGCAAATCAAGTACATATTAGTTACAAAGGATGATCAAAATAGAACACCTACTCCAAAGTTTATATAGTTAAGCAACGATCTCTATATACTACCAGATGGAGCGTTCCAAACAATCGCTCTGTTCTACGCAAGTAGCCACAACTCTTTCACATTCACCATGAAATTTAAGCAGTTACTACGCAGAACATTTAATTATTACTAAATATTAATGCTACGGTTAAATAATGTCAATATTTAGTAAATAATTAAATGTTCTGCGTAGTAACTGCACAAGTTTCAAAGTTAATGTGAAAGAGTTGTGGCTACTTGCGTGGAACAGAGCGATTGTTTGAAACGCTCCATCTGGTAGTATATAGAGATCGTTGTAGTTAAGCTTTAAAAAAATACATTACAATAAACCACACACAGCAAATCTTTCTGTGGCTGTTCCCGTGGCTTCAGCTGCGTGATTTTTTTTAAATCATCCTCTATGCTTCAAATGCTTACGCCTAGCTGTTTGACCTGTTTTGACAGATAGATCTGTCTGCATTTCAAAAAATATCTAGTCATCATAATTACAGTGACTGGATGAGAAGAACTGAGGATCGGGTTCAGTGCGATACCTCCAAGATACACTATGCCAACTAATATTATGGTCAATTTTTGTTTTCATCAAAATCGAGTCATCACAAAACTCTAAAAATCTTAAACTTCAGGGAGCATAATACAATACACTTTATTGCACAAAATAAAATACAGCTACAAGTTATAAAAGTTACAAATAGTACAATTTAGGTGGTTTTATCGCTTTAAACGATTTCTTCCAGACAACATATGCTAATAATAATTAATATATGATGACTCGACTTTTATAAAAACAAAAATTGATAAATAGTCTACGTATAGAGGTATCGGGTGGCGCGCCTTGGGAGAGGCCTATGTCCAACGGTGGACTCTTGCAGGCTGATGATGTTAAAACTGCACACAGACAAAGTCGCGGGGGACAGCTAGTAGCTATAATATTACACTTATTTCAGTATATATTTGATTATTAACTTCAAAATTACTATCGAGAATCTACTAAATAATATTGGAGATCGTACTTGCTTAATTTGCACCGGTCGGATCTTTCATTGCAAAAATTAAAGGTCATAGGGATTCCACGTTTATTGACATTTAAATATATCGATAATAAAACAACATAACCACTCAAACGTCCCGGGAACTACTAAGCCGAAAGCGCACTGAAAGTTATCAACTCCTGTAGAATACAAATTCTCTAAAATACAAACTCACGTGCGAGTCTCACTCAAGTGACTTCACTCACTTCGAAACATAATCCATTGGCATTCTGTAAACATTCTAGAGCACTGTCGACGCGAAGTGAGTTCTTTGTTCACTTCACTTAAATAGTTCTCTGGAATGTTTACAGAATTACCAATGGATTAGGTTTCGAAGTGAGTAAAGTCACTTGAGTGAGACTCGCACGTGAGTTTCTATTTTAGAGAATAGGAATGCGACGCGCACAATAATTGCTGTTCTTGTCAATTAGGCGTGCTTCAGTTAATTAAAGTGTTTCTAGATTAAGCGCTATTAAATTTGTCGTCTACTGAAGTAAAATTTCAATACTAAATTCATTTAAAATAATTAATTTTTTTAATAAATAACAGTTTGATCTTTTGTGATTTTGTCTTCGCCACGTCAGTGGGACGGTTGAGTGGAAAGGGTGAATAAATAAAATAATGCATTTTCTTCTTAAAAATAACTCTCATGGTCTGTATTGCTACAAATAGCACTTTTTGATTTAACTAGTTCTA
The DNA here is from genome assembly GCA_947086405.1 of Esperia sulphurella. Lineage (NCBI taxonomy): Eukaryota > Metazoa > Arthropoda > Insecta > Lepidoptera > Oecophoridae > Esperia > Esperia sulphurella. Next base: position 5,023,945 of record OX352285.1, read on the forward strand.
AAAATACAGTAATTATAAGAAAATCAATTATTTACAACATGTGTACGCCGCCCAACCCCTCGTGGTGAGGCATAGTCCCTAGGACGCTGGCGCTATTACCTCGCTGGATTGCCAGGCTTACACGTTGTGCGAGGTAGGCGCCAGCCCTGAGGTCTCCGGAGGCGTGGACCAGCCTGGTCGACAGAGCCTTCACGAACGCCTTCGTGTCGGCTGACCACGGGCCCAGGGTCTCTACAGCGAGCGCCGCGAACTCGTAGTCAGCCGTCAGGTTAGAGTATTTGTGGCTAGTTCTCAATATCAAGTGAATAAAAACCTACCTGACTACATGGGATTGTGGTAACTAACAAAACACAGTGTAATAACATCGACATCTTTAAAAGTCGATAAAAGTGAAATCCCTTCAAACGTTTAATTTTTGCCATGACAAATCAGAGCCCTGATAATCAGTGACGGTAATTTTATTTTAATGTTTATTATTTAATCAGATTTAAATAATATATACTGATATTTAATATACTAAATTTGCGATTTGATTAAAGTAGTTCAGTAAACAACACCAGTTCAGATCCTGCACTAGTTTGATTACACCCGCATAAAACTACATTCAGAGAATAAAAAGGTGCATCCACACTTTGAGCATTCGTTTGTGAGCATTCAAATGTGGATCTTTGGGACAACCTTACGAAGAAGACAGTCAACGCCGCTCAGGATGTTGTTGGGGCTGCCGAGGCACTGCAGCGCATCAGGCATGTTTGCTGAAGCTCGTGTCGATGGCTATCATGAAAAAAATAGCCGCCTCGATGCTGAGCCGTGTCCGCGGCGGCACCAACAGCATCCTACGCGTTATAGCGAGCCGAGTCGACTGCCCCACATTGTGACACTCGATTCGGTTACAAATAACTTGTATTTTTTTAAAATTTTAATTTAACATCAACTAACATAGTAACATCTAAGAGATAAAAAGCTGCCTAAATTGTACTATTGATAACTTGTAACTGTATTTGTTTGTATAGTTTATAAGATTCTACTAACAACAATATGGACAGTCTGATTTTTTTTTATTTGAAAATAACGTTGCCACCTGACAATCTGCACTGCTCAACATCCACACCGAGTGCTCGATGCTCGCAAACAAATGCTACAGGTGAGGACGTAGCTTAAGTTGTATAATAAATTCAGGGCTAAGACCTGGTGTTAACCAACGCTAAGCGAAGCGATATCTGTGTATAGAATTGTGACCAATAGAATAGGATATTTGAAACTAATCACGTTAAAATCCGAATGTTTTTTTTAAATATAATTTCAATATTTCGGATTTTAATGTGATTAGTTAAGATTTATAAATTAATTAGTCAAATGATTTGAAACGACAGAGTCTGTGATGTAATAACGTCCATCAGTCCATCAATAGAGTCAATAAACAAAGATTATGTGTGGAAACCAAACGTGAACTATATCATTCTCGGGGAAGGAATCTGTTTTCAAACAGCGTGATGTCACGTTGCTCGTATGTCATCAGTGGAGAGTTACGGTGACAATTTTTTCGTTTCATTTTAGTATTTTGAGGGAATTAGAAAAAATTACATTGTCTTTTTTTAGACAGATTTCTGAAACAAACGTGTCCCCTATACTCTGAAAGAATTTTTTTATTTAAGCTTTTACCCTTTGGGTAAATATACTTTGAAACTACTAAATAATAATATTCCACCTATGTAAGTGACATTTTATGTATGGCAAAAGAAACAAATGTTAAATTATGAGAAGTTAGCATTTATCGAAACAGAATGGTTTCGAAGTGAGTGAAGTCACGTGAAAGAGACTCGCTTATGCCAACGATCTCTATGTACTACTAGATGGAGCGTTCCAAACAATTGCTCTGTTCCACGCAAGTAACCACAACTCTTTCACATTCACTTTGAAACTTGTGCAGTTACTACGCAGAACATTTAATTATTTACTAAATATTGACATTATTTAACCGTAGCGTCGATATTTACTAATAATTAAATGTTCTGCGTAGTAACTGCACAAGTTTCATTGTGAATGTGAAAGAGTTGTGGCTACTTGCGTGCAACAGAGCGATTGTTTGGAACACTCCATCTGGTAGTACATAGAGATCGTTGGCTTATGAGTTTGTATTTTGGAGAATAGCATTACAGTTCCAATAACGTTATCCTTTTGGTCGACACCTCCGCCCAGCTTTGGCTAACTCTGGGCCTAATATCTTAACATACTTGGGTACACATTTTTTAAACACACATTCAAATGTATAATTAAATAGACACACAACTACACAGGCAATACACATATAAGAAAAGAGTTGCTGAATAACTTTTTTAACTTTAAATAAATAAATATATGCACAGCCGTTTGGTTGCCGGCTTAGAATAGGACCACCAACAATCTTACCGTGGGTGTCGTCAAGGCGACTAAGGGATTGCAGCAGCGTTTTCCTGTGTATATTAATGCGATCAATCCGCCAGCCAAGCGTGGTGATTATGTCAAATCCCTCAATAGACAGTCCATCAAGTGACATTCTATTTCTATGGCTTATGTTCAGCAGTGGACGTATTTCGGCTGATGATATAATAAATATATTTCATTCCTATACATTTCAGTGTTCCAATTGTAATGACAAAAGCAAACGCTACTTGCGTCTCGGAAACGAAATGAACTAAAGTTCATTTACGCGATCGCCCGCTGGCCTCGGAAGCGGCGCTATACACTTTATAATGATTAGGAACGCTCGAAAGTATACCTTTTGAAATTGGACACGAACAATTCACAATATGGACCAACTTGTACAAATTGTACAAAGTTGTCTGTCGCTGATGGGAATCGTACCCACGACCCCTGGGGCTCGAGTCCAACATACTACGCCTACGAAGCGGTCTTATCAAATGACTTTGTTAGTTAAAAAAGTTATTTAGTAAAATAATTATAATGAATCCTTTCTTTTTAAAAATATTCCCGCGTACTATCAAATATGCTTTTTAGACCTAATCAGTCCATGTTACCTATCCATATATTGACTGAAGCTTACCTCTCAAATATGTATTTTATGTATACATCAATAAGGTTCCATTCTGGAGGCACACGTTTAAAATTTAACAGGGCCAAACTTAATTTCGTATTTATCTCCATAATACCGTGTGACCGGGATTGCATCAATTTTAATGCAGTCAAATTGTAACCTTGTGCCTTCAGAATCGGGTCCATTTTACTGTATATCCTATTTATTTTAAGAATATACAGTTGCTGGCAAGGATTTGGAGCTCAGATTTGTACCAGGTAACTATAATAGTCAGAGATCAAGAGATAAGCTCCAAGATCCGTGCAGGCAATTTTTTTCTGCCTATACTTGCTGAACTTAAGAAATAATAAATATGCCTTTACCTTACTCCGTCTTAATGAATTATTTTAAGATGCAAAGAGATTTTTAAATATGAACCTCATAATTTGGCTAATTTTCGAACATTCCTATATTCAAGTATAATTTAGTCGTTCCGTAAATATGCCGTGCTGTTTCCTCTAAAAATAATAACTCTACCTTTATAACTTCCTTTCAAAAAACCTAGCCAGACCATACAAATTTAATATATCTTTTTTTGTATTCAATGCATACTGTCAAATATTACTTCTCCCACCAATCACACCTAATTTTCTTAATAATAACTAAAATAAAACTACGCTGCTTTCACTCAGCACCGCCGTTGCCTGCATTGTTCTTATCCACAAATGCACTGAAGACGACTTCGCACTCCGGCCGGAGATTCCTGAAATTCTCCACTCCCTGCGCAGTGACGCCTGTGTTGGAGAAATCTATGCGCGTTAGATGCGGCGCTGACGTCGCCAAATGCACCAAACTCCTATCTGTTATATGACGGTACCCGGTCACTGAGAGGATACGCAAGTTGGACCTGTCAGGTCTGGCGCCTAGGTCCCTGGCTCCTAGCAGGCCGACGGGTCGGCCTCTCGCGTCTCTAGCAGCAGGATAAGGTCCGTTTGGACCTATGTTTACATAGTTGATTTGATCCCCGTCAGCTCTGCCGAACCTACGGATAGCAGAATCTGTGACTAGGGAAGAAGCGTCAACATGAGGTTGGGATGAGGAGTAGAATACGTTGCGAATGTTAGGCCTCCAGTTTCGGTTGCGCATGGAATGGAAGATGGGCCGGCTTGGCAGCAAGCGGTACACGGCATGCAACTGTTGACCAACGTTGACGTACAGTATATGGTGACGAGGTTCCCCTTCTCTGTTTTCAGGCTGCTCTTGTTCCAGCCTTTGCGGCCGGATGGGGCACTGTATTATGACCGGGTCTTGGTCCTGCCGGAACCGTACAACGTTTTCAAACCGCCGCCGCCTGCTGTGCCCGCGTCGGCCTCTCCTCTCGTTAAAGATACCTCGGCGTTCTCGAACTTGCACCTGAGCTTGAGCTTGTTCATCTGGAGCTGGCACTATCTCATCTTGACCTGGTCTGTTTCGCACTTCGCCTTCTTGATTCTCCCCTTGGCCTTGATTCTGATCTTGACCTCGTATCTCAACTTGCACCTCAACTGCACCTTGTTCCGTTGAATTTATGGACGCATTAAGAGCGACTCCGACGGCGTTCTTCCGTTTCTTCGGAGCACCGCTGTCTTCGTCGTCCGAATTATCTGAATCTGCTTTCTTGTCAGCATTATTTGGAGGCAAATTTTGAGCGTTGCTAGGAATAGGGTCAGGATTGCGATCGGAAGGATTATCGACGGATTCTCTGCTGATTTCCAAATCCAAACGAATATCTATAGTTCTCGACGTGCTGGCTCCTTCGTTGACTTCTCCATGGCGTCTCCTCTTCGATCTCGCAGCACTTCTATCAGGATTACCCGAATGCCGTGTCTTGCGCTTACTTTTCCTTCTAGATTTTTCACCCGAGTTCTTGGCGTCATCAGGGGTTTTAGCGCCATCTGGCGTTTTAGCGTCATCAGGGGTTGCGGCACTATCTGGGGTCTCAGCATCGTCTGGCGTTTTACCAGTATCCGGCGTTTTAGCGCCGTCTGGTGTCTTAGCACCATCTGCAGTCTTATCGGTTTTAGTGTTATCGGACATCTCTGTGTCAACTGAGATCTTAGCGTCATCTGCTGTATTAGCATCACCTACCTTTGTATCATTAGACCTTACTACCTCAAACGAATTCTTAGAATCATCTGACTTAGCCTCATCTGACTTATTAACATTATCTGAATTCTTAGCATCATCTGCCATCTTAACTTCATCTGACATTTTAGCATCGTCTGACATATTAGCCCCTACTGGGATCTTAACATCATCTGCACTATTAGCATCATCTGTGGCTTTACTTTCATTATACTTTGGTTTCTTCTCACCGCAACTCTCTTCGTCGCTGGTCTTCCGTTTGTGCGAGGGCCCCGGCGCCGGCTCGTGCTGGTCGGCGGCGCCGGGGTCTCCGCCGCCGTACTCCCTCGGCCGGCGCCTCACGTTGTGTCGTTCCTGCCGCATCTGTTGGTCCTCGTCGTTCGATGCGCGTAGACTCACTTCGATTCTGTGAAATGACATCAACATTAGACCATCATAAAAAAGGTCGAACATTTTATATCATCATCAGCCGAAATACGTCCACTGCTGAACTAAGCCTCACCAATCGAATGCTACTTATTAAATTAATTTATTATGTTGGGCTGTCCATTAGAAGATTTGCCATAATCACCATTGACATTATTAATGTGCGTGAATATGATTACTTTTATATTTACATATGTATTGGAAATTTCCTAAAGAAGATTTTGCTAAGAATTCATTGTCTAGTTTACAATAAGGGGGAGCGTACAAGTGGGGGGGGGACGCACCTAACTCCCTCATTACATATGTTGAAGTCCGGGTCATCCTGACACTGGCTGCTTATATACTCGTCCTCCTCATCCATATCCTCGTAGCTACTGTCGGAAGAGTCCAACATGAGCTGGTACATTGGCTCCTGCAATAGAGCAAGATTACAAAGATTAAATGTTGTCGGTTCGGTCGGTGATAAAAGTTGTAATCGGCACGTCGGCACGCAAGTACATCTATACTATTTTGAATAATGCAGTTAGCGGTAGTGTTCTATAAATACGACGAACTTTTCATGACTAACAGAACGAACAAATATGTAATCTGTGTTTACTTGGTTTGTTAGTGGGCTCGATTCTAAAGGCAAACAATTAAAATTTGACAGCACTAAAATTAGTTTCGTCTTTATCTTCATAATACCGTGTGACAGGGATAGCAAAATTTTTAGTGCTGTCTAATTTTAACATTGTACCTTCAGAATCAGGCCCATTATTTATTTATTTTCAACAAAATTCAATAGTAGATAAGCATTGTTCTTTACTATTTAAATTAATAATTTTTGACATGATTTTATATAAGTAGTAATAGTTTATTCTATTTTTGGCATGTAATAATAATTACCAATAAAATTGATTATGATTAGTGTCGTTAAAAAAATTGTAATCGGCACCTAAGTATATGGAATATGCTATTCGGACTGACGCATGCGCCATCGCCAGATCCAGCCCAGTCGGGGCTAAAGTGAAGCACCCACCTCGTCTATCTCCCACTGCTCCAGCTCGTGGTGCGGCGGCAGCGCGTCGCCCTTGCAGTGCGTGTGTCCGGCCGACGCCGGCCCCGGCGCCGCGGGCCCGCCCGGCGCCAGGGCCGGCGCCAGGTAGAGCTCCTCCAGCTCCGGGACCCACCCGAACGCCGACACCTCCGAGTCGCCCACGGGCGAGCCGCGCATGTCCAGGATCTGGTCAACTTGTACATTTTACACTCTCACGCTCAGCTGAAATGGCCTTCCGCAGGATTTTGTCAATGTCAAGTGTCTAGGGGAGCACTCTTTAACGGAGTAAAGCTGTGGGTTGTGCCGCTAGAGCACCGAGGGAGTGTCGCTCAGATCACAGGATATCACCATAATATTGACATCATCATCAGGTTATTTCTGTCTCCACTGCAGGAGCACAACCCTCTCTCATCTGCCGGAGACAGACGGAGGATTTGGCCTACACTCCCCGCGCTGGCCAGACGGGTTGGGGAGGCCTGATTGATGTGCTGAATAATAATAATGTACATAATATTGTAATTACTTGCTATTCGTGGGTTGGGCGGGTACTAAGAGGCCCATAACTCTGAAAATACAGCTAACTGAGTTTAGCCGCCATAGTAAGCACTAGCTTTTGCTCCGCGTACGTTTCGATATTTACACATGTTCACTGCTTTTAACGATAAACTTGCTTTTCCGTAGGAATTGATGTTTTTTGAGATAAAAACTATCCTATGTCATATTCCAGGACCTAACCTATATGTGTCACAAGTTTCATCCCGACATGGCAGACGGTTTATTGGTTGATATTAGTGGGGGGGGGGGAGTACCAGGTTCCATACAAGAACCCACTATATTTTGACAGTCATAGATACCTGTACCTCTGGAGCTCACGATTCGAAAATAAATGTCATACGATCAATAAAATAGCGGTTCCCGGCTTAGAATATGCCACCCCCAATCTTCCTGAGAGTGTTATCGATTAAAGGAATTGTCCCAGGGACGGGCAGCAGCGTTAGTCTGTTTACATTAAAATCATTGCTGCGATCACCAATCCGCCTTCCAAGCGTGATGATTATGGCAAATCCCCCAATGGATAGCCCACGAAAAGTGTCATTCTATTGGGGAGGCTTATGTTCAGCAGTGGACGTATTGCAGCTGATGGCGATTATATAACCTTAAGTTTTCTGAAGCCGTATCTGGTCGCCAGCGAGGCGTAGGCGACGAACTCCGTCATCCGGATGCACTCCCGCATGATGAGGGTCATCAGGTTGCCGATCTTGCTGAGCGGCAGCAGCGACGCCGGCTCCAGCCACTCATTCTCAGACACGTCCAGGTACTGAAACAGTCATACCGCGAGGTTTACCACAGGTCACCTCAAAGTTTTCCCCCAGGAGCGATCGGTCTACTTTCCCCATCGGTCTACTTGTCCAAATGTTCAACTTTCCTTATCTGTCCACTGGTTTTTCCCCATTCGTCTAATTTCCGATCGGTCCACTTCCCCCACCGGTCTACTTTTCCAAACTGTCAATTTTTCATACTATTTGTTCTACGATTATCATTACCATTTCTATGGAGAAATACTAACCCTAGACATAGACATACTTTATTGATAACTGCCGTTACAGGTCAAATAAAAATTATAAACAAATTAAATGAAATCAAATTATAAAGCAAATTAAACACAATTAAATATAAAAACATCAATAACTAACATAAATATAAAAATGTCAAATAAAATTCTTAAAACTAAATAAACCAAGTTAATGCGTTAGACTAGAGGTGTCTTTACCAAAATAAACGTTCTCGATGAGATGTTCAATGACCTGTCGAGTGACAGAGCTCGTTGGTTCGGCTCCCACTAAAGTCAGACAGTACGGAATATTTCTATTCCTTATTTGTCTGGTTCGATGCCAAGGCTCAGTTCTCGGTTAAACTTATTTTTTATAAATAAAATGGTTCAATATTTCAAGTACATTCACATTTCACCAACACGGATGTAATAGCAAATTCGTAATCAGAATTAGCCGTGTGGTTTCCGGTAGAGTAGAACAGGACCACTCAAACTCTTTCCGTGGATGTCGTACAAGGCGACTAAGGGAATACATTATAAAACATCAGTCAGGAGTCCCTAACCCGTCTGGCCAGCGCGGGGAGTGTAGGCCAAATCCTCCGTCTGTCCCCGGCAGATGAGAGAGGGTTGTGCTCCTGCAGTGGAGACAAAAATAACCTGATGATGATGTTGATGAATCAAAAAACAAAACTACGTCGAATGGTCCGGGTAACACAGGCCGTTCGACGTAGTTTTTTTTCTGATTACGAGTTTACGATCTTACGAGCATTTTGGGGAGTGTGCCCAGGAACTGCAAGATCTGATCTGATCTGATGACCCCCATCCCCGTTTCATCACCGAACTACCAAGCGCGGTGAGGGACTTCATCCTCAAGTAGTAGACATACCACGCGCTGCACGAAGCGTTTAGCTTCCCCTTTCATAATGTGGACTGCTAGGAAATGTATCTGTACCAACATTTCTACAGCAGATGACACGGATAACAAGTAGTCGGCAAGAATAACTAGGACGTTTTCCGTGTATACGTGATGTCGGTCAGTTTTAACTTTTATCATCATCAGGTTATTTTTGTCTCCACTGCAGGAGCACAACCCTCTCTCATCTGCCGGAGACAGACGGAGGATTTGGCCTACACTCCCCGCGCTGGGCAGACGGGTTGGGGAGACCTGATTGATGTTTTATAATGTATTCCCTCAGTCGCCTTGTACGACATCCACGGGAAAAGTTGGAGTGGTCCTATTCTACTCTACCGGAAACCACACGGCAACTATCATGAGTAAACATTATTATTTAGTATATCATCATCATCATCATCAGCCTGCAAGAGCCCACTGCTGGACACCTGTCTCTCCCAAGGCGCGCCACTGAACCAGATCTTCGGTTCTTCTCATCCAGTCTCTGCCAGCTGCTTATTTAGTATATATGCATTGTAATTACTCATTAGACTATTTATTCATTATTGATTATTATTTTACATCATTAACATGTAAGAGTCTTTATTTACTCCGACGTTGATACCTTAACAGAAATACCAGCTTCGGTATTTCCGGACAAGTACAATTTGGATATTTTTAAAGGAAGAGTGAATAGGCATCTTCTGGGTAAGCGCGCTCCACCTTAGGCCTCATAGTCACTTACCATCAGGTGAGGTCAAAAGCAGAAAAAAAAATTATGAGTTACAGCGTTTCTGCTTTTTTGCATCGGAAACATCCTCACCTCCAGTTTGGGCATGTAGTCCTGTATCTTGAAGAGGAAGGACTTGTCCACGGGCAGGTTGTAGCACCGGGTGCCGCGCAGCGACAGCCTCGTCAGAGTTGGGGGGAACTGGTTGATACCAGTCTGTAAACAACAAGTATATATTCACTATTCAACATCTTATTAATAAAAACGTAACTTACATACAAACATACATGGTCCTTGGTCCCAGAGGGGCAGGCAGAGACGATGTATCGCTACTTTGCGCAATCTAATGTCGCAAAGCGGCTTTCCTTTTCGCCCCGTGATGTGTTGCGAACAACATCGCCGCCTTGTTGAGGTACCACGGTTGCTAGGGAAATGGTCCACCTCATCAGAGCCCCGCATGACTCGATAAGGCTTATAGTGCCCGGAGTTCGCCCAGCTCAGGGATATCAGCACGCTTGCGACTCAGCTAGCCCCTGGACACGCATCCATCGGCACGGCAGACCTTGGAACTTAGTGAGAGGTGGCGGTGGCAGCTGAAGCGGTGGGAATGGTGCAGCGATACATCGTCTGCGTCACTGGCGCCCCTACCTGCCAAGAGCATTGGACGAAATATAAACCAGGGGATGGTCGTGAGGGGAGAGGGGAGAGAAAGGGAGATCTCGCACCATGTAAACACTTGCTATGGCTGAACACAACAAACGGACCAGTATATAACAGTAAACCCCCCCCCCCCCCCCACACACACACCCTCCCAGACACACACCCTCCATACACACACGCACACACACACACGTACACTGTTAAATATAACTCTGGCACAGATATTAGGGCCTCATTGAACCGTGGTAACTTCAATCATGTTTCTGAAAATAAATAATATGTATTTGTTAATCAATATGAAACGCACTACACACCTTCTTACAGTTGATGTTACAATACTCCAGACTGAGCGAAGTGAGCTTAGTGCACTGCAGCTGCAGATCCTTGAGCATTTGCTGTGTGACAGTGAACTGGGGGCCCGAACACGAGCTGTCCGTCTGCGTGACCTCGTCCGCCCGGTCGGTGTCGAAGTCGTCTGACCACGACGGCGCGCCGCACAATCTAGTCATCATATTTCATCATCAAAATACGTCCGAAATTCGTCCACTGCTGAACATAAGCCTCCCCAATAGAATGGCACTTTTGGTGGGCGGTCCATTTGGGGGTTAGCCATAATCACCACGCTTGGCAGGCGGATTTTGGTCTTAATATAAACAGGAGAACGCTGCTGCCTGTCCCTGGTGCAATCCCTTAGTCGCCTTGAACCCACGGGAAGATTAAAGGTTAAGATTTCACAGAGTTTGATTGAAAAAGGATTTAATTTAGAAAATGTATTAAAGGGAATACATTATAAAACATCAATCAGGCCTCCCCAACCCGTCTGGCCAGCGCGGGGAGTGTAGGCCAAATCCTCCGTCTGTCTCCGGCAGATGAGAGAGGGTTGCGCTCCTGCAGTGGAGACAAAAATAACCTGATGATGAAGATGCTAAATCCCTCAGAATACTATTAAAAATTATTTATCTGGTCTCCTGAAGAGTACAATTTCTAAGTCAGATCCCTTTCAATACGTCCTATTTCGGATGGTGATGAAACCTTTGTGTGAAACTTAGTGAACAGATATAAATAGTTTAATAATTACGATCAAAAATAAAACATAAATAACTTTATACGCACATATGTAATTACACGAGGTTTGCTTATACATTTAGGGTCATTACGAGCCCTTCGGAACACCGCCGGGGATCGATTTGTGAGATCTGTTGCTGGCAAAACCAGAGCGATATGACCGAATCCAAACAGGTCATCGCAAAATAATTGCAAGATGGAAATAGAACAAGTAATGGATTCCAGTTTACTTTAATAATATTTACAAAAGCACGCAGTCCATTATACCATCCATTGTAAATGGTTGTCGAGTAAGCAATCATGGACGAATAAGTCAGGCAGAGCCTTGGCAAAGGTTGTTCTTCCAAAGCGGGTCGCTGAGACAACGGAGTGAGTAAAGTAAGATGTTTTCTTACCTAGGCAGTTGTTGTGCGCTGATGTGTAGACGAGCATGCTGGCGAGCCAGAGGATATGGTGGTCCAGCGCGCCTGTGGCGTATTTCGACCCCTGCTGGGGCAGCTGGGGCTGGGGCAGCTCCTGCTGGGGCAGCCTCAGCAGCGGCATCCACTGCTGGGGGGTTTACGACTGCGACATTATCTGCTAGGGGATCCACGTCGGCCAAGCCACCGTTTCCTGGGGCATTTACTACAGGAGAGACTGCTGCATCAGCAGCCGCTGCTGTGGGATTCACAACTGGAACAGAGTCTGCTAAGGGATCCACGTCTGCGCCACGCTCTGCTGAGACATCCTTCATAAGGGCATCTTCTGCAACAGTCGCTACTTCTAGAGGATTCACGACTAGAGCATCTTCTGCTAAAGGATCCACGTCTGCGGCTCGCTCTGCTGAGACACCCTTCATAGGGGAACGTTCTGCAACAGCGGCTACTGCTGGGGGATTCACCACTGGGGCATCGTCTGCCAAGGGATCCATGTCTGCGGCACCTTTTTCTGGAGCATCTTCTACAGCTATCGCAGCGGCAGCCACTGCCGTGGGATTTTCGACTACGGCATCATGTGCTAAGGTATCCACGTCTACGGCTGCATACGCCCCGCTTTCTGGGACATCTTCTGCTGTTACATTATTCGCTGGGGCACGCTTTCCTTCTGCATCTTCAGCAGTTTCATTCTTTACTGCAGCACATTCTGCTGATGCAACCTCTGCTGGGACGCCCTCAGCAGCCCCATTTGTCGGGGCACCCCCTGCTGAGGCACTCTCGCCAGCACCACCTACAAAAGTAAACGGTTGAATCATTTCTGCATAATTGGGTTCAATTATTAATTGAAAAATCGAGGCTTATTTATATTTCTTTAGAAGTCATCATCAGGTTATTTTTGTCTCCACTGTAGGAGCACAACCCTCTCTCCTCTGCCCGAGACAGACGGAGGATTTGGCCTACACTCCCCGCGCTGGCCAGACGGGTTGGGGAGGCCTGATTGATGTTTTATATTGTATTCCCTTAGTCGCCTTGTACGACATCCACGGGAAGAGTTGGAGTGGTCCTATTCTACTCTACCGGAAACCACACGACTTTAGAAGAGTAGCGGTAACTTTTCCGTCATTAATTTGTTCCACTTTAGTACCAGAGAATACTAAATGTTACCGCGTAAAGAAGCTACATTCTCCGGCCAGATTAACGTCGCTAGCAAAATATAGCACGGCGCGGAGTATAAGAGAGAAGCACTTATGTGTCGACGTATAACGTTGTCCCTCTCTCTCTGTGAAGGGTACCTGTGCGGCCCCGGCCGCTAGGCCCGGCGCTGCTGTCGCTGGTGGATGGCAGCAAGTTGTTGTTGTCTGCGTCGCCCTCGCCGGGCTTACTGTCCTCGCCGTCGCGCCGCGCGCGAGTCACGTGGCCCAAACAACTAGGTACGGTGTAACAATAACTCGTCATTAACATCACGAAATCACATGTACATAATGCTTACGCCATGGTCCCAGAGGAGTAAACAGAGACGGTGTATTGCCACTTTGCGCAATCCAATGTCGCAAAGCTGTTGTCGTGATACCCCTTGACGTGATGTATTGCGAACACGAATTTAAGAAGTATTTCTAGACCTTGTATTGGTTATTTATCCAGACATGAGAGAAATCATCAAATCAACAGGCTATTAATATGTCCCCACTGTTGGGGCACAGGCCTATCGCCTCAACGAAGACGCATGGGCTTCACGGTCCACTACTCTGGCCCAGTGCAGGTTGGTGAACTTCCTCAGGATATTTCACTTCACCGAAAAGCATGCGGTAATAAATCGTACTTCAGTTACATAGAAAACAATTGAAATTACAAATTTCTTTATTTACTACACCAAATTGCCTTAATATTAATTTTGTGAAACACATGGAATAATGACCGATTTCCTGAATTATTAGAACAGTGGAGATAAATGGAAAAGTATCCCCCCTAGTAGAAAAGAGTGGAAAAAAATTCTTCTTCCTCACTAGTAGGGACAGACCAGTAGGGATATGTGGAATAGGCCGAATAACGCTAATTTTGTAAAACGCTAGTAAGTGGCCTGGGGCTAAAAAGATTGCAACTTTTAAAAAAATAAGCCATAAACACTTGCCACACTGGTTCCATGTAGGTTCACTCACCCCCTGGCCTCCTTCGCGAACCCGCAGATCAGTAACTCCGTGGTGGTGTCGGTGAGCACATTGTTAAGCAGCCAGCGGAGCCGGGCGCGCCCGCTGGTGTGCTGGCGCGCGTCCACCGAGACCCACAGCGTGCGGTCGCGGATCAGAGAGCCGAGACGAGTACACGTGCTGTGGTAACATACAACTGGTGATCGTTATCAGCCGAAATACATCCACTGCTGAGCATAAGCCTCCCCAATAGAATGACACTTTTGTTGAGTCTGTCCATTTGGGGATTTTTTACATACTCACCACACTGGTGCGATCCCTTAGTCGCCTTGACGACAGCTACGGGAAGACTGGGGGTGGCCCTATTCTAAGCCAGGTATCACATTGTAGGTGGTCATGTAGTGGTATAAAACTTAATGGACCTAGTCCTAAGACCCGTATGGAACGACGATGGTTTGGTTGCAGTTCTTTATTACAGATTTTAGTGGAAAATATGTATTAAAATGCATTCAGTGTTTAACCAAAAAAAAAAGACATATTATGTTCATGTGAGAAGAAATAAGCACGATGCTGGCGTCTCACTCGCATGACTGTTGCAGCCCCTCACATTATAATAAATAAATAAATATCTCAGACATTCACACCAATTATCCAGTCCCAAACTAGGCAGTCTGTGGTATGGTTACTAGATAACAGATAGACATACTTAAATAAATATATAAACATCCAAGACTTGGGTACAAACATTCATATTCATCATACAAACATTTGCCCCTAGCGGGATTCGAACCCGCAACCTCCGGTGTGGCTTCATCTATCATATGTCTATTGGTGACTGTATGAACGCAACATTGATTCTACCTCTATAGGCTCTGGTGCATGCCTCTCCTCAAACCATAATAGTAAACTCATTACTGAATGCGGCAACTACAGTGCCTGGACAGTCCCTGGATGTCCGTGCATCGCAATGAGATCCGCAAATAACTTGATAAACATACCTGAAGGTATATGAATATAATTATGTTGGTATTTTATCTTTAGTAAAAAAAAATTAATAACTTTCATTTTTATTGTTATCATTATTTTAATAATAATAAATAATTTTTAATATAGGGATAAATAAATGATCATTATTATATCCACTTCCTTAGGCGCAAGAAAAAAAAATGAATTAGTTTGCTGGTTCTTGCACTTGTCTATCCCCAATGGGAATTGAACCCACAACCTCTGGGGCTCCAGTCCAATGACTAAGCCACTAAATAAATGAGGTGGTCATAAAATAAAACTTACTATCCAAGAGCCTTCAGATCCTGTGGAGTGCAGTGCTTCAGTATGCAGAGCAGCACATCGTCCGACAAGTCCAGAAGTTGTGCCTGACCGTCGTAGCCCATCTCCAGCGTTTCCATCATCTCCACTGTCTCCATCTTCTCTACGGCTTGCTTCTTTGCGGGTGGAGATCCTGGGAGCAAAATATTTTTGTTTTCATGTGAATAGCTACAAATGTTGAGGGATGTTGACAATTGAAAGACTCAAAATATTACTTGCTATGCAAATATCATACACTAGCTGAAAGGTGAATCAGTGTCCTAGGTACAGCCTACCCTAAAGCTGAGCATTGGGGAGCATTCATAAACCATGTGATTCCATTTTGAACTCTTGACCCTTCATCCCCCCCTCACTGTATGTAGTCTACAGTGACTTTTGACCTGATAAGAAAAGTCTAAGTGGTTGTCTACATCATTTGGGGAATATCTATCAAATTTTATTACAAATTAGGACCCTTCGAGATGGGCAATGGAAAAGAGAAAACCACAAAGAGATGGGAGGATTACTTACATCAAGGCAATCTTGTAGAAATAGAACAGAATGGCCCAAACTGGAGGAGGCGTATGTCCAAGGACACCTTTACCTTACAAACGCAGATGCTGACACCAGCATCGGAAAATAATGCTTTTTATCTAAGTGATTTCAGTACCTTACAACTCAAATATTTCATTGTTCCCTAAAAGATTAAGATTGACTACTGAATCATCTATTCCTAACTTAATATTTATGTTGATATTTTAGGTACTTGCCATCAAGTATAATATCCTAATTATTCCTAATGGCAATTTGAAAAGCCATAATGGCTAATTAATAAATAACCCATTTCTTAAATAGTACAACACAATGCAAATTCTTTATCCTGTTTGTCTTTCAAATAGAGGCAAAGTCTGTGTTTGTAACAAATAAAACCTCTTTCAACCAAGATTGGCAAACATATAACAAAAAAATTGCAATTAATTTGATCAAGCAGTTTCCTAAATACAAAAGACATATTGTATTTAGGAAACTCTTTCTTTCTCTTGCATATTACCTTTCAATTTAGGGCGAAAACTAGAATTTATTAGCTAAAACTTTGCAGGGACACCGATTTTCCAATTAGTGTAGAAGTACCCTTATAAGATATATTTGCCCCCAGATGGACCGACAACCTGAAGAAGTTGGCCAGAACCGGCTGGATGCGAAGGGTGGAGGAGTGTGGTGGCATGGAAGGTGGGGTGGAAGGCCTATGGCTAGTAGTGGATGTCCAAGGGCTGATATGATGATAGGTCAAAGTGTACAAAAGGGGGCTCTATGGAAAAACCCTGGCAAGAAAGTTTGTCCGGAGGCACCTCTGTGGCTGGCTTAGAACTTTATATCCTGTTTAGGTAGGTACCTATCACAAAAAAAACTACACAGAATCAAGATTGGCAAACATATTGATTTTCTGATTTACTTATCAATCACATACCTAATTTGACTGAAGAAACATTAACTACATATAATTAAAACTTAAATAAAAATCAATAAGACAATGGGAAGACATAATAAAACAGACCCTAGAATCGTACTGGTCAAGAGTGGCACAAAACAGGGCATACTGGATGGATTTGGAGCAGGCCTATGCTAGAAGGCCAATCGAAATATATAATATAAATAATCCTTAGTATTACGTGTAATAATTTTGGAAATAAAGGGTATTATTATTATTATAATTAAAACATGGTGACCATTAACAATAATTTCTATTTTTACTCCATTTCCTGTAATGACAATGCAATTTCAATTCTAAATCGCAGCAGCTTGTTAGTACTTTTTTGATTTTGTTTTGGTCCACATAATTCGCCAAACTGATAGACAAAACTTTAATTTCTTAGTTCAAGAATAATTGACATAGAGACAGCTACAAGATCGGGATATTCCGAATCTGTAGTTATTGATAGACCCTAGCATATGAGCAGGCGCTAGTTTTCCGAGTAAATCAATGA
Organism: Esperia sulphurella; assembly: GCA_947086405.1. Lineage (NCBI taxonomy): Eukaryota > Metazoa > Arthropoda > Insecta > Lepidoptera > Oecophoridae > Esperia > Esperia sulphurella. The sequence continues at coordinate 5,041,293 of OX352285.1, forward strand.
AAGCTGTGCGTCTATACCAACTATGCGAATCATTTTCTCGAGCATACCTTCAACATCAAATATTCAAATTAAATGATTACTTACCATCCTGGATGCAACCGCTATCATCCATTTCCCCTTTGGCATCACTATCGGGCTGCAAAGTGCCCATTTTACACTAAATTTAACAAAGAAACACCACCCCAAATGAAAACCAGTTATGTCCGTCCATATGAAAAGCCAAACACAATATCACAAAGGAACGAAGATGAAAAAGGTTAAAGGACCATTAATGCGAGGTGAAAAATAAACAACTTCGTTTTTGGAATGATTCCAAGACGTAGGATGCACAATTTCCTCGAAATACCTACTTTACCAAAAACTCAACAAATCTCACAAATCACGGACTCACAGACAGACATTGTTTTTTTACTCTTTTTTTTATAAGGCTTAGTCAGTCAGAAACAAAAAGGTAAGCAGTACCAAATGTTGCTATTGTCGAATATCGCGGCCATGTTTGTTAGCCTGCCTCATGAAACTTTTCAAGTAGCAGTGACGATGGATTAGATTATTCGTTGTAAATATCTATTAAAAGTTACTATCACTTCAGTGAGAATATGAATGTGTTCTTACTGTAAATTGCCAACTAGCTCGTATCCCGTTCTCGTGCCCTATTTTAAGGAAAGCAGTGTTGCCAGTTTTTTATAGTATAAATCATCATCAGTAGAATCTTCTATCAGCATCACAGTAGGCCTATATCCAATAGAAGGATTTATAAGGGTCCAAGAACGTGAAGGAAACCAACCCTTTTCACTCTTATGGTAATTTTGCTGTTGCTAAAGTGAGAGAATGCTACTTTTAACAGGACGTCAGATACCATGTCCGTACACTGTTTCAGAAATCTAGAGATGAGGCGGACGTGCAAAACATGGATATCGATAATTATCGGATATCGATAATCAATAAAAATATATTACGTAGTCTAAAAATTATCATTATATTATTTAGTAAAAAATTGAAATTATGTTAACATGAAAATTTAATTCTGAAAGCACGCACTTAATTTGACAGCACTAAACTAGCTAATATTGTCATCTTATAGTGAAATAATTTTATTTCATTTTAGAGCTGTCAAATTTAAATCTGTGGCAACTAATTGCGTTATTATATCTAACAGTTGCCAGTGGAAAGTGAAACAGTATTCTATGTAAAAAATTAATCAGTTTATTTACTTACAACTATTTTATAAAACTACATGTTTTTTAAATAAAATTTAAATTTATTTAGTGTTAATCAATCAATAAATATAATCATAAAAGATTATAAAACATAAAAAAATTAAAATTTCATATTTTTATCATTAGTTATTGCCTGATGTCGATGGTATATGTATCGGTCGATTAGAAATCGATATCCAAGGATATGTGTAAGTCTGGAGATGATAACGTTTGCATTCCAAAAGCTGCAGGGCCTGATAATGACGTGGTACGCGATGTTACTGACGGATCCAAAGCTGCCGGGCCTGATGATGATGACATAGAGCGCGCCGTTTACCGATGCCAAAGCTGCAGAGCCTAATGATTACATTGGGTACGAGAACGTCTGAGGCCCCAAAATTTAAGGACCTGAGACGGAGAACACTACCGTGCCCGAAGTTAATGGAGCTGAAGTTGTAGAAATGCACTGAAAAGAAAATTAATATTTATTGGTCAAGAATAACAAAAAGAGTGTAAAATGAATCTTGCATTAAACATTTTTAAATTACGATTATTATATAATTATATTTATTACGATTATTATATTAATTATATATAAAAAAATTGGGTGTCAGTAATCCCAGCTAAGAACTATTTTATGTACTAATGAGTTTTTATTATTGTATATTTACTTTTCGCTCACGACGGTGAAGAAAATCAAGATAAAACCTGCTAGCCTGAGGAGAATTGACAAATTAGAAGACAACTGAATAGGCTTGCCCCTATTAAATACGTTTCCTTTTAAAAACTACTTACTCTTCCTGGCGACATAAATAATGTAGGCACAGCATTATCCTTCAGTATTCGATATTTATCATCGGTAATAATACAACACAATAATTTAAAATGTCTGGATCACACTCTATGGTGTTTTTTTACCGTCCAATCAGCTTCGGTGGACACCGCATTAATCCACTTTTCACATTAAATTTTTTTCATTAGGAAATCTAAATTGAAAAAATACGTGTGTGCACGTAAAAAATACGTGTATACTCATGTGCACAACACATCCAAAACACAAAAAACACTTTTTATACTTTTATCGATAAATTTTTGTCCAGCTCTATTTAAATATTTCTGTAAAATTACAAAACTAACAAAATATATGAAAGTACACTTATACATGCTCAATTAATATAAATATAATAAAAAGAAATTAATTTCCCTTACTTTTAAGCATAAATTTATCTCTTTAACATGGAAAATGGATAGGTAAACACAAAAAGAATGTTTACCTGTGAAAGTTTATAGTTTCGGATTGATTTTCTTTTCTCCCCATGCGAAATTTGCAGCGCCTTATCACACATACCATAGCTTACACCTTCACAAAATATTATCCTGCACTCTTATCACAAATCTGAAAGGATTTTAAATTAAAATAGTATTTCAAACTCGACTAGCACGCAAACCGTTGCATCAATCATTAATGCAACTAAATTCAAGATGCATTTGTCACTTGACAGCAGCGACCAAAGAGAATACAACAGCGACTATATTAGGGAACATTTTAATCAGCAGGGTAAAGTGGATACAAGGGCTACAGTTTTGACAAGTGGCTATGTACGCTTGATTAGTATTATGGCGGTTTCTATGGTTATTATTCTTCTGAGATTAGAGCGATAGAGATCGAAACGTATTTGCTTTTTGACGCGCTTGTTTAGGTAGGTATCAGATTCAGACTAATTTTTATAAAGGTATTCGTCTCCTTATTTTTGCAAATATTCCGAATTACCTATCTGGCAATTCTAGTTTTTCTATAAAAGTAATTTTTACGCAAGGAAAAAAGGATAAAAATAACCACTGTCACAAGACCGGTTGGACGATAAATGAAACATTTGGATTTAAAATTTCAACTTTAACTTATTTATTCAAATAAACATACATAAATACAAACCTACAGTGCAGGTACCTATATTTCATTCCAGATTAATAGTCCTATGAAAACAAACGCATTTGCGTCTCGAAAACAAAATACACAATAGATGGTGTTCCTAAGTGGACCGCAAAGTTTACTTGGTAATACAAACCTATTTTTGCTGCTGGTGACCCTTTCATGTATATGTTACCGAGACGTAAATAGCGTTGGTTTTCATAGGACTATTAATCTGGAATGAAATATACGTGAGTGTAGGCAGTGCTGAGTGCCGCCTGGGTGTGCGCTAAATACACCCCGACTTCAGGTTTTTTTTCCCATCGAAAACGGTATCCAAGGCCGCCATCCGTGGGCATGGCAACTGTGCTGTTGCTACGACGATATACTGCGGCGGCCAATCCGGAGAGGCGAAATGACTGTCTGCCCGCTGCGCGCGCACTACTACAGCCGAACAGTCATTACTGTCACAAGACTCTTGTTATTTAGTGTTTGTTATTGTTATACAGTTTTTCTTTTATATTTTAGGTGATAAAAGGTGTTTTTTAATAGTTTTATGTCCAGCCAAACAAGCACGTCGTCGTCACAGACGCTGCTCGGATGCCCTATTTGCGCTGACCAAAAGTTATACAAGGGCCAACGCGGCCTGAATATCCACCTTAGCCGGCGCCACATCCCGCGTATAGATGCACCGTCGTCACAACAGCACTTGCCCGACGACGGGGGCGGCAGTGCGGGGATACCAGCCGGCGCAGATGGGGCATCGGGAAGCACAACGTTCTCAGCTCGCCTCGCACATTTTAAACACAACGTGACTGTCGTTAAAAGAATCCCGAAGGCAGCGCGCCATACAGTCGCCAGAAGTCTCTCGGAACACATAGCCAAGGTAGTGCACAGCAACGACCAAGCATCCTGGGAAGCGTTACTTACATTCCCATACAAGGTACTCCACATAGAGCGAGGGAATCGAACCAATGGTCTTTCCTTGTCCTCATTCATTAAAAGAAACGCAGCCCAAAATCACTTTCCATCAACAGACCAAGGCCACGATCCTGTCGGCCACGCCCGCCCCTCATGCAGGGCCCGACAGGTTGAGAATAAGCTTGCTGAGGGCAATGTAAGAGGGGCCGCAAAACTTTTATTCTCCGGGGACTCCTTGGCTATAAACTCTTCCGAGCCACTTCAGGCACTTAAAGACAAGCACCCTACTCCTTCCCTCACGTTTCAGCTCCCGAATCCTCCTTCACCTACTCAGCAACCCCTTCAGGTTAGCGAGGAGGATACGCTGCATGCCATCCGCTCTTTTCCTAATGGTTCTGCTGGCGGCCTGGACGGCATTACCCCGCAACATCTGAAAGACCTTACCAACCCGGTGGTAGGAGAAGCAGGTAAGCACCTCCTCAGGGAAATTACTGCCTTGGTAAACCTCTTACTGGCTGGGCGGGTGACTGAGGAGGTAATTCCGATCCTCTACGGTGCGAACCTTATTGCGCTTACTAAAAAAGATGGGGGTATCCGTCCAATCGCTGTTGGCAGCACCCTAAGGCGCTTGGCATCAAAACTATGCTGTCGCGCATTCCATGATAGACTGACTATAAAATTCAAACCCCGACAGCTAGGTTTTGGTGTCAAAGGAGGATGCGAAGCGGCAGTCCACGCAGCCCGTACTTTTCTCAGTACCAATGATTATGAGGTTTTTATTAAAATAGACGTGAAAAATGCATTTAATTCGGTTGACAGGGGCGTCCTTCTCAAAGAAATTCAAAACGAATTACCAGAAATTTATGGATACTTGTGGCAATGCTATGGCGCTCCTTCTAAATTATTTTTGGAAACCAAGAAATCGCCTCCTGCGTGGGCTGTCAGCAGGGAGACCCGCTCGGTCCCGTCATATTCAGTCTAGCCATCAATTCAATAATATCATCTTTAGATTCAAAATTTAATCTGTGGTACTTGGATGACGGTTCGTTGGGAGGCTCGGCAGCTACAGTGCTGGGTGACCTACAAACCATTATCCATCGTTTTTCACAAATTGGGCTATCCTTAAATTCTAACAAATGTGAAATTTACATACCGTCGTCATTTTCGGATAATGACCGCTCCAACTTTCTGACGGCCTTCAACTTACTCACGTCAAACATTTCAGTACAAACTAAACAATCACTCAGTCTTCTGGGAGCCCCAATTTTTGAGCAAGCAGTCCCCATTTTCATAAATTCAAAATTAACTTCTTTTAATCAGTCTACAAATCGCCTTTTGGAAATAAAACCACACGCGGCCATTTACATTCTCCGGCTCTGCTTGTTCACTCCCCAATTCACCTATCTGCTCCGATGCTGCCCAGCTTGGAAGTTCCCTCAAGTCACGGCAGGCGTTGACTCCTCACTTCGCGACGTGGTCTCACAGATATTAAATATTCAGTTCGATGATTGCTCGTGGGCCCAGGCGTCTCTGCCTATAAGAGATGGCGGACTGGGCATCCGGTCAACGTCTAGTATAGCTCTGCCAGCATTCCTGTCCTCTGTCTACAGTACGCTCACTCTCGCCGCCGAGATTCTTAATGTATCACGCTCGACGGACGTTGCGGTGCCGTGCTTAGCGGAGGCCAGGTCGGCATGGCTCGCCGCTTGCCCGGGAGAGGACGCACCTTCTGACGCGAATTTGGGGAGTCAACGCTCATGGGACTAGCCCTCCTTAAAATCTGTGTACACTGACCTCATTAACAATTGCCGAGATGACACGGACCGAGCGAGACTCATTGCTGTGTCAGAGGAGTCAGGGCAGTGGCTACACGCTTTGCCCTCTGAGAACCTGGGAACGGTTATGGGCCCTATACATCTGCGCATAGCCGTATGCCTGCGTCTCGGGGTCAAAGTGTGTGAGCCACACAACTGCGTATGCGGCCGAAGCGTGGACCAGTTCGGACACCATGGACTGTCATGTGTGAGGAGCGCCGGCCGAATGTATCGCCACGGCGCTATAAATGACCTCATCCGTCGAGCCCTTGCAACCGCCTCCGTGTCGGCAACTTTGGAACCAAGTGGCATGTCGAGGGACGATGGCAAGAGGCCCGACGGAGCGACCCTAGTGCCGTGAACCCGGGGCCGAGCACTGGTGTGGGACGCCACTTGTGCGGATACTCTGGCCGCGTCCCACATCCAGAAAACAGCTCACAAAGCCGGCGCCGCCGCCGAAAATGCCCAGTTCCTCAAGCGTCGCAAATACTCGGGTTTGACGGACCATTACGAGTTTGCGGCGCTTGCGGTGGAGACAATGGGTCCATGGTCGGCCGACACAAAAAAAATTATTATTGATATTTCGAAGCGACTGGTCCTCGCCTCCGGAGACCCCAGGGCTGGCGCGTACCTCGCACAAAGGCTTAGCCTGGCGATCCAGCGAGGTAACGCCGCCAGTGTCCTGGGGACCATGCCGTACACAGGCGAGCTGGACGACGTGTTTTTACTGTAACGCGTTTTATATATTAGTTTTTAATACTGTATATATAGTTGTATAAATTTTCATTAAGTTCCATTTCTATATTATTTTAATAAATTACACCACATTTTTACGCTAAAATTGTTGTTTTTATTAAAAAATATCCGGCCAATCACCGTAATTTCTTAGAATCTACTGTATTCTTCGAGCGACTTCACCGTCATCCAGATTTTGGATATGGCAACACTGGCCGAGTGTCACTTTGACATTGACATATTATGGGTCTTTCTATCGTCGCGTGCATTTCAATCGCATGTGAATTTGTGTACAAATAAATGAAATAATGGCGAAATCAATCAGAAGCAAGTGGAAACGAAAATGCCGCGCCGTCAAGCGGGAAAAGTACGCCGTAAAAGAACTGGCTCGATTAAAAAAAATGCTTGGGGTAAAGGAAGAAGAAAAGGCCACAGAAAGCGAGGTTATGGAGTCGGATCAGGTTATATTCTTAGATGCTGGTCAGATTGGGAAAAAGAAAAAGGGTAAGAAGGAGAAAAAAGCAGCACCTCAAGAAGATGAAGACGTTGAAATGAGTTCTGATGACGAGAAAGTTGAAGTTGATGCAGATAGTGGCAAGAAAAGGATTTTCAGCACCAAAACCTTGAAGGATCAAAACGGCCAGTACCCTGTATGGCTCCACAAGAGGAAAATCGCGAAAATGACGAAGGTTTCGAAGAAAAACTCGAAAAAACGCTCCAAGAAGCGAAAGCGATAGGTATCTTAAGTTTGTCTTTGAATATAAAGTATTTTATAAAAAAAAAACGTTTTTTTGTTCTTACGAAGGGCCACCCCAAATCTTCCCGTGGGTGTCGTCATGGCGACTAAGGAATTGCACCAGGGATGGGCAGTAGCATTCTCCTGTGTATATTAAGAACATTACTGCGATCACCAATCTGTCTGCCAAGCATTATAATTATGGCAAATCCCCCAATAGAGAGTTAACCAAAAGTGGAATTCTATTGGGGAGGCTTATGTTCAGCAATGGACGTATATAGGCTGATGATGAAGGGAAAATGTAAGGTTTAAGATATAGGTACATTATATGGCAAAATGAGAGAAACCGTAACATTTTTACAAATATTCTATTTTTACTAAAAACCAGGTTTTACACTCTAGTATATATTATTTTTGGTTTTACACTTGCCTTGCATTCATGAGGTCCAAGGTTCAAACCCCACCCATACCAATGAGTTATGGTTCTTTTATTTCAAATACCACAGGTTTTTTTGTAAAGGAAAATCAAGAATATTATAAAGAAACTTGCATATACCAAAGAAGTTCTATTGTGAATGTCAAGTCCATTTAATTGGCTTGGGCCACCATTGTTAGCCAGGAGTTTGGCACAAAAGATACTGAAGGGTCATTATGGTCTTCCTGGCCCCTGAAGAAGATACTTAAATTTGTAAGGGCAACAACTTACCTCCATTCATTTGTATACCAGTGAATAGTTAAGATAGCAGCACTTGGAATGAGTGCTCTGTAATTTATCCATAACAAGAATAATACACCACTCAGTCTTCCTGTGCAGAGTGTACTAGCATGGGCTGCTGTTGTGGTCATGTTCTCATTTGATATCACATGCTATTCTGCCCTGCTACCAAAGACGGCTGCTAAATTCTATGATTGATAAATTTTAATACTTCAATTGGTGAAGAAACTAGTAATTTTCATTGTTTTTTACCTGTTTAACCCCTTTTTGTCAATTTCCAAAAGGTTGCCAAACACTACAAATTGAAAATCATTGCACATGAGTACACTTGGTACATTTATACATGGTAGGGCTTATTCTGGCATGGCCACCAATGTGGATTGCAATTCTGAATAGATAGAACAAATGTTGATAATTAGTCAAATTTAGTTGCAAAAAACTAGATTTTGTTGGTCCGCTGTTTAAAAGTTATAGGGGTTTGTTGGTGCTTAGTACGGCATGGCCCCCTAATACTACCAGAACCACGGTACATAGCGAGCTACTGATTTAGTCGATTGGTCAGGTGAATTAGTCGAACCTAGTTGCAAAAAATCAGATTCAGTCAGTACTCCGTTTAAAAAGTTCAGGGAATTGAAACACCTAGACCATGAAGTAGTGGAATTTAGCTAGTATGAATTAGAGCATGTTGCTGCTGGGTCAACTGCAGAGAACTGCTAATATCTTTGGTACAAGATGCTAGAAATACAATAGGTATATCTCCCTAAAAATTGTGTACGATTTTGAGCCCATTCTGTAGACAGTTTTGCACCAAAGGAACTGCAGTGCGAATAGCAAACCATAATTTTTCAAATTTTCATGTTATTCATCCATAATTTATCCTAAACATCAATGGTGCTATTTCAGCCTACAGTTAACAACCAAAAAATAAATTATTTTAAGTAAATAACAATAAAATAGGTACATCAATTAACAGATGTATAGGCCGAGACCCTCTTAGCTGCCTTCTCCACCTCATTGGTGTGGACTTCAGAGGTGATATGGCGTCCCAGGAATGGTGTGGTGATAATAATGTTGCATATTTGGCAGTAACATTGGTTCTTATTCAGCTGAAACAAATTCAATTTTATTTTATACTAATATTGACCCGTGATGTGACCTTGTAAGGTGACTGTAGTTGCTGGGTCAAATTTCTCTCTACAGTGACCCCTTTGGTAGACTCTGATCATAATTTTTATAGGTACCTTCTTAACCAAATTTTCAGACAAGTCTTCAACATAAGGCACCGCGTCCATCGCTCGCTGATGTACATCGGAATTCTTGTGGTACTGCGTATATCTGACGTCAGACTCCATTGTAGTTCCGCAGAAGACACATTTGTACATTTCCTCTAACTTCAATATGCCATGGTAAGCGTCAGAAGAAATAACCAGCTTCTTTTCGTCGCGTAAAGTTACTATCACGTACAAGAGGTTCGGAACTGAAACATATGATTTCACTTCCTGCTCTGGCGCAGTTTTCACGAATTTCGGTTGACGAAGCGCTGGGAACGACATTGTAAAGGTGCTTATAGCAATTTCCCAGATCTTTCTCAGTGTATTTATAATCCAATTAAAAAACATTAAAATACAAATCTGATTCAGTGGGTATAATTCAAATTTTCCTTCCTGCCGTAGGCAAAGAGAATTGGCCGTAGGTATCGTTGACGTTCGTTAAAAAAAGATGGTGGAGCAGTGAGTGTTGTCATACAAGTAATTCAAAAGAAATCCGTTTATGACACAATATTCGCCACAAAGTTTATGACACAAAGTTTGCATCACATTCTTCCTGGCTAGATAATAAATTAATCATAAAGAGGAAGAAAAGGTTGTCAGGAAAAAATCGCTTTTAGCGATAAAACCGCCTAGATGTACATGAGATATATTAATTACTTTGCTATTGGATCTTTGTATTTGTAAAAAATAAAGTTGAAAATTCTTGTTTAAAACGAAACCAACAAAGGTCATATAATTGGTCTGTATATACATATGTGGCGAACAGGCTTCGCCCCATCTTAGTTTGTGCATCACTCACACCCTGGTACAGCACGCAAATATGGTACCTACAGATAATGGGTCCCACTGTGTACAACCGGCCTCCAACTGCCTGGCTTGTCGAGAAGTCATTTTGTAGTTGTGAAGAGTGTTTCCAGAACTCATTGACATAGTTAATTAGATTCAAATGTATGCATTATATCTGATATTTTTATTTATTTTGGTTTTAATTTATTTTTTGTTAAGTAATTTGACCTGTAACAAATGAATAAAAATATTTCTATGTCTATATTCTAAGTCATAAGCGATCACGAGTTGCAATTTTAATTGGTTATTGTATGTTTCTCTAAGATTACCCTATTACACATATGCCCCGGCCTGCCCGTTTAGCACCTGTGTGGCTCGAAAGTTTGATATAATTATATTAGGAAAAAATAATGTAAACCACCAAGACAATTATACCAAAATTCATTTTTCTGGTAAAATATGCAACTACGCATTATTTTCACAAAATTGACTATAATTTTAGTTTATTTAATGAATAAATATTGTTATTGCTAAAGATTAGATATGCAGAATCTTCATTCTATGACAAACGTTCCAATTCAAGTCATTTTTTCATCAATAGAAGGGGGTCACATCGCACCCGCTTATCCGTAAACAATATGTTATTTTATTTTTATTACGTACTTCGTTTTTATTTTACTCAAATCTTATTTTATTGCAAATAGTTTTATTTAAACAAATGTAGGTGCCAACATCTGATGAACTGACGGATTCATGATAGTTCGTTATGCATTTATGTGTTATACAATGTCTATGTAAGTATAGGTACTCTAAAGGTATTTATAACTTTTTTGTTCTCAAATACTGATGTAAATCATTTCGTGAATTGACAGCCTTCACATCTCTGATAACATATTCTGGAAATTGTCTGTTAGACCTGCGTGATTTTATATAATAAATCCGTAAATTATAATACCACTAACATTGACCCTACTGTACACTCACCATTTTTCAAACAGTTTATATATCACCTGAGAAAGGCCTATGTCCAGCAGAGGACGTTAATAGGCATACAACAGTAGACAATATGTATGGGTTCTCAGTTACTAGCAGACTCATAAATTGTGTGCAACATATAACGGACAGTGGGGCACCGACGTAAAAGTTTTCAGCAACCCTTGCGGGCTAAAATCGTAACGTTTTCAGTACTAATTTGATAGTTCTTAAGTAGAAAATTTTAGATAATATTTTTGAATATTTATTTTTCTAAACGCTGGCCTAGAAAATAACTCATAGGAGTCGGCAATGTAAAACAAAGGACACAATTTTGACATTTTTTGTTTTATTGGAATAATTGAAATCATCTGTTTTCAAGGTATCGCTTCTATTTGCTTTATGTATGGTGCTGCAACCGATGTTGATGAATTTATCGATAGACTAGTCTCATCTCGAAAGTTTGATAAGCTGGTAGAAAAGATAGCAGATAGAGCTGTCGAAAAAATAAGAAGTCAGCAAAGACAAGGCGACAGTGTTAAAAGAGGTGACAGCGATAGGCCTAAAAGAAACGAAAAAGAATCACCCAAAAGAGGAGAAAACAAACGAATATCTGATTATCGCTTTAACGTTCTAAGAAACAAAGAAGCAAATAAAAGATATAGAACAATCAAAGGTCAACAAAAAGCTAGAGTATCTGGTAAAATAGACAATCAAGCTGTGAAGGAAAAACTTAAACCGATACCATTTGATAAGCTAAGTTTAAAATATAAATCTTTCACTAATGCTAAATCTCAAGATAATGTAAAAACCAACAGTGAAAAACCAATACAAGAATATGAAATGCATAGTTTTACCGAACAGCAAAATGAATTCAATAAACAGCCGTATAAACAAAAACATTTGTCTAAAGATGTAGAATATAATCCTAAAGGTGACAAGAGTAAAAAAATAAATGACTTCGACAGCGAAGAACGACCCCAAAATATAAATATGAAATTAAGTCCAACAATAATTAAAGATGAACCAGAAACAACACCCATAATAATCGATTCAGCCGAACTAAGTTCAAAAGCACCAGCTTACAAATATTCCGATAACTTTCTTAATTTTCAAGACCAGCTAAGCCAGAGATCACACGACAAGGAAAACATTAGTTTAACGGTAACTAACAAATATAATAATATCATGCCAGAATCTTTAAACAATTTCAAAGCAAAGGAAAAAGATATACCAATTAAAACAAAAGAACATAATCAAACGAATGAAGTAATTTATAATGAATCGGAAGAATATGAAGATAAAGTTGCACTATCTTCAGTTGTTGATCTACAATCTACGACGGCGGTAGAAGTATCTGACAAGAACGCACTAACTGAAAAGTCAATTACTATACGAAGAGAGGGAGACAAGAATTTTACATTTGTAAATTCACCAGACTATGATGAATACCGTGAGAAATTTGACAAAGAATATGTGAAAGAAAATGACAGTAGAGAAGCAGACTAATAAAGTGTAATATTTTACTACATGTTGTTATTTATCTTTACATGAAAAGTAGTTGTTAAAATGTCGGATTAGGAAACTAACCGGTGATCCACTAATATAATCCATCCACGAATGTACGATTTATTGATTGATTTGATTGTTTTTTTAATCTGAATACAAAAGATTGAAGTTTATATATATTTTGTAGTTAATATTAAATATAAAAATATATTCGCGTTAATATTTTTTTCTTTTCTTTTTTCTTTTTAAATATCCCTATTTAAATTTGAAATCGGCTCGAAAGACCAATAATACTATTCTACTAATATTATAAATGTGGAAGTTTGGGTATTTGGATGTTAGGATGTTTCTTACTCAATCACGCTTTAACCACTGGACAGAACTAACAGATTTCTGAACTACCTACTTACCAGGTATAGCTACCAAAATTGTTTGTGAAAACATAGTTCAACCTCTATGTCTTCATTTTCTGCTCACCTTATAGCATTTTTGTGCAGAATCTGGAATTTGGTATCATTGACAAAACTGTAATAGCTCTACGAAATCGAGCTGCGCTCAATCTGCCAAAAATGAATGCTAGATCCGCCACTGCATACTAACACGCTAAACGTCAGTTCCGTTCCGGCGATACACCAACCACTAGTCCTGCTGCATGGATCTAAGGTTAGTTAGATGAGGCGGTCAAATAGTTGAGTCAGTGTATTAAAATAGGTAAAAATACAATATTCCTTATTGTACAAACAAATACAGTTACAATTTTTAAAAGTAAAAAATATTACAATTTAGGCGGTCTTATCGCTTCAAGCGACTATTATTTTATTATTGAGTATTGTATGCAACAAGTCCGCAGATTAGCGAGGTATTCATTCCTCCAACCGGTTTACAATAAAACAAATACATATGTGGCACTGGAGTGGAGACCGTGGATCGGCAGGTGCAGGTGGGATGACCCGCCGTGCCGCCAGATGGACCGACGATCTGAAGAAGGTGGCCGGAAGCGGCTGTATACGGAGGGTGTAAGACCTGGTATGGTGGTGTTCATTGGGGAAGGCCTATGTCCAGCAGTGGACGTCTAAGGGGCAACATGATGATGATGATATATGGCACTGTCTTCCGTCTCTTTACAGCACAAATATTATTTGCCCTTAAAATCGGTCACATACTTTTTATTTGCTTATTTGAATAGAATAGAATAGAATAGAATAGGTCATTTATTCATAGCTACGACACACACATACATGAGAAATAAACAGAACAGAAATTAATAAATTACAATTTAAAAATAATCAAGGTACCTATGTGTCGCAGCAATAAAATGGCGCTGACTCAGCATAATGCTGCAGCACGCTACGCGAACTCCAGCGCTGGTATTCTGTCAGCACCAGGTCTAGTGACTTCACAGATTTAGTTTTTAAACTGTGCTTAGAGGGCTGTCAATGTATTGGTGTTCATAATAATATTAAATATATATAACATAAGTTTGTAAATTAGTAGAAATAAGGGCATTGTGTATAGCTGAATTAATAAGAATAAAATGTACTGACATATACATATAATGTTGAAAAGGTGCATTGAGTTAAACTGTGTAATGTGTTTTTATGTTAACTTAAGATACTAAATTTTACGAAGTAGTTTAGTGAGTGAAAAACCAAAGAAACAAAACTTTTTAGATTTAATATAATTTGTTAGATTTAATAACTTCAAGTTCATAATTAGGTAATTAATTTACTTTGGCCCCGCTAGCGTTCGTGAACAGCAATCATATGTTTTTAAAATAATGTCAGAAGGTGCTCAAAAAAACTATAAGTATCAAGAGCCGTAAACTCCTTTAAAAATGCTAATTTCAACAACAACAACCGGGTTTATTTTCATTTCATTATTACAAATACCATATATATTGTAAAAATAAACGGTTGAAACAAAAAATGGCAGAAATAGACCTTGGAGCCGGCCCGATATTCGTAGACGTCGGCACTGGTCAGCAATACCCCGTGAATGACTTCAACCAGACAGTAGTAGTGCACCCTCGCGATCCTGAGACTAAAAGTATAATAATAGAGCTTCAACCTCATCCAGTACCTGATGTAATTAAAAGAACCAACAGACCACAACAAGCCCAGACCGAAGTGGGTCCCACTCAAGGAACTGCAGTAGATGAAATTATACCGAGGTAAGTGACCTATAGATATATCTTCTCTGTCGTTTCCTCACTGCTGAGGATCGCGACTGTATAAAACGCCACGCTCGACCTGGAGAAGCTCATCATACTGGGACAAGTAGAAGGCATGGGTGCCAGAGGATGAGCTCTGACCAGGGTGCCTGACCCAGTGAGGGTGGCTGGCGGATCTCTGTATGAAGCGCTGTATGTGGAGGCGTATTTTATACGGTCACGGTCATATAGATATATAGATCTTATTTTTTGGATAATTTAATACATGAATTAGGTGATGACCTGTAACAAGTTATCAATAAATATATGTCTGTGACTTTATCACCAACTGCTTGTGGTTTTTTAAACATTCTGACCCACCCACTCTGCTCATCCACAAATGTCCCAAGTGTACTCATGTGCAATAATAGTATTTATAAGTATTTATTAATTTTAAATAGAAAGGCAGCTTATAGCTGATGCTTCCATATTAGCATTCAGCTTAGGGAATGTACCCAAACTATTTGACCCATTTTTAAAATATTTTTACCCCCTCCCCCCTCGGTGACCACCCATAGTATTTGCCAAGACCGCCCCCTCTAGTTTTCACATAGTAATGCATGTATGTATGTGTGTAAATGCTTTATTGTACCAAAATTTACAACAACAACAATAATAAAATAGGAATTAAACTGTGTACAAAGGCAGACTTATCCCACTTATCAACCTTAGAGTAACCGAAAGGACAAGTATAATGCGTTTAGTACCAAATTTGGATAAAGAAATGTACTACATTATGTACTTATAATAAAGTTTGCAAATACATATTATATGTATAAACATAAACAAACAATATATGCATTGACCATACACGAATAAGTAAATGAACAAATATCTATATATTTATTGTATATACATAAACTCATACACATAAATATATAAGATATACATACATGAGTCATGAGTACCGGGGCTAACGGAACACAAGCGCGCCATCTCCGACATATATATATGCATAAATAAGATTTTAACCCAATTTTTGCAAACAGAAAGTTAAAAGATTTTTTTTTGCTAATATTTGTCTTTATTAAACGGCGCTTGCCGCCTGACGCCAAAAGTGCGTCCATTCCTATAATTACAAGTGAAAAAAGATTATCAAGAAGAAAAATCTGTCAGTTTTCAATCAGCTGACGTCCGTGTTGCCACCTGTGAGTTTAAAAAGTGCTAAAAACTGCCCGCCATATTTGAATATAGCTCGAAAAGGCGCGAGATTTCCCTAGAGGATATTTACTACGTGACGAAAACCTAACTCCCCTCCCACCCCTATGACCAAGCGTAGTATTTTGAAGACCCCCTCCCCCCCAAAACGGGTCACGTAATATGGGTACGTTCCCTTATTTACTTTTAAAAATTAGTCTATTCTTAAAATGCTTTACTTCAATTTTGTTCCAGTGAACCAACAAACACCTCGGACATTGAGATCCAAAAACGCCGCATTCGCTGCCCAGAATGCCAGCGCTATACCGCAGAAACTGAAGAAAAGATGCTCCGTCACATACGCAAAGTCCACCGCGGCGAAAACCCCTTCCAATGCCTTATGTGTGATTATTCAACATACAACAAGGTTCTATTTGAAGAGCATGTACGTATCCATCAAGGCATCAAACCATATAAATGTTCCCAGTGCCCGTATCGCAGCGTTTCCAAGAAGAACACAAAAAAACACGAATTGATACATCGTCCAGATAACCCCCTGAAGTGTAGTTATTGCGAATTCATCGCTCGTCATCCTAGAGCTTTGGATTGTCATGTTAAAACCCATGTCGATGAAGTAAAGGTAGAATACGACGCGCCGCGTACGTGTCCAAACTGCCCGTTCCAATATAGGAAGCTGGAGAAGCTACGTAATCATAAGAAAAGTAGTAAGACGTGCAAGCAGTGTAATTACAAGGCGTGTACTAAAAAAATTCTGAATACTCATATGGTGAATGTACATAAAATGAAGAAGGATATTCCCAAAAAGAAGGATATCCCCAAACTATTTGATTGTGGACTCTGTTCCTGGGGCTCGAGTAACAAAGCTAAAATACTTTTGCACTTGATACACCATCCGAATCAAAAGGTAGACGAAAGCCTAATAGATATACATATTCTAAGACAATTTGATATTATGGAATAAGAAAAATTATTTAATAAATTCAACTCTCAACTCTTCCCGTGGATGTCGTACAAGGCGACTAAGGGAATACATTATAAAACATCAATCAGGCCTCCCCAACCCGTCTGGCCAGCGCGGGGAGTGTAGGCCAAATCCTCCGTCTGTCTCCGGCAGATGAGAGAGGGTTGTGCTCCTGCAGTGGAGACAAAAATAACCTGATGATGATGATGATTTAATAAATATAATTCAACAGAAATATGACGGTTTTCCTTTTAACTAAAAAAAAATAGACTGTTGTAACTTAAATTTATGACACAATAAGCTTATAACAGTTATCCATGTTTTGTAAACTTTACGTCATGGGGCATCACGAAGCGAAAGCAGGCAAAGGAAATTGGAATGCGCTAAGTGGCGATACATCGTCTCTGCCTACCCCTCTGGGACCAAGGCGTGAGCATTATGTATATATGTATGTAAAAAAGAGATGCCAGAATAAGCCCTACATAAAAATCTAGTTGAATTCAATGTTCTGATGAGTATTATTACATATCATTGGAGTGATTAATTTACACAATGTATTATAATTTATAACATAATATAGTGGTATACGATCCATTTATTAAAATTTTAATTATTTCACACTAAATAAATACTTAACTTACTGTCGATAGTATTGGATCAAAACTAATTAAAAATAATTGCCAGATCCTGCAACATTAATATATTATGTAGAGATGCACGAGATTTGCATTACGAACCACTTCTCGGACTGTGGTATGTTCACTCATACTCTATCCTCTAGAAAGACGGAGCCTCTCGTGGGGCTCCATGATGTGTGTGGCCTTCTGGTCACCGAGCAGCCATCCGTAGTGGCCCATGGAGGACGCCACCTCGGAGAATCGCGCGAACTGGATGTATCTGTGACAATTCAACCAACGTGATCATCATCATCTTGCCGTGTTGTTTCCGGTAGAGTGGAATGGGACCACTCCAACTCTTCCCGTGGATGTCGTACAAGGAGACTAAGGGAATGCATTATAAAACATCAATCAGGCCTCCCCAACCCGTCTGGCCAGCGCGGGGAGTGTAGGCCAAATCCTCCGTCTGTCTCCGGCAGATGAGAGAGGGTAGTGCTCCTGCAGTGGAGACAAAAATAACCTGTTGATGATCATAATCGGCTTGATGATGTGGGAGAGCTAACCAGGAGCTCGACAGACTCGGCGCGAAAGAGTTTGATAGTTTTTGCCACAGAAACGTATAGGTAGAAATTCATCACTTTTTTAGGTACTTCAGTCTCGCGCGTGCCGATTTTCGGACACAGCGCGCCTCTACCGCTCACCATTTATGCCTCGCGGTCACGTTTCTAGTGAGGAGAAACAGTTACGTAGATAGAAGTCACGCAATATGGCACTTTTGCAGATTTTTTATCGATGTTAGCCGACCTTGCCTCAGCGCGTTTGATAGTTTTTGCAATATGCATATCGTTGGCACGCGTGTCACGTCTACTTCACCATTCTATCTTGATAGGATTTCTGTGGTTGTCGCCCTGAGGACTACCTTGGAGATTGATTGTAATTGTATGTGAGATGAATGATTGGGATAAAAGTAATTGGGCGAAAAGCGGACGAAGGAAAGCCACATCGCAAAGTGGCGATCCATCGTCTCTGCCTACCCCTCTGGGACCAAGGCGTGAGCATTATGTATGTATGTATGATTGTGATATGTTGCAACTCCCAATATAGGACCATGTGGAAACAGTGTACAGGCTCCTTGGCAGCGAGGAAACGGTATACAATACAATACAATACACTTTATTGCACAAACAAATACGAAGAAGTTACAAATAGTACAATTTAGGCGGTCTTATCGCTTTAAGCGATTTCTTCCAGACAACCTTTGGGTAGAAAAATATTATGCCAGAGAAATTGTAGGTTGCGCTGATTAGGAAATTTTAATGATAAATATGACTATAATAAATAAAATAAAATAGCAAATAAGTTATAAGTATTAAGTATAGATTAAGTAGTTCGCTTTTTCTCGCGAATGACCTGGGGGATTCCGTAAGTATTTCGGATAACATCTTAGTGTGACGCCAAGCGCTTATCAGAATGTCACGTGACCCGTTAGAAAGTACATGGCTTTCTAGTTCGACGGATCTTATCGGAAATTCTAAGGGAGTACGCACCTAGAAGCCCCGCAGAAAGACCAGCTGAGCGGCGAGCTGGTTACCATTTCAGACTCATCCTCCGGCGGTGCGAAATCTGCAATAATATAGGGGTTATAAGACCAGGATTAAGGTGTTATTGGAGCCGTGGTAGCCTGGTTGGTTGTGCTCTCACGTCACATGAGGTAAAATGAAATAAAAATAAACTTGTTTTACCCGGGTTAAGACTAAGTAAGGTCAGCAAATCGTTCACGACGCAATGTATACGCTTCTACAACAACCTACAGTGGAAATCTTAAATATGACGGACAGAAAGTTTAAGATTCACATTAAAAAACAACTGTGTAAGAAAGCCTATTATAAAATAAACGATTATTTGAATGACAAAGATGCCTAGTACTAATGTTAATTCAGCTTCGCAAAATCTTTATTACTTGTATGCAAACTTGATTTTTAAAAGATGTGTTGCGTGAAGTTTGTTGCGCCGTTTCTTCTTCACAGCGCTAACACCTAGGAAGCGGTAGTCGATAAAAAAAATGACGTGTATAAATGTACCAAGTATACTCATATTCAATAAATGATTTTGACTTTGACTTTGAGGCCCTGGTACAAACCCCGCCCGTACCCATGAGATTCTCCAAACTTAAGTAGGGTAGACTGGGGTTGTAACAATTTTGCTTTGATCATGTGTAGCATTACCATTATGGCTATAAGCAGCTAATAAAACGATTTAAATGAAAGAGTTCACATTTCTCTTCAAATTGACATAAGAATTAGAAACCTAGATGCAGTACGTGCGAGACAGGAGTTGATTCAAAAAATGTCTGCCACTGTTACAACTGGCCCCCGTACCAGGGGTGGTTGTAACAGCGATGGTGGACTGTAACACACCCAAATAATAGACAATGCAAGCAGTTTAATCGATTTTCATCATATCAGCCAATAGAAGTCCACTGCTGGACATAGGCCTTCCCCAATGAACGCCACCACACCCGGTCCTCCGCCCTCCGCATCCAGCCGCTACCGGCCACCTTCTTCAGGTCGTCGGTCCACCTGGCGGCGGGGCGTCCCACCCTGCGAGTGCCGATCCACGGTCTCCATTCCAGAACTCGTCTGCCCCAACGGCCGTCGGTTCTGCGGAATATGTGGCCCGCCCACTGCCACTTCAGCTTGCTAATCATTTCGGCTATGTCGGTGACTTTCATTCTTCGTCGGATCTCCTCGTTACGAACATATCCTTCAAAGAAACCCCGAGCATAGCCCTCTCCATAGCTCGGTTTATTACTCATTTATCTCAGCAAAATACTTTTACATGATTTAAGGGTAAAATGGCACCATTTCTATATCATTATAAGCATTATTTTTAAGATTAGTCTTGATTTATGTCATATTTGTGTTAAATAAATTTTGAACGATTTGTGCATTGTAATAAAAAGCAACTTTTTACGAAGGGGACATTTTCGTGCAAAGGACTTGTTCCACATGGTCCTATATTGGGAGTTGCAACATATCACAATCATTCATCTCACATACAATCACAATCAACCTCCAAGGTAGTCCTCAGGGCGACAACCACAGAAATCCTATCAAGATAGAACTGTTATAACCATTTACTTCAGTTCCGCGTGTGCCGATTTTCGGATACAGCGTGCCCCTCCCGCGCACCCTTTATGCCTCGCGGTCACGTTACTAATGAGGAGATACAGTTGCAGTTAGAAACCGCGCAATATGGAATTTTTGCAAATTTTTGGACGATGTTTACCCGACCTTGACTCAGCGCGAAATGAGTAAGCGTTTGATAGTGCACATCGTTGGCATGCGTGTCGCGCTTACTTCACCATTCTATCTTGAAAGAATTTCTGTGCGCCAAAGTCATATGGATATCAATGTTATTAAACATACTAGCTGTGCCCGCGGCTCCACTCGCGTGAACTACAGAATCGCTCCCATTCCTTCTCCCGCTCCCGCTCCGGTCCCGCTCCCGCATCCGCATCCGCTCCCACACCCACTCCCCTTTTCCCACGCCCACTCCCACTCAAATTCCCACTCAAATTCCCACTAGCAGCTCCAAATGTAATCCAAACTCATCGCAATCTGAATAGTACCTACGGAAATACTATTATGTGCAATATATTGCATACTAACCTTACCTACTAATGTATTTGAAAACTAAAAATGTCTATAACTTTTGATTGAGTTAGTCGATTGTGATGAAATAAAGACTAAATGTTAAGTTAAGCCCCATGTTTTTGTGAAAAGTCCATCAAAATCCGTTCAGTAGTTTTTAAGTGATGCGTGCACAAACTCACAGACAAAAATTCCAAAAATTATTGAAATGTGTTCTATTACTTATCCTTAGACCCCTCAAATTTTTTTTTGCAAATATCTTCAATGTACAGAGACGCGATGTTTACGATTTTATTTATTAGATTTATTTACCCCTCATCTCTTGTCCTTACCTTCCCAATGCTTGCAATAATACTGGTCTCCAAGACAATGATTGACGAACGTGAAGAACTTAAAATGCTCTCCGAACCCTCTGTTGGCTGACAGACAGATAGGCTGGTACAAGTTGGGGCACGACAGCGGGCAGATGTGCTCGTCGAATGCCGTTTCTATGGAGTACAGCGTGACGAACTCTGTGGTTGTTTGCTGGCGGAGTATCTGAGTATTTAAGGTGGTCTCCTCTGAAACATCGTATTTTCGTCAGACTGTCATAGTAATTACCATGTACTTACCTATTCCTTCAGCCAATCACAAATGTGGTGTTTTTAAGTTAAAGCCGTGGGCAAAGACGAAAATATTGAATGACTAGCTGTACCTGCGGCTCCGCTTGCGTGATGTAGTCCTAACTCATCGCATTCTGAATTGCACCGAACATTATAATTATACTTCTTTGTTATATTGCACATCTACTAATGTGTTTGAAAACTAAAAATTCCTACAACTTTTGATTTATTGCGACGAAATAGACTAAATGTTACTCCCGAGTTACGCCCTATGTTTCTGTGAAACGCCTATTAAAATCGGTTCAGTAGTTTTTACGTGATGAGTGCACAAATTATCTATTACTTATCCTTAGACCCCCAATTTGTTTTTTGCAAATATATTCTATGTACAGACATGCGAAGTTTACGTTTTTATTTATTAGAATAGAGGATATAATAATACAAATATTCCTTGCATATATTTTGTAAAATCTGCCCAGTCATAAGTATTTAGTGGAAGAGATGACTTCTCAACGTTTTCCAAAAATGAGTCTCTGAACAAAACTCTCAGACAAGTTAGTGGGTTTAGTCACATTTTAAGAGTTTCAAGGTTGACTAAATATAAATATAGACAGCTATAACAAATACGTGTAAATGTTTTACAACATATCTTAAAATGAATCAAATCGATTCCTTATATATCATTAACTCATTAAAATGAGCTACTTAATAAACTCTAGCGTCTACAAAATCCAGCCATTCGCTTTATTTTCGGTCTACGGAAATTCGATCACGTCTCTGAATTCCGCTCGCAGTTAAAATGGCTCCCTATCCGTCTTCGCCGAAGTGTGCACATCCTGTCCCTTCTTTACAAGATCCTCAAAAATCCTTCTGCTCCCGAATACCTCCGTTCCCGTTTCCACGAGTTATGTAAGTATTATTATTATTTATTTATTTATTTAATTTATTAATCGTATAAAATAAAACATTTTCTTACAAAAATTGTCTCCCAAAACCGTCTAGACGGTTTGACTGGGGGATCATAGTCTCCTTATGTTTAAGTGAAATTAATAATTAAATATGATGGAGTTAAATGCTTTCCAACAAATAATTTTTCAGCATTTTTTTAAATTTACGCTTGTTACACTCCATTCTAATATCCTCGGGCAAGGTATTAAGTAAATAAGGTAGGCGTTTTCTTATGGTTCTGTCGCCATAGTAATTACCCACCCTAGGTACGTCATACCTGCCCCCGGTTACTGATCTAGTAATGTGGCTGTGACTTACTAGTGATAGGTTAGTCTCATGATTGCTACGAGTATGTTGGTTTGTCAGAAGTAAATATTTATGCTTTAGACCTGCCGGTAGAATTTTACAAATTTTAAATAGCTTTCTGTGATTATCATTGCATCTTGCTTGAGTTTTTTTATCCACAAGTAATTTTAAGAACCTTATTTGTAGTGCTTCTAGTTTATCTATATTTGTTTTGAAAGTTAGTCCATAGCAATCAAGAGCATACCCCACGATAGAGTCTACCAGCGACAAATATAAACATTTCAAAGTGCCTATGTTTAGTATAGTTATGCACTTATTTTGCCCCCCTCGCTCTTATTGCCTTGTCTCACACCCTGTAAGGTTGGCTGGACGAGATCTCTTTTAGAGATAAGCTCACCTTTGTACACACCATTTATTACTGTATATAGTTTTAAGATGTGCAATTAAAGAATACATAATAATAAGAATGAAATCTGAAACACGGACTCCCGCATACTTTTTCTCAACAACTTATCTTACCAACTGATGTAGTGGCGATCGTAGTCACATCCTGGAGATTATCTTCAGTGACGAGCACATTGTCATCACTACGCCGTGATGCCTTATAGCTTTTACAACTACCGCCGCTAACTATGTGGTGTTCTGAAATGTGGTCTCAAATTACCCCAAATTTCAGGAATTTACGTGTCCCATAATATCTAAAGCCGTGTGGTTTCCGGTAGAGTAGAATAGGACCACTCCAACTCTTCCCGTGGATGTCGTACAAGGCGACTAAGGGAACACATTATAAAACATCAATCAGGCCTCCCCAACCCGTCTGGCCAGCGCGGGGAGTGTAGGCTAAATCCTCCGTCTGTCTCCGGCAGATGAGAGAGGGTTGTGCTCCTGCAGTGGAGACAAAAATAACCTGATGATGATGATGATGATATCTAAAATCATCTAAAATGACTTAAACCTAACATTGATTATCAGTTTCTTAATATCTCTCAAAATAAGAAAGTTAAAATCTCTCTTTTATTCCATTTTACCTCATTTTGGATAAATCGCAATTTCATCATCAGCCGAAATATGCACTGCTGAACATATGCCTCCTCAATAGAATGCCACTTTTGGTGGGCTGTCCATTGGAGGATTTGCAATAATCACCACCACGCTTGGCAGGCGGATTAGTGATCGCAGTATCTTAATATACACAGGAGAACGCTGCTGGCCGTCCCTGTTTGAATGCCTTAGTCGTCTGGACGACACCTACAGAAGATTAGGGGTAGTCCTATTCTGCTGGGAACCACACAACTACTTTATAAATCGCTATTTATTTGTTTGTAATAAAAAAGGAAAATTATGTCATTTTACTCATTATAGGCAACATAGTTTCGCTGTCTGTTCAAAACATTTATATATCTTTTATATTTGCGGAATAATCGTCTGGCAACACTTAACGATTGATACACTGTATTATCTTATCAAAAATAAATAAAAATACACAAAAATTGGAACTGTATTTAGTTTTAAAATTTGTGCAATAAATAATATATAAAAAATGTAATAATAAAAACTAGTGAAGAAACTAAAGAATAGTGAATAGTGGAAGTTACAGACAGGCTATAAAAAGGGCTTGTTTCCAAGGCCGTAAAAACTATAAAAAAATCTCTGTCACTGGTAGACTCAGTTGCGTTCTGTGGGTAGACTGACAAAAATTTCTTAAGAGATAAGTATTAACGTTTGTATATATATTACCTTATTCCCCTTTTTTATTGTTGTTTTTATATGTTCAAATAAGTGTTTAAATAAATATATTAAACGATGACAAATGACAGTTTACTGAAATATACATATGGTACCTGTATAGTCTAAAAAACTTACCATTTCCAGGATTTTCGCACATGTTGCTCAAAAACAAATAGCATGAATTATCAAAATCGCTGTATTGTAAGCTGCCCTCAACATATCTCACAGCGCATACTCTCGTCACATTAGACTTGCATATACTATATCTACTAATACATATTTTCCGTATATGTTCAAAGTTTAAATGCGACGTCATGTTGAAGTGCTCGTTTATTTTTGGCCATTCGAATCGTGTGACACGGCGACTTTTTATTGGCGTTGAAAATAAGTTTGTGAAAAACTGTAGGTAAATAAGTGTGCAGATGTACAGATTAGCCATTGTATGCCTTTGCTGACATAAATTCTAAACTGAAAGTATTGTTTGTCTCGCTGATCAAAAAAAACTTGCTGAAATAAAATAAAAATCTGTTAAAACTATTTCATTTTAAGAATTGTATGTTCTCAGGTCAAAAATTCTTTAATATTTACCTCAAGCTAGTCACAGACGTAGTTATAATACAATTATATTAATATAAACAATGGGCCCGATTCTGAAGCATACATTTAAAATTTGACAGCACTAAAATTGGTTTCGTCTTTATCTTCATAATACTGTGTGACAAGGATAGCAACAGTTTTAGTGCTGTAAAATTTTAACATTGTTCCTTCAGAATCGAGCCCAATAGCTCGGTATCATACTAATATTATAAATGCGAAAGTTTGGATGTTTGTTACTCAATCACGCTTCAACCACTAGTCGGATCGTGATGAAACTTGGCACACATATAGGTTAGGTCTATTCCAGAACCTAACCTATATTTATAATCTCGGACTAACATGAGGCAAATACAAACGAACCATGCCGCCGACAAAAACTAGTGTTTTTGCATTTGCTTTTACGACGTAGAATAAGTTTACTGCTTATAAATAAAACAAAATGTGTGATTTTCGAATATGTTATATTTTATATTACGCACTGTACAAAAGTATATAAATATAAATTATAGTTGATTGTTTCAATAATATTATTTTACACCGTTACAATATTTCACATGTTCTGATTTCTAATTAAAAAAAATTTTTTTAGGAAAGTCAAAATCCTTAACTGCGCATGAGTACACTTGATACATTATTCACGTAATTTTTTTACCCGACTACCGTTTCCTATCAAGATAGAATGGTGAACTAGGCGCGACACGCGTTCCTGCAATTTGCAATATATTGCATAAACTATCAAACGCATGTCAATGTCGGGTAAACATGTACAAAACATCTGCAAAAATGCCATAGCACGGTTTTTAACTGCATAACTGTATCTCCTCACTAGAAACGTGACCGCGAGGCATATAAATGGTGCGCAGGAGAAACGCGCTGTGTCCGAAAGCGGAACTGAAGTAAACATATGACTGTAACCGTTCTATCTTGATAGGATTTCTGTGGTTTTCTAGGTGTTAGTGCTGTGAAGAATAAACGACGCAACAAACTTTCAGCAACAAATCTTGTAAAATCAAGTTTGTAGACAATATTAAAAGCATTGTTCACTGAAGCCAGATTATTACCAGACATCTTTGTCATTCAAATCATCGTCTATTTTATAATAGACTTTTCTTAGAAAGCGGATTCTTAGCTGTTTTTAACTTTTTGTCCGTCACATTTAAGATTTCCTCTGGTAGTTTGTTGTAGAAGCGTATACATTGCTCCATGAACGATTTCCTGACCTTACTAAACAAGTTTGTGTTTGTAAAATTAATCAGGTAGGTACGTACAAAACTTAATATTAGTAAAAATATTGCACAATAATATTTGATTCGATATATTAGTTAAATACAACATTTATTATTTAAGTTTAAATTGATATAAGTTTTTTCATATCACTACTAAATAAAATCATAACATACAGTTTTGAAAAATAATAAACTGAACTTCAAAATAAGTTATAAAATAAAAATAAAATAAAGTGGAACCTCGGGTGGGAGCAAAATTGACACATCTTTATCCAGTTTAGGAAATATCATTCATTGGCACAAATCAGTCGACAGATGACTAGTCGTTTTACAATGCATTACGTAATATGAAAATAAGAATATATTTACCATTGATTTTATACACAATGAAATGTTCAATGACAAGTTGAGTTTTCTTAGTTTTAACAGATTTATAAATAACATTATTAAGTAATGTCAAACGTCTGAAAATTAGTACACTACAACTAAGGCTAAAAGGGCGCCTTCGCAAGGCCATAAAACTTTAAAATAAAAAACTAAAATGAACTGTAAACACGTTATTATTTCTAATATAGATTTTGTTTTTTAATAGAGTTCATAATCAGATGTTTGATACAAATTAATGTAACATTCGAACATAAAAATATCATAACTCATGCAACTCAACAGCAGTCATGTAAAATATAATTATCGTGTAGGTAATGAAATATTTGTCCTTCATATTAGTTATGGCAGTAAATGGCAAGTACTGAAGGGTAAATAAATATTCGAGCGTTTTGACCGCCCGTCATTATCCTAACCGCCAAAAATTTATGCTAAAATCGGGGTAGATTGGAGTCTAGTTTTTTTTTACTTTTTTGAGGCTTGTGACTCCAGAGATTCAATGCCAGCCTCGTAAGGAAACACCAATTTGTGATGTTATTCAGACTGTCTGGGCTACTACCGCAGGTTTCGTGAATTCCATGAATCTTTTGCAAATTGCGATCGTGGTCAGTAGAAATTTATCCGCTAACTGATAATTTTTAACGTCAAACCATAGAATCTATTCTCTAAAAATACAGTTTCTTCTAGCTCACTTTATACTGAGAGCCACCGCACGGCATATGACGTCATCAGGGGCTGCAGGGGCGTCAAGCATTTATTTTTTTGTAGTCGCCGAATCGATCCTCACGATGGTAAAACATTTCTAACTTTTAAACGTTAGTTACACGAATCTTTCGAAAATACAAATTTTACGGACCGTAACTTTTCTTGGATTACCTTAACGTAAGACGTTCAATTCAATTCAAATATTGTTTATTGTGCACCAAAACATATAACTTTTTCAATAAAAACAAATCTTACATAGAAGGATGAATTTAGTGTACAACGGCGGCCTTATCGCTTTCAGCGATTTCTTACAGGCAACCTTCTTCGAATTCACGTCAAAGAATATAACTACTTAATTACATTATGGAGTATGCCCAGTATTAACGAGGTTGATACCCATCCCCCTTCCATCACCGGACTACTAGACGTGGTGAGGGCCTTCATCTTTATGTAGTAGACATACCACGCTCTCGCACGAAGCGTTTTGCTTCCTCCTTCATATTGCGAACTGCTAAGGAATGGAACTCCCTGCCAGCTTCGGTATTTCCGGACAAGTACAATTTGGATCTTTTTTAAGGAAGAGTGAATAGGCATCTTCTGGGTAAGCGCGCTCCACCTTAGGCCTCATCATCACTCACTATCAGGTGAGATTGAGGTCAAGCGCAAACCCATCAACAATAAAAAAAATCTGTATTGGAACCAAAACTTATTGTGTAACAAAATTGTCTATTCAACTTCTGAAGGTGATGGGAATGACTGCGGTTAAAACGCTCTAATATTTACGCTAAAACGGGGGTTTATAGCTCGTACAGTTCACGAAGGCACGCCCCGCTTCTTTTCGCGAGGGGTGCAATCTTAGTGTACATGCATACGTTAATGATTAGGTCGTAAGGATAGAACTAACAGAGTAGCAATATAACGCTGCATGGGAAAAGTTTGCCGTGTGGTTTCCGGTAGAGTAGAATGGGACCACTCCAACTCTTCCCGTGGATGTCGTACAAGGCGACTGAGGGAATACATTATAAAACATCAGTCAGGCCTCCCCAACCCGTCTGGCCAGCGCGGGGAGTGTAGGCCAAATCCTCCGTCTGTCTCCGGCAGGTGAGAGGGTTGTGCTCCTGCAGTGGAGACAAAATAACCTGATGATGATGATGGGAAAAGTAGGCAATTTAGAGAAGGTGTGGGACGTGCCGTCGTGAATTGTACGTGCTAGATATTAACGAATGGTGCCACAAATCAACATTACTTATATCTTACTAGCAGCAGGGAGGAGCCTCATCGCTTCCCTGTAGCCAGAGTCCGAAGCGCCGTGCACCGTCGAGAAATGCGTTTCGTCAGTGGCTTCACCGGCGAACAAAACGCGCGGTTTCCCCGCCGAGTCCGCGAGCGGTCGGGCGAGCGCGGCGCGCGCGTTCGGATACTCTGCGACGAGGAGGTTGTCGTACGTATAGCTGCCGCGGGTGAACGGGTTCGAGTACCAGGTCGATCTGTACGAGATATAAATTAATTTGCTAAAATTGAAAATAGCACTGCTAAGGGTAAGTAATGAAAGCCGTGTGGTTTCCGGTAGAGTAGAATAGACCACTCCAACTCTTCCCGTGGACGTCGTACAAGGCGACTAAGGGAATACATTATAATCAGGCCTTCCCAACCCGTTTGGCCAGCGCGGGGAGTGTAGGCCCAATCCTCCGTCTGTCTCCGGCAGATGAGAGAGAGTTGTGCTCCTGCAGTGGAGACAAAAATAACCTGATGATGATGATGACGCGAACGGAGCCGCGGGCATAGCTAGTGGGGGTTATTATTCTAATTTACCTGATGATGCCCGTAGGCTCTGGTATAGTGGTATTGGCACCCATGAACCTTCTCAGTAACTCCATGCATTTCCTTTTGACTACGTCTTCTGGCAGTGTTTCCACCTAAAAATATATAAATTCTTTCAGTGGCAATTTCATAACAGACAACGACTTCAATGCAATTCCGACGAACCTAAACAGCTGATTCTCTCATCTGAGATAGGACCGGATGTGATGGTGGAATGAAAGGCCTATAACCATCATATCAGCCCTGATACATACGCTGCTGGACTAGTCCCTTCCACAATGAACGCCACCTCACCCGGCGCTCCGCCCTCCGCATCCAGCCGCTTTAGGTCGTCGGTCCATGTCGGCGGGACTCTGCGTCTCCAGAATTGATACACTGATACTGCTAAGGAATGGAACTCCCTACCAGCTTCGGTATTTCCGGACAAGTACAAGTACAATCTTTTTAGTGAAGAATGAATAGGATTCTTCTGGGTAAGCGCGCTCCACCACCATCGTCCCTTAACATCAGGTGAGATTGGGGTCGTATAAACCCATTAGGAATAAAAAAAAATGACGTATAATAAGTAAATCACACAAAGACAAACACAAGTGTACAATATATCGCCCATAACCATAAACATGCCATGCATATGCCCAAACCATGTTCTCGATCATACATAGGCGATGAAGCGATATGAGGTGGTGGATTCCTGTCGGTCCCGCAGTTCTTCCCAACCAGTGAGACCAACACAAATATAAAATTGTTATTCTTCCTGTTGACCACACCATTCTGTCCTACAAGTTCTAAGGACCTACTCCGTAAGCATTACTGCCACAGAAATTATATCAAGATAGAACGGTTATAGCCATTTGTTTACGTGCGTTTGCCGATTTTCGGACACAGCCCCTCCCGCGCACCTTTACCACCTCGCGGTCACGTTTCTCGTAAGGAGATACAGTTATGCAGTTGGAAACCGCACAATTTGCAGTACTTTTGTCAATGTTTCATCATCATCATCATCATCATCAGCCTAAATACATCCACTGCTGGACATAGACCTCCCCAATAGAATACCTCTTTTGGTAAGTTGTCCATTGGGTGGGTTTTGCCATAATCGACACGCTTGGCAGGCGGATTGGTGATCGCAGTAATGATCTTAATGTAGACATGAGAACGCTGATACCCGTCCCTGGTGCAATCCCCACGGGAAGATTTGGGTTGGCGCTATTCTAAGCCGGGAACCGCACGGCTTAAATATGATAATTACTTTTTATTACATTTTTGGACAGAAAACATCGCAACGCGCGATCTAGACTTACTCAAATTACCACCAGAGATATGGTATGTCATCTAATATAATAATATAATCGAATATGCAAATTATGACAGGCACTAGAGACGGGCAGCAATGTTCTATTGTGTACATTAAAATCATTACTGCGATCACCAATCCGCCTGCCAAGCGTGGTGATTATGGCATTGCAGCCCACCACAAGCAGCAATCTACTGGGGAGGGTTATGTTCAGCAGTGGACGTATTTCGGCTGATGGATGGTAACTATGCAGTGATAATAAAAAAAATTGAGGTCGCGGTTTTTTCTTTCTTTTAAAGGTAAAGTTACTTTTCCACATCAAGTTTTCATTCCAAGCTGATGTCCAATAATAACGTAAAGCAAAGAATAAAAAAAAACATAAACAAACGAGTAGGTAAAAACCTCACCCGTTGCAAAACACTCAAAGACACATACTGACCAATTTAGCAACGTTCCCATTGGTCCACAGGGTCAAACAGTTGTTAGACCCGAAGGGGGTGCTCGCCCCAAATATATTAGCAGACCAATCGTCCTTCGACGCTCTTTTCTCAGCCCCTCGCCACAGAAAAGCATAAAAGAACACGTTTCTCGGCCACCACGCGTGGGGGAAGGACAACACTATTTTGTCTATCAGACCCATCGCTATTTTATCTATGGCTGTAGCTTTTTCTTTCGGCAGTTTGGGGGAAAACAGAGACGTGTGTCTGGAAAGAAGTATTTTGTACAATTTCTGGCGTTTTGCTAAACAACGATCACGTTTGAAGTTCATACTCGAGCAGGATTTGAACCGGACCAAATTAAAAAATAAATCACAAAATACAAAAGTTCTAAAAGGATTGAAGGAACAAAAAACCCGTCAAGTGCGAGTCGGATTCGCGCACCGGGGGTCCCGTATCTTGAAAGCAAACGTAGAAAAAGTTATTTAAGTATGTGTTATTTATTACATTTGTTGGTAAGGGATTCTTGTTAATTTCTTAAAATCTGTGCTAGTTAGAGAGATCGATTTATTTTTCCTGTAATAATTACATCGACCTCTATCAGTTCTAATTGTTTCAGATTTTTCACTGTGCAAACTTCGGAGATAAAGGGGGAGAAGGGTATTTTTTCAGATATCTAATAAATAAAACCGTAAACTTCGTGTGTCTAAGCGGCACAAAAGGAAACGAAAATCTATTTTAGAATGTACCAATGAAGCCGTTTCATACTACACCCCACTTGACCCAGTAACCACAGTTAAACATTTTGGGCAGCCCGTTTCGGCCCCTTTTCAATGAAAATATAAAGCGCAATAAAGTTAAATGGGCATTAGTGGTGTTATTTAAAACTGTTCCAAATTTTAAGTCGATTAGTAGTTCCTGAGATAATCAGCTGTGATAGTAGGGTTCCGTTTTTACCATTTTGATACGGAATCCTAAATATAAAATCGTAAATTTCGCGTGTCTGTACATTGAAGATATTTGCAAAAAAAAAATTGGTGGTCTAAGGATAAGTAATAGAACACATTTCAATCATTTTTGAAATTTTTGTCTGTTTATCTGTTAGTTTGTGCACGCATCACTTAAAAACTACTGAACCGATTTTAATGGACTTTTCATAGTCGGAGTAACATATAGGCTTTATTTCATCGCAATCGGCTTACTCAATCAAAAGTTATGGGAATTTTTAGTTTTCTAAAACATAGTAGGTATATGCAATATAACAAAGAAGTATAATTATTATGTTCGGTGCAATTAGATTGCGTTTGGTTTGGACTACATTTGGAGTGGGAGTGGGCGGCGGTATTGCGGTCGGAGTTGTAGTCGAAGTCGAATGGAGAGTGAGTAGTCCACGTGAGCAGACATATATTATTTGTATGCAATATAACAAAAAAATATAATTAATGTTCGGCGCAATTCAGATTGCGATGAGTTAGGACTACATTTGGAGCTGTAGTGGGCGTGGAAGTGGGAGTGGGATTGAGATTGGGAGTCTGAGTGGGAATGGAATTCTGTAGTCCACGCAAGCGGAGCCACGGGCATAGCTATTGTTAAATAAGGTTTTCTTAAATCTATTACAAGGCAGCAAGCACATGGGAAGTAGTTATTTCCGGAGCGGACATGCACGCGAATGCAGGGCAAGACACGTTGGTTTGGCCGGACCTTAAATCATGCATTTAGAATTGCAAACACTAACCAACTTTGCGACATCTCCATTAGTCCAGAGCGTGAGAGTGTTACTGTTGGCTAGTGACGCTGTAGGTGCTAACACTTTAGTCAACCACTCGTCTTCGGAAGCCAGTTTCTTCCTATCATCCCCTATCCACAACCACCCAAACAATGTTTCGTTGCTGTTCCACCAGCGATGTGGAAAAGAGAAGATCACTTTGCCTACAACCCCCATAGATATTTTGTCTATGGCCGTTATTTTTTCTTCGGGCAGCTGCTGTGAGAACAGAGTTGAATATCTAGGAAATAAAAAAAACTTTTGTAGGCGGGGTTTCTTTTTTTTAGCTTTTCCCAGTACGACTAAGTTAAAATAATTTAACTAAAACAATGTTTGAACTAAAAACATACAGAATAAGGGTGTGGGGGCTGGGGGAGGAAGGGGGGGTTTGTATGTGTATATATTTGCTTAACTTTACCATCACTGCCGGGCAGTTTTACACGTACGAGTATGTTCCAAGCTTCAGCTCAATCAGTCCAGTAGTTTTCGAGTTATCCGAGGACAAACAGATAAAAAGTTTTGCAATTATTTAACAAATAAAACTATAATGCGCGTCTATACATTGAAAGTATTTGCAAATAAAATTGATTTGGGAGAGGAAGGATACGTAATAGAATACATTAAGATATTTTTTTGTCTGTTATTCTGTTTATCATTGTATTTCTTGACGACCTCCGTGGCGGAACGGGGTAGCTCTCAGCCTGCCACGCCGGAGGTTGCGAGTTCGAATCCCGCTAGGGGCAAATGTTCGTATGATGAATATGAATGTTTGTACCCAAGTCTTGGATGTTTATATATTTATTTAAGTATGTGTATCCGTTATCTACTAATCATAGCACAGGCTCTGCCTAGTTTGGGATTGGATAATTGGTGTGAATGTCTGAAATATTTATTTATTTATTATTTCTAGATATCACGAACTCTATTCTCACTGTTGTCAAAAACAAATAGCAGCCAGCAGTTCGTGGACTGTTGTCAGGTGTTACCCCCCCCCCCCCCCCCCTAGTGGGACATGCGCGATGGGACGAATAGGAAGTGCCCACCAAGTTATAGTCGTCGCCAGCGCCCCCTACCGTTGGCTGGAGGACGAATAGAACGCGAACCAAGTCGCGGCAAAAGCTGACATCAATGTGAGAAACAGACATAAGTTTCGTTATCACAACACATTTCTAGTAATTTTCAGTAATCAGTTCTTTATTGCATTCCATGGTCATTTTATTTTCGACACTAATTCATCGACTATGCAAGTTTTTTTTTAGAAGAGAAGCCGTATAATTTTTTTCGTATAATTGCAGGGCTAAATTAATAATGAAAATGGTAATTGCATTTTCGACACTAATTCATCGACTATGCAAATTTTTTTTTTGAGAAGCGGTATAATTTTTTTCCGCAAAATTTCAGGGCTAAATGAATAAATAAAATCCGTCAGGTAAAAAAATATAGTCCCATATAAAAGCGTCGTAAGAGTGATAATGATAACATCGAAAGTCGATAAAATACAGCTTTCAATTCCTATATACGTGTTTTCAATTTTTGCCACGAAAAGTCGCTCACTGGTCAATGGTCTGCAGTTATCGATAAATTAATATCGACAGGAAATCATTAAAAAAACATTAGTAATATTACAACTTCCATGATTGGTGATGAAATTAGATTTAGATTCCCATATAATTTATAATTTTATTATTATTATTCACAAAACATAATACTTACAGAATTATCGTTGGCACTCTAGTCTCCACACTGAGTTAAACTGTTGTTGTGGAGAACTAGTTGCTTCCCAGATGTGTATTTCATAAATATAAATCATGCTTTTCGATGTTTGGGGTTAGACCGTATAATGTCCCTCTCGCAATATGTCACACCGGAAAAGAATTAAGCTTCTACAATATGTCTCATTAGCTAAATGCCCTAATCGCTAAATGTCCCTTGTACAAAATGACCAATTCGTGAATTGTCCCACTCGCTAAATATCCCTTGTACAAAATGCCCTATTCATGAAATGTCCCACTCGCTAAATATTCCTTGTACAAAATGACCAATTCGTGAAATGTCCCACTCGCTAAATGTCCCTTGTACAAAATGCCCTATTCCTGCAATGTCCCACTCGCGAAATATCCCTTGTACAAAATGCCCTATTCATGAAATATCCCACTCGCTAAATATCCCTTGTACAAAATGCCCTATTCATGAAATGTCCCACTCGCTAAATATCCCTTGTACAAAATGACCAATTCGTGAAATGTCCCACTCGCTAAATATCCCTTGTACAAAATGCCCTATTCATGAAATGTCCCACTCGCTAAATATCCCTTGTACAAAATGACCAATTCGTGAAATGTCCCACTCGCTAAATATCCCTTGTACAAAAAGCAAACAACTGACCAATTTAGTGACGTCTCCAGTGGTCCACAGCGTAAGAGTATTGTTGGTTCCCATGGAAGCCGAAGGTCCCATCACTTTGGTCAGCCACTGATCTTCAGAAGACAGTTTGTTCCTATCCTCCCCTATCCAAAACCACCCAAACATTTCGGTGTAGCTCCACCAGTGATGCGGAAAAGAGAGGACAACTTTGCCTATTACGCCCATAGGTATTTTGTCTATGGCCGTAATTTTTTCTTCGGGCAGCTGTTGTGAGAATAGAGTCGAATGTCTAAGAAATAACAAAAAGAAACCTCTACTTAAAAAAACCAAGTCTGCAAATTGTACATAATTTTTTTTATTATTCAGAGACATGATAAAAACCAGTAGGTGTGTTAGGAAATCTCGAATAACAAATTTTTTCTGAATTTTCCCATCCTAGAGCAATTATACATACATTTTCAAAATTTTATCTCAATCTGTCGACATACAGACAGCCTGAAAAGAAAGTTTCGCCATATAAGGGTATATGTTTTTATGGAACTCTTAAAATTCAGATATAATAAAAAATTATTGTAAAAAAAAATCTATTTTTAAATATTATATTTTTGTAAGTCTATCATCTACATATTTATGTAATACAAAAATATTTGCATATCATTATTATTTATCTACGTAGGTATAATGTGCATTATATTTTTTATAATAACAACATCGAATTTAAATCTATTCATTTTAATTTAATTTATTTTTACTAAAAAAAATTTACTACTCCTTACTGTAATGGGAAGTATTACCTTCGCAACCTTTTAGAAATTTACATTATTTATATTACTCAAACTGTTTTTCTAGAATTTTACGACTGATGAATTCTAATTCTTCAATTGGCGAAGAAACTCTAGTAATTATCATAGAATTCTAGCAAGCCAGTGTGACCCCTTTTTGGCAATTTCCAAAACACATTACGGGCCTCTTAGCTAGCAGGGCTGAATATTATACTGTGTTAGCATTACGAATGTCTGTATATAATGTATACACAAATAAATAAATAAATATAAATGTGTCAGACATTCACACCAATCCCCTTAGTGTTTCCTTTGAGCATCGGCAGGGGATTTCTGGACAAATTTTCCAAAAATTCCAGAAATCCCCTTAAAGGGTTTTTTTTGCAGGGGATTATTGGAATAAGCCCAATTATCCAGTCCGTATCTAAATAAACGTCCTGTTTATAATTTGCTACTGACTACTACGTTACTGTCTCTAGTATTGCAGTCACTCGGTGCTTCCTCTGTTGTACAGCGTTACATCCTCTTTATACTCACCTCTACCGTAAGCCATCTATACATTTAATGGTTAGTAAATTATTAAATTAGGGGATTTAAATAATTTTGAATAATATTGGCATCAAGTTTGCCTTTTGTACAATTGCGTGCCAGTGTTAAATAATGAAACAGGTTAAATTCAGATTCTGCTCGAGTATAAATTTTTACATAAATAAAAAATATACACATATAATTACAAAAGTTCGCTTAAAGCATGCCACGGTCCATAACTTCGCTGTTTTCTTGTAATATTGTGTGCAATAAAGAGTTTAAATCTATGTATAACTATTATACATCATTTCACATTGGATTCTGCTGATAACTGAAGAAACAATAACAAAGTACAATCGATTTCTAAATTGGAAGTCTAAAGATTGCACACATCGTTGGCCTAGTAGCTTGGTTATTAGATTCGAGCGCCAGAGGTCTCGGTTCGATTCCCACTAGCAACAGACAACCAAAGACAGGCAATTTTGCACTTGTACAAGTTAGTCCTGGTCTAGACTATAATGTCCTTTTCTAATCGCCATGGTAGCAGAGAGGAAAAATTTAGATTAGGCAAGTATACGTAATATATATAACATATTTATTTATATCATAAATATGGCGTATTACTTTATATTCAAAATATCGCAAAGAGAACTTTCAAACAGCCTATAATAAATAGTCCACTGCTGAGTAGGACAGGAAAAAAATTACGTGTATAAATGTACCAAGCGTGCAAGAAAATCGACTTGGACTCTGCCAAAATAATTACCACGCTGGACTGGGCAGGTGAGTCGCATTATATGAAAAGAGGATACGTCTGCATTTAACTTGTACGACTAATATTGCCAGAACGTCCCGTTTTTCAGCGTTCTAAAGTGTTCCAATACCGTTCAATCTAGTTGGAAGTAGACCAAAAGTAACAATACTCGCCTTTTTTTACCACAAGCCATCCTAGGGAAAGTATCCATACTACGTCACCCGTTTAAGGGGAGGGGGATCTTAAAAACACCACACTTGGTCAGGGGGGGTGTTAGGTTTTCATCACGTAGTCAATATTCTGTACGGAATTCTCGCGCTTTTTTGAGCTATATTCAAATATGGTTCACGTAGAAAAAAAATGGGTCGCGTAGTATGGGTACATTCCCCTATGTGACAAAATCTGTAATGTACTAATTTTTTATTAAACTCTGTGCTACTTACCTCTCCTTCAACACACCAAGAGAAACAGTGACGATCACATTATCGGCTGTGTAGACCGTTCCATCCTTGCACGTTACTTCCACACTCTTCTTGGGGTCCTGGGGCCATGTGATCAAAGTCACCTCGGTATTTAGCTTGGTTTCTAATGTTGGGTACCCTGGGCCATTGTTGTATTTATTCTGAAATAAAAAAGTATATCAATTAATTGCTGATGACAATTGATCGATTGGTTTGTTGAATAGTTATTCAATTAATTGTAATATTTATCAAATACCAATTATTATTAATGTTTTTAGTACACTGTTGTCTGTTTTTTAATTGACAGCTCTAAACATACACACGGAAGTAGAGATGTGTATTTTCAGAATTTATATCATTATTTTTTTAATCAATTAACAAATGTATAAATTCATTAATGTTCTGGTCACTTAATTGGTTTTTAGAAGCCAATTTATTTACCAATTAATTGAAATCTTGAATAATTCAAATAATCAAAATCAAAATATTTATTTTCAAAATTGGAATACATTATTCTCTTTTTGACGTCAAATTCTGCCTAAAACTACTCCACTTCCACCTGTATAACCGAGGGGAAGAAGTGGCAACAAACCCAACGGTACAGGGCCCTACCTTTGATTTATCTTATTCATTACAATCATTAAGTCTACCTATGCTGAGCC
Organism: Esperia sulphurella; assembly: GCA_947086405.1. Lineage (NCBI taxonomy): Eukaryota > Metazoa > Arthropoda > Insecta > Lepidoptera > Oecophoridae > Esperia > Esperia sulphurella. The sequence goes on from OX352285.1 coordinate 5,079,819, forward strand.
ATCAAGCACTCCATGGACTTTTATCATTTAAGTAGTCATCTAACTTATAGTAGGCTTTCTTGCTCATAATAACTCACTAATAATATATCGAAGAACGTCTTGTATCCGTTCCTATGCCAGCTCATGTGCTGGTGGCCGTCCAACTCGTCATATTTAGACCAAGCACTGACTTCGTTCCAGTCGTTAGCTGCTTCGTAGTTATTAATTAGTAAATTCATGAATTCGAGGAACTGTTCTACGAAGTCCTTGTTTTCTAGAACTTCGGGCTTTTTCTCTCTTAAATAGTCCATAAGTCTGAAAAGGACAATAGGATCGAGCATACCATCATAATATAACAGATTACAACTAATTACTTTGTAGTTATCTATTTCATCATCATCATCAGGTTATTTTTGTCTCCACTGCAGGAGCATCTCTCATCTGCCGGAGACAGACAGAGGATTTGGCCTACACTCCCCGCGCTGGCCAGACGGGTTGGGGAGGCCTGATTGATGTTTTATATCGCTTTGTCGCCTAGTACGATATCCACAGGAAGAGTTGGAGTGGTCCTATTCTACTCTACCGGAAACCACACGGCATGTTAGTTAGTTATCTATTTATTAAATCTTATTTTCCTAATTACAGCCTTCCTTTACGAACTATACACGGTAAAAGAAATTAATTCAGTAAAGTGTTGACTGTTTGATATTTAATCACACGAGAGCCACTGCACGGGTTTTGATGGAACTTTGCAGCGAACCCAAAGAGATGGGGGCAGAGCAGAACTAGCATAAAACCACCCGAATGGTCTAAACCTTGGACCTAGAGGTTAATAGGTCCAAGGTCTAAACTTCGCAAAGTTTATTCATCTAGTAAAAACATAAACTCTGCACTGGATTGACACAAAAGATCTCATCGGGTAGAAGGGTCGCCGGGTATACATGAGCCTATATAATTCAAACTACTATTTATGTTATCGCGCCTAAAATAGAAGCTGAAGAAACCGCTTTAAGCGATAAGACCGCCTTTGTACACTTTCCAAAAATCTGTACCTATTTTATTGTTATTCTTAATTTGTGTGCAATAAAGAGTTTATCTGTCTGAAATACAACTTGACCCGCATGCACGTTCGCCATAGTTCATGATATGCCCATGAACCCTGCAACTTTAGCATTACTGCGGGCAATGTTTACACAATTCTGCTAACGAGCACTCAAATTATACGCGAGTTTAAACATAGGCAAATGCTGTGACAGATTTGCTCCTTCTTTTATAGACTCTGTGTCAGTCAAAGACTATAGATTTATTTAATGTTCAAAAAGCGATATCTTGTATCCAATTTTTAATAAAGACATTTGACTTGACTTTGAGTACGTAAATCACAACTTACTTCCCAGTAATAAACTGGCCCAACGGTTCTGGTTTCTCCGGAGGATTATCCAGCACAGTGAGGCAGTAACCCAACAGCTCATTCACCAGCGCCTCGTCGGCGACGCTGCCGTCAGATCTGAACACCCTGAAGATTAGGTCTTGGGGGAGCAGCGTGACGTTGTTCTGGACGGCGAGGTCGTACACGCGACTGTTGTTGATGCCATGGATCCTGGAAAAGGATTGTAATCCTATTTAATATCTAATAAATAAAATTGTAAACATCGCGTGTCTGTACATTGAAGATATTTGCAAAAAAAAAATTGAGGGGTATAAGGATAAGTACTAGAACACATTTCAATCATTTTTGGAATTCTGTTTATCTGTTTGTCTGTCTGTTTGTCTGTCTGTTTGTCTGTGAGTTTGTGCACGCATCACTTAAAAACTACTGAACGGATTTTGACGAACTTTTCACAAAAACATGGATCTTAACTTAACATTTAGTCTTTATTTCATCGCAATCGGCTAACTCAATCAAAAGTTATAGACATTTTTAGTTTTCAAATACATTAGTAGGTAAGGTTAGTATGCAATATATTGCACATATTAGTATTTCCGTACTATTCAGATTGCGATGAGTTTAGATTACATTTGGAGCTGCGAGTGGGAATTGGAGTGGGAGTGGGCGTGGGAAAAGGGGAGTGGGTGTGGGGGCGGGAGCGGTAGCGAAAGTGGGAGCGTGAGGGGAGCGGGAGCGGGACTGGGAATGGGAGCGATTCTGTAGTTCACGCGAGCGGAGCCGCGGGCACAGCTAGTAATCTAATAAATATGTAGATGTTCGTTTGAATATTTGTTTCTCACTAACGACTAGCAACAACGCCTATTTTTAATTTCTTAGAACTTCATGAAAGATGTTGATTTGTGTCCTTCTAAATTCACCATAAAGTTTTGGTAAGCAGTTTTAAGCGTTTTGACGAAATGCTAAATAAGTGTCCTCACCACTCAGCCCCGACCTCCACCACTCCATCCCCAAAAGGCACTGTATTAACCCTCCCCCCGATGCGGTCTTGTGCCTCCAGCCCGAGCACCTTCCTGCCGGCCTGGGCGAGGTAGCTCGCGGCCGTTACGCCCGAAGACCCGAGCCCAACAACTATCGTGTCGTATTGTGGAGCCATGGCGCTGAAACAAAACAAAAGTACTTATATTATTCTACATTGGACATGGTAGAAACAAAGTAACAAAACATGATCTATGTCCTAACCACTTATAATGTATATTATAAAGTAATATATTAATGTATTACTTTTTTCTTAAAGGAATATTTATATATCTAGGTTTATTTTCAAAATATTTAATTTTTTGGTCATTATTTTGTAAGAAAACTTACAAATAGAACATTCCTTTTACGAAAACTATTAACAAGTTTTCAAATTATTTTCTAATCAATGATAATGACCACTTGGAAGCTGGTTCCAAGTAAACCAGTTGATTTACATAAAGATTATCTTTACAATCATAAATCATTATAATGACTAAATATAAATTAATAAAATTAGTATATATGGTAACAAAATCGATAATCATATCACTATCATTCCTGATCAATATCATTAACTAATGACCAGTGATGACGTAATTTAGGTTATCTAACAGATACATGAATTTGGTGCTATGAAACTATTTTATGCCCATAATTCTATTTCCTGTACTATAGAACCAAAAGATATATCATAATAATATTATAAATGCGAAAGTTTGGATATTTGGATGTTTGTTACTCAATCACGCTTCAACCAATGGACGAATCGGGATGAAACTTGGCACACAATATAGGTTAGGTCCTGGAATAGGAAATAGGATAGTTTTTATTCCGAGAAAACATCTGATTTCTACGGGAAATCCATAATAATTTGTGATGCTAAGTTATTCACGCGGACGAAGTCGCGGGCAACAGCTAGTATATATATATATATATATATATGTTTAATATCCTTAATTAACAGTGATCTCCTTAAACCGAAACGTTATGTCTATTTATTTTATTTTAAATGGAAAGGCAGCTAATAGCTGATTCTTCCATATCAGTAGTCGACTTGAATATTTTCTTTTAAGAAATTGTCCAGTCTGTTCTTAAACATGTACATTTATATGGCAGATACAACAGATTCTGGCAATTTGTTCCATCTGTATACAACCCTTTTGCTTACAAAATTATTCTGGGTTTTTTTTTTTCAAGATTTATTTAAAAATTTGCTACCGAATCCCAGGATATCTCATTCATTAATTTATGCACTAAACTCATACAGTAATTATTTTTATTTTATTTTATTTATTAGGTTACCAGCAGAGTGTACATCAATTGTGTACATATTCAAAGGAACACAATGTAAATTAAAAAATTACATTAAAATTAAACAAAAAGTCACAAAAATATAATTAGGAAATTAAATACATGGGGAATTCAATTTTTTTTTCGATTAAAAGTAATGACAGTTTTTTTAAACTAACTAATGCCATAAGAATTGATGTCAATATCTGAACATTTGCTGAGTGCGTTGTACTGCCTCATTATCCTGTTTAGGAGAGAAAACTAACCCACATTCGTCCTCGCTCGTTTTTCATAAAAAAGGATAAGTTTTCCGGGGCTTGGCAATATAGCCGGTACACATACATACGGAATATAAATATGCATGTTCCAAATCGCTCATTTAATAATCTACAATTCTTGGATTAAAATTACTTGAAACATATCTGACCTGACAACTGAAGCAAGACTGTTACGGTCCCTGCACTTTGCACTACATTTATCATAAATAAAGATACACTAGGTACTAATATTACAATTGCAAAAGTAACTCTGTATGTATTTCTGTTACATTAACTTTACGTCTGTTATGTTTTAGGTGTACTGCTGAACCAATTTTAAAGAAACTTGGTAATTATAGAGATAACTTGAACCCTGGGGAATGATAGAATTGACTAGAATAGGCTACTGATAGAATATCTGAAAATTCCCATTGTCAAAGAGGAAACAAGCAACATAACCAGAGCCTAGAGAGATAGGGCCACCAAAATAGACTGGCACTATACTATGAACCTCTACAAACAAGGCATCTGAAAAGATCCCACACATGAGATAACCTGTAGTCACATATGAAGGCAAACCCAACCCAAAATCTACCATGTCACTGACGAGCACTCAATAGAACTGCTGAAGACAGGTGACATATTAGCAAAATATCATATGAAATAAAGTTCATTATCTAGTCAGTTCAATTCAATTACTCTTTATTTCATGATAAAAATACACGAATCTAATAATAAATTATAAGCTACTTCACTTCTAGGCTGTCTTATCACTAAACGCGATTTCTTCCAGACAGCCTTTACAGATTAGGACATCATCAAATGAACGAATAAGCTTCAAACACCCATAAAATAGGAACTGGGCAGACCTTGGTCTATCCAGGGAGCATTAAAAAGTTACCATAAATATAATATTCTATGTAGAACTCTATAAGCGAGTTTATCCACCACAAGGTAAATTACGAGGAATGAATCAGTAACCTTACTTCTTGAAAACCAATTCTGAACTGCAAAATTATGTATATATTGTGTACAGGCAACCTAAAAGGTTCTTCTCACTGGAGTAAGCGAAGACTTGAGTACTTTGAGGTTACTTTCTCAAACTTCCGACAAACTTTATAAAATTATTGTATTGTTGTATATATGTATCTATTATATAAAAAAATATATATAAATATTCCGATATTAAAAAGCAGTCTCTAAAATGATACATATGTTTAAAAATCTAAGCACAAAATCTAGTTTAATACTTTACCTCAATCAGTTTCTGTTGCTAGGAGATCGCTGAATAAATATGGTAAATGAAGGTATTGATAACACCTTATCTAGATTGCCTAGGCAAAGATAAATTACATAATTAATAGTATATGAAGAAATAACTAGACATTCCTGACGAGCGGTCGGAATTCTCCCAATTTATTTTGACATTTACAAGTATTTGTCGCACAGTTTTTCAGTCAATTGGCAAGAGTGACAGAAAGCTATCTATACAAATAAGCTGCTACTCAGTTCTTTGTCCTTTTCTACATAAGCACTGAGCGCACTAATGATGCATACAAAACGCGTATATTGACATTTTCATTATACGTTCGGAAATCATTGAAGTAGTCTATATGAAACTCATTGCTCAATAGTTAAATCAACATCGAGGCAGGCGGTCCAAAGTATTATCGTCATATCAGCCTGCTTGATGTCCACCGCTGGACACTGACTTCCCGAATGAATACCATTACATCCAGAGTAGGTATACAAATGTAATGTAATAAAATGCCTAATTAGAATGACAAAAATCATATTAAACAATTGTTTGTATGACGACTTTTGATAATTGGAACTTTTCTGTGCTTTAACTTCCTATACAAAATGATTTGTAAAGCAGTTCAATTTATAATAAAAAAAATGTATGCGGTTCGAAAACTCAAAAATTCACATTTTTTTTAGTACTTATCTGCTAGGTACTAAAGTACAGTATGGGTTGTGGGGTATGTATTATTATTACTTGCTTCTCAGAGGTACTTACCTAAAATTAAAGAATCATCTACATGAACTCTTAAGAACCTGGTAACTCAAATACTTATAGGTACCTATATCGATGTAAAAAACAAAAACTGCCCAATTATTTAAATGTAAATAAATAATAAACCGTACGTGGTAACAAACAACAATTTAAATTAAATAAACCTTGACCTCGCATTGATCTTCAACGAAGATTGGCTGGAGGTCACAATGATAACGCATACGATTAGGTACAATACAATACGCTCTACATACACCTCAATGGTAGGTATAAGTATATATTATCTTTGGTATAGGGCACGGTTGCCATACTTGCCTTACCGTGATAAGGCAAGTATGGCACCTCAGCATGTCCCATATTATTCGTCCCGTTTTTCGTCAATTTCGACGGAGTGCTGACGAGAGATTAGATAATATAGTATCTAGTAGAAAATATGTCTTATTTTGACTAAATCAGTAGCTCGCTATATATTGTAGTTCCAGAGTATTTGGCCGCAATAAGCCTTAGTCTGGCATAAGCTACCAACAAACCCCTATAACTTTTGAACGGCGGACCGACTAAATAAATTTATTATGAGACTAAATTCGACCAATTACCGCAATCCGCGATGGTGGAATAAGGCATGGATGATGGATGGTCGCATGCCAGAATAAGGCAAAAGATAATTTAGATTTTTTTTTTAATTTATTTCATACTTTAGATGTTATCAAAATGCGTGGTTTGTCTTTCAATATTTCTATATTTCATTCCAAATCAATAGTCGTACGCAAAACCAACGCTATTTGCGTCTCGGTAACATGAACACATGAAAGAGTCACTAGCAGCAAAACAGGTTTGTATTACCATGCAAACTTTGCGGTCCACTTCGGAACACCATCTATTATTTATTTTGTTTTAGAGACGCAAATGCGTTTGTTTTGAAACTATTAAGTTGGAATGAAATATACAACACGCTTTGGTGTAACTGAAACGCTGCGTTTCGGCTTTGAGAGTGTTAATGCGGTTTGAGCATCGAAAGTGTTAAAACGCCCATCATTGCATCCCCAATAGAATGAGACTTTGTGTGAGCCGACTATTGGGGGATTTACCATAATCACCACGCTTGGCAGAGGGATTAGTGATCGTAGTAATTATCTAAAATATACACAGGAGAACGCTACTCTTCCCTCGTCTTCGGTCGTCCCTGGTGCTATCCCTTAGTTTTCTTGACGACACCTACGGGAAGATTGGGAGTGGCCCTATTCTAAGCCGGGAACCACACAGCAAATTTGTGAATATGTCCTTGTCTAAATCTCATCATACAGGAGAAAGTCCTAGTTTGGGAATGGGTGTTTGAATACATGTAATTATTATTATGTATATATACTAGCTGTGCCCGCGGCTCCGCTCGCGTGGACTATTCAATTATTTACCGACTCGAACTCCGACCCCACGCCCACACCCAGTTCCACTCTCCCACGCCCACGCCACTAATCTCCAAATGTAGTCCTAAAGTCCTAACTCATCAAATTGATTGAAAACTAAAAATTCCCATAACTTTTGATTGTGTAAGCCGATTGCGATGAAATAAAGACTAAATGTTACTCCCAGGTAAGCCCTATATTCTGTGAAAAGTCCATCAACATCAGTTCAGTAGTTTTTGCATGATGCGTGCACAAACTAATAGACACACAGACAAAAATGATCTTAGTGTGTTCTGTTATTTATCCTTGACCCCCAAATATATATTTTTGCATATATATTTAATGTACACGCGAATTTCACGTTTTTATTTATTAAAAGGACCGGGTGTGGTGGCGTTCATTGGGGAAGGCGGTCCAGCAGTCTATGGGCCAATATTTATATATACAATAACTCACCCATCCTCGCCATACACGATTCCCGCTAGCAACAGCAAGGTTGCTATTTTCACCGCCATCGCGTTACAACAACCGAGTAGTAATAACCTGGTTATATATTATTGTATTGAATTGGGGCATTGTGGTCAGATCTGACCTTTTATAGGTGTACGTCATCTTGGCTGAGCCTGGTGTTGGTAAATTCACGAGAACATTTATTATTATAGTCTTTATAGCACATAATTTTTCCAAAAAAAAAGAGCATAACATTAAATAGTTGTTTATATATAATCGTGATATGCAGACTGGTGACATTACGATTATATACATTAACACCTATTATTTGCATTGGTAATCGTAGGGAAAAGTATCTTCACTTTTAAGTTCGCATAAATTCCCGGCCAGGAGAATGTTCTTCTTTCTTCTTTTTTTATTTAATGGCCTCTCTATATTAGAATTCTGCCAATTTCGAGTCGAGAATGTTCTTGTGAATTTACCAACATTATGTAAGGCACGAGCCTTAGATTTGAAATCTGCGTATGAAGGGAAATGGTGCCGAACTATTTGTGCCCGAAATCAGAATTTTTCTTTAGCTGTTTAAAAGATATAGGGGTGCATTAGTTGCAGCTGAGCAATGATGTGACTATGGCATACATAACACACACATCGAAATGTCAGAATATGTGCACATATTGAGTGATTTGTCATTGTATTGAAGCTGAGCCACGGCATCTCGAAAACTACTAGTAGGTAGAAATTTTTTGAAATCTGTTTACAGTCAAAAAAATCTGCCCAATAATGTGCTCTACATAGGTATGTCAAAAAATCAGAATTTGCCTTTGCCGTTTAAAAGTTATAAAAGATTAGGTATACCCTCAGAAGAACGAATGGGGTTATTATTCTTCTGAGGGTATACCTAATACTTTATGTAATATGTACAGTTGATGATAGAAATGTATGTTTAGGGCTACATACACTTAATTTTTACTTCCATTCGATTATTACTTTTTTTACTCTTCAGCTTTCCATACAAAATGGTGAAGTTTTAAAAATTGGGTACGATATGTTTTATTTGCCGTCTACTGGCTGCGGCTCAGCCAAAATGACACACCTTATACCTATCATACTATCTGTAACCCTGTAACGTAACGAATGTATGAAGTCATACGCGCAGGACGAGATTACCCATTAGGCAGTGTAGGCAACTGCCTAGGGGCCCCGCGACGGCAAGGGGCCCCCACCCCGAGTCTTTTTTTAAAAAGGTTTCTTAATGTGAAAAGAGAAGTAGGCGTGGGACTGGGCGTGGGCCTTGACGTGGGTTTCGGGGTCAGAGTCGTAGTCGGATTGAAAGTGAGTAGTCCACGCGTGCGGAGCATTGCATTTTGGTAGAAAAACTATATTTCAGGAAGTTAGAACACGGTAAAGGGGGCCCGACACGTGCAGTGTCTAGGGGCCCCGACACGGTTAATTCGGCTCTGCATACTTAATTAATAACAAATGTAGTCGAATTTATAGGCGTTTAGTAACGAAAATGTCTTACTCAGGATATAAATTAATCATCATCATAATCATATTAGCTCTTTAGACATCCACTATTGGACATAAGCCTTCCCCAATGAACGCCACCACACCCGGTCCCCCGCTTTCCGCATCCAGCCGCTTCCGCCCACCTTCTACAGTTCATCGGTCCATCCTGCGCGTGCCGATCCGCGGTCTCCACTATAGAACTCGTCTGCCCCAACGGCCGTCGGTTCTGCGACAGATGTGACCCGCCTACTGCCACTACAGCTTGCTAATTCTTTCAACTATGTAACCTACGTGCTTCGTCGGATCTGTTCATTACTAATCATATTCTTCAAAGAAACACCGAGCATAGCACTCTCCATGGTGAAGGCTAAAAATTAATATCCAATGCAAATATGGGTAAATCAAGTTCTCCAATTTATGTCCGGTGAACAATGAAAATTGTTCTGCGGCTGGCAGAAATATCTTAAAGAGATTTTTTTCCTTACTTTTATTGTTTTGTATGTTTTTTCTTTTTTGCCCACACGGCAATAAATCTAATAAATAAAATCGTAAACATCGCGTGTCTGTACATTGAAGATGTTTGCAAAAAAATAATTGAGGGGTCTAAGGATAAGTAATAGAACACATTTCAATCATTTTTGGATTTTTTGTCTGTTTGTCTGGGAGTTTGTGCACGCATCACTTAAAAACTACTGAACGGATTTTGATGCACTTTTCACAAAAAACATGGGGCTTAACTTAACATTTAGTCTTTATTTCATCGCAATCGGCTAACTCGGGAGTGGGAGCGAGAGCGAGAGCGGGAGAGGGAGCGGAAGAGGAAGCGGAAGCAGGAGTGGTAATGGAAGCGGATTCTGTAGTTCACGCGAGCGGAGCCGCGGGCACAGCTAGTTGTTGAATAAATAAAATTGCTCTAGGCTACAAATATGTATAATCAAGTGTTATAGCATAGTTGGTAGAACTAGGCCTCCGTCACTCGATCGAAGCTACCGCAATAAAGCGCTGGCCACGTCGCGAGTGGGCGGGATGAGCTGGCGGACGGGCGAGTGGGGTTCCAATTTTTTCATACTTCGGTCTTCGGCTCACACCGCGAACTACAGACCTCCAACCACTTGAACGAACTGAACTATCCGCCGATCCCAATTAATTCGTTTACTTAAGTCGCTAGTTTGGCTTAGGCCAAAGATAATATATCTTAGGCTCAGGAATCAGTTGGAACGTTCAAAATATCTAACAACATTTATGAGTCGAGCAGGGGGCCTATTCCAAATGCATTTCGTATAATATCCATCGGTGTGTCACTTCGAGCTGAAGCTGAGCTTAGGCCTATGTGATTGACTAATGAATGATTGATAGATAGACAACGATCTCTATGTACTACTAGATGGAGCGTTCCAAACAATCGCTAAATAATGTTAATATTTAGAAAATAATTAAATGTTCTGAGTAGTAACTGCACAAGTTTCAAAGTGAATGTGAACGAGTTGTGGCTACTTGCGTGGAACAGAGCGATTGTTTGGAACGCTCCATCTAGTAGTACATAGAGATCGTTGTAGATAGATAATTCATTCGTTAGTCAATTCAATTCATCCAATTAATTGTCCTTTACCAAAATAAAACAAAATTAAATAATAAGTACATAATCTATTTAATTCCTTAAAATTAAACTTACAACTTAAAGTTTAAAAAAATCACAATAATTTGACATACATATTTACATAAAGTATAATATCTATAAAATCGGAATTAAAGTATGAAAACTTGTATTATGATATTACATTTAAGTATTTTTAACTAAAACATATTGGTTTTTGTTATTTTGTGGGCGTCGGAGTCGGATTAGGCGCTGCGCAGACGACGGACAATTTTTCCGCGGTGATGGAACGTAAGGAATTCTATATGTCCTTCGTGTGCTGTATAGGCTGTATGTGCGCGGATCGGCACTCGCAGGGTGGGACGCCCCGCCGCCAGGTGGACCGACGACCTAAAGAAAGTGGCCGGCAGCGGCTGGATGCGGAGGACCGGGTGTGGTGGCGTTCGTTGGGGAAGGCCTATGTCCAGCAGTGGACTTCTAGGGGCTGACATGATGATGATGTGCTGTATAGATTTCCATACGTTCCATCACCGCGGACAAATTGTCCGTCGTCTGCGCAGCGCCTTAGGAGTAAGATGAAAAATAATTGTGTAGCCCACGTGAGCGGAGCCGCGGGCTCAGCTAGTTTTAAATATGTTCAGAATCAGACAAATTAAATGCCTCAGCAAAGTTTCGAATTTAAGATTCTATACAAGTTGTATGGTCCATTTTACATACATTTTTTTTTATTGTTAATAGGTTTGCGCTTGACCTCAGTCTCACAGGATGGTAAGTGATGATGAGGCCTAAGGTGAAGCGCGCTTACCCAGCAGATGCCTTTCACTCTTCCTTTAAAAAGAATCACTTTTTAGGTACCTACCTATCTCTACAATAATCGTACCCAAACATATACCTAGTTACTTATGCATACAAGTATTTATCAAGTGCAAACAGGTCATGAATGACAAACAGTCTGTTTCTTATCTCATTTAGGTATTTATTATTTCTGGTACAAATTATCTAGATGCCATGCATAGTAACTAAGTGATCTAGACCACTTTTATTCGATTCCAACATGCACCTAGTACCTACTAGACCACACGTACATAGTGATCGATACCTCCAAGGTACGCTGCAAACTAAATTTTTTGTCAATTTTGTTTTTATCCAAATCAAGTCAATTTTAATTATTGAAAAAAGAATTTTATGGAAAAAGTTTAGATTTTTTTTTTCGAGTTTTGAGATTTGAGTTGGCATAGACCTTGGAGGTAGCGATATATCCTGTTTCGTATATTTTCTGCTCGTCATCAACTAACTTGAGGTTAAGTGTTAAGATTTCTCACTTTTACACTTTTTGATACATTGCTTAATTTAAAAAATGAGCCGCAACTAAAGAGTGTGGGGTCTATTTATGTAACGATACAATCAGTGACTATGATATGAAGTAACTCTGTACTTATCATAACAATGAAAATGTATCTTGTGTCACATTTCTGGACACGTCATAACTAGTGCCACTGAACTGTATCAGTTAGCGGGCGGCTGCCAGGTGACTGCTCTCATCTTGCGGTTGATCTCCTGCAGTATGAGGTTGCAGCGCGCTAGTTGCGAGGGCCGCAGCTGAGGAGTGGTGTCGCGGGTCCGGTCGCCGCCCCCCGCGCCCGCGCTGGCGGCCGGCTCGCGCTGAGCGCGTCGCAGTGCGCGCCGCCGTCTCGCACGCGCCGTCGCTGCGTATATACAGTCTATGTCAGTCCTACTGTTTCTGTCCACTCCTGAAACGAGGCTCATCGCGCCAGCTTATGCTTCAGTCATGCTCTCATGCGTAAATTCCTACACCCATATACATTTTCATAAGAGTAGTAACAATCTATACTAAAGCTCGGATTAAGTCATCAATGCAGCCCTCATTCGAACCCTCTACCTCAACTCAGGGGCCCTACTCCGTATTTCAGATATCAGTTGAAGTAAAAAGCCATTTTGGACTCTCTAATGGGTCTTATGACATAATCTGATAAACGTTTGGCATAAAACTACGAAAGTTCAAAGCCAAATACTTATCTGAATGTGACAAATGACCCGTTCGACAGTACAATACGGCTTTTTAGTTAGATGGATATTAGCCAAAATGCTTTCACACAAGGGCCTCAGCTATAAGGCAAAACACCTCCGTTTTGGAGGACTCTGGGCTTAAATGAAGAGGCCCAAGAGATAAAAGAAACCAAGAAGTACCTAGTCTTATTTATGACTTACCACTTTCTTTTTCCTTGTTTTTGTAATTGTATTCTAGAGTTCTTGATAGGGACCTCTTCTTCGGTGACTGCAACACAAAATTAAGTATATAAAATTAGTCTCCTTTGTTTTACAGAAAGACATGGCATAAATTTATGTTAACTTGGAATCAGATTTTTAAATCTCTATGTACATTTTTATATTAATACATATAATTTTAAAAAATCATATTATATCACAATGAGGAATAAGTATTTCTATCCCACCAGAACTGATTTCCCACAGTAAAAATCAGCCTTTTTTAATCTCCATGTCACAAGCCATTTTATGCAAAATTTTCATGGAGATCAGTTCATTAGTCAAGCTGTGTAAGAATAATGAACAAATAACTCACTGTACCCGAGATGCATAAAACTACAAGTGCCAGGATGACATCACAGCACATATAGTTACATGCTTCTCAGGTATGTACAGATTAGTTAGGATTTGGCATTTACCCGTCTAGGTTGCTTCTGATAGTGCTGCGAGTCATAAAACTGTGGTTGGGAGCGTCTCACTCGTCCTGTCCGTCTTCTAATATCCTCAACTGCTGGCAGATGGTCCGCTGCCCGACGGGCAGAGAAGAATATGTGGCCGCATTTACAGGACTTCGATGCTACTGCCACCTGGAAGAGTAAAGACTGGGGTCAGGGTGTACAAAAGGGGGCGCTACGGAAAAAAAACCTCTGTTCGCGTGAATTTTTCTTTTTTGTTACCTACAAACTGCTGAATACAGAAACTAAGGTGGCCAAAATCCGTAAGAATTATCGAGCAGAAGTACCTACCTAGTTCTATCGCAAAATCCATGGACATTAATACAAATTCAAATTATATGTTTTTTAAATTATGGTAAGTTCTTATGTTAGGGACAATTATTGCAGAAACTGACAATACCCACTTACACAGAGAATTAAATTAACCCTAGCTTTAAATATATGTTGCCAATCACATTATGAAATCTTATTTTAAAAATAGATTTTGCAATGTTGACAATAACAATTTGTTTACGTACGAACCTGCATTTCACATTTTGGACAGCTCTTCGCTATCATTTTATTTTTACCCATATTTTATGGTAAATGGGTATGTACTTTTAAATATTCTTACTGAAATCCATTAATATAGCTTTATTTTTTTATCGAAATTTGAACTATATTTTCGAATGATATTACTCAAATCTCTATCATTCAATCAGCCTCAGCTATGATCAGACACTTACTCATTCTCAAACACGTTCATTATTATCAAATCACTCCTTTTTCGTAAGTTTAATCAAAAAATTTAATTTGAGATATTTATATCTGGAGCACTGAATTAAATACATTTAGAAGATAGAAACGTAAGCGCTATTTCTTTATTTTACTTTAAATGTGAATTGTTGATCGATCACAAAAACTGTAAACCATAGTCTTACCATAGTGCTACATAAAAGAAAAAAAAAATGTCATATTGTTGTCATTGTCATGTCATAATGTCACGTCACTGTCAGGCAGTGTTAGATTATTTGTTTCATTTTCAAACTGCCTAAGTACAATATTCTTTTTTCCAAATATTCCTACTACACAACAGAATATTTTGTTTGTTTCTGATTTATCCTAAATTAGTGTAAAAATATTTCAAAATGTCCTCCAGTGATAGCAGCTATAGATCTTACGAACGACCTGGCAAGGCTCAGAAGTGCCGACGAAAACGTAAACAAAGTAAGGATCCTAGCAAGGTTACGGCCAGAAAGAATAATTTCATTTGCAATAATTGTGAAACAGGCTTCCAGTACAAATCGCTATTACTACGACACGTGCATGGTTGTGAAGGAAGTAAAATACAAGCAAGAGGAGTGATTTGTGGCTGGTGTAATTTGACGTTCAAAAATCGAGGTAATCTAGCTACACACGCGTACCATTTGCACGGAGACACAAGGTAAATAATCAGAAACGTTTATTTCTTATTTCGTACGACGAAAACTCCAATAGAAAAATATGAAAGCAGTCTTTTTTATAGTATTGAGCAAAAGCAAAGATAATATTACATACAGCCTTCAATACATATTCAGGTGTCCTTGAAAAAATCTAGATTTTAGACGTATTTGTTTAGACGTATTAGAATTTGCTAGATTCTGTACAAACAAATCAATAGCTGTAGTTTAATTTGCTGTGTTTGAGACATAGGTGGAAAATTACAATCAAAAACTAATCTGCCAGCCAGCACCAATAATAAATTAAATTGTTTCGTTATATACGTAACAGTTTGCGCATTTAGTACACAGTGAATTTAATTTATATATAATTATTTAAAAGCAAAGGTTGCCTCTTATCAAAGTTCTCATCAGATACATATTTGATGTGGAAATGAGTGCACAGTGAAAGAAAATGAACAAAAGTGCAATAGAAAATGTAAATACATCATTACAAAACTCTGATGGCTTAATGGGACCACCGCTAACAACAAAAGTGCCTAAAAGGTGTTTTTTTTTCTTTCTAAACTAATATATATATATATAATATTATATAGTTATAATATTTATATAATATATATTATAATTATATAATATATATACTATAACTAATATATGATATATTAAAGAGTAGGCAGTATTAGTTTCTGTGACATAAACTCCAGAACTTAGGAACAGAATAGCACCACTCCCTGTCTTCCTATGGATGTTACTAATGACTTTAAGATAGATACATCCAGTGTTAAATCAGCCAGGATAATTTAACAAAACAGGATAAATCCAATGTTGGCCAGCAGCATCATCTGCCTAGTTATAGTAGTCTAGTTCAGTCCTGGATTTGCCATTAGGCCGTTTGGTTCAGCAGTGGACTTATACGCTGTTATTGGATCTCCAGGACTATCAAACTGATTTTAAGATCATTTCACAGTCATAATGCTGACTTATTATTTTAAGAAGTTTATTTTAATAAAAAAAAATTTAAAACCAAACTGATACAAGAAATACTCTATTTTCGAATGTGGGTTGTAACCCTCTGGAGACTGACAACTTTGTACAAGTTGGTCCTTGTATGGTCCTGCCCATGGTACAGTAGCGGAATTAAAAGGTTTTCCAGTTTTTTAATTAATTCTTTCAGCATGTCGCGAGTACATTTTACCTTCTGAAACTATGCCTCAAAACATACTGTTCTATGGAAAATATGTTGTTTAATTCTTTGATTTATATGTAATTTCTGTGATATTCTGAGGACAGAATAATCAGTAAACAAAATGTTACATTTATTCAGATGTTGGCAATGTTGTTTCTTCCATTGGCACAAGTAAAAATAGACTAAGATGATCAACCTTTTCATACCACCACTATACATGGAATCCTAGTATTTACTTAACCACTCTAACGTCCTAGGAACTACAGTTCCCAAAACACATTGAAAGTGCACTGAAGTTCTCAACTCCTGCGTGCACAATAATTGTTAGTCTTGTCAATTAGGTGTACTTCAGTTTAATAAAATTTCAACACTAAATTCATTTAAAATAATTGAATAACAACAGTTAAACAACAGTTTGATGTTTTGTGATATTGACATCTACCGTCATGTCAGCGGGACTTTTGTGTGGTTATATGTTATGTTATTTGATTGTTAAAGTGATAACAAATAACCGAACTGTCTGAGTTAATTATAATTGTTATCTTTCAGTTACAAAACGAGTCGCCAAAATACAAAGCAGAGTGGATTCAGCTGCAATATATGCCAACATACTTTTAGACATAACTTTCAACTCACATACCACATTAGAAGGATACATTTCAACCTAAAAGCCAAAATACCCGATGCCGAAGTGAAAAAAGTTAATCAGGTGTGGTTCGAGAAAGTATTAAATTCAGATAATATAATAGAAATAAAGAAAACTGGACAAAACACTTTCGTTATGAGGAAATTAGAAGAAAATAGTGCTATCACAGTTAACAATGATAATATTAAGGTATTAGACTTGTCACATATATATCCAACTCAACGAGAAACAGAAAAAGTCCATTGTGACTTATGTAAAAAGATGTACATTAAAAGAGATTTTAAGAAACATATTGAAGAAATACATTATAATAGAAAGAAACACCATTGTAATAATTGTAACAGATCATTTAAAAGGTCATATCATTACTTGCAGCATGTGTGTAGTAAACTACGTAAGGTGAGAGGTGTGAAACAGTTTGATAAAGATCTGAGGATAGCTAGTATTGAAAGTTTGTCAATGCCGTTTATGTAGAGAAGTATTTAAAGATGCCAATTGCAATAGAGTCTATTTTTTATCTCATTTTTAATTGGTCTAGTTAATAAGTTATTAGACTTGGTTATATCCAAAATGGAGGGCAGGCGTGCCAGAGGACGAGCAGCAACAAGGTGGTCAGACCCGGTGAGGAGGGTGGCTGGCGGATCTCTGTATGAAGCGGTGCGGCTGGCCAATGACCACTATGCGTAGAGGCGCATTTTATACGTTAACGATCCTCAGCATTGAGGAAATGACAGAGAAGAGAGAGATATTCAAAATAGACTCTATTACAATTGACATTAAGAAAAATTGGAATTTGTTGAGACAATGCACCATTGAAGGCACACTTCAAAGGATGTTGTTTTGTTCCCAGCTACCAAATAACCCTTGGCGTATCATTACCGTCAGTTGCTTTTAGTAGGTGGGTACTAAAATGCCCATAACGGCGAAAATACAGCTAACTGAGATTAGCCACCATAGTAACTGTTTCACTTATTGTTATTGGAGTGCTATTAGTAGGTGGGTACCAGATATGGGGTATGTTACTTGGAGGTATTACGGGGTTCTTTGGGGGTATTCAAGGCTCTCTTGAGAGTACCTTGGGGGATTCTGGGAGAGACTAACTAATGTGGCAATATGCTGTGAGACGCAAATTGAACTTTTCTTCAAGTTCATAAATTACCCTACCTAAATCCGATTTGTATTATACAGGGTAACAAAATACTTATAGTGCCCAGTGTAATTGTATCTGGTTACTAAAGGTAATTTATTACACTCATGTATGATATTAGCTATATAAATAAATGTTCGATTTCTGTGTATATAGTATTTATTTAGATTAGAACATCACAATTTACAAATATAACCCACAGATTAGGGAAATTTGTATTGGATTTTATTTATTAATTTTTGTATATTTGAATGGTAATCTCTGGCTTATACAAATCACAAACTATATAGTATGCTACGCAGTACAAATGCTTGTCTAATAAGTATCCAGTATTTCGAACATAAACTAGAGTTGTACAGATCATTGCCTATTAATCAGTTAAGTAGACTTATTGGCCTCCCAACCAATAAACGCTTATTTAATAATGTTTATTGAAGGAAATTCTACGGTAATCAAACACGAAATATACGGAAAAACTATCTTTTAATGACATTTTTTTTATAATAAAGTGTACAACATTTTAATAAAAATAAAGTCATTCTTGTTAATTTAATTTCAATTACTATAATTACTTATTTATTAATAAGCATACACTTAGTTAATTTAATTTGTGATCATTTAATACTAAATGTATTTTGAAAATTTTATTTTTATATTATACTGACATATATAGTATATTATATGTATACTGTCACATTATTTTAATTGTTGACATTGTAATTTATATTTTGTACATTATTTTATTTTATGACAATCCCTACAAGATCTATTGTACGAAGCCACAGATCTACAAGTTGATGATAATAACATCACAAACACCTTGGAACTGTAAGTAAAGTGTATATACAATGTAGATAATAATCTTGGTTTAAGTATATAATTTAAATTTTTTTGTAATTTTATTTTGTATATTTTTAAACCACATTGATTTATTTTATATATTTTTTATTGCTTAAAAATGGAATAATATTGTAATTATTGATATTACATTTAAAATATTATTATTGTTTGTAAGATTTTCACTCTACACATATACAAGTAGATCCAATTAATTAAATCTACTTAGTATTTAGGGTACATTTTTTCAATAATTACTCACCGACGACCCACTACCTGAAGAAGGTGGCCGGCATGGGTAGGCCTATGTCCAGCAGTGATGATGATGTATAATTATTTCTATTATTAGTCCACTACTTGCCTGGTTAAAGGAATATAAAACGAATAAACAGTGTGTATATATGTATTATGTGATTGTATTGTACACAGGGTATTGTAGTTGCCAATTACAGGGGCACGCAGTATCAAATATTAAACAACTTTTGGAAACTGGAATAAGTTTTCGCTTTTATATATAAACTACACCGCAATTTTTTTTGCGAATTTCTAAATGCTTACTAAAAGTTTTTCAGTGTCGGATACCGGGACCGACCTACTGAGAAACCGGACTGTACCCAAGTACTACATAAGTATTAATTACTGTATGTTGCGTTATGTGATTTCGTTATTTGCCGATTTTTACAATTCCCGCCTAGCGCGAGATTTATAGGCCAGTATGTTGTAAAGGAAGGATATGGAGAGGGAGGGCAGGGGGACGGGGATGGGAAGGAGTGGTGAGGTGAGAGAATCGAGGGGAGTGAGCTGTGAAGTGGTGTTACCAAAGAGGCGGTTGCAGTGGAGCCGAATGTATAATACTTTGTTTTCGTCTGTGTTTTGAGTTTCATCACAATACAATACGCTTTATTGCACAAACAAGTCGATACCTCCAATGTGCACTACGCCAACTAATATTTGGGGCAATTTAGGTATAACAAAATGGAGTCATAATATTATGCTCCCTGAATTTTAAGAAGAAAAAAAATAGAATTGATTTTTTTTTAATTTGACGACTTGATTTTGATAAAAAGAAAATTTACCCAAATTTTAGTTGACGTAGGGTAGCTTGGAGGTATCTAAATACAGTTACAAATTCATTGTCTCAAACGTGAATGTTTTTGCATGTATGTAAAATTGCATTAAAATAGTCATTTTCTATTCAATTTAAGTCATAGTTTTGGTTGGTTTAGTCGATTACTGAAGTGCATATATTAGGAAGCAGCTTTGTAACTAAATCTTGAGCTGAAGAAACGGACATAGATTTGTAGGGAATTGGGAAGGAAGTCTGTAATTTAGTTATCTGAAATAAAATGGTTATGAGTTGTTAAATATACATGTTTTATTTAAATCCTATGTAATGGTTTCCATGGCTTTAATTAAATACACTCACACGTAGTGTATTCAGATTACGTTTGAATTTCCCGCCAATCAATAGTGTTGCCCGAAGTCTGTTCAAAACTGTCATGACATTTGCTAAAGTTTATAAACAAAGATAATACTAGAGTATAGTGTATAAACGCGGCTTTATTTGACAGATAATATAATTCTAGCAGGCAGACGCTGTTTTTGTTGATTCCTGTTGAATGTTCTTAATTTTATAATAAAATATGACTGAACATAACAATATTAGTGCGTTAAATATTCAGAATATGTGTCGAGTGTGTCTTGGAAGCAAAGATGTAGTGCGTCCCATGTCTTTGGATGAGATAAATTACTATCAAACTTTGACCATGAAGGTTAGTTTTTAGTTTGTTTATTTTGAACTATTTAGACCTTAGAAGAACGAATGGATATGGTTGTTATTCTTCTAAGATTTAGACAGTTTTTAACCCTTCAATTTCGCTTTCAAATACTAATTACTGATCATCTCCTTGAAATCTTGTTTAGTGTCTTACCTCAGTATCATACCTACCTACCTTAGATTCTTTACAGGACTTGATAGTGACAAATCGATCAAAATTGATGAATCTGTTACAACATTTCACTCTACATTTTATCAAACACTTCGGTTAGAGTGTGCAATAGGGGCGCTATGGAAAAAAACTCTGGCGTGGAAAATTTGTCCACGGCATTCAGTGACTGATATCTTATTTAATGAAAAAAAAAATGGTTACTTTTTAATTATTTATTATAAATTTATTGCACACAATTATTTTACAAACTCTCACTCTCCCACACACACTTTGAGACACCCTACTAGCCTAAGTCCCAGCACCAAAACACCTATAATATGCTACTGGAACAGACAACTTTGGGTTGGAGTGTACAAAAAAAAATACCGTCGAATTAAGAACCTCCTCCATTTTTTAAGTCGGTTAATAAGGGGGCGCTATGGAAAAAAATCTCTGATTGGCGTGAAATTTTTTGAGCAGTCCTTGGGTTCAGGGTTAACCAGGACACTCTTCTTCTTCTTCTTCATAAGTCCTGTGTATCCTCATGGGGCTTAGAGCTCTTGAAGAATCTTGCACAAAGATGCCTTCTGTCCAGCGTTGTTCTGTTCTTGACAGCTTGCCATGTCCAACCAACAGTGTACACTCTGCCAATTTAATTTCTGACCTATAAAATCCAGTTTTTATATGAAGGTCATATTCTTAATTAGTCATATTCTCCCAATGTTGTGTATGGGTTTGACCATATTCTGCTTTACTCATGCTCCGGTTTAGCAATATTCAACTTTAGTCATGCTCCGTTTTAGCCATATTCTGCTTTAGTCATGCTCTGGTTTAGCCATATTCTACTTTAGTCATGCTCCGGTTTAGCCATATTCTGTCCAGTCATGTTCTAGTACAGTCAGTAATTTTATTTCAGTAGTAATTTTATTTTAGTCACATTCATATCCCAATTGCATTGTCACACAACGAACAAGTGTCGTTTTGGTTATCATAATATATATCTATTTTTTAATTCAAAAAATGTCATAACATTAACAATTTAGGTACAAAAAAAATCAGATAAGACACCATTTTTATAATTCAACACATACATTCAAATTGTGCACAAATGGGACAAAACACTTGGATGGGTCAAAAATTTAATTTGTCAACTGTACATATCTTTCATGGGTTTTCTCCAATTGGTCATTGGTCTTTATTAAATTTAAATATAGCTATATAAACTACGAAAATTATCTTTTTATGATTCCAGATTACAAATATGGAACACAGCGTGTATATTTGCTCTATTTGTGGGTATTTATTCAGGAAGTACATGAGATTTACCCAACAGTGTCAATATTCTGATTATATATTTGAACAATTAATTAAGGTGTGTATTCTTAGTACCCTATTTGTGTACCCTGTATTAATTTAATTTAGGAAAACTACATGCTTGCACATGCAGTAGTTTTGTATTATTTGATATCTTATATACTTTTTAATGTTTTGTAAACTGTAGATGTTTAGTTAGTATTAATGCTGTAAGTAATTATAGAATTGTAAAATGTGAAATCTCTTTTGGCCTGCAGATTTCTTAATCCAACTTTATGTAATTTAAAATTGTTTGCCTTAATATTTCAAAATATATAAATTAAATCTAGTAAAATAATAGATTTCCATTGGAAAGTTAACTTAGAGTGAGGCATCTCACAGGTAAAAGGGCAGTATAAAAAATAATTTCCATAACATGAATTTAAACTTTCAGGACTCCAAACCTGTTCCTACCCCACTACCCACCAGTCACAATTTCGCAGTGGCTCCCACCAAAGTGTACTACTTAGGGGCACAAAACCATCTAGACCTGGACCTTTACTACCTGCAAAACAAAGACAATATCTATGATTCTGTACTGAATTCAGAGTACAGCAATGCATTTAGTGACGATGATGATGAGCTTCCGCTGATGACGTTTAAAGTTGATGATAAGGTGTCTGATGGAATTGAGTTAACGGATAAATGTAGAAAGAGAAAGAAGAGAAAATCTAAGTGTAGTAATTTGGTAAGTATTTCTAAGCTTTGTTCATAAATGGCCTTGTCAACTTGTCTTCACGTCACGGCGGCTGAAAAGTCATCGTGGTGCTCTCTGCTAGAGAACGGACGGGGCTCTGGCGACCGAGCAATGGCGGTATGGAAGAGGCGTCAGCGACCTTGGGTTCTAAATAATCCTAGAAATGTCTGGTGCAGAAGGCAACGGCAAACCACTGCACTATATTCGCACGAAAACTGTATGGAATTAATGTCTGTCAACTTCACTGCTGGACCAAAAGCTTCCTTTATGCATTGGTCAAACTGGGCATACATGTTGATTTGAACACCCCCGGCACTTCATACAAGCGTACAGATTTAATACCTACCTACTAGCCTGTCCGTACACGTGCGGGTGTGCGTAAATTATGGTAGGGTTACTGCATCCAGTGCGCGAACATAGTCGATCGCCCGCAAAATAGAGTACGGCTGGTGCTGGTGTTCTCTTGTATGGAGTGTCTAGGATGTGCTCGGACCATTTTTTTTTATTATAGCTTAAACAGAATAAATAAAGTAAAGAATGTATTCTAATTGTGACAAACTTATATAAACTGTCCCCAGTAGGCGTCTGTCTGTACCCTGTGGAGATCTAGTTGCGAATTGTTTCCAAGATTTTAAACGTTTTTGCCATGCCCACTGGCTGGCCTTCTGCTACTCCGCCACAGCTCACTGCGTCATACAGGCACTATACGTCCGTGGGGTTCCGGGATTCTCAAGGCCACACCAAACCCCAGCCCCCGCATGACCGTTTTGGTTATCATTTCATTGCTAAATGTGACATTTGCTAGAGGGGAAGTGGGACCTCTTTTCCTTTTTTAATTTAATTTACCTGGGGCCCAAGGTAGCGTAGAATCAGTCTCGGGGACTTGCTGACTACCTTCACTGGTAGGGTGTTATGTGTTAATGTATCTGATCCTTGCTCAGAGGAGTGGCGGAGGGGGGAATGTCCCCAGTAGGATTAAACCCACATCATCATTATCACCATCAGCCCGAAAGAGCCCACTGTTGGACATATGCCTCTCCCAAGATGCGCCACTGAACTCGATCCTCGGTTCTTCTCATCCAGTTACTGTCAGCCGCCTTACGCAGATCGTCGCTCCATCTAGCCAGGGGGCGTCCCACACTAAGCTTGCCCAGTCGCGGTCTCCACTCGAGAACTCGTTTACCCCAGCGGTAATCAGTTCTCCGACAGATGTGACCAGCCCACCCACCACCTCGTGACATTCGAGGCAAACCCCCTAACCATTAGATCAGTTTATTATTGGAATGTGATATTGACGTCTTTTATTCCTCAATAATTAGGAAAAAGAAACCGAAAAAACAGATACTAACATGAAACCTGAATCAGGCAGTCAAGAGTTATATGGACTAGGCAAGTATAAGAAGAGGAACAAAGTGGTTAGAGAAGGCTTCAGCTCTCGGATGGTGCAGGAAACTGAAGAGTATGTGGTCATTAAACTGACCAAGGAACAGGTTTGTAAAAAAAGGGTTGCTTTTTTTTTGTTGTTTGGAGGTTGCGGGTTCGAATCCCGCTAGGGGCAAATGTTCGTATGATGAATACGAATGTTTGTACCCAAGTCTTGGATGTTTATACATTTATTTAAGTATGTCTATCTGTTATCTAGTAACCATACCACAGGCTCTGCCTAGTTTGGGACTGGATAATTGGTGTGAATGTCTGAGATATTTATTTATTCATTTATTTATTTACGTAACCTTTCTAACCCCAAATAGAGTTTGTAGAAATTAGACAAGGCTAGGACAATTCTCAAATATAACATCCAAGCTGAGACAGACTTGTACAAAGTTGTCTGTTCCCGGTGGGAATCGAACCCACGAGCCAGAGGCGCTCGAGTCATTTGACCGAAACACTAAGCCAAAGGGGTGTTTAATGACCTAATGCTATAAACGGGCAATAACTATGTAAAGGGCTAAGCTGGAGATATAATAATAATAAATCGTTTATTATCATGCAACTTGGCCCATAGATAAATACCTTAACCTAGAAACACATACATTATTATAGCCTTAATTAACATAGTTCATCACACTATTTTTGAGATTTTAGTCGTTTATCCCTAAAACGTCTAAACACTACCACATATAACCACGCCTGGATTTCTGCCTAGGCCAACAAGGCACTGGCTTAGGAGCCCAGCCACCGAAGGGGCCCCGACCAGGCAGTGATTGGCGACTTATCGCCCGATCGGCAACACAATAACACTGCACCCGGGACGAGAGCGATACCGCCCGCGATCGAACGATGCTGTTTGAATTATGTTACTTGGAACTTCGATCGACTTCACTGAAGACGATTCAAAATATAGTAAAATGTTTGCTAAATATCTAAAATGGCTTGGGGTTGGTGGGGGTTTTGGGCAACTGGCAAGTGCCTAAGTCCGGCCCTGGACTACAGGATCAGTAGCAGTAGTGGAAGTGTGCCAATGGACAGACGTACAAATGGGTAACCACCCGGGTTATGTACCTATCATATATCAGTATAGCTTAAATAATAGTAAAGATATACTAACTAAATGGCTAAAACCTTTAACTTATGACGAGACTGAGGACTTCTTGACATATATTGCATAATATGTGTGCAATGTATGTTAAGATGTCTTCAACATAGGGCTCTACTCATAGCCCCAATAATAATTATAATATTTAAGTATAATATAAGTACATATTTACTCTTACTACATCTGTCTTACATATCGTATCGTATGGTATCACACATTTATATATATTGAATGTACCTATTATAATTAATAACGAACTACCATACACAATTCCTATATATATATATCCATTCCAGATTATTAGTCCTATGAAAACAAACGCATTTGCGTCTCGAAAACAAAATACACAATAGATGGTGTTCCTAAGTGGACCGCAAAGTTTACTTGGTAATACAAACCTGTTTTTGCTGCTGGTGACCCTTTCATGTATATGTTACCGAGACGTAAATAGCGTTGGTTTTCATAGGACTATGAATCTGGAATGAAATATACATACTGTAGCGTTACAGGTTCCGCTACGGGACTTTTTGGTACGATTAGGTAGTTGATTTTTTTTTAGTGTCTAAGCGAATTAAAAAGAATAGTTTTTGAGAGATATTGAAAAAAAATGAAAAAAACAACGGATTGACAGGGATGAGAGGAGAGATGCTTGAAAAATGAGATGAGGGCGGAAGAAACGATTTTTCGCCGTATTCGCTCCATTTTCTTCTATATATTTCACGAAAGTGACGAGAAAAGTGTACGCCGCGAGTAAATTTGTCGAGAAAAATATATTTCGAAGGCTACAAAGTGATTGAACGGGTTTAAAAATATTGTTGAAAAGACAGTCACTGTGGTTACCACAAATCTCTGAATATTTTCTGATGATGATGACAACGATGAGAAATTGCACTTAATCAACGGATCTAATTGAAGCGGCGATGTCTACATGAGAGTGACGCACTTCAAATAGAAGACCAGCCTGATACGGGCGAAGAACGGACTCTGAGGAATTATCAGGTTTTTACTAGTTGTAAGACTAGCGGTACCGTCTAGTAAATGTAATTTAGCAGTAGCCTGATCTTTTTATATCATTGTTTTTTGTGAGCCAACGCAACAGTTGAGGCGTTCCATAGTTGTAACAACCTGTAACAGTTCTTTGCTGATGGTAATGACTTTATATAACTTTACCTTGTATATATTTTTTTCAAAATTCGGAAGAGGTAAATAAAGGCCTGATTTATCTTTTGGACATCCTTTGGCATTAAATTCATTTTTGTTTAGTTTGGGGTTTCAATGAAAAATCTTTGTAACAAAACCCACGTTGAGTTTTTTACCGGTAACGCTATTTTGTCTCTAAATCGTTCTCCCGATAATTATGAGGGTGTTTTATAAGCACAAATAAACCCGTTGTTCCCATTCCCAATACTTGTTTCTTTTACTGAATACGCTGATCTACCTTTCGAGTGCACATCGAGGACAAACCGAGAGGCTAGATAACGAAATTGCACGTAAGTAAGGTTTTGCATATCTTACTAAATGTTAGCATAGTTTAGAGGGCTGGAGGTCTCTACAAACTACTTCTTCTTTTTTTCCCTTTTCATTAAATTTATACTACATTTTTGGCCGCCAGCTATCATAAAAAAATATAAATTATGCTACAATACATACATATATATCATACACACGCACACACACACACACATACCACTCACACACGTTGATTAAATATACAGGGTTACAGGAAAAGTCGTGCTAGATCCCTTAAGGGTGTAGAGCACCCATCATTTCTGACTTATTTCACTATGAAACACCCTACCCTAAACTTAACCCTTTTCGAGATATTCGACTTTTAATTTTTTTATTGAAAATTGCTGATTTTTAGGCTACTACATTTATTTTTGTTTATTTTGTGTATCTTATTATTATTATTATTGCATTTTTACATGTGTAGTAAGATGCTTTAGGACGTCAATCATTAAAATAGTGCACAAGTTATTTGAATAGACCGTAGTAGACAAGTGAAAGAAAAGAAATAAAAAACATATTAGAAAGTTTATTTTTCTCTAAGGGATATCTAAAAAAAATATTATGGTAATTGTTCGGCAGATGTTTTTTAAAATATCTACGGTTCATCAGCTATCTAACGAGGTATAATAATGTAGGGTTTTATTCAAATGCATTCAAAAAAATTTAGTTTCATAGGCGACAGTGGAGAAGAAAATGTATACTTAGCCCTAAAAAGTAAAATAAAACAATAGGTAAGCATGAAATGCCATTTATTAAAGGTTTTCTCACAACTTTTTCTTTTTCTACAGTTCATGTTCAACATGGCCGCCTCTATTTCTAATACATTGTCGCATCCTTCTACGGAGACCGGTCTTCACTACGCCAGTGGTCAATGTGGTCCTCATTTTATTTGCTGCATCCACAATCCTTTCTCTTAAGTCTTCCACAGACGAAACTGGATTCGGCTCGCTGTACACGAGACTTTTCATGCAGCCCCACACATGAAAATCCATGGGGGTTAGGTCCGGACTTCTTGCTGGCCATGGCAATGGCCCACCTCGTCCAATCCATTTGTTTGGATAATTTGTGTCCAGCCAGTCTCTGACACTTCTCCTGAAATGGGCAGGGCAGCCATCGTGTTGGAACCACATGTCCCTGATCAGGTTGAGTGGCAGATCATCCAGCAAATCACTCAAGTCTGCTCTCAGGAAATTTTCGTAGCTTTCCCCGTTTAGATTATCCGGGAGAAAGTAAGGTCCAATCAAATGATTGGAGATAATGCCCATCCACACATTCACGCTGAATCTTCGTTGGGACCCCTTCACTCTTTTCTTATTGGGATTCCTTAGTTCTTTTAGGGCCCAGTAATGGGCGTTGTGATAGTTAGTTATGCCATCTTTATCAAATTTGGACTCATCCGTCCACAAGATATTTCTTAAAAAATCTGGGTCTTCTACATCAGCATTTAGCATAAATCTGCAAAAGTCCAATCTTCTCGCGGGGTCCCCTTCTTCAATAACGTGTACTGGCGTGTAATGGTACGGGTATAGGCCAGCAGTATGCACTGTAAACCACACAGCAGACTGACGACCAAAACAATGTTTCCGGTTGTATTCCCAGTCCTAGCCGGTGTCTACACATTTTTTCTTTCATTCGTACCTACATAAATCGTCACTTGTCTCGCTCGCACGGTGCGTCTTAACTTGAAGGACAATAGGCGTGGGACCGTTAGAACTGCTACCTGGAGCGTCCCAACTACTTTTTTTCCACGAAATGTAATACAAACCCTAGATTGTTACACCTCGTTAGATAGCTGATGAAACGTAAATATTTTAAAAAACATCTGCCGAACAATTACCATAACATTTTTTTTAGATATCCCTTAGAGAAAAATAAACTTTCTAATATGTTTTTTATTTCTTTTCTTTCACTTGTCTACTACAGTCTATTCAATTAACTTGTGCACTATTTTAATGATTGACGTCCTAAAGCATCTTACTACACATGTAAAAATGCAATAATAATAATAATAAGATACACAAAATAAACAAAAATAAATGTAGTAGCCTAAAAATCAGCAATTTTCAATAAAAAAATTAAAAGTCGAATATCTCGAAAAGGGTTAAGTTTAGGGTAGGGTGTTTCATAGTGAAATAAGTCAGAAATGATGGGTGCTCCACACCCTTAAGGGATCTAGCACGACTTTTCCTGTAACCCTGTATATATAATAAGATATAAGTATGGAAGAACGAGGCCCTCTGGCACAGACATTTTTATGTCTAAAAGAGGGCCCCAACTATCCTCTGTAACCCCCTAAGTTTCTGTGATAAACATTTTTTTTTGTATCATTTCTTTCCATGGTTTGTTACCCATCTCTAGATACGAGTTCTGGAGTGGAAACCGCACTGGTATGCCACGCCACGTGACACTGGCCTCCCCCAATGAACATCACCACACCCGCTCCTCCAACCAGCTGTTGCTCTGCTGTTCCAGGTGTTAGAAGAGATGCAGGATAAGTTGAACAGCGAGAAATACAAACGAGCTTTGTACAAATGTGAGAAATGTGTGAAGGGGTTCAACTTCGAGGATGTGCTGCGGAACCATGAAGTGAGACATTCCAAGGTAAGATATATCCCAGAACCAACGATCTTTATGTACTACTAGATTGACGAGAACATTTAATTATTTACTAAATATTGACATTATTTAACCGTAGCGTCAATATTTAGTAATAATTAAATGTTCTGCGTAGTAACTGCACAAGTTTCATTGTGTATGTGAAAGAGTTGTGGCTACTTACGTGGAACAGAGCGATTGTTTGGAACGCTCCATCTAGTAGTACATAGATATCGTTGCCCAAAACTGACTTAGCAGAGATACTTATTCGTAAACTAGCTATGCCCGCGGTTCCGCTCGCGTGGACTACACAATTTTTTACCGACTCTTTGACTAATGTGACTTTGACTCTGCGATTAATTTCAGCTAAATCGGTCCAATTGTTTTCGAGGTCAGACAAAAAAGCTTCGCTATAACCCGTTTCGACATCTAATAAATAAAAACGCGAACTTCGCGTGTCTGTACATTAAAAATATTTGCAAAAAGTAAAAATTGGGGGTCTGACGATAAGTTACTGTATTATGAGTTGTAAGAGTTGTTATGAAAAACGAAATAAATTATTATTATTATTACATTAAGATCATTTTGAAAGTTTTGTCTGTTTGTTTATCTGTTTGCCTGTTAGTTTGTGCACGCATCACGTAAAAACTACTAAACCGATTTTGATGGATTTTTGCACAGAAACATAGAGCTACACTCGGAGTAACATTGAGTCTTTATTTCATCGCAATGAGCTTATTCAATCAAAAGTTATGGGATGTTATAGTCAAAGTTAAAATCTTATAGTTTTGAAATACCTTAGTAGCTATATAATATAACAAAAAAGTATAATTATAATGTTCGATGCAATTCAGATTGAGATGAGTTAGGACTTTAGGACTACATTTGATCTTCAGTAGGCGTGGGTTCGGAGTCGGTAAATAATTGTGTAGTCCACGCGAGCAAAGCCGCGGGCACAGATAGTTTCTGTAATATAACAGTATGTTGTCGGTACGTAAGGTTTGATCTGTGCCCGAGGCTCCGCTCGCGTGGACTACAGAATCCGCTCCCGTTCCCACTCTCGCTCCCTATCCCACTCCCACCCAGACTCTCAATCCCAATCCCGATGCCACTCCCACTCCAACTATAGTACAAACTTTATATTCTCTTTGGTACAAACCAATCGCAATCGAATTTGTATCGATCATAATTATACTTCTTAGTTACATATATTGCATTTTTACACCTTGGGTTACATTATTGAAGTTTTAGTAGGGATCCCTAATTTTTTATAGTAATAAATATAGCCTATGTTACTCAGGGATAATGTAGCATTCTAATGGAGAAAGAATTTTTGAAATCGGTCTAGTAATGTTTGAGTTTATTCGTTATAAACATACAAATCTTTCCTCTTTATAATATTAGTGTAGATGTAGGAGATAACGAAACTACATACAGCCATTGTACATGTTACAATTCCGCACAAAGTCTCGAGCAACAGCTAGTCTAAAAGAGGTATCTTCCATGCAACGATCTTCATCATCATCATCAGCCTGAAAGAGTCCACTGTTGGACATAGGCCTCTCCGAAGGAGCGCCACTGAACCCGATCTTCGGTTCTTTCCATCCAGTCACGCGAAAATCTTACTCGATATGAATTAAATTAAATCGCGGGTCTGCTGGAAGAAATCTCTCTCAGATATAAGTTCGCCCTTTGTGCTTGTGTTTCTTTTTAATGTATTATTTTTGTTTTACCTGTGTGTGTGCAATAAAGAGTTAAATAAATAAATTAATTAATATAATAAAGGTTCTCTGGAAGAAATCGCTTAAAGCGATAAGACCGCCTAAATTGTACTACATATTTGTATATTGTATAACGTGTAACTGTATTTGTTTGTGCAATAAAGTGTATTGTATTGTGTTGTGTTTCAGGAGAACGGTACATTCCAATGTGATTTATGCACCCAATACTGCCCCAGTGCCGTGTCACTTCGAGGCCATATGAAGTCACATACAACCAGGTAATGAAATGAAATATCTTTATTGTGGATCATAGGTATATAAAGGATTACATGTCATAGTTAGAGCTCAGCTATGTCCCGCCACGTGGGCACACAACATTGTGTCACAGTAAAGCATGCATTTAAAAACAAAGTTACAAAAAAAACAATTTAAGACTTAATTAGATACAAATTGGGCTCGATTCTGAAGGCACAACGTTAAAATTTGACAGCACTAAAACTGTTGCTATCCTTGTCACACAGTATTGTGAAGATAAAGACGAAACCAACTTTAGCGCTGTCAAATTTTAAATGTGTGCCTTCAGAATCGGGCCCATTGAAACCTTAAATTGAACGGTCACCAAGACATTCTTCCAAACTATAATAACATTTTTCTATCAACAGATCGTGGAGTTTTTTTTTAAATAAATTAATCTCATCTATGCTATACTTGTTTTTTAATTCATATCGACCGCCTCGTTGGCCCATTGCTTGGTCATTGGCCTCGAGCGCCCGAGGTCGTAGGTTCGAAAAACATTTTGTACAAGTTGGTCCCGGTCTGGATGTTATATGGCATAATTGTCATATCCTTGTTTAATTCCCATAGCACAGGACAAAATCCATAGGATTAGACAAGTGTATGTATATAAAATAAAAATAAAATTCATTTAATTCAGACACAAAGTCCATATTTTGTTAGTAAATCCTACTTAGAAACTATGTTAGTACAACAATTATAATTGAGAATAGAAATAAGGACTGAGTCCCCCCCCCCCCACCTGACAGGCTCACCGCTTTACACTACTAACGTGTAAATCAGTGAACCTGCCAAGCAGGATGGAGTCCAGTCTCTCTGAAAACATCTTCAGGATTCCGTTGGATTATATGTATTTATCTTCATCCTTAGGCCTCACCGTCACTTACCATCAGGTGGGATTGAGGTCAAGCGTAAACCCATCAGGAATAAAAAAAATATGTGTAATTTTAATAATATAATATCAGCCCCTTAGACGTCCACTGCTGGACATAGGCCTTCCCCAATGAGCGCCACCACACCGGCCACCTTCCTCATCTCGTGGTCGTCGGTCCACCTGGAAACGGGGCGTCCCACCCTGCGCGTGATGATCCGCGGTCTCCACTCCAGAGCTTGTCTGCCCCAACGGCCGTCGATTCTGCGACAGAGGTCCGCCCACTTCAGCTTGCTAATTCTTTCGGCTGTGTCAGCGACCCTCGTTCTTCGTCGAATCTCTTTATTACGAACGATATCCTTCAAACAAACCCAGAACATAGTAGTAGTAGAACAATGTAGATAGCCCTCTACTAAGCGGATCTTGAACTTGCTTACCTCAAATCTTACTAAATTTTACTATCGACGTTAGTAAGGGAAGTCTGTGACTATATTAGGACCAACGTTGGTCTGAGGCCCTCTGATACTGATAGTAAACAGAAAATAAAAGGATATCGTGATTAGACCAATGGCATTGTTGCCAAAGTCTTGAAACAAAACAAAAAACATGGCCGTCTCCATAGCTCGCTCGCTGAGCTACGCATTCAAGTAGCGCAGTAACAGTATTACGATGCACTTGTCTCTAGCGCCGTAACTAGCCTTTTAAGCTTTATGAGCTTCTATAACCAACCCCAACAGCATACTGCAACTGGTGGCGGGCAGGCTAGACTGTCCGTATATCAGGAGGTGTGGCCACTTGCACGTGCGCACACCCATGTGACTAATATTAGCAATTTTTAAATTTTGGCATTAACATAGTTTTAAGTTGAATACTAACAATTTATGGATCATTGCTTTCCGAAATAAAAACTTTTATTATTATTATTATTATAACTGCGCCCTTAAAAATGCCAGATCATATTTGCACCCCTCCAAGGTCTGCGCCCTGTGCCTGGACACCGCTGGCACCGCCCTAGTTAAAATAAGGTTTATTGTTGAAATTGTGGTTCAAAAATGTAGGTATTACAAAAAATAAATAAATCCTCACAATCTACCCTTTAGGGCATACAATAATTATAAGTAATTTTTTATTTTATTTTAATTATTCATTCTGAAACCTACAGCTAGTTTACAAAAATATATAATACAGTATAATATAAATTAAACATTAGCCATTTACAGATTTCTAATATATAAACATAAAAATTATTGTATAGGGTAATAAAAGTAGATAGGTACATAAAATATATATATATAGAAATTTACAACAAAATAGGAATAAATGAATTGTTTACAATCTACGAATATAAAATTTATTTTACATCTGTTTCAATATTTAAAATTACAATTCTAAATAATATACGTTATTCAAAATTTATCAAGATGTCAAATTTTAATTCATTAATTAACGTGTTATTTTACAATTTATAGTAAATAAATCTTTTAAGTTATAAAAACACCTACCTAACAGCAACGATCTCTATGTACTACTAGATGGAGCGTTCCAAACAATCGCTCTGTTCCACGCAAGTAGCCACAAGTCTTCCACATTCACAATGAAACTTGTGCATCAGTTATTACGCAGAACATTTAATTATTACCAAATATTGACGCTACTGTCAATATTTAGTAAATAATTAAATGTTCTGCGTAGTAACTGCACAAGTTTCATTGTGAATGTGAAAGACTTGTGGCTACTTGCGTGGAACAGAGCGATTGTTTGGAACGCTCCATCTAGTAGTACATAGAGATCGTTGCCTAACAGCTATTCTTTAGTGCTTTGCCAAAATGTTCACCTTCCACCCTATGGATGTCATAGTTAGCTATAGCTACACCTCATACCACGAAGCAAAATAATTTTTCGCATCTCAAAGTTTTTACCTTCATGATTGACACTAATTGGTTATTAAATTAGATAACAGATATACATTTTAAAGTCATCTGTTATCTCATTTAATAACTAATTAGTGTCAATCATGAAGGAAAAAACTTGTGACTTAGGAGTTCTTCTTCATCTCTGTCGTTCCCTCACTGCTGAGGATCGCGACCGTATAAAATGCGCCTCCACGCATAGCGGTCATTGGCCAGCCGCACTGCTTCATATAAGGATCCGCCAGCCAACCTCCTCACCGGGTCTGACCTCCTATAGAGCTCGCTTCTTCTCTGTCGTTCCCTCACTGCTGAGGATCGCGACCGTATAAAATGCGCCTCCACGCATAGCGGTCATTGGCCAGCCGCACTGCTTCATATAAGGATCCGCCAGCCACCCTCCTCACCGAGGTCACGAGGTGTGAAAAATTATTTCGCTTCGCGGCGTGAGATGTAGCTGGCTGTCTCGGTGTCGTGTAACAGCCGCGTGGCGTGTGGCGCGTGGCGCGTGGTGTGCGGTCGTAGGTACTCGTGCCGCGTGTGCGGGCGCGTGCGGCTGTCGCGGCAGCACCTGCTGGAGCACCACGCCATCGCGCACACGGCCGCCGCCGCCGCCCAGCGCTACCGGTGCGACCGCTGCGCCTTCACCACCAAGTTAGTGCGACACACGCATACACTACCAGAGCCTTCGCTAACTAAAATACCTTTCAAAAACAAACTCGCATCATATCTTCCTGATCTGCAATCCAAACCATGATGCCTTGCCCTCATCGTAGTGTAAACCTCAATTTGAGCTAGTTATACAGGGTTACAGGAAAAGTCGTGCTAGATCCCTTAAGGGTGTGGAGCACCCATCATTTCTGACTTATTTCACTATGAAACACCCTACCCTAAACTTAACCCTTTTCGAGATATTCGACTTTTAATTTTTTTATTGAAAATTGCTGATTTTTAGGCTACTACATTTATTTTTGTTTATTTTGTGTATCTTATTATTATTATTATTGCATTTTTACATGTGTAGTAAGATGCTTTAGGACGTCAATCATTAAAATAGTGCACAAGTTAATTGAATAGACTGTAGTAGACAAGTGAAAGAAAAGAAATAAAAAACATATTAGAAAGTTTATTTTTCTCTAAGGGATATCTAAAAAAAATGTTATGGTAATTGTTCGGCAGATGTTTTTTAAAATATTTACGTTTCATCAGCTATCTAACGAGGTGTAACAATCTAGGGTTTGTATTACATTTCGTGGAAAAAAAGTAGTTGGGACGCTCCAGGTAGCAGTTCTAACGGTCCCACGCCTATTGTCCTTCAAGTTAAGACGCACCGTGCGAGCGAGACAAGTGACGATTTATGTAGGTACGAATGAAAGAAAAAATGTGTAGACACCGGCTAGGACTGGGAATACAACCGGAAACATTGTTTTGGTTGTCAGTCTGCTTTTGTGCTTCGTACATAGTAGATGCGATATCGTTTTGCTCTTTTTCTCGACTTGGCTGTGATTCTGGACTATTTCTTCTGATTTGTGACTACTGTGCTTGTTAACCGGACTCTGATTGGTGCCTGTGATACGGAAGTGTTGAGTATGACGTCCTACACACCTGAGGAATATGCTGATATGCTTATTTGTTACGGATACTGCGATTGTGTGTCTGCGCAAGCTCGCAACGAATACATAACTCGCTACCCCGGTCGTCGAGTGCCGGATGTGGCCGTTTTTGACAGAGTTTATCGAAGACTTCGAGAAACTGGCTCTGTTTTGAGACGAAGTACAGACATGGGAAGACCACGAATTGACGACGAAGAACAGGACAATGAGATAGTGCAACGCTTTCGAGCGGATCCGACTACTTCCACTAATATTGTTGCCCGTGATCTGGGGCTTTCGCAATGGAGAGTGTGGTTTACAGTGCATACTGCTGGCCTATACCCGTACCATTACACGCCAGTACACGTTATTGAAGAAGGGGACCCCGCGAGAAGATTGGACTTTTGCAGATTTATGCTAAATGCTGATGTAGAATCCCAGGTTTTTTAAGAAATATCTTGTGGACGGATGAGTCCAAATTTGATAAAGATGGCATAACTAACTATCACAACGCCCATTACTGGGCCCTAAAAGAACTAAGGAATCCCAATAAGAAAAGAGTGAAGGGGTCCCAACGAAGATTCAGCGTGAATGTGTGGATGGGCATTATCTCCAATCATTTGATTGGACCTTACTTTCTCCCGGATAATCTAAACGGGGAAAGCTACGAAAATTTCCTGAGAGCAGACTTGAGTGATTTGCTGGATGATCTGCCACTCAACCTGATCAGGGACATGTGGTTCCAACACGATGGCTGCCCTGCCCATTTCAGGAGAAGTGTCAGAGACTGGCTGGACACAAATTATCCAAACAAATGGATTGGACGAGGTGGGCCATTGCCATGGCCAGCAAGAAGTCCGGACCTAACCCCCATGGATTTTCATGTGTGGGGCTGCATGAAAAGTCTCGTGTACAGCGAGCCGAATCCAGTTTCGTCTGTGGAAGACTTAAGAGAAAGGATTGTGGATGCAGCAAATAAAATGAGGACCACATTGACCACTGGCGTAGTGAAGACCGGTCTCCGTAGAAGGATGCGACAATGTATTAGAAATAGAGGCGGCCATGTTGAACATGAACTGTAGAAAAAGAAAAAGTTGTGAGAAAACCTTTAATAAATGGCATTTCATGCTTACCTATTGTTTTATTTTACTTTTTAGGGCTAAGTATACATTTTCTTCTCCACTGTCGCCTATGAAACTAATTTTTTTTGAATGCATTTGAATAAAACCCTACATTATTATACCTCGTTAGATAACTGATGAACCGTAGATATTTTAAAAAACATCTGCCGAACAATTACCATAATATTTTTTTTAGATATCCCTTAGAGAAAAATAAACTTTCTAATATGTTTTTTATTTCTTTTCTTTCACTTGTCTACTACGGTCTATTCAAATAACTTGTGCACTATTTTAATGATTGACGTCCTAAAGCATCTTACTACACATGTAAAAATGCAATAATAATAATAATAAGATACACAAAATAAACAAAAATAAATGTAGTAGCCTAAAAATCAGCAATTTTCAATAAAAAAATTAAAAGTCGAATATCTCGAAAAGGGTTAAGTTTAGGGTAGGGTGTTTCATAGTGAAATAAGTCAGAAATGATGGGTGCTCCACACCCTTAAGGGATCTAGCACGACTTTTCCTGTAACCCTGTATACCTTGTATTGTCTGTTATCTATTACATCATCATCAGGTTAGTTTTGTCTCCACTGCAGGAGCGCAACCCTCTCTCATCTGCAGGAGACAGACGGAGGATTTGGCCTACACTCCCCGCGCTGGCCAGACGGGTTGGGGAGGCCTGATTGATGTTTTATAATTACTTATGCTATATTTATATACAAACATCTTATTCTAAAGTCTTCCTCTCTAATACACACCCACACCCCAACACACCCCCCACACACAAGCACATACATCCCACACACACCGACATAAACACTCCGAGACACCCTAGCCCCGGCCCCAGCAGAAAACCATCGCTGCACCTTCCGGGCGCAGCACTTCACTGAGTTGGGGACCTCTCACTTGCACACCACAGTGCACCCCATAATTTAAAGCTAATGTAATAAATAATCTTATGTAATTTAATTAATATATTTGTAATAGTGAGAATTAATGTAATTTGTTGTATAAATATTTTTCTTTCTTTCTTTCTTCTGATTTTCATTCATTACATTTTTACATTACAAACTTAGTTATTACTAGCTGTGCCCGAGGCCCACACCAACGTCCACCGCCCACTCCCACTCCTACTTCCATGCCCACGCCCACTACAGCTCCAACAAATGTAGTCCTAACTCATCGCAATCTAAATTGTACCTACTAATGTATTTGAAAACTAAAAATTCCCATAACTATTGATTGAGTAAGTCGATTACCATGAAATAAAGACAAAATGTTACTCCGAGTTAAGCGCTTTGTTTCTATGAAAAGTACATCAAAATCGGTTCAGTAGTTTTTACATGACACGTGCACAAACTAACCAACAGATAAACAAACAAAAATTTCAAAAAATCATCGAAATGTGTTCTATTTTTTTTTTAGTGAATCCGTGTGGTTTCCGGTAGAGTAGAATAGGACCACTCCAACTCTTCCCGTGGATGTCGTACAAGGCGACTAAGGGAATACATTATAAAACATCAATCAGGCCTCCCCAACCCGTCTGGCCAGCGCGGGGAGTGTAGGACAAATCCTCCGTCTGTCTCCGGCAGATGAGAGAGGGTTGTGCTCCTGCAGTGGAGACAAAAATAACCTGATGATGAACTTTCCTTAGACCCCAATTTTTATGGAAATATTTTCAATGTACCTACTTACAGATACACATAGTTTACAATTTTATTTATTAGATAAATTTGACTCCTAGACCATTCGATTCAATTACTTTTTGTTGCACGATAAAAACAAAGATACAATAATAAAGTAGCTTAAACGTGTACATCTAAGCGGTCTTATCGCTAAAAGCGATATCCATATGTATGTATGTATTTCCAGCAAGCGCACCGTGATTCAGAGACACGTGAAGTCGCACAAGCCGAGCGAGAGGCTCGCGTGCCAGCAGTGCGGCCGGCTGTTCCAGAACATGGAGTCGCTCAGGGTTCACACCACGTGAGTTACATATATTATATAACTAGCTGCGCCCGCGGCTCCGCTCGCGTGGACTACAGAATCCGCTCCCACTGAGACTCTCAATCTCCCAATCCCAAAACGGAAACAGACAAAAAAAATTCATAAATGACCGAAATGTGTTCTATTTATTACTTATCCTTAGACCTCCCAATTTTTATTTTGCAAATATCTTCAATGTACAGACACGCGATTTTTATGTTTGAAAATGCAAATGGACATAATATGAGATTACAAAGATCAAATGCTCACCTGAACCCTCAAAGACATTTTTAAGCAACAGGGTTGTATCCAGATGGAACAAATTGCCAGTCTGTTGTAACTGCCACATTAATAAACATGTTTAAGAATAGACTAGACAATTGCTTTTTTTTTCTTTCCATTTAAAATAAAATAAATAAATAAACGATCGTGGGCGAACCTGGTACCCCCCCCCCCCCCCCCACACCCCCCACTACTAGGAACCAATAACAACAAATGTCACGCCAATGAAAAGGTATTTAGTACAACAATAGTTACTATGGCGAATAATCTCAGGTAACTGTATTTTATAGCGTTTTGGGACTTTTAGTACCCACACACTTATAGCAGTCGATTACAATAAGTGATAAGGGTACTTATACGCGAATGCATGGCAAGCACCCACACCCACCCCCCCACCCTCACCCCCACCCACACCCACCCCCCACCCCCCACCCCCCACTCACGGTCGAAGCATTCTATTTTAATCAGTTTCAAAATGTTAAAATAACAACCGTCAGACGAAATCCTATGTCCGCGCCTGATACACTAACCATTGCAACGACACTTTTCCTAAAGTCATATACGCAGATAGACAAAACTTATAAAAATGTAATATATCACTTCTATCAATATCAAGGCAGAAAAACTTGTACAGAAACTACGATTTTATTATATCAGTTAAATATTTCTGATATAGTATGTTGTTATACAAAAACAAGTGCCTACTCTCCGAGGCACCACGCTGTCACTCGTTCCTGGCCGGCACGGGACAGCTGATACCATAATACAAGGGAATGCTAGAGAGGAATGACTGTTTCGTCTAGAGCAACAAACTAAACTAAACTTCCCAAACTATTTTGGGCAAGAGACCCCTTTTCCAAATGGAACTGATAACTCAGACCCCCAAAGCCAAATTACTTTAAAAATCCAATCTCTCGTTTTTTTAAGTACAACAATGATACTTCCCACAAAAATATTAGTAATTCTTATCACAAATTGGTATTAGTAACACAGCTTATACAGTATCTTGAAGTTTCAAAATAAGAAATTGTGTTAATTAATAGAGGTCGATTTTTAGACCTCGTCGACCCCCAAAATCAGATTTCGTTTATGTCGACCCCTGGTAAACCGATTTCGACCCCAAGGGGTCGGTATCGACCACTTTGGGAATCCCTGCTCTATAGCATAAATAGTTATTATACCGCAATGTATTATATAAAATTTGTAATGTTGCAATTCTAAGTAAGAAGCTACCTCCTTCCTTCCAGGCGCCACGACAAATCGAAGAGCCTTCAGTGCGAGCACTGCGGCCGGAAGTTCATCTACCCCTCGCTGCTGCAGAAGCACGTGCAGGCGGTGCACGTGCACGAGGACTACTACTGCGTGGAGTGCGACGTGAGGTTCAAGTCACCGGTGAGTCAGCACTCCCACATAATGTGACCCGCGAGAACGCATTTAGAGCACGGCCTATTATGTGACCATTATTGTTATAATAAAAAACATTACAAAATAAGATTTTTATTTTTATTATGCGCTGTAAATTGTAGAGCATTTGATTTTTTAATTATTAAAATCCATCACGAAATTACGAAGTTATGTTTTATTTATTTTCGCGCGCGCATTTTGAAATCAAATAAAATGAAAGTTTTTAATTCTGAAAAAAATGATCCATAAATTGTTAGTATTCACATAATAAAAATAAAATAAAACAAAATAATACTATTTTAGTATCAATACAATTAAGATTATAAAACTAAAATTTAATGTCGACGTCACTTGTTACAACCCGCGCGTGATGTTCTCGTCCTCTCGCTCAGATCTCATTCACGCTTTTGTTTACAACAGACTGCGCTAGTGTGCTGCGCACACTTCTTCCCGCGCGTGACGGATGACGTCACTTTAGTTTTTGAAACCATTGCACTGAAAATGCTGGAACTTCGTCATTCTTGATTCGATTTAAATAAATTTTCCATAATATTTATTGTTTTTTAGCGTTTTTTTTTTATTATTGTTGATGGTTTTGTGCTTGACCTCAATCTCACCTGGTGGTAAGTGAAGATGAGGCCTAAGGTGGAGGCCTCATTTTCACTAGTGGTATCTAATAAATAAAAAGTAAACTACGCATGTCTGTACATTGAAAATATTTGCGAAAAAGAAATTGGAGGGCCTAAGGATAAGTAACGGAACACATTTCTTTCATTTTTGAAAATGTTGTCTGTCTGTTTATCTGTTTGTCTGTTATTTTGTGCACGCATCACGTAAAAACTATTGAACCGATTTTGATGTACTTTTCACAGAAACATGGGGCTTAACTCGGAGTAACATTTAGTCTTTATTTCAACGCAATCGAGTTACTCAATCAAAAGTTATGGGAATTTTTAGTTTTCTAATACATTAGTAGGTATGCAGTATAACAAAGAAGTATAATCAATGTTCGGCGCAATACAGAATGCGATGAGACAGGACTTTAGGACTGCTGTAGTGGGAGCGGATTCTGTAGTCCTCGCGAGCGGAGCCGCGGGCACTGCTAGTATAAAATAAAGTGATCAATTCTCAACGTGAAATAAACTTTTTTGTTGCAGGAAAATTTGAGACTACACTTTAAGAAAGCTAAACGGCATCGAGATTCATCTGCTTACACGTAAGTACTCTCCTTATATTCGTTTTTAAAACAAAACTGAAA
Organism: Esperia sulphurella; assembly: GCA_947086405.1. Lineage (NCBI taxonomy): Eukaryota > Metazoa > Arthropoda > Insecta > Lepidoptera > Oecophoridae > Esperia > Esperia sulphurella. The sequence continues at coordinate 5,121,763 of OX352285.1, forward strand.
CTTGCTCGCTATTTGACGTAAGGTGCAAAATCCCGAGTCACTACGCGAGCGAGGATCTCAACCAACCTCAGGGGCCTATTCTGATAAACTTTTGGCACCTACCTATTGTAGTTAGACGACAAACGCTTAGGGAACGTGCCCAAACTACGTGACCCATTTTTTTTTATTTACCCCTTCTCCCCCCCGGTGACCACCCATAGTATAAGCCAAGACCCCCCTCTAGTTTTCACGAAGTAATGCATAAATATGGTTTTAAACCAATTTTTGCAAACAGAAAGTTAAAAGAAAAAATTGCTAATATTTGTCTTTATTAATACGGCGCTTGTCACGTGACGCCAAAAGTGCGTGCATTCCTATAATTACAAGTGAAAAAAATATTATCAAGAAGAAAAAACTGTCGGTTTTCAATCAGCTGATGTTCGTGGTGCCACCTGTGAGTTTAAAAAGCGCTAAAAACTGCGCGCCATATAATTACATATAACACTGAATATAGCTCGAAAAAGCGCGAGATTTCCCTGGAGGATATTGACTACCTAACCTTGCCCCACCCAACCCCTGTGACCAAGCGCGGTATTTTGAAGACGTAAACGTATGGGAGTCCCGTCTCCTACTAGGTACATTCTCTTCGCGTCGCGCCGCGGGCGGACAGTGCGTCTGGCTGTACAGTCGCCTCAATTATTGTTCCAGCCACGAGTGCCCGCAGTGCCCGGAGAAGTTCGTGTCGGCGCCGTCGCTGGCCGTGCACCTGAGCGCCGCGCACGGCCAGCCCAAGCGGCACGCGTGCGCGCAGTGCCGGCGGCTCTACAGCAGCCGGGAGTCGCTGGCGGGGCACAAGCGCCGGGTGCACGGGGGGAAGCAGGCGGCGGGGCAGAGCTGCCACATATGCAGCAAGAGTTTTAGTGTAACTTTTTTTTAGTTTTACGGCCTTGGGAACGAGCCCTTTGTAGCCTGTCTGTAACTTCCACTATTCACTATTCTTTAGTGTTACTTGTACGTAAGGTTGCCATCCGTCCGGATTCCCCGGATTTGTCCTGGTTTACGGGGCGAGTTTCACCAAATTTCTGGGGGAAAAATCTGATAATTTGAGATTTTGCTGATCTGTCCTCCTAAACGATTCGTCCTAGAGAAAAGTTTATTTGAACATATATATTTATATGTTTAGAACCCTGGGCGATTGGATGACGTCATATTTTTTTTTCAAAATGGCGTAAAAAAGTTTTTTTGTTCTGATCGAGCTGTCATTTTGTACACAGGAGCAGATGAGCTCACCAATGAGCGTGGCGGAAGCGCTTTTTCCCCCGTATAGCTCTGTCTCGCTCGTTTATGTCAAAATCACGTTTTCGTCAGATCAGCCAGAAGGAGTCTTCCAGGGTCAGGGTGGTGTAGGAGAAGGGTGTGCCTTTGTATACTGAGTATGGGAAAAATATGAAACTTGGAGATTCTGCTGAACATGAACTCCGCATCAACGCCCCTCGAAACAGGTGCCAGATAGCCGCCATTTTGAAAAAAAAATATGACGTCATCAAATTGCCCTGGTTCTGAACATTCTTAGTTCCAGCTCGGTTTGGCTATCTGACCCCGTTTTCGAGGGCCGTTGATGCGGAGCTGATGTTGAGCAGAATCTCCAAGTTTCATATTTTTCCCATACTCAGTATACAAAGGTGCACACCTTTCTCCTATACCACCCCGTTTTCCAAGATCTCGGAACACTTTTTTTTTGCTCCGATCGCATTGAAACTTGGTATGCACGTTCTTGAGGGTCTTCTGACTTCGTTTAAGTGTCAAACTTTTTTAAGCTTTTAGAATTTTTTTTTATAAAATCTTTTTGTTTATTTCTGCAAAACTGTAACAGATAAACTTTCAGAACTGTTGAACGGTGAACTGTTCAGAACCTTGGGCAGTTGGATGACGTCCCAATTTTTTTTTCAAAATGGCGGAACAACATTATGTGGTCAGATCTGTAAATTCCTGTTTTTAGGGATACTAATGACATGTTGGAGAAGAGCTGTTTTTTTAATTTGTAATTTTTTTCTGCAAAAGAGGCACGGTACAGGCACCTCACGCAAACAGCCTCACCGAAAATTTTTACTACCGGCATTTAAGTGCTCCCGTCCTAGATTGAACTATTGATTACAACTTCAACACTTTATCAAAGTTTTTTGATTAAAAGTGTTACAAGCGAAAATTCAAACACTTAAATACATCAGTTCAGATATAGGCATACCAGCAAATTGCTGCTCGCCTATTATCCCCATAATAATAAAAAAAAAATTTAAAGTTGAGCGCCCATATAACTACAGCTTCACACACAACTTCCGCCCACGCAACCACCAGTTGGTGTATGTGTGATTGTAGGAACTATTGTTTACTAAAGTTGTTTCGTTACGTTTGTTTGTAGCGCAAGAGCGTGCTGGCCGCGCACCTGCGCACGCACTCGGGCGAGCGGCCGTGCGCGTGCGCGTGCGGCGCGGCCTTCGCGCAGCCCGCCGCCCTGCGCGCGCACGCCCGCGCCCACCACGGCCAGCCCGGGGTCGCGCCATGTCAGTATATTAGAATTCGCTAGAAAGTTGCTCATTGCCATAGGATCTGATGTGTGTGATAGGTTGTTATACGTAAACATTAGACATGAGAAGCTAATTATAAAAGTATTGGGCCAGATTCTGAAGAGACGAAGCTAAAATAATTTTAGAAACAATTTTAATGCTGTTAAGTCAAAGACCGTCTAACCGTTTTGGCATACCCGCTGTCGGCCATTTTGAAAAGTTCTTGAAATCATGGCCACTGATCAAACCTTGAAATAATGATAGAGGACTTCAATACAAATAAAAAAAATTATATAGTCACGACTTTTCGAGATTAAATGTCAAAGATATCATGACTATCTAATCCATTCGTGTTAAGTCGATCCTGGTACCTACTTTGCTATTAAATATAGTTATGTTATTTGGATTTTGCATATAGTTATAATAAATACGTATTACAATCCATACTGATATATTAATTTCAAAATAAAGATATAACCTATATCCAGCAGTGGACGTCCATAGGCTGATATGATGATGGTGATATGGCCCTAAATTATATTTAATATGCTAGTTAAAAATATGTTGAAAGTAGGTACAAAGGCCAACCTAATACGAATGGGTGCTATGCGTATTAATATGATTAGATGGTCATATGAAATAAAAAGAAATGTAAATTTTTTTGTTGGTATTGAAGTCCTCTGTCGATATTTCAAGGTGTGATCAGTGGCCGCGATTTCGAGAATTTTTCAAAATGGCCGACGGTAGGTATGCTAGACTCCATAGTAAAATTTTAGATGCCATTTTAAATGATTGTCGGGCTTATTATGTAATTCATTCTAAGTTTAGTACGTATTGTAAGAAATAGATTAATATAGAAGCAAACCTACCTATTATAAAAGGTACTTGTAAAAAATACTAACGTTTAATTTTGTAGCAGGATGAAACTATTGAAGTGACTCTTATATCAAATATCGCTTTCCACTTACAATTGAGTAGTCCAAACCTGGAACATGCTCCCGGATGCAGTAGTTTCCATCACATCAGTGAGCTGTAAGATAACCTGTTGTAGGGTATAGGGGTAGCCAGCGAACTTAAACTCGATACAAATGGATTTACAATGCGTGTACCCCACCTCATGCTTATTTTATTGTACTGTACATGGTTCAGTTTACGACAGCACGCCCCGCTCCTCTAAATCGCTTACATGTCACTGTATCAGTTCTATCGTTACGCACTAATCATCTCTGTGTGCATACGTACACTAACATACTGACGTTCGGATTAACTCCCCGCGTCCCGCTCTCACCCCTAGCGAATAGTAGCGGGGCGTGCCATCGTGAGTTACACAATCTGTACCCCACCCTGTGATTAGAGAAAATCGTTATACTATGCAATGATATTTTATTGTTTCTTTTTACAGAACGCAGCCTGAACAGTGGAAGCGAAATTCACTAATATAAACTATTTATTTTAAAAATGACAATCGAATAAAAGACTTAATAAATTTTATACTTTTTTTTATTAAAAATAAACTCTAACAATAACAATTGTTTAAATGCAACAAACGCACCGTAAATATGTCGCACGCTTAATAATAAAGTGAATTATCTCAAAAACAGAAACTTTTGGGTATTCGCTGTTAAAGTTTTGACTCGTTGCCGCGTGGCCAATATTTAAACTTTCGCGTGAGATTGGAGCCTATTTATTGGTTTGGTTAGTCTTATATTATAGTCAAATGAGCAATGAATAATGTCATGTATAAGGATTGCAAAAAAAGTAACAATATATTAAAAAAATTAACGTTTTAAAAAAAACCTCTTAACTTATTTCATTTTATGATGAAAATCAATATTGATTTGAAAAAAATTCTGCGAATTAAAACCTATTAATTCAGTTATTATTAAAATAAAATAGTACCCCACTACATATTTTAGGATTTATTTCACTTTATTTTTAAAATGTATTTTATAAACCAGTTAAAGTTTTCTTAAAAACTGCTTTTTGTCACAAAAACTACAAATAATTATAAAACAAGAACTCCAAAATATTGAACTGCAGCTTAAATCTGCAATCAGTCTCAAAATTATAAATAAACAGCCATCAGAAGTGGTTTTGTAGAACCAAATTTAAATTGTAAGTTTAAAACTTTTTTTAAACTTATTGTATGCGCGTCTTGTAGTAAATTTGAATGAGTCGCCCTTTGTATCCTTCAACACTTTTATGTCATTCCAGTTAAATTTTTAATCAACTTCGTTTGTACCAAAATTAACTTTTGTGTTCCATTCTTCCTGCAATCGTTTCAAAAAAATAAAACTATCGAATAAAAATAAAATAAAAATAAATATTTCAGACATTCACACCAATTATCCAGTCCCAAACTAGGCAGAGCCTGTGGTATGGTTACTAGATAACGGATATACATACTTAAATAATATATAATCATCCAAGACTTGGGTACAAACATTCATATTCATCATACGAACATTTGCCCCTGGCGGGATTCGAACCCGCAACCTCCTCAACAACCTCGAATATTAGCTTATGTAGGTAAATTGACGGGAGGCTTACATTTCTTAGAGTTTTTAACAGGTTAAATTTTTCATCAGGGCTATTACATGCGTCCAGACTTTTTTTAAACTTTTCAATTTAACTGTGAACACTGTCTGCTTAAGTCTCCTCTAACTTTCGGAATAGAAAATTATGATCAATTGGTCCTCCGTGTTCTCACAAATTCTTTATAATTTCAACACACACCCTATTTCAATTGTTCTCGATGTTTAGCATCAGCCTTAGTCCAAAATAGCAACGTGTTGATAAGCTGCGCCATTTTTTGTATTAATCTTTATTAGTTCGGTAAAAGTCATATTGTAGCTATTGAGTTTTAATGTATAGTTAAATGCTGAAGAATTCCTCGCTCGTCGACACTGCAATACAGAATATTATAATACGTATAACAGCTATATTTTTTCTTTGTTACCATTTTTACCGTATATTTCTATCGTTTCTTTGGATTAAATTTTTGAAATAGAGTTAATAGGTATACTTTTAATGTATTGAATTAGGCTCTGGTCTGTTCTTTTTGGTTGTTGTGTTTTAGACATCCACTGCTTAGGCCTGCCTTTATAAATTCTCTTTGCACAAATCCCCTAAACGCTAAAACTGTTTAAAATATTCATCTACCATGAGTGATAATTTTTTCAGTGCATTTTTTTCTATACAGGCTTAACTCAGCGATATTACATGCTTTTTATATATACGACTGACATCGATTACGCAAACGTTTAGCTTTATTCTGTTTCCAGTTTGCAGTATTACGTGTGCGTTTGCGGCTTCTTTATTGAGTAGTACTTTGCTTGAATCGTCATAGACAGGTAAACGATCATTGGGTGCAGAACTTGACAATAAGGATTCGGACGATGATGGTATTATATAGGGTTCGCTTTTTTATTGTTGTCTTTGTGTATAATGTAGGATCATTAACGCTTAAATCTAAATCACTTTAATTGTTATAAGATGAAGGATTGGGTCAAATCGTCCCGCGTTTCATGATGCATGTAGACGGATTAGAAGTTTTGTAAAATGTGTTTAGTAAGTATGCAGGTAAGTATAATAAATGATAATAGTAAAAAGTAGTAGCGGTGCGCCAGTGTGTATATCTCTGGGTGTATTTGTTTATGTGCATGTTATGTGTTTTGCGGTTGAGTGTGTAATGGTGACTGGTGCGCGTGTGTATTTAAAAATAACTAAATATTATGTAGCATTATTTTTATTGTAGGTATATATTCACCTTATTTAATTGACGAATATGTATTGGAAGGAAATTCTTAATAAAGCATTAGTCTCGTCTTTATGTATGTCTGTTGGATTTGTTGTATTCTATTTGGTTTCCGAACAGAATTGTGAATACAATCCAAACTCGTCATCACTAGGAGGATTTTTAGGGTTCCGTAGCCAAATGGCAAAAACGGAACCCTTATGGATTCGTCATGTCTGTCTGTCTGTCTGTCTGTCTGTCCGTCCGTATGTCACAGCCACTTTATTCCGAAACTATAAGAACTATATTGTTGAAACTTGGTAAGTAGATGTATTCTGTGAACCGCATTAAGATTTTCATACAAAAATAGAAAAAAAATCAAAAATTTTGGGGGTCCCCATACTTAGAACTAAAACTCAAAAATTTTTTTTTCATCAAACCCATACGTGTGGGGTATCTATGGATAGGTCTTCAAAAATGATATTAAGGTTTCTAATATCATTTTTTTCTAAACTGAATAGTTTGCGCGAGAGAATCTTCCAAAGTTGTAAAATGTGTGTCCCCCCCCCTGTAACTTCTAAAATAAAGGAATGATAAAACTAAAAAAAATATATGATGTACATTGCCATGCAAACTTCCACTTAAAATTGGTTTGAACAAGATCTAGTAAGTAGTTTTTTTTTAATACGTCATAAATCGTAAACCACAATAATATTATTAAAACATCGATCAAAGTTACAACGAACTACTATAACTTTTATATTATGTTACTTGCTGGTACGGAACCCTTCATGGGCGAGTCCGACTCGCACTTGGCCGCTTTTTATTAGTTGGATTTGCAATCTTATTGGAGTCAGAGTCTGACTCTGAGGTTGTGAGTCACTCGACCATTAATCAATCAAAATAAGGCTGCGAAAGTACTTTTCATAGTAAAACGAAATAACTCTAATCTTAATTTTGTATTATCATGACATAATAACTATAAATAGAAATAATTTCAAATGTTTTTTTTCAATTTCATGCCCCTCTTAAAACTAAATTGAATTAAGTTTTATTTTTTCCATGAATTCGGACAAAAATTAAAACTAAACTGAAATATATCGGATTAGTTCGCTTTTTGGATTAAATTAATTTCTAAAAAGGTGAAATAATTCGAGATAACTCACTTTATGACTAAACAGAAATATAAATTCCGTACATGACATTGATAATAAACTGGTTTTTTAAGAGTTACTCCGCCGCCGGTCTAACGAAACCGTGTCCTGTTCACATCGAAGTCGGCTCATCTCTGACAGACGTCACTTTAGCATGAAACGCATGTGCGCCCGCGTTAATAATAAAGAGACGGGTGATGCGTTTACTCTGTCATTTTGCTCCGATCTGCGCGCCGATTGAACTGTATCGATTCTTGACGCTTAAATAATTAGTTTTATGATGAAAAGTCAAAATCTCAGATTTTTGAGTTATTCCAGTTTATTATTAAGCGTGCGATGTATGTACACAATATTTATCATTTTAATCATAATAATTATTTCATATCTTTTAAAGAGTGAAAATTTTATATAACTTTTAAACATCACTAGAATGCATTTTTACAAGCTTTTTGGAGTCAAATAGTTACATTTATAATTTTCAAGCATTAATAGCACCCAAGTGAGAACAACAAGTCTTTCATCATCATCAACCGACATACGTCCACTGCTGGACACAAGCCTGCCCAATAGAATGACACTTTTGGTGGGCTGTCCGTTGGGGATTTGACATAATCACCACGCTTGCGGCAGGAAGAGTGGTGATCACAGTCTTTCATATTTTATACTAGCTGTGCCCGCGGCTCCGCTCGCGTGGACTACAGGTTTATTTTTATTCTCAATCCGACCCCGACCCTGAAGTCCACTCCAACTCTTCCCGTGGATGTCGTACAAGGCGACTAAGGGAATACATTATAAAACATCAATCAGGCCTCCCCAACCCGTCTGGCCAGCGCGGGGAGTGTAGGCCAAATCCTCCGTCTGTCTCCGGCAGATGAGAGAGGATTGTGCTCCTGCAGTGGAGACAAAACCTGATGATGAATGTTATAATTATACTTCTTTGTGACATTGCATACCTACAAATCTATTTGGAACTAAACATTCCCATAACTTTTGATTAAATTAGCCGATTACGATGAAATAAAGCCTATATGTTACTCCGAATTAAGACCTATGTTTTTCTGAAAACTCCATCAAAATAGGTTCAATAGTTTTTACGTGATGTGTGCACAAACTAACAGACAATTCCAAAAATGATCCTTATGTGTTTTATCCTTACACCCCCAAAATTATTTTTTATAAATATCTTCAATGTACAGACAATATACAATTTTTTATTTGTTAGACTATCGATAGTCTCAGGGCCGGACCTAGCAAGTGGTGCAAGATCGCATTAACCCACTCCCGCATTCAATAAACTTGCCTAGGCATCCAATTGAGTGTATGACTTAACTATTTGGCAGCGACATGGATATAATGTAAATAACGATCATTACATTTCATCCGAAACCCAGCAAACCAAAATGACCTCAAACATTATTTTGATTATGTATCGTGCTATAATTTAAATATAAACATTACCTTCAACTTTCACTTAATATTAAATTATCGGAATGATTTATTTTGTATGCTACAAATTCATGCGCGAGAATAAGTCGAACTTGCGACCTGCATAATTTTTAGTAAATATAAGTATATTATATATATAAAGTTGCCTGGCAATTATGAAAATTTCAGGCAAAAGAATATTCTAGTAAAATTAAAAGTTAATTTAATTGACGGAACCTGCAAATGTGTACACTATACACTTTTCTGAAATTTTCATCAATTACCGTTTAAAATTACGTTCCTCGCCACCAGTGGCAGCCAGGGCCGGAAGGGCCGGATTATCCATTAGGCAGTGTAGGCAACTGCCTAGGGGCCTAGGGGTCCCGTGCCCCAAGTCTTTTTTGAAAATGTTTCTTAGAGTGAAAAGAGGAATAGGCGTGGGCGTGGGCTTCGAGGTTGGAGTCGTAGTCGGATTGAAAGTGAGTAGCCCACGCGTGCGGAGCATTGCATTGTGGTAGAAAAACTATATTTCAGGAAGTAAGAGCCGGGGGGCCCCGACATGGTTAATCCGGCTCTGGTGGTGGCAACTGAGAGACAGTCAATAAGTTATTTTTATTTCTAGTAAAAACCTTTTATTACATCGGGCCCTTTGCTACCAAGGACGATATCTTATTTTGGTAATAATGAAGTAATGTACGTAGTACATTGTTTCTTTACAATTTACTTAATAATATAGTTTACTGGTTGTAGGTGAGAATGAAAATTTCCCCTAATGGTAGCGAATCTAGAGTAGGGAATAGTACTACACGTTCCCATCTCGCGCGACCATGCTTAGGCCTTCGCCCCACATCCAATTGCTTCCAGCTTCTTTTTTCAGGTCGGTCATTCCCCTAATACCATACATTTTTCTACCCCCTACCCTGAACAGGGCTCCTATCCCTCAACTGCATAATGCAGCACACTCTGGAGGATGGAAGCATCATATAAACAGAGAGGGGCTGACAAAAGATCCCATATGGACGACGTGTCGCCAGATGTACCTGCCCCCCCCTACTGCAAGATAAGATACCCCCTACCCCCAAGAAAACCTATGTCAGTCCTTTCTCATACACTTCCTCTTCTCCAAAACTATCATGTTCTTCAAAGCACTGGCCACAGTGTACCTTAGTTCATGAAACTTATGTATAGATAGTCGGTAGACTTTCGTCTTACCATCTGTTAGGTTTAGTATGAGGATGATATGGGTGTCGCGATGCAGGATCTCTTTGGTGCGTTGAAGGCTCGCGTTTTCTGATTGGATGTTTGCTTGACTGTAAAAAAAAGCAGATATGATGATTAAGATATGTTTTTAATCTATGCCAAAGTATAATTCGCATTTGTTTATATAAATGTACCAAAGTGTAAAAGTGATGGGTTTTGATTACCCTAATGCATGAATGTCACTTTTGGTGGGCTATCCATGTGGGATCCAGGTGGGATTTGCCATAATCACCACACTTGGCAGGCGGATTGGTGATCGCAGTTAATGTACACAAGAGAATGCTTCAGCCTGGTGCAATCCCTTAGTCGCTGACTACACCCCCGGGAAGATTAGGGGTAGCCGTTTTCTAAGCCGGGAACAACACAACTAAAATCTCCTATAGTTACCTCGAAAATATTACCAGGAAGATTGGGAGTGATAAGCATTACAATAATAAAGAGCTTAAAAACCACAAACAGCACAGGAATTGATGGTATATCAACCAAAATAATAAAATATGTTTGCTACCTTATCTCTCCAATTTTAAGCTACATCATAAATCTATGCATAGAACGGGGTATGTTTCGGTCAGAACTAAAGACTACTATCATAAAACCGTTACACAAAAAGAAGGATAAATGTGACAAACTACTACTAGAAAAAAACTATAGATGTTAATTAATTTGTTACTAATTATTATTATCTGTTGACATTTTCTGATTGTTTTTATTAATTTATTGGTTTGATTTTTAAATGTAAATAATTATCGGTAGTTTCTTTCTCGAGTAAGTATGTAATGTAATAAATGTTTGTGCGCCTACTGGCGGATCACAGCGAACTTCCTATATAGTAACACCTGATGTACCCTGTGTATGAACAATAAATATTTTGAATTTGAATTACATACAACCAATTAATGCATTTACCTCAGTGATAAGTCAATTCTCCATTGCAAGCTGACCAGGCCAGGTTTGACCCTCAAGTGGGTTGGTATGTTCTCATACATCTTGTCTGTACATAGAAGGACCGTCAACTCCGCGATGCACTCTGGTGAAAACCTGTAATTTTAGAATTACTATAAGTCATTTTAGAGTAGAGTTAACATCTCTAAACCTTAAATTAGGTATCATGCCAGTCTTTATGCCTGTAATTAAACATTCTGTTGCTGTTTAGGAAAAGTTGCTTAAGCGCCTAGGTAGGATTTTATTATTATTATAGGGATAATAGGCGAGCAGCAATTTGCTGGTATGCCTATATCGGAACTGGTGTATTTAAGTCTTTGAATTGTCACTTGTAACACTGGTCTTTGAAGAACTTTTCTAGTCTGTTTTTAAGAGTGTTCACTGAGGGGGCATCGATAAGGTCCTGCGGTAGCTTGTTCCAGGCGCTCATGACCCTGTTGTTGAGCGTGTTGTGGCCGACAAGGGTGTTAGATTGAGTTGTCAACAACTTCATGTCATTTTTGTGCCTTGCTCTGTGGATGCAACTGAGGTTGAAGATGGATTTCAGGTGAGGACAGTCAATTTGTCAGTCAGTATTTTGTAGATAGATAGATAACTTTATATTACGATAGAGAACTTTAAAAACATATGTTTTAAATTCTCTCACGTAAAACCCTATATTGGTGCTTCAGAAACTTTTCCCAAACAGTGATGATATGTACATTACTAAGGGGAGGTAAAGTTCAATATGCAATGCAGTTAAATTTTAGCACTGAAACTGAGTGTAGCTTTGCTTTGACTCAACTCTACTAATTAGTTGTTGGTAAACTATTGTTTTAATCTCATCGTCATCATCATCAGCCGAAATATATTCACTGCTGAACATAAGCCTCCCCAATATTATGTTACTTTTGGTGAGTTGTCCATTGGGGGATATGCCATATCACCATGTTTGGCAGGCAGATTGGTGATCGCAGTAATAATCTTAATATACACAGGAGAACACTGCTGCCCATCCGCGGTGCAATCATTAAGTCGCATTGACAACGCCCATGGGAAAATTGGGTAGCCCTATTTTAAGCCAAGAACCATACAGCTTCCCATACTGCCTAAATAATACTTAGAGAATCTCACCGTAGCCCTTCCAAGAACAAACTAACATCTTCCTGGCCCCAAGACTCTTTAGTGGCAGAGCGCAGCCTCGCGACATGTCTCACCACCGCTCGGACAGCTGCAAACTTGTCTGCGTTCATCAAACTGGAGGTTCTGCTGTCTGGGTTACCTTCTAACTCTTTAAGGGCCACTGTAAAGTTATATGTTTTATTAAGTACCAGCTTAAGCCAGCGACTTCGTCCGCGTGGACAACTTAACATCACAAATTATTATATATTTCCCATAGGAATGACATGTTTTTTCAGGATAAAAACTATCCTATGTCCAATATCCAAACATCCAAATTTTCACACTTATAGGATAGGATTAAGTCTGTTGATAGTGACAAACAAACTACCTAATCAGCCCCCACAATTCTTTATTTATATGACCCAAAATAACTTTGTGAAAAAATATATAATTTTTATTGGTTTCCTAAACGTGAAAATTAGTGGCCTTTATGGTTAGAAGTTGCTACAAAACATGAAATGAGAAATCAAGCTCCATAATTAACGGAATACCATCCTTTATACCTACTTATTTAAAAAAAATATCGTTTTTACCATTTAAAACCAAAGGCACTTTATTACTACTTTTAATACTTTATTACTAAATTTATTAATTTAATACTAAAAAAAACTTGGATAAGTGGAATGAAACTTACAGATAACAAAAGGTTTTATTTCCTTCTTTTGTATTTCTGGAGTCACGTAAGAAACAGCATTCCATTGCGAGGGATTTTCTGTCAGTAATTCTAGTTGTTGAGACATTTTTATGTATCTAATTAAAGTACGGAAACAAAAATTAATCGAACCAAATATCACAACAAAGAAACGTCAAAATGTTTTTTTTTTATATTTTACGGCTTTAGGTATTTTTGTATAAGCGAGAAGTGTTGCCGTTTTTATGCTTCAACCATCGACATATAACGATTTTTTGTTGTTACGAATATAGTTGACTTCAACCATTTCAACTTATGGCTTCAACGAATGTTAAAAACTTTGGAAACCATGAGCCTACTCTTATAGCAACACGGAGCGTAGTGATTATGATTTAGAGCGATTTCCAGTCTATGACCTCAGCGTACATGTTAATATGGACAAGCCTCCGCGATCCAATGATTTTAAAATTATCGTGAACTACTCATTTAAAAATATATGAAAAGGATGTGTAAAATAAATATGCAAAAGATTTGTAAAATAAAACATTCTAACACCCTATGGATTTGTAAAATGGTGTGTTAAAATGATGCCCCCTTTCTGCTGAGATAGGACTTCTGTGTCACTATCGAAGGTCAAGTAGAGAACGCAGAAAAAATGTGTTTTTTAGTTGTTGTTCAGCATTTTCCTTTATCTTTGTTTGTTTGCATCTTTGTCTGTTGCATCCTTAGATTATTAAAACCTTAGATTAAAGGTTGCATCAATGTTTTGCATCGGAAGAAAATGCTATCGTTTCTCGCCTCAATTGGGTCGAATCGGAACTTCTGTATGAGCAGCGGGGTTAAAACGTTCTCTCCACCTTTTTTACGAATCTCCTTGGCTCTATTAACCTCGTCCAAGCGAATCTCCGATTCCCATGCCATGGTAGCTTGAAAATAAAACTACAGAATTATGGTCAGAGCCAAAGTTCTCTATGTACTACTAGATGGAGCGTTCCAAACAATCGCTCTGTTTCACGAAGTAGCCACAACTCTTTCACATTCACAATGAAACGTGTGCAGTTACTACGCAGAACATTTAATTATTACTAAATATTGACGCTACGGTTAAATAATGTCAATATTTAGTAAATAATTAAATGTTCTACGTAGTAACTGCACAAGTTTCAAAGTGAATGTAACCGAGTTGCGGCTCCTTACGTGGAACAGAGCGATTGTTTGGAACGCTCCATCTAGTAGTACATAGAGATCTTTGGTCAGAGCTCTATATTTCATTTCACAATCACTATCAGACACATCAGACATTATCCCGTAAGTCTTTATTGGTGTAACGACGCTCGCACTCCTTTCCGTACAGCAAATTAATGACTTGTCTGTCGGTGTCGCTAAGCACGCTTTGGTGACCCATCAAATTAGTTTTCTGCCAGAGATGGTCCTGAGAAACATAAACGTAATGGTAATTCAACATTAGCATCTATCATTACACTGTTTTTTCACCTAGGTATATCTCGGAATAAATAGGTACCTACCTTTTTTTTTTTTACTCTACACAGGCAATTTTGCAAATACGAATAGGTAGGTACGTCCCTCAGATGAGCTCGATCGGTGTGTTGTATTGTAAAATGTATGTAAGTTACTCTATTTTCTCGCATTTACTCGTGAGAACTATATACCTACTAGCTTCTGCCCGCGACTTCGCCCGCGTAGGTTTCGATATTTACACATCTTGAATTTCAAAATAGATACCCTTTTCGCAACGATCTCTATGTATTACTAGATGGATTGACATTATTTAACCGTAGCGTCAATATTAGTAAATAATTAAATGTTCTGAGTAGTAACTGCACAAGTTTCATTGTGAATGTGAAATAGTTGTGTCTACTTGCGTGGAACAGAGCGATTGTTTGGAACGCTCCATCTAGTAGTACATAGAGATTGTTGCCTTTTCGTAATCAACAATGAGATGTTTTGTTGTGATTGAGTACCTAACAAACATCAAAAATTTCGCATTTGTAATATTAATAGTGGGATATGCGTCGACAGAAATTATAATTCTTAAACTCTTGCAATCGAGAATTCGTTCATTGTTCACATTCCGTGCTCGGCAAGAATGTGCTATGGCTGCACTGTCTCGCCCAGACAGTGCAGAGCCAGTAGTTGTTGCATATGAAGTTGACAGGCTTGTATCACGCTGCTGAAGTCATATGTATTTTATTTATTTAATAGTTTATTGTACAAACAAATATACAAAGAACAACACAAAGAAAAGAAAATTATACAAAAGGACAAGCTTATTTCTAAAGCAATTTCTTCCAGCTAACCTGCGGTGAAGACAAGGGATTATGGAGAGGCAGTAGTCGCGTGTACCTACTATATATTAAATAATCATAGAACATATAACACAATAAGCATAAACTATAAATACCAATACAGATACATAAATATATATGTATATATAATATAATACAATATAATAAAAATATACGATATATTACTGACAGAAAGTAAGGTAGTGCTCTTTAACTCGTGATCTGAACACAGAAATCGTCTGAGAGACGCGTATGGAGGGGGGCAGTGAGTTCCACAGCCTGACCGTGTGAACAGTAAAAGAATAGGAGTAGAAGTCACTTTTATGAGAAGGAATTATGTATCTACGCTACCACCGGATATCATAGTTACCTGAACTGGCTGCACTGTCTGCGCGCCCAGGTCACAGCTTTCGTCGCACATGAAGTTGACGGGCGCGTGTGTTACGCTGTTGAAGTCATACTTTAAGTGGATCCACGCTTCTTCCGGCATTTTCTCCAGCAGGTGCTCTTTACCTACGAAATAGATCACATAGAAGTGGCGAAAAAACGACAACACCACTGATGGACTGACTTTTTTGTCCGTATTACTGTCCTACGTCCACGTCCACTGACGACCTCCGTGGCGGAACGGGTAACTCTCGGACTGCCACGCAGGAGGTTGCGGCTTCGAATCCCGCTAGGGCCAAATGTTCGTATGATGAATATGAATGTTTGTACCCAAGTCTTGGCTGTTTATATATTTATTTAAGTATGTGTATCCGTTATCTAGTAACCATACCACAGGCTCTGACTAGTTTGGGACTGGATAATTAGTGTGAATGTCTGAGATATTTATTTATTTACCGCACGAAATATTAAAAAAATATATTTTGTACCCCAGGTTTCATACAAAAATGTTCTAACCCCTTTCACGGGGAGGTGCACTGAAGCCAAGGTTGAATAATTAAACAATTTAGGTTTGTAATGTCGGCGTTGCCTAAAACCAATGCCAAAATTCGGTCAATTCAATACATTTATTGTGGTTCGCCACCTTTATTCTTTAATTTTGTAATTTTTTATTTCTGTACACTTTTTTTGCCTACAGTACTGTTGTCCTTTCGTGGCCTATTCTTATTATGCTTAGTCGCTTGAAATCCTTTCGCGCGTGACGTTGTTTAGCTACTAGCCATACTAGTTTCGTTCCGTTGTTTTCGTTGTTATTTGTTTGTGTTGTTATTATGTCGTCGTATAGCAATCACGAGTACTATGACATGATGTTATGTGTAGGAAAGTGTGATGGAGGTCTATCACAAGCTCGGGCACTGTACCGCCAACGGCATCCTGAGCGTCCTTTGCCGTCATGGCGCTCGTTCCAGCGAATGACTCACAGGCTCTACCATGATGGGACGGTACACCCGCCTCGTCCGCAAAGTCGACCCGTGCCCGCTGGTCGAGCACGGACAGAAGGGCATTTGAAAAATGTCGTGTACGCTGACGAGTGCACCGTACAAGAAGAAATGCGGGAAAAAATTACAGCAGCTTTTGAGGATGTTCGACAATCGCCGCAGATGTTGCGTAACACCATTTTAAGCATGAACCGGCGTGCTACATTGTGCATCACTAGAGAAGGCCGGCACATTGAGCCTTTCTTGTAAAACCTACATACCTAATTTGTGAAACTGTTTATCATTGCTTTAACTTTTCCACTTTGTGTTATCATACCTACTAAGGATTGGATTGCAGTGTTCGTTCATTAAAGTGTATGAATTGCTAAAGTACCTACTTACCTACCTATCTAAAGATTTGTGAAATTTCGATATGTGAAATTGTGAAAGTGAACATTTATTGAAATGAAATGTACAACAGTGAAACAGGTGACTGAGTTAATTTCACTAATTTAACCCTTATTGCCAAGCGGCGAACGTCAAACGATCGCGACAAAAGCGAGCCGCCTCGCCGGTGTTACGCAAAGGACAAGGCTCCGCCCAAAAGTGGGGGAACAAGTCGCCGCCATGTTTTTGACTTTGTTAGGGTTCCCAATTTCTTTTTATTTTTATTTTTTGTATGGAACCAAATAATTACGCTTTCAGGTTTATAACACCGTTCAACACGATCGTTGTCAATGACCCTTTACATGCTACTCGGCTTCATACCTCCTTTCCGACTAACGTTGTATATATAAATACATAAATATCTATTTCTACAAAAAGGTACTTTCCGTGTGGTCTTCAAGCATGAGTAAGAAGTTATACCTAGAAGGATCTCTTGAATTTCACGTAGCCAACAACTAACTTTCCGGAGATGCAGAAACATTATTGCATCAAAGAATAAACGCTCTATGTAGGTACAAACCCTTTTGCACACGATTCCAGTTGATGGTGACGTAGTTGTCCCTGTCGTAGCGGTTGGACATCATGGGCACGCCCAGCACGCGCAGCAGGTTGTAGAGCGCGTGGGCCTCGTGCCCGAGCGCGCCGCGCACGAACGAGGCCAGTTTCAGAGTCTGGAACACACTCTTAAGTCGCTAACAGGACTATACACACAGCCGGATTAACCGTGTCGGTGCCCCTAGGCAATGCACGTGTCGGGCCCCTTTACCGTGTTCTAACTGCCTGAAATATAGTTTCTCTACCACAATGCAATGCTCCGCACGCGTGGACTACTGACTTTCAATTCGACTACGACTCCGATCCCGAACTCCACGTCAACGTCCGCGCCCAGGTCCACGCCTACTCCTCTTTTCACTCTAAGAAACATTTTCAAAAAAGACCCGGGGCGCGGGGCCCCTTGCCGATGCGGGGCCCCTAGTTGCCTACACGGCTTATGGATAATCTGGCCCTGACTATACAGTAGTGCTATTCTCTAAAATACTAACTTGTGGTGTATTAGGCTGTATGAATTCAGTACTCATTGCCCTTGGAATAAAAACGATAGGGTTTGTAAGGTTCGGTCGACGCGCCTATGTTTGTCTGTTTAATTATGATAATTGTCTAATAAATAAATGTTGTGTACAAGTCTAGTAGTGTCATATTGAAAGAGAATCCACGTACGTGTAAAAACACGAAACAACTCACGTGCGAGTCTCCCTCAAGTGACTTCACTCAGTAAGTGAGACTCGCACGTGAATTTGTATTTTAGAGAATAGCACTACAGGATTCGCTGAGGCGCGCACAGACGGCTTCGACCATAGAAATCCTATCAAGAAAAAGTATCAAATGAGGTAGTGATGTTAGCGACTGGCTGGTGTAGCCCTTTACGTTACGATACTATTGTAGTTGTCAGTGTGTCGGCCGCAAAAGCTGTACGTTTTATTATTAACTAGCTGTGCCCGCGGCTCCGCTTGCGTGACCTACAGAATCCGCCCCCGTTCCCACTTTCGCTCCCGTTCTTTTCCCACGTCTACTTCCACTCCCACTCAGACTCGAGACTCTCAATATCCCAACCCCAACCTCAACCCCATCCCTACCCCAAAAACAAAATTTCACTCAATCCAATACGCGCCGCGCCGCGTCTTTCGCTGCGCCGCCGCGGCCGTTGACCTCGCCCATATGATGAACATACTCGTACGTTCGAGAAATATTGCATTTATTTAATCAAAATTTTCGATATTAACAGTCGTTTTATTATCATCCGATATAATGGCTTCTAGAAAAATTTACTTTATTAATATCTCAGGTTCTAAGTGGCGTATCAAGATGAAACATGCACCAGATTTTAAGTTAGACCACCAGCAAGACAACCGTGAAAACTGCATCAAATTTTATTTAGTAGTTTTTGCGTGATGCTGTAACACACATACATACAGACAGACAGACAAAAATTCTAAAAAATTGTTTTAGCTTCTATTGGCCCTATAAAGACAACTCATACAATTTTTTTTGCATATCTGTCATGTACAGACATAGACCAGTTACAGTTTTATTATAAGTATAGATATATATGTTATTGTGCGATTATATAACTTGTTCACTTTAACAAGAATCCACGTCGATGGTAACATTTTGGTCGGGGTGTGGTGGAAGTAAGTTTTTACATAAAGATTTCAAGATTACCTACATGTGTCAGTGACCCCCCCCCCCCCCCCCCCCAAATTACAGGAGTTCGCATTGAAAGAAACGCACCGTGCGTGTTGCTCTAAGTTTCGTCACAGAACCAATAATAACACAAATACTGAAAGCATTGTTCAATTTCTCAAAAACTTACCCACAAAATTCGATGCAAGCCAAATTGAATCCTACGCACATGGCACAAAGTCAATGTTACGCTGAACCGCTAAATCACGCACACTGACATTCGCACGCGATACATCCAGGGCTGGTACATACCTACGCTTTCGGATCTGTGGTGTGAACATACCTGGTTCCCAGCAGTGAACCCCAAAGCAGGGTCGTCCTTGCCGTCTTCGCCAAAGAACAGGGAATTTTTGGGGTCCAGTACAGCGTCATTCTTGTCCTCGTTTTGGAAGACCACGCAGGAGGAATATTCGATCGTCGCCATCGCTCGTTTGAGATGGAATATATCCACCGAAAGTGGTTTTATTGCTGTCAATCAACACTTTGTAATAAGATTTAAATGTTTTTAACTAAAATTGATGAAATCATTATATTAGTTACATTTAGTGATGAAAAATAGTAGCGACATTAGATTGCGCAAAGTGGCGATACATCGTCTCTGCCTACCCCTCTGGGACCAGGTCGTGTATTATGTATGTATGTATGTAAATACAAAAAGAATTCAAAAACCATGTAGCCAGGATAATGACTATCTTCCTACAAATATTATAAATGCGAAAGTTTGTATGTTTCGATGTTTGTTACTCAATCAAGCTTCAACCACTGGACGGATCGGGATGAAACTTGGCACACCAGGTTAGTTCCTGGAATAGGACATAGGACGGTTTTTATCCCGAAAAAACATCCCATTTCTACAGGAAATACATAATAATTTGTGATGTTAAATTGTCCACGCCGACAAAGGCGCAGGCAACAGCTAGTAAGTACTATTCTGATTTTGTTATCTTGTAAATGGTTCAATGTTCCTTCAAATATATGGCAATTTCCATAAAATCCAGTGAACCGTTTACAAGAAAAAAAACTGAATTATTTGGTCTCCTGCAAGTAGCATTTTCTATGGTAATTTTCCTTCTGGAGGCACAGAAATCAAGTATTGAGATGCTCCACACCGTCTGGGGGAGGTGTCGCTGGCGTGGCGATCCCTCCCTCCTTTGGCGCGGGTGCTCCGGCAGAGTAATGTCCGGGGCTGCCGGGGGGCACAGTATGTATGCACAATCGCATCTGGCGGTGCGACACGATAGTGGGGTTTGACCCTAATTCAAAAAACCACAAACACTAGTTTCGTCTTTTTTTCTATGAATACTGATGTAAAGGTGAGTCGGGCGCGGAAAATTAAGACGGGTTTTTTTGCAAGGCCCTTAAAACCCATTACTAAAATAATAAAAGGCAAAATACCTACACTTCTTACTAACGCTGTACATGACCACTCCTAGCGGCCAAACTTTGTCCATGTAGTACCTCTGTGTGGGCTCGCTCATGTAGCCCTCCAGCTCGCCCCCGGCCCGGCGCGCGGGCGGAATCCCCGGGGCCGCCAGGGCGCCGCACTCGCGGTGGTAGTGCGTGTTGATGTAATTGCGGTCGGAAGGGGTCAGGAGGCCGGGCCGGTGGGGGGCCTCGGCCTAGTAATTTAACTCCAAATATGATACATATTTTCCACTTTAGCAATCTTACAAAGTTCAACTGATTAAGCCGTGTTTCAACAAACAGATAAGTAGGTAATTGAAGTCTTACTTACTTGATTTTGAAAGGTCTTTACTAAATCGTAGCTGTTGATCGGTGTCTCTAAAAAGATTGATAGTGGGCTCGATTCTGAAGGCACAACGTTAAAATTTGACAGCACTAAAACTGTTGCTATCCTTGTCACACAGTATTATGAATGTAAATACGAAACCAATTTTAGCGCTGTCAAATTTTAAATGTGTGCCTTCAGAATCGGGCCCAGTATTTAGTTAGATCAAAGATAATATATACTAGAGTTAGATACATGACCTACGGCGGCGCAGAATTGTGGACACTGATCAGTAATGCTATTCTGTAAATACAAACTCACGTGCGAGTCTCACTCAAATGACTTCACTCACTTTGAAACCTAATCCATTGGTAATTCTGTAAACATTTTAGAGCACTATCGAAGTGAAGTGAACTAAGAACTCACATCACGTCGACAGTGCTCTAGCTGATCTACAAGTTTCAAGTCGCTCAGCGAGCTATGGAGACTGCTATGCTCGGGGTTTGTTTGAAGGATATGATTTGTAATGAGATCCGACGAAGAACGAGGGTAACTGACACACCAGAAAGAATTAGTAATCTGAAGTGGCACTAGGCGGGCCACATCAGTCGCAGAACCGATGGCCGATGGGGCAGACAAGTTCTAGTTCATGCCTTATTCTGGCATGCCACCATCGCGGATTGTAATCCCCGCCGCCAGATGGACCGACGACCTGAAGGTGGCCGGAGGCGGCTGGATGCGGAGGGTCGGGTGTAGTGGCGTTCATTGGGGAAGGCCTATGTCCAGCGGTGGACGTCTAAGTGCTGATGATGAGGTAAAACGGCGGCGGTAAAACGATTCAAACTAAATAAGCCATAGCTGGTTCCGGGCTTAAAATATAGGATCACCCCTAACGATCTCTATGTACTACTAGATGGAGCGTTCCAAACAATCGCTCTGTTCCATGCAAGTAGCACAACTCTTTCACATTCACTTTGAAACTTGTGCAGTTACTACTGAGGACATTTAATTATTTACTAAATATTGACATTATTTAACCGTAGCGTCAATATTTAGTAATAACTAAATGTTCTGCGTAGTAACTGCACAAGTTTCATTGTGAATGTGAAAGAGTTGTGGCTATTTGCGTGGAACAGAGCGATTGTTTGGAACGCTCCATCTATAGTAGTACATAGAGATCGTTGATCACCCCCAATTTTCTCATGGATGTGGTCAAGGCGACTAAGGGATGGCACCAGGGACGGGCATTTCTGCGATCACCAATCCACAAGCCAATAAACTCCCCCAATGGGCAGTCCATCAAAAGTGGCATTCTGTTGTGCAGGCTTATGTTCAGCAGTAGACGTTTTGGCTTATGTATGATTGAAGCCATAAATTACCGGTGACAAACAGCAGCACCAACGACGCACATATCACATATATTCCCATTAGGTCAGTCTTTGTATTTGTGGCAACTTATTGACTCACTAGCTGTGCCCGCGGCTCCGCTCGCGTGAACTACAGAATCCGCTCCCATTACCACTCCCGCTTCCGCTCCCATTACCACTCCCGCTTCCGCTTCCGCTCCCAAACCCACTCCCCCTTTCCCACTCCCACTCCAGTTCCCACTCGCAGCTCCAAATGTAATCCAAACTCATCGCAATCTGAATAGTAGGTACGGAAATACTATTATTTGCAATATATTGCATACTAACCTTAATGTTTTTGAAAACTAAAAATGTCTATAACTTTTGATTGAGGTAGCCGATTGCGATGAAATAAAGACTAAATGTTAAGCTAAGTTAAGCCCCATGTTTTTATGATAAGTTCATCAAAATCCATTCAGTAGTTTTTAAGTGATGCGTGCACAAACTCACAGACAAACAGACAAAAATTCCAAAAATGATTGAAATGTGTTCTATTACTTATCCTTAGACCCCTTAATTTTTTTTTTTGCAAATATCTTCAATGTACAGACACGCGATGTTCACGATTTTATTTATTAGAGATTAGTTCAGCGGGAGGTACTCCCGCTACATGCCCAGCATTGAACGTTATTGATGTTTAAAAATAACTAGAAACATACGTGTTGGCTCGACGCTGGCTTTGAGCATGTCGACGACGACTCTGGCGATATCCTTTCGATCGAAACACTTGTAACCAATAGGCATATCCTGTAATTAACATAAAATCACCAATTACGGACTACGTCGAGTGTAGGACACAATCAAATGAACATTTTTATCTCAAAGGCATAAAGCGAATAATAAGTTGGACGATGCCGTGCCCCGTGGAAGAGATGCTTAGGACGGGTATTGTTAACTTTTATTCTGTCGGAGATAACGCGGTTTCGGACCGGACACCGTCGATGCGTGCGTAACTTCTATGTGTGTGTGCGTAAATTATTGTAGGGCTGTTCCACCCAGCGCGTGAACGTGACGTTATACGTCAACATAAGTGGTTCTCTTTCTAACTTATCGTCGTCGATCTTTTGGCGCCGGTCGATAGCGCGCTGGCGAAATTTTTAGTATATTTGCTCAAATCGATAAATACTGAGATAGGAGTGAGGAAAACCCCTCAATATTAGGGAAGCCCTATGACCAACAGTGGACACTTACCACGACACTACGAGAATAGTCATAGTTGTTTTGCGGGCAATTCTTCAGTTTCTCAGGATTGCTGATGTACAGCACTTTCTCCTGAGGACTCGCGCCGACGTTGAAAGGGATGTTGAAAAATTTCACGCATATCTCCTTCTCAATTTGCGTCAGAATAGATTGTATTTCGTCTTGCGAGTGCATATCTATTAAAGTAAAAATCTATATCAATCTAAAACATGGGAAGAAACTGAATCACTATTATATATTACATAATAATTATTATTCTAAAGATATCATACACACACACACACACATGCACAACATGTATTTTGGCGGATTCACATTAATTAATCTTAGTTATCGCTTAAATTATTTTAATATCTTTAAGAGTATATAGGGCCCGATTCTGAAGCAAACATTTAAAATTTGACAGTCCTAAAATTGGTTTCGTCTTTATCTTAATAATACTGTGTGAGAAGGATAGCAACAGTTTTAGTGCTGTCAAATTTTAACGTTGTGCCTTCAGAATCGGGCCCATAATGTAATGTATTATAATTAGGAAGAGCGGGGCTTCTTAACGCAGGCTTTTACGCTTAAAAAGAAGTCCCGGCCCGTTATATCTATTGTAAAATACTGTTAAAACAATAAATATATTTGATATCGACAAACTTGCAAGATTACGTTTCACTTGCGTTTCACGCGCAGCTTTTCACTCTCAGGCGACGTATACCGATATCTCAGAGATGCAGAGTGGTTCAAAATCAAATCAAAATATTTATTTTCAAAATTGGAATACATTATTCTCTTTTTGACGTCAAATTCTGCCTAAAACTACTCCACTTCCACCTGTATAACCGAGGGGAAGAAGTGGCAACAAACCCAACGGCACAGGGCCCTACCTTTGATTTATCTTATTCATTACAATCATTAAGTCTACCTATGCTGAGCCATCAAGCACTCCATGGACTTTTATCATTTAAGTAGTCATCTAACTTATAGTAGGCTTTCTTGCACAGATTAACTTTTATAGAAGATTTGAATTTTTGTTCAGACAAGTTAATAATTTCATTCGGAACCTTATTGTAGTAACGCACGCCAAAAGAATTATTGATCTTAGACAATCTAGAATGATGTATTTGAATTTTATTATTATTTCTAAGATTTAAATTATGCCTCTCATTATTTAAGCTGAGTAAAGAAAGGTTCTGTCTAACGAACATAATGTTAGCGAATATGTATTGACATGGCACCGTCATTATATTTATTTCCTTAAATAATTATCTTAGAGAATCACGACTACGAAGCCCATAAATAGATCTTATTACTCTTTTTTGTAAAATGAATATAGAATCGATATCAGCGGCACGACCCCAGAGCAAGAGGCCATAAGACATAAGACTGTGAAAGTAGCTAAAATATACAAGTCTTGCTGTAGCTATATCTGTCAACTCTCTAATCTTTTTAACGGCATATGCTGCGGAGCTTAGCCGACCTGATAACAATTCTATATGTGGACCCCATTGCAGCTTCTTGTCAAGGGTTAGCCCCTGGTTCTCAGCTTAGAATAGGACCACTAGCTGTCCCACTAGCAGCGAGTCCCTAGACGATAGCTGCCAATGGACCAATATAACTAGACCTTATTCTGGCATGCCACCATCGCGGATTGCAATTCTGAATAGATAGAACAAATGTCGGTAATTAGTCGAATTTAGTCGCAAAATACTATATTTAGTCGGTCCGCCGTTTAAAAGTTATATGGGTTTGTTGGTGGCCAGACTAAGGCTTATTACGGCATGGCCACCTCATACCACCAGAACCACAGTACATAGCGAGCCACTGATTTAGTCGATGGTCAGGTGAATTAGTCGAACCTAGTCGCAAAAACTAGATTTGGTCGGTGCTCCGTTTAGAATACAGGGGACTAAAAGTTCCCATACAAAACCAAAGTCAAAGTCAAAGTCAAAGTCAAGTCAAAGTCAAAATCATTTATTGCATATGAGTACACTTGGTACATTTATACACGTCATTTTTTTATCGACTACCGCTTCCTAGGTGTTAGCGCTGTGAAGAAGAAACGGCGCAACAAACTTCACGCAACACATCTTTTAAAAATCAAGTTTGCATACAATTAATAAAGATTTTGCGAAGCTGGTTAACATTAGTACCAGGCATCTTTGTCATTCAAATAATCGTTTACTTTATAATAGGCTTTCTTACAAAGTTGTTTTTTAATGTGAATCTTAAACTTTCTGTCCGTCATATTTAAGATTTCCTCTGGTAGTTTGTTGTAGAAGCGTATACATTGCCCCGTGAACGATTTGCTGACCTTACTTAGTCTTAACCCTGGTAAAACAAGTTTATTTTTATTTTTATTAACCAAACCGTATTTATGCCAAAATAAGGTTTGGTTTTGCCGTGTGGTTTCCGGTAGAGTAGAATAGGACCACTCCATCTCTTCCCGTGGATGTCGTACAAGGCGACTAAGGGAATACATTATAAAACATCAATCAGACCTCCCCAACCCGTCTGGCCAGCGCGGGGAGTGTAGGCCAAATCCCCCGTCTGTCTCCGGCAGATGAGAGGGTTGTGCTCCTGTAGTGGAGACGAAATTAACCTGATGATGAAGGTTTGGTTTTGTATGGGAACTTTCAATCCCTGTTAACTTTTAAACGGAGGCCCGACCAAATCTGATTTTTGCGACTAGGCTCGACTAATTCACCTGACCAATGGACTAAATCAGTGCTCTCTATGTACTGTACTGTTTTTTCTGCATAGATCTGTTTCAAATCTGAAACCGTGGCTATACCTAATTGACACAAGTTAGCGACGAGTTCGTCAAACCTTGATTCGCCGAAACCAGAACTTACCATATAGGTAATCATTATAAGTAGCAATACGTCCACTGCTGGACATAGCCTCCGCAATAGAATGTCACTTGGTGCGCTGTCCATTGGGGGATTTGCCATAATCACCACGCTTGGCAGGCGGATTGGTGATCGCAGTAATGATCTTAATATACACAGGAGAACGCCGCTGCCGGTCAATGGTGCACTTCCTTAGTCGCCTTGACGACAGCCACTGGAAGAGATTGGGGGTGGCCAACGATCTCTATGTACTACTAGATGGAGCGTTCCAAACAATCGCTCTGTTCCACGCAAGGAGCCGCAACTCGTTCACATTCACAATGAAACTTGTGCAGTTACTACGCAGAACATTTAATTATTACTAAATATTGAAGCTACGGTTTAATAATGTCAATATTTAGAGAGTAGTAACTGCACAAGTTTCAAAGTGAATGTGAAAGAGTTGTGGCTGCTTGGGTGGAACAGAGCGATTGTTTGGAACGCTCCATCTAGTAGTACATAGAAATCGTTGGGGTGGCCCTATTGTAAATCAAGAACCACACGGCCAACTTACCATAATCCTTGCTACTGATCGCAAAGTGTACCACTCCTTTAGGCCATAACACGCAATGGGCGTACTGCAAATATAATACGATGGTCCACAACGCACCGAGCATAGTTGATATCACAGAAGTAGAT
Organism: Esperia sulphurella; assembly: GCA_947086405.1. Taxonomy (NCBI): domain Eukaryota; kingdom Metazoa; phylum Arthropoda; class Insecta; order Lepidoptera; family Oecophoridae; genus Esperia; species Esperia sulphurella. The sequence continues at coordinate 5,148,823 of OX352285.1, forward strand.
ACAGCGTGAAATGTTATACAAAATGATTTTATTACAACTCTCCGATCGATGGAGCAACTTTTATGACCGAGGAATAAAAAATAAAATCGATATTTCGAGTCCGTTATTACGATATAATAATAATAAAATATATCTTTATTTTCTATACACAAAGGTTACAGATAAAGAAAAACTAGAGCGGAATACAGCGATAAAATCATAAAGAGACTCGTGTCTGTACTAGGTAGACAGCTGTATGACAAATCACCAGGCTATTACTCTCAATAAAGGACGAAACTTAAGCATAACGTAAATAAAAAAACAAAACCAAAATATAAGTAAAATAAAAACATTTTAGTATTCGAACTAGGCAGAGTCTGTGCTATGGTTACTAGATAACGGATAGACATACTTAAATAAATATATAACCATCCAAGACTTGGGTACAAACATCATACGAACATTTGCCCCTCGCGGGATTCGAACCCGCAAAGTCCAAGAGCTACCCCGTTCCGCCACGGAGGTCGTCAATACAATAAAGTAACCCATTTATTTCTTACCCTGACAAAAAAGAATTTACAGCGAATCAAATGACAATAAATATATTAAATGAGTAATGTATAAAATCAGAAAAATACTATGTTATTAATTATTATTTAAATAAAAAGTTAATTTTTTTCACAAGTTCATTGGGTAAGAACCCCTCTCTGGGTGTAGGTCTCCTCCAGTGCTTGCCATGTTTTACGGTCATCCAGTTAGCGTCGGCGACCTCGGCGATGTCATCGGCCCAGCGAACGAGAGGTCTTCCACTAGGATCTTCCAAGCCTGCGGATGCCACCCTGGCCATTTCGTCACCATCGAGAAAAAACCGGACTAGATGCTTTGTATACTATGAAGCTAAAATGGAAATGGGCCGGTCACGTTGCGCGAATGAACGATCAACGGTAGGCTGCGATGATGACGAAATGTTCCTTCATACTCATGTCATGTTCTGTTTTAAAAAAATACAACAGTTAACTGTTTTCGAGAAAAAAAAAATTAGAACATTAAATCGACAGAAATCCTATAAAGATAGAATGGTTATAGCCATTTGTTTACTTCAGTCTCGCGTGTGCCGATTTTTGGACACAGCGCACCCTTCCCGCGCACCCTTTATGCCCCGCCTAGTGAGGAACTACAGTTAGAAACCTCTAAGTATGGCACTTTTGCAGTACTTTTGTCGATGTTTACCCGACCTTTACTCGGCGCTTAACGAGTAAGCGTTTGATAGTTTTTGCAATATATTGCAAACTATTGGCACGCACGCGTGTCGCGCATACTGCACCATTCTATCTTGATAGGATTTCTATGATTAAATCATTTATTTGGCCCGGTGAAAAGAAGCATAAGAGACAGAAATAATAACAACATCAAATGCTAAAAATACCAACCTTACCCACAGGCGAAATTTAGGCTATCATTTAAAATCGTTGAAACTAGCTAGTGACATGCAGCAGAGCCCACTAGTTCCGAGGCTAAGTACCTCAACAACACCTGCTAATAGGAAATATATGTCGGTAATTTGGGTCGTTAAGGCAGGCAACACAAGTTACGCATAGAACGCAAGCGGCGTTCTGTACCGTCGATTTGGCTGGTGGCTGCGGGCGGCGAGGGCTGAGGGAGGAGGAATCAAGGAACAGTCACCATTGGCACCCAGCGCGCGCAGACGCGTCTGTTCTATGACAAACTAATTAACTATTGTAAACTCTTAAATCAGAACTGTGAATTACATTGCTGTGTGAACCACCTATCGTTTTATCAACTATTTATAATCTCGAGGTACCCTAATATGTCTGAATATGAAGGAGACACGCCCATTTATGTCCATCCGAGCCATTCTGCGACATATACATAGTATAAAACAAACTTGTCCTAGTGCTTCTTCTGTAACTCTGTAACTCGTAAACTACTGATCTACTTGGATATCACATGTGGTTAGGCCACCCACGGTCACTTCGCACTTTACATATAGAAATATAGACTAGACTAAATGTTACTCCAAGTTAAGCCCTATGTTTCTGTGAAAAGTCCTTCAAAATCGGTTCAGTCGTGTTTACGTGATGCGTGCACAAGACAAACAGACAAAAATACCAAAAATGATCGAAATGTGTTCTATTACTTATCCTTAGACCCCCAATTTGTTTTGCAAATATTTTCAATGTACAGATACGCGAAGTTTACGTTTTTATTTACTACACATTATTAACTTTCTTTAATGGAAATAACAATTATTTCAAAAATATTCCGTTTCACATTAAACTATGATAAAAATAGTAGATAATAAAAATAATTATATTAAATATATATTTTTTTTATCACAGATTCAGATCAAAGATGCAACATTGAGTTATGTATGACTAGAAATATGTTTTGAAACTAAAACACTTCTAATTTAATTTTAATATTTCATAAATAAATAAATATCTCAGACATTCACACCAATGATCCAGTCCCAAACTAGGCAGAGCCTGTGCTATGGTTACTAGATAACGGATAGACATACTTAAATAAATATATAAACATCCAAGACTTGGGTACAAACATTCATATTCATCATACGAACATTTGCCCCTAGCGGGATTCGAACCCGCCACCTCCTCCTCATGATTTTGTACTTGAAGTAAAATTGATTATTACCTATATACATGTGAATAAATCCCTGCATCCAACTAACAAAAATATAATAATATTTATAAGCACACAAAGGAAAATTGGTTTCGTTTTTATCTTCATAATACTGTGTGACAAGGATAGCAACAGTTTTAGTGCTGTCAAATTTTAACATTGTGCCTTCAGAATCGAGCCCAAAATGCCTTTATTTTATATTTAGCGTCTAAATGAAGCAATATATAAATCCGAAGTCCCTGAAGTTCGGTTGGCATGAAACTACATCAATTATGTAAAACATACTAACTACTAACAAGATCTACCTACTCCACCGAAACTCACCTTTAAGCATCAATTTTTTATTTATTTATTTAACTCTTTAACTTTAAATCTTTCGCGGGTCTGCTGAAAGAAATCTCTCTGAGATTTCTTCTAGCAGACCCGGGAGAGATAATTGAAATAAGAGAGGCATACATAGTGTGTAAGTAAATTAAAAAACATATACATACATACATACACTAATATAAACTATATACCCACTTACATTTTATTTGTGTGTAGACCGGGTTATTCTGAACACAACCACATATTTTGTATCTAACGAATGTCTCGGATAAATAATATCGAAAACTTCCGAACTTGACGCAATGGACGAAGCTTTGTAGGAACGTAAGTAGACTTTTACAAATAACATTTTCAGGCCGTAGGTTGACAGACGGCACGATTGTGTTATACAGAATAACCTGCTATGCATTCCTACAGAGTTTCGGAGAGTTCAAGTTCGGAAGTTCCCGAGGTGATTTATCCGAGACAGACAGGCATTCGGCAGATACAAAATATGTGGTTGTGTTCAGAATAACCTGTTCTGAACACATATTTCATTCATTTTGGTAAGTTCGCTTCCCTTAAAAGTTTAATACTGTCTACTGGCCTCGTAAATCGCTGTATTTGGCTGTTGTCATTACTAATATAGATTTTTAAAAAACTTCACATTTCATGGTGTGGATACTATTACATAAATATCGATAAAATCAGATATTTAATTGAAATAGTAAGTGGGCAAACAAAAATCAATGTTAGCCATTACGTTAAGAGTCGTTGATAAATGGTTCTATTTGGCATATTAAACTCTGACAAACTCATTTATTCCACCCAATGATCATAATGTTGGTAGAGGTTACATAAATCTCAGTATAATCTGATATTCAATTAAAATACTAAGTGGGCATACAAAAATCAATGCCATTGAACACTTACAAGAGTCGTTGATAAATGCCTCTATTTGGCATATGACACTCCTACAAACTAATTCATTCTACCCAATGATCATAATGTACGGGTTACATAAATCTCAGTATAATCTGATATTCAAATAAAATAGTAAGTAGGTATACAAAAATCAATGCCATTGTGTTAGAGTCGTTGATAAATGCCTCTATTTGGCATATTTAACTCCTACAAACTCATTCATTCCACCCAATGATCATAATGTAGGGGTTACATAAATCTCACTATAAATTTGATATTTAATTAAAATAATAAGTAGGCATACAAAATTCAATATTATAGCAATTGTGTTAGAGAAGTTGATAAATGCCTCTATTTAGCATATTAAACTCCTACAAACTCATTCATTCCCATCAATGATTTTCTTTAAGTAACTCGATTTTTAATCTGCAGTGAAAAAGCGGCCACGCAAATGAGCTCGCAATACTAGAGTATGCAGTATGGAGACCACTGGCGGGCGTGCGACGCCATGACAATGCCAAAGTATTCTTCCAAATGACCTAAGAAATTATAAATTAAACAGACAAATGCACTATTAATGTGTGTGAATATGATTCACACACTTTCTCTTAATATTTGTTATTTACACGTCATGCAGAATTTTGGACAGTTTCTCAGTAAGATTTTGGTCAGAATTCATTGTCTAGTTTGAAAAGGTCAATGATTCCTACTATCTTGTAAATCTAAATCTTTAATCTGGACCCATTCTCCACCAAGGTTTTCCACCTGGGTGAAGCATGAGATACTTACAGGTCATCGTGCTCCAACTAATATTTTTCTACAGTATGGTTATCTATTATCTCTACCACGCTTCACAATAAATTGTATTATTATATAGCACACACTTGCAAAAAATTAATAGTCTTTTTCTAGCTGCAACCTATTTGGTGCACAGTAGGCATCTAAAGAGATTCGCATTTGGGCCATAGACCATTGGCATCACTTTGACATATATACATACAAAACCCGTATGTCAATAAAGGCACTAAAATTAGTATAACACTTACAACTAGGTAACAGTCTTCTTTCTTGAGGTACAATAAATGAAACACCTTTGTAAATTTTCCGCACACTTTAGTCAAATATACTTAACAGCTAATTGGAACATTATGACAATGTTTATTAATTAATTAATATATAAAATGGATTGTCCTCTACTTCATCGGGAGAATGGTGATACAGTTGAGTTAAATAAGAGAAGAACTGGTTATAAAATGAATACATAAATACTACTTCACCGGCAGAGTTGACTTACAACTTTGGAGGAAAACAGACTGGTTAATAACGATGGCTATTCAAACTAAAGACGAGGAGCACCAAAATGCCCAAGGGAACATACCCGTACTACGTGACCCATTTTTGTCAACTTTGACTCCCTCCTTCTCCCTGAACCACCTGTAGTATATGTCAAGATATCCCCCCTCCTGTTATCACGCAGTATTTTACGTCCATATCTATGTGAGCGCTGGGCGCTAACTTACCTCCAAAAAGATTCCTCTAGACGGTCCAAAATATTTTTAAAAATACGCTAAATTACGCGCCATGCTTCATAGGTTTTAAAATAGACTTTCAATAAAAGTGTTATAATATTAAATGATTTGAGCAACGCGTTCTTGTTTTTACAACTGTTTACAGCTATCGTGAAAACTATGTGACGTATTCCTAACACTCCTTCTCCCTACCACACTAAACCGGTCACGTTGTATGGGTATGTTCCCTAACAAACCTAGAAATATAATAATATGTAAGGAGATACAGTACCCAGGATTCTAGTCTGTGGTTTTTAGAGTTTGTCCTCTTGGACGTCTAAACTTTGGATAGCCTATTTCCCCAGCAATAACCAAGTTTCTAGCGTAACCAACTAGCCAACAGTGCCCGTTACGATTCTGCTGCATAATGTCAGAAAAATGAATGAATAGTGTTCACAATGATAATATATATAACCAGTCCATCCCCTACCCTTAAACCTACCTATTCAGTATCACCTTAACAGTGTTTGTCACAGCACAACCTCACATATACACGAAGTTGAACCTGCAAAGGCTCTGAGACAGGGACGATATGATTGGCCCGTACCCCTGAGCATTATCGTACAGCTCAAACAACGGGGCGGCTACCAGCTTGTAGTTCTTCGGGACGGCGAAGAGAGCTCGGTCTTGTAGCTGGACCAGAAAGAGACGTTTGTGCTCTTTCGGTTTTGTTATGTGGGGGGGAATGTAAGGGTATTGGGGTGGTTCGAAGTTCGGCCGCCACCAGTTGCCTGGAATGAAAATAAATAGATATGTGTATTTATAGTTTAGGTATTTAATTGTTATGTAATTTACTATGCACTTATTTTGCCCCCAGCCCCTCCTTGCTCTTATCTCACACCCTGTATTGTAATATCTCTCTCTTAGAGATAAACTCGTATACAAAAGTTTATAACTGTATTTCGTTTTTAAAATGTGCAATAAAGAATATGCACCTAAACCTTAATCTTTTAAAGAAAAGAACTCAGAGAAAGAGAAGATCTGATTAAGACCTTTGATCGCAACAAATCATTGAAACCCATAAATATTTAAAACCTGTTGAACAACTCTGATGACATATGAGAATATAAAGATACATTGCCCACCTGAATAGGGTCGTGAGTATATGGATTAGGCTACTGCAGGTCAATATCGATGACCCCACAGTGAACAGTTTAAAAAACACACTCGACCAATTTCAAATCAATGTTTTATGAAGTAACTAGGTGTGCCCGCGGCTCCGCTCGCGTGGATTACAGAATTCTGTTACTCTTTATTCCTTATTACGTTACCTAACGTAACAAAATATATACTTAAACCTGGGTAGATATTAAAAGAAAAAACAACTTGTAAATCAGAATTATATAAGCACACTAACAGACAGACAGACATACACAATTATAAGGCTTTATATTTACGACACCAGATATAAGTATTACGAGAAAATTGACAATAATATGAATAAAGATTTTGAATATCAACTTGGATGAACAAAACTCTCGCCTGAGTACAGAGTACAAAGTAAATTTTACAGGAAACCAAAAAATAACGGAATATTCCATTATGGAATAGAATATAATATTAAGCTATGGAGCTTAATGAATAATATTCACCTCTGGAAATATCTTTGATGCGTGTTTTTGACATGGCAAAAATATAAAATTCAATTTTGAATATACTTTCCATAACTACATTGCCGTGTGGTTTCCGGTAGAGTAGAACAGGACCACTCCAGCTCTTCCCGTGGATGTCGTACAAGGCGACTAAGGGAATACATTATAAAACATCAATCAGGCCTCCCCAACCCGTCTGGCCAGCGCGGGGAGTGTAGGCCAAATCCTCCGTCTGTCTCCAACAGATGAGAGAGGGTTGTGCTCCTGCAGTGGAGACAAAAATAACCTGATGATATGTTCTAAATAATGATAACGAGAGAAATAGTCTTACCAATGGTGTCTTCTATGAGCCACTCCTGTTTGACGCCGTCCTGCCTGCCCAGTGTCTCCGTGAGCAGTCGCTTCAACCCTTCAATCTCATCCTGTAATTTATAAGTCAACCGGTAAAGTATAACTTATAACTTGGACTTAGAATTGTAGAATATTGCCTAAGATATATCTCATTTTAAATTATATAAACTTTCTCTTAATATTTGTTAGTACTTGTCTTCCATCTTTGTTAAACTATTTGTGTAAAATGACGAACTTTATAATTGGCTTAATATGTATTATTTTGTGATGTATTTAGACATGCTGTTAAGTTTACATTAAATAAAAATAAGAATAGCACTAAATGATTATTTTAGATAGTAGTCCTAGTAAGGCAACTGAAGGATAAATCCAGGTGATGGGCAGCAGCCTCCTTAGTGCATTAAACTCCATATTCATATAAAATTACCTATGCAGATTTTGTTGGTCACATTTTAGCTAACTGGATGAAAATGTAGACAACAAAACGATCGTTTTAGCTGTAACTAGGTTAGTGTTTTGAAAAATAGAGAGACTAATTGTTTGACAGACCTATAGCTAATTTACATCTGTTTAAATGCTACAAATGTTGATCTCTGCGTACCTCTCTGGGACCAAGGCATGAGCATTATGTATGGCAATCAAAGGTTATGCCTCTGTCAATAATTATTATTAACCTTAATTAGGGTTTATCCCTAATCGCTGCTGGGTAATCAGTAATCACCCAGTAGTGATTAGGGCATATACTTGAATTATTTTGCACTCATCATATACTTAAAGTGTGCAGCGATGATAATTGTAAATAAGTTAAACTCTATTATGCATTTGTCTATTTTTTTTTTCTAAATTGTATCCTCACTATCACTTCAGTTTATAAATTAGATGTAAACTAGCTGTAAATTTCAGGATAATACACTATAGGCAGAATATTTTATATACCTCTGGGTCCCATTTGAAGACCACACAGTCCTGTAACTATTGACACATAAATACATAAGGCACATGCCTTGGTCCCAGAGGAATACGCAGAGACAATGTATCGCCAAACTCATCACTCACATTCATTGATCAACTTTTTCATGTACCTCCTTTTGTTCATCTCACTGCCGACCCCAGCTATTTCTTTTTGAGGATGTCACCTCTATTGACATTTTGACAATACGAATTTAATATTTATGACCTCTTATACACTTGCCTTCTGCTGCTTTCAGCTGCTTTTTTGGCAAATTTTGGCAAATAATAATTCAATGCATTAGCAATGAGACCGCCTTGTTGACCTAGTGACTTGGTCATTGGCCTTGAGCGCCAGAGGAAGTGGGTTCGATTCCCACTAGAGACAAACATCTTTGCACAATTTGTACAAACAAATTGTCCTGTGTGGACATTATATCTGTGAATTGTCCAATCCTTGTATGATTCCCAAAGCACAGGAGAAAATTCTAGTTTGGGATTAGACAAGTGTCTGTTTATGTATATATATATAATATTTTATTTATTTAAAAAAAAACATTAAAATACTAATTTCTACAAAAAAGTGACATACACGACCTTTCCATGTGGTCTTCACTTGTCACTGACATTGGAACAAAGTAATAATCCCTTACCTCTCCAGGGTTGAGTTCTCCGCCAGGCAGTTTGAAGAATGCTGTCCCGAGTTGCAGCAGCAGCACATGTGGTAAGCCATGTTCATGGACCAGTAAGACACCTTCAACAGACCTGAGAAGCAAAAAGCCAGCTCAGACAAAGTAATGCAAAGACTTGCGAGCAGAAATTTGCTGGTATGCCTATATCTGAAGTGGTGTATTTTGTAGTATCTTCTTCTTCTTCTCTGTCGTTCCCTCACTGCTGAGGATCGCGACCGTATAAAATGCGCCTCCATGCATAGCGGTCATTGGCCAGCCGCACTGCTTCATATAAGGATCCGCCAGCCACCCTCCTCACCGGGTCTGACCACCTCGTCGGAGCTCGTCCTCTGGCACGCCTGCCCTCCACTTGTCCCAAGATGATGAGCCTCTCCAGGTCGGGTCGTGTTTGTAGTATATGATGTATGAATTATCTTATGTAACTTATCATACATTATATAGTACAAAATACTGCTCGTTTTGCTGCTCGCCTATTATCCCCATAAAAAGAATACATTGCTGTATATTTTTAAGCTGTGGGGTTCCCGGCTTACAGTATGGCCACCCCCAGACTTCCCATAGGTGTCATCAAGGCAACTGAGTGATTACACCAGGAATATATAGCAGTGTTCTTCTTTTTTTTATGGCTTTTTGTATCGTGTTTAGGTCTATTGTTTAGGGAACAATAATTCTGCCAATTTCACTTAGTGGAAAATACACAGTGGGATAATATTGATCGGTTTGTTTGTGTTCACCTTTGTGTATTGAGATCATTAGTGTGATCCACCTGCCAAGTGTGGTGATTAAGGCACATCCCCCAGTGGACAGCCCGGCAAAAGTGGCATTCTATTGGAGAGGCTATTGTTTATATTTTAAAGATGCGCAATCATTAACCGTCTGTGGTTTCCCGTGTTTACTGTGTGGTTTCCGGTAGAGTAGAATAGGACCACTCCAACCCTTCCCATGGATGTTGTACAAAGCGACTAAGGGAATACATTATAAAACATCAATCAGGCCTCCCCAACCCGTCTGGCCAGCGCGGGGGTGTAGGTCAAATCCTCTGTCTCCGGCAGGTGAAAGGGTTGTGCTCCTGCAGTGCAGACAAAAATAACCTGATGATGATGATGAAACGTCAATCTGCTGAAATTTCCAGGCCTTCCTCTTTTGTTGAAGTTGTGTCTATATACAATACAATTATCTAATTAATATTACATACATCTACAACTCTTAGAAATTTTAGGTTAGCTATAAAAATCTAATTCTTTAGGCAATTTGGGGCGAACTTAGCATAATGGTGGAGTCGCAGAGAATGTACTCTTTGGTATCATAGTAAATAAAATGCCTTAAAAAAACATAAAAATCATACCTTCTCATGCCAATTTTCGTAAATTCTTCTCGCATTCTCTGAAACCTCGCTGGAACCGACGCATCCTTCTCAAACAGCGGCTCTTTGGTCCCGAAAGTGTAATTCGTGAGCGGATACAAGTTTATAGACCTATTTAGCGTGAGATTTGCACTATTCTGGCTATTTTGGTGTTGCATACCCGGTCTCACCGGCCATGGTTTATTACCAGGATTGCCTTGAACTGCAGCCATTATCTACCGTTATTCTTGATTATTAAACACTGCAAATAGTTTAGTTAAGCGCAATAGGAAAGGAACGGAATATAATGTAAAAACGATGCAAATTTTAAATGAATTCACCTATGCCAAACAACGTCGGCCATTATTTAGTTTTTTTGTTTCTAGTGTTGTGCCACTACTAATTTGCGGCTACTCAATCGATTAATCATGTGTGATTGATTGAACGTAATGTACCAAAAGCGGAGCAATAACTTTATCCGTTCCGTAAAATCATTCATTCTTTTTAAGGTGCGTTTTCAGGTTTTGGATCTTGGATCAAACTTTTATTTAATTTCATTTTTAATACACCTCTATATATTTCATTCCAGATTAATAGTCCTATGAAAACCAACGCTATTTACGTCTCGGTAACATATACATGAAAGGGTCACCAGCAGCAAAAATAGGTTTGTATTACCAAGTAAACTTTGCGGTCCACTTAGGAACACCATCTATTGTGTATTTTGTTTTCGAGACGCAAATGCGTTTGTTTTCATAGGACTATTAATCTGGAATGAAATATACATATTTATTTTATTTATTAACATAACACCTAACAGCACAAAACGCTCAGAAAACAAACATCAGAATTATAATAAGGCCATAATAATAGGTACTTATAAACACAATTTTATCTCAACTGATTACAATTTAACTAAATTTGTGCTGGAAACCAAATGATAAAGGCAATTTCGATAGTTTGTAAATGTTTGCTTATTAAGAAAAGTTATGTTTACCAGTTACCCAACGGATTCACAAACTATATAGTATGAATCAAAGAATATATATAATTGTATGAACGGATTCGGAACGCGGAACCACCACGGATTACAATTCTGAATAGATATAAAAAATGGCGGTAATTAGTCGCAAAAGTACTAATTTAGTAGGTCCACCGCCTCAATGTTATAGGTGTTTGTTAGTGGCACGCTAGAATAAGGCTTGTTACGGTATCGCCACCTAATACCTCCAAAACCAGCCTCCGTTTAAAAGTTACAGGGCATTGATGTACTGTGGTTCCGGAGGTATTTATTTAGTTCAGGCATGGCCACGCATCCGCGCCATAACAAGTTATAAATCTGTTTTTTTGCGACTAAATTCGAATAATTACCGACATTTTGAATGGATTTCGTAATTACCCTTAAGAACATTAGTGTTGAGATAGATTATCAGTAAAACGTCAGTAAAATAAATAAAATATTACTAAGTTCATACAATTTTTATTACATTTTGAATATACCTTTGCGTAACCATACATACTTATCATTGTACATACGATATTTTAAGAAAACGACTAAATAGTGGACACTACAAATATATGATTATAATTTTATATGGGACTTTGTCCACGTAGACATGTGACCATTTAGAACAGTGACGCTGATGGATACTTTTTTTTAAGGAACCGTTTTATGGCTCCAGGATAAGTATCATACGTGTTAAGCATCTCGACCCCGGCCCAGAGGGTGGCTTTACATGTAGGCAATATACAAACTTCCACACTTTGTTTTAATATTAGCAAAGATAATATTACTATCGTTTTTATAACTAGGTAATTAGTCTTTCATGGAATTACATATCAACCATTCACGTAATTCACAACATCTAACGTAGTTTAATTAAATAAGCGTTTTTTTAGAATACCAGAAATTCTTAAAAAACAAAACAAAAATAAAATAAATACAAAACAGATTAATCCAAAAGGAATTTCATTATGCAAAAAAATCTTCAATTTTCAATAATTTAAAAAATAAATATTGGGGGAACAACACGGGACCATCAGCTCAACCCGGATAGGAGATTCACATCACCCGTTCTTGTACCTTTGGCAGAACACCTGAGTATAGCGACTCCCCTCCTGTGTTTTGCTTTATAGAATAGGTTAGGCCCCCTTTTTCCCTCGGTGGGGTAGAAAATAAATAAACTAATATCACAAAAATGAGATTAATATACCCATACTCTTAATTTCTAGTAGATGATCTGGTATTGTATCTCCGTGTAGGTGCAGGCGGATTCTTTGGTATAGTTTTCTTTGTTTTTTTAGAGCTCTTAGTGCGTGCCCTTTTTTTATTTACAGTGACTTTCTTTTTTGTTTCTTTGTAATCCAAATGCAGTATAATTAACCTATGCGCAGTTAATACTATCAACTTATGTCCGTTTAACTTTTCAACAACAAAAATCTGCTTTATTACAGAGTTTACAGAACGAATTGACGTTGTTATCGGATCTATTTTTTCCATAGATATAACTGCGTTAGGTTTGACCCTAGTTTTCAAGTCTCCATTCACTTTATATGGTTCGTAAAATATTTTTATATTACGATCCTGGATTGCTTTTATAACCACGTTTCCATGCCTACATATAGCTGATATATGTGATCTGGAATCTCCCAGCATATAGCTGCTTATAGTGTCAAACTTCCAATTCAGTATATAAGGGGATGACCAGTCGAAACCTATAATATCCAGTTGATAGTAGAACCGTTGCGAATAGTCTTCTAATACAGCAACCGTTTGGAAATGCCTGTCCTTGTAACGATATATGGTTCCTTCTATTGTCAGAACATAAAGGTCGCCCCCTAAACCAAGACAGAATGCCAGCACATGGTTTTCAAGTTCATCCAACTGCTCAGTTTTAACCATCACCTTACCCTTTTGTTTTACCACTTTGGAGACACATATTATGTCGTGAATATTCTTGAAGTAAACTTCATTGTAGCATGGGGTGTAGACTCCTCTGCTGTGGCAAAGGAAGTTATCAAGCTTGCCAACATAGAATCTCTTTTTGTTTGCTTTTGGTATAACACAGAGATTCTGGTCCATGTCTATAGCGGATATATAAATATCATTCTCGCTGTAGTCTGAGAACTGAAAATTGAAACGTTCTCTGGCAACTTCCTTAAGGGTATCAAGATCATAATAAATAAGCGTGTCGCCGTAACATCTGACTCTGCTTATGACATCGCCATAGTTATTCTGCAATACTGACAAGATACCATTATCAAGTATTTTGAATTGAAGTACATTATCTGCTGGCAAGTCGTTTGGAGTAATAACAGCAGATTTAACGTGCGCCCAAAGAGACATAGACTTATACATTTCTTTATATGACAATCTGGCCATTTTAATATCAATTTCGGCTTTACCTTTGTCTCTGAAAAATATTTCTTTCCACGAAAAGTCACTCAAGCTGTCTACTGCATCTCTCCAGAGAAGACAAACTCTGCGGCAGCGCACTATGTCTTTGCCAGGCAGTAGTTTGTAGATCATGCACAGGATCTCAACTGGCAGATTCATTTTCCTTGGCTATTGTAGTTTACTAGTTGAAAATAGTTGCTTGTTGCATGGATTCCATATTATCAAGTTACGATCAAAGTTGATATCTGTAATTGAGAATATTAATACTATTAAAATGCAACTTATTATAGGTACTACAAAACGACTTATTTGTAACTAGAAAGAAATTCAGCATGGTAAATATCATCATAGACAATATGCTGGTTCCATAAATTTCCTATTATTATCCATTTACCAGTAATTTTACATAATATGTCCCAAATTTCCACAAGACTTGAGAAGTATTATTTTTTTCTGGTTTTAAGATGTATTACTATGAAGAAGAAGGCACTAAAAAATAAGAGACATTTTATAAATAATCCTTAGTAATAAAACAGCTAAAAATAAATTGGCAAAATGAATTCAGAAGTACTGTTTTGGCGTGTCTTCTAGGGTGTGAGTAATGGGCAGAAGCGTTCACATGTATCTGAAATATGTGGTCTGTTTGGCAGTGGTTGCGTTTTCGAGATGTAGTTCATAAATGAAACCTATAGTTATAAAAGAAAAGTTAAATAAATTGGTAGTTTTTGTGTTAGGCTAGATAACCACTGGGTGGTAATATTCCAGCTTTGGAGATAACATACTTTCATGATATACAAAAAATTACAATTAAATTGATTTCTTGCACAGCTATAAGGTTCCTTTTGAGCACCACATCTCATGAAATCACTGTGCACCGGAAGACCAAGGTATTTCAAATATGGAAATGAAATGCAAATTCTAAAAAGTATAAACTGCCCTGAAATCGATTTTTTTGCAGCCTGTTTCGTGCGTCCATAACTCGAGAACGCAACTATTGAGAGTCGTCCACCAACGTATTGGAGATGCCATACTTTGATTCTATTGGTATAGACCCTGTGATCTGAAATTTTTTGTGACCTCTTAGTCTAACACTTGCTGAACCAACACAATGAGAATACGTATCTGCGGCGATTGATTATTATTTCTAATGTATAAGAATATGCTTACCTTGATTATTCAAGTCAGGAACAAGATAAATTAAATAACTATTATGTGCAATACAATTCTCAAAAAAATCCAAACAAAACAATAAACACAAAGTAGAGAATGAACCTTTTTTTTAATGTATTTTACGGCTCCGGAAGCTACTAGTATTGAACCCAGTGTTGCCAGATAAAGATCATGAGAATACAGTGTTTTGGACCCCAAAATTACAGTGTTTACGACAAATATACAGTAAACTGTACACAAAAACACAGTGAAATTAAAAGACATTTTGATTATCAAATTTGTGTTTATACATAATTAAATCACCTAAGTCAGGGGTCGGCAACCTTTAGAGTCGGAAGAGTCAAAAATTACAATTTAGAAAATTTTAAAGTAAAGAGCCACATATTGTTTTTTTGCCAACAATAAATAGTACTTGCATACATTTTTTTGATAAAAATCTAAACTGTTTATTCATAAGAAAAATATCTATTTATTCATATATAAGTAGTGTTTTTCGCAACAAATTAGATACTATATATATGGTATTGTTAGATAATCACTTATTATTTAAGTAAAAATTTAAACAAGGATTTTACAATTCACAAATATAACATCCATACCGGGATCAACAGAACTAAAGAGCCGCAGCTTCACATCCAGAGAGCCGCATGTGGGTCGCGAGACGCAGGTTGCCTACTCCTGACCTAAGTAATTTCATATCGCATTACAAAACTTATAAAATGCATAGTATGGGTCTTTTGGATCACGCCTTAGCCAAGTTTTGAAGCTGTTGTGCCTTAGCCACTCATATCTGAATTTTGGTTCATAATTTTTTTTTTTGTTTTATTAGTTTTTTTTTTTATTAGAGATGGTTCACTTTTATCTTCTCCAGAACTATCGCCAGAAGAACAAGACATATTTTATCGATTAAAACATACGTAAAATTAATTACTCGCGGAATAACTAAGTTGTGAACTAAGCTCTACTTACAGAGAATAAAATACAATACTTTTAAGTTTCTATTGAATTCGCCATAAGTGTAACCAATTTAAATTGTAACACATTATTTGTATTTGTATTTTTTTAGTTATACATTATTTGATTACAATATATTCCACCATGCAAAATCAAAGCAGTTATTACACAATAGAACTATGTTATCACGTGCTGCACTACAATTTGGCCGATAAGTCATCGTAATGCATGGGAAATAACATAGGAATTTTCGATGTTGGTTAGTCACATTTACCAAAATATCCTAGATCCTTATCCTTTTTGGCTCAATAAAAATTACAGTGTTCTCCATACACTGTATTTGTAGTAATACAGTAGATGACTTAAAAATACAGTAAATCTACTGTAATTACAGTGCATCTGGCAACATTAAGTGAACCTCACACAATACGGAGAGTGAACCTATCAACCTTCAATCAACAAAAGAAAAGGCCCATTAATGCACGGCTTATTTTGTTCAACCCTAGCCGGATTAATCAAAAAACTCGTGTGCCAATTAGAGACCGGGCATAAGGTTAGCAACTAAAATTATGTAGGTACCTACTTACTGGTCACTAGCACTACTGGACATTTGGAATTGCTACTAATGGAAAGTCAGCCAAGCCAAGTAATATCTGCATAATGGCGGACTTTCCTACCTCCCGTTTCTCGTTTTCGTATGTTTGGCTAGATTCCTCTACATGGTGCAGCTCTAGTTTATCCTCGACCACGTGCTATCTCTTGCAGCCCTGGGACTCCCGCTAGATCTTTGCTCGACTCTTTGGGCTAGCGCTCTCCCCACGGAATTCAAGACGGAAAATCTACAAAACTGACTGTTCCTGGTGGGAATCAAACCCACAATTTCTGGCATTCCAGTTCAACAGCAAGCCAGTTTAAGTATCATGTTCATGTGATCTTCAGATTTAGTACAAAGAGCTGTTTGTAAGTTGACAACAATGGACAATTTATTTCTATCTTAAAAACACTCAGACAATTCGGAATAAAGAACACAATGTCTTTCAAAAACTTCATTCAATCAAATCATAATCTCAGTTAAAATTTGTAGTGCAAAAAAGTTAAGCAGTTGGAAACATAAATCTCACAATACAATTGATTTTCTTAATAAAAATACCTTTTAGACTTAAACATAGACGTTACTTTATTTACTAGTCCCAAACTTAGCTTTACGTTTTTCTAATCGTTCTTTATTTTCAATATCAGACATGATTTTCGACACTGACTGACCAAAACGCTCCGCCCGCTGCTTCAATTTATCTAGATTTTCACTCAGGGACGGGGTCCCAGTAGTTGAAATGCTACCAGTGTTAGGAGCACTACTTGCGCCTTGTCCGAAACGTTGCTTCCTGGCCTCCTTTCTATCAGCATCAGTTACCTTCACGGGCAGTCCGAACCTCTTTGCTCTCATTTCCATCTTGGTCTTGGCATCCAAATCAGCAGTAATCTTAACTTTACTGCTATCCAATGGTAATGCAACTGGAGCTTCCGGTTTAGGGTCAGTTTTCTCCTCGGGATCTTCTTTAGGTGTCGTAGAGGTGACAGAAGCAGCTCTGTTCAAAACTATCTTCTTTGTTTCTTTCTGTTCCGCTTTTTCAGTTACATTTTCTTTAATATCAGAAGTTATTTTCCTTTTCAGTGTTCTATGTGGTACAGTCTCAGCAGCTTTAGGTTTTGTCTCGGGGACCGGCGGCGGCGTTATTTGCTCATCCAACGCTAAATCTTCATTCAAAGTATCAATAGCATCCTCAAGAATATCATTATGGCTTTTGTCGTCTTCGTCAAGAACACCATCGGAATCTATTTCGTCTGATGATAGGTTTATGTCTCCGTGGTCGTCTTGGGACTCGTCCTGGGCCATGGCTGCTTGAAGCCTCGCTACAAGATCGGCTTTGTCCCCGGTGGAGAAGAGTCCACGTGATTTGAGTTCCTTGCGCAAATCGATCACTTTCATTTTGCTTACATCTACGACAGTTGAATCGGCCATTTTGGATCAATTCTATTATAAACAACTCCCGTTTAGAATAAAATATTCAGTGAAATTACAATAGGTACGCAAAAGCAAACAATCGATTCCTTGTTCCTGCCTGGCTGTCAAATTAAAACAATTTTCTCCGATTTTTTCAATCATTATTAAAAGCAAAAGGCGAAGGATTAAAGTCATACAGCTTAGTCTTTCGTCATATCTTTACTTATAATAAAGAGCTTAAGATTGTATATCACACAGGACGTTCATTGGGGAAGGCCTATGTCCAGCAGTGGACGTCTAAAGGCTGACATGAATGAATGAAATATCACACTGACATATATAAGTATTTTATACAATTGAGATGGAAGTAATCTTTGTTACTACCTCCTAACAATGAACTAGGTGATAATTTAATCAATGTATCATTGCCATACTTGGACCTATTAACCTATGGACGAGTAACATTACCTTTCTCGCCTGTACCCCCTCTGTCTCGAACCACGAACTTTTTCCATGGCGATGACGATCTTTTTGTCAGTCTGACGCAGACGCTCGGCGAGACAATATATGTGAAAAAATGGGTAAATGCGCATTAATGTGGTGCACATCTTATAGTGGCAAAACAGGCAATCTGTCTTTTCACTTGTAAGTATAATTTTATTTCATTTACATGGCTACTTTTATCGAAAGTCATAATTATTGAAAAATAAAAACAATGTAATCCGTCTATGTTGAATACCTCATTTATAATTCCACATGGTAACCAAAAAGTTACCTACCTTATTTAGCCGGATTATCGCTCATTCATTCTTGACATATTCATCGTGAGTAGGGGTTGACGTTGTCGATAATGATATCGATAAGAACGAATGAATGAAATAGTGAATACAAATATCTTTATTGTGTATCATAGGTATAGAAAGGATTGCATGTTATAGTTAGAGATCAGGTATGTCTATTATTTGCGGTTCCGTAAATTTTTCTAGAATATTCCAGAAAACCTAACTTTTTTTCATAATTCCTCAAGTAATCAAATAATACGTGTTAATATATAAGGTTGACTGGAAGAGAATCCTAAGTGTACATAATCGTAATCCATTGTACACAGTTTTATTAATATTTCTTATTATTTTTGTTAATTTTGATACAATAAAGCGTTTACGTTACAAGTTTCAGCTCAACCAGACCTGTAGTTTTTAGTTATAAAGCTGACGGACGAACAGAATACCTACACTTAAAGTGTGTCACTTTTGACGGAACCATAAATACGACACTTGGATACGTCGCCGGTCCGATAGTCTGAGTAATAGACAAGACGAGACGATAAAAGCAAACATAGTGTAACTATTATGTCACATGACATAATTGTGTGCAGTACCGAACATTAAACTATTACAACAATATACAGATTTATTTTTAACAACTGAACTAATATTAACCACAACATAAGAAATTGTCATTCATTCGTTCGTTCTCGATACCAAGTTATCGACTGCGTCAAGCACTAGTGTCAGTCGCTCATTTTATCTATGTAATGCATAAAAAAATGCTTCTGTGGTGGTAGTTAGACAGTGACAACGCTCTATGTCAAAGTAGTGCAACAATAGATCACACAACCATAAAACGTCGTGTGTGCGAAATAATGAACAAGGCTATTAAGATAGTGTGTATTAATTACGTAAAGTTAGCGTTGTGTGAAGTCTTTCCCCCCTCGGACAGTTGGTTGAACGTGATTCCATACTTCGACGATATCGGGTCGTGTCCCGAGGTTAATAGGTCCAAGTTGCCATACCGACAAGAAGGTCAATCATGCTAGATCTAAAATAAATATTTTGTAATACCTATATAACTCTTGATTGTGCAAATAAACAAATTATGAAATTATCGTACTGTAGTGACGTCATTTTGGCAGAGCCACCAATATACGCCTATAACTTTTAAACGGCTGAAGTACAAGTTCTAGTACAAAATAGTACATTTCCAGCACAAATTTTCTGCATGGGTCAGATTTCAAATCAGAGACTGTGGCTCTGCCAAAATGACGCAAGCTGGTTTTGTATGGGAACTTTCAATGCCCTGAACTTTTAAACGGAGTACCGACAGAATCTGATTTTTTGGGATTAGGTTAGACTAATTCACCTGACCAATCGACTAAATCAGTAGCTCGCTATGTACTGTGGTTCTAGTGGTATTAGGTGGCCATGGCGTAATAAGCTTTAGTCTGGCATAGCCACCGACAAACCCCTATAAACGGCGGACCGACTAAATCTAATTTTTTGCGAATAAATTCGACTAATTATCGACATTTGTTCTATCTATTCAGAATTGCAATCAGCGTTGGTGGCCATGCCAGAATATGCCCTACCCAAAGCTTAGCAGGTTAAATTGCTGCTGGACTTTGGCCCTTACTTGTAGGAATAATGGCCACAATGGACAAGTTAAACCGATGTTGGTCATCACAGTACTAGACCACACACCGGTGGAGCTGCTACAATATCAACTTTAGGTTGGCAGTTGGAGAGATTGCCGTTGTAGTTGACAAAACAGAAAAAGATGAACAAAGGAATTTTAATGTTACGTAAAGCACAAATCTAAGATCATGATTTACAAATACATATTTGTACTAAAAATATACAATTAACAAGAAAAAACATTACAATATTTACAGTCAGTCTATTGCATATGAGATCTATAATGGAAATACAAATTAGTATACATGTTTGTTTTCTACAATCAGGAAACAGTGCCTGATACCGCATTTTCAAAATATCATCAGATATACTGCAATAGTCATGTCAGCCTTTAGACGTCCACTGCTGGACATAGGCCTTCCCCAATGAACGCCACCACACACGGTCCTATGTATAATTTCTATAAGTAACTTCTATGTATAATTTTAGAGATCTTATGCAATTATTCTATGTCAATTATTAATCACAATCGCCCCTAACCACAACCATGTTTCTAGAACGTACAGAAAAAATATATATATTTCATTTCTTTCAAAGTCGTATTTTGGTGGCAGTACTTAATGCAGTATCACCGATGATATGCTGAATTGTGTTTTTGGCAAATAGACACCTTATGGATGTCCATAAACATTTACAACCTTTAAAATGCTGCCTGCAACAATCTAAAAGCTATGTGTGTGTTGCCATTGCCAACCCTATGGACTCAGAAGGATGGAATGCTTCTTGTACCCGAACAATACTTGCTGTAATTTCACTCTGTACTTGATTTACCTAATGATTCTTCTCTATTTTCTTCAACAGTTTCACAGCATGATTCTTTATCAGACAATGAAGTATCAGATATAGTTTCATCATCACATTGAATTTTTCTTACACAGTACGCACAAGTTTCTGTATCAAAAATACAAGAGCATTTTAAACAATATTTTACACGATTTTTATTAGAAACTACTATGGCTTTTTTAGCTTTAATAGGATCGCAGGAATCACAAAGAGTGGATTCATTATTTTCCTTCTCATTATTTATATGATCTTTTTGATGATCATCATTTGTTTTTAATACAACATCGTCAGTTTTAGTTTCGAATTCATTTTGTAAAACTGAATTGTTGTTTATAGTTTTGATTTCAGGTTTCCTCGATCGCCTCTGGTACGTGTTTTTAAA
Source organism: Esperia sulphurella (assembly GCA_947086405.1). NCBI lineage: Eukaryota > Metazoa > Arthropoda > Insecta > Lepidoptera > Oecophoridae > Esperia > Esperia sulphurella. Next base: position 5,170,348 of record OX352285.1, read on the forward strand.
CTTTTTGTAAAACGAATCCAGTCTGCTTTTAACGGAGTCTAAAACTATGGTATTTTGTTCTTTGTTTTCTGTAGTTGAGACATCAGTAAGATCTGAAGAATTGACTGCACTGAATGTTTCATCAGTGACAGTAGACATTGATCCATCGCTTGAAACAATTTTGTAAACAGTCATATATTCTGTTTTATCCACACGTAACTTTTTTGAATTAAGTGAATTGGTTTTTAACTTTTTTTTGCTTTCTGCTACTTCTAAATGTGTCTTGGGTGTATCAATGTCATGTGTTATTAAGCCTCCTCGGTCTCTTTTAATTTTTTTAAATCTAATTATGCTTTTACTTTCTTTCATATCTAAATTATTGGAAGATACCAAATTTGGAGTACCACTAGCATTTACTGAGGTTGTGGATGATGCAATTGGATCACATTCATGTATTTCATTTTTATTGCAAGTTTTATCAGTATCCATTGTTTTAGCATTATCAGTTGCAATTTTTTCACACTCCATTTCTTTAACGTTTTCCTTGGCTACTTTTTCCATCTCTCTTTCTTTATTAAAATTACTTTCATTTTGAACCAAATTAGGATTTTGGCCGTGAAAATCTTTACCCGAATCTAAAAAAGGAGATTTAGAGCTAGAAGGGCGGGACTTCTCTATACTACAGACCTCTGTTTCCTCAAGTTCTATAGGTATATCCATGTTTTCTAGATCATTAAGAAGATCATCATCTCGTAAATTAGAGAAAGGGTCATCCCCTTCTGTGCTCTCTGAAGTTTTTTTCTCTCTTTTAGTATTTACATCATCATCTCCTTTATCAAAGGCTTTTTTATCTTTCCTTTTACTTATTGCCAAATCTGCATTACCTTTTTCTTTTGTTTCAAGTTTATTAAAAGTTTGTTCACTTTCAGGGTTGTTTCTTTTTTCAGTCTTAGATATACTTACATAACTTAGATTATCATTCTTAGTTTTAATAGGACTTAAATTATCACTGCTCAGAGGTATATTAGCACAACCTAATTTAGTTTTAAGACTACCTAGTAAGTTTTCTAATTTATTTCGCTTGTTTATGAATTTATCATCAATCAGTTTAGTTCCCGATATATTTGAGTCAGTTATATTAGTTATTTGTTCATTAGGAAGGTTGGCTTTACAATTTGTTTCATTAATGTCGGTTTTTTTCTCTTCCGACGTTTCTTTCTTCTGTGTTTCTGCTGTAGCGAGCTTCTGTGAACTTATGGCGTCTGAAATAACAAACGGTTTTGTTAGTATTTTAGAAACCTCATTTCTGGCAGACTTTATAGGAGCCTCTATCAGACCTGGACATGAACTGAGCCACAATAATACGTAATCAGATTGCCTAATACGAAAACAGAGTTTCTCTTACTACTGAAATTGGACAAAGACATACAGGGATTTTTGAACAAGTTTTACTTAACTACAGTTTATCGATCGGTGTATACTACTTAGTAATGAATGAGTTATTAACAATTCTTGTTAACAGGTAGTGATGTCCTTATGACAATTAAAAAAACAGTGCTTTCGTGGTGGTGGGGCGCTTGGGGTGGGGTGGTAATAGCACCCATTTCTCTCCCCCCCCTCTGTATTCACGCTTGGCCTCGTTGGCCCAGTGACTTGGTCACGCACCAGAGGTCTAGGGTTCGATTCCCGCTGGGGAAAGAACTTTGTACAAGTCGGCCCTGGTCTTGATGTTATATTTGTGAATTGTCCTATTCTTGTTTAATTCCCATAGCACAGGAGAAAATCCTAGATTGGGATTAGACAAGTGTATGTATATGCATGTATGTAATATTTATTTAAAGTGTAAAGCTATGTGTAAGTATAGTGTATTGAATATAATATATATTGAAAATTAAGATGGGTTCAAGAGGACTTTCTTTACATACAACATTTACATTTATTTATTTAAAATATTGAAACATTACAGATTATTATTCCATACATAAGGCTGGCTGGAAGAGATCTCTTACAGAGATAAGTCCACTTTTGTACACTTTTATGTTATGCCTTTTTTTTTGTAAAATTTATGTGCAAATGCTCACGCCTTAGACCCAGATGGGTAGGCAGAGACGATTTATCGCCTCTTTGCGCAATTTAATGTCGCAAAGTGGCTTTGCTTCGCCCGCTTTTCTTTACAGGTATCATATAAAAATTCACAATTACCTTCACTAAACTGAGCATCAGGTGGATCCTCCCACCAGACTGGGCTTGGACACGTCAGTATTTCCAGCCAATCCTCATCATTTAGACTCTCTGACTCATCAGTGAGCCTCACAATCTCTTCTATGCTTAGCTCAGAGTGCACCGGACTTCCTGACTTGGTGTGCCGAGATGTGGATGGCGTCCGGTCGGATCGTGGATGTTTCCATGGTACTGGTGATCTTATACCTGCAATCGAAAGATTACAAGAGATATAACAACCATGTTTATTCATTCTCCGTGTGGTAGCTGGATCTGAAGAACATCACTAACTAACTCTTATCTATACTTATAATAAAACTGTAACTGTTCATGAGAGATATATAAAAACAAATTGTATGAGGGGTCTTTATAGGGCTAATAGAAGCTAAAACAATTTTTTTTGTCTGTCTGTCTTTCTGTCTGTCTGTCTGTATGTATGTTTGTTACCGCATCACGCAAAAACTACTGAATGAAATTTGATGCAGTTTTCACAGATGTCTTGCTGGTGGTCTAACTTAAAATCTGGTGCATGTTTCATCTTGATACGCCACTTAGAACCTGAGATATTAATAAAGTAAATTTTTCTAGAAGCCATTATATCGGACGATAATAAAACGACTGTTAAAATTTCTTACAGTAACTCAGTATCACATTTAGAAATCATTCATGAAAAAAAAACATCTCTTTTTTACGAAAATTTTCATAAAAAAAGGCAATATTTCTCGAACGTACGAGTATGTTCATCATATGAGCGAGGTCAACGGCCGCGGCGCGGCGAACGGCACGGCGCGTATGGGATTGAGTGAAATTTAGTTTTTGGGGATACGGAAGGGGTTGAGGTTGAGGTTGGGTTGGGATATTGAGTCTCGAGTCTGAGTGGGAGTGGAAGTAGAAGTGGGAAGAGAACGGGAGCGGAAGTGGGAACGGGGGCGGATTCTGTAGTTCACGCGAGCGGAGCCGCGGGCACAGCTAGTTTTTTAATAAATTTCTGATCAGGTTAAAGATATTTGTGGTGTTAAGGGGCTAAACCACATCAAGTAGCGTTACCAACCTCAGCTGCATGGTGCAGTAACAGACAGTGCCATCTAGATTGTTAAAACTAGCTATGGTATAAATCCAGACAGACTGATGATGGGCAAGCGGCTTCTACAGTGCGAAGACTAGTACTTGATGTCCAAAAGTGTATATTTATAAGCTCATTATGATAAGATGACATACCTTTTTGAGGAACGGACAGTTTTCTCTTGCTCAGCTTGGTCTTACCAATAACTTTCAGATCATGTTTTGGTTTCAGCAACACTTTCTTTGCTTCAATTTTCCTTTTCAACGTGTTAGGATAAAATTCCCTACTACCGTTCTTCTCTGATATTCTCCGTTTACGCTTTTCAGTTCTTTTTTGTGCATTTTTAACCTTTCTCGGTGACGACTTAGTAGTATCAGGACTTGTTTTAATAGCATTCTTCTGTTCGCTTTTACTAGGACTCCTGAGTAGTTGTGTCATTTGATTGATCTTTGTCACAGTGTCTTGTTTGTTTCTGAGCTGGCGTCTCAGTTGGGCAGACTTGTGACGTGTGATAATGGTCTCTATCTGAGGTATTTTCCGAGGCACGGACTGCTTGCTGTGCGCTTTAGATGACATTTTTATTCTGGAACAGTAATGTTGAAAATCAGCACAAATATAATAGAAAATAAACAGTATCAAATAATGTTTAAAGTCTTATGGTACGCTAATTTATCGTACATGGACGGATCATTATTTACTTTAGGAAATGACAGGGCTCCCAGGGAAAAGTGAGCTAACCAAGTGCGATCTGATGGTTGCAACACCTGCAAGTTACAAGTTACTGCATAAAACAGTCAATCTACTAACAAGTTACAACAAGTAGTCTACCTGGAGAATTGGGATGGAATTCGTAGTGTGTGTCTGAGCTCCTATATTCTTCAGATAAAACCTATTCGCTTTAAAATGCAGTTTTTGAGTTTGTAGAATCATAGACTAGCTGCTTAAATGACAGAGAACTATTATTATATGATTTTGGTAAAATCATTTTTTTAAATAACACTAATATAAATAATACCATTGGATGGGCATCGTCAAGTTATAATGTGTTTTTTTTTCTATAAAATTATATTTTGATTTTGTTGTGCTTATGATATAGCTGGTCTACCCTGGTACAACCTGTGTCTATTGATTTCTTAGTTTGTGTGGTAATTACTTAGTCAGATAGTGTCCTCGCGTTCACGGTCATATTTTTCATTGTAAATATCTTATCTATGTCTGGGAGGTTGTATTGATGAGTAAGCATCTTGAATGTTTCTATAAAGTCACCTCTCAGATGTCCCATGAAATCTTTAAGACCCCTTAGTACGGTTTCCGTTTTATGTTTGTACACAACTTACAAGAAAATTTACTTGCAATTTTTATTGGTTGCAAATTTGAAAGCCATACTCAAGAAATGGTGTGATGTATGTTTTCTACATTTTATGAGTATAAAAAGGGTCTGCTTATAGAACATATGAAAGACTTGGCTCGCTTGACTGTTCCATTGACATGGTCTTCTTAAGACCTTCAGTTTCGTCATCATTACCATGTCCATAAGATTTTGTGATTCAAATTGTTTAATTTGGTTTCAGTCCCTTGCCATACTAAATTACAGGTAGCTGTGTTGAGAACCAACTCTTTTAGATTATATAAGTTATATAATTTAAAGGCACCGCACAAACCACCCAGTGGGTGAAATGAAATGGGTGATAACTGTGTTTTAACCCTGGTGGTTACCCATCTTTTAGATTGCAATTCATGTAAATCCTTTCTTTGTAGTTGCTTACGTCATTTGAGGATTTCCGAATTATCAAGTCGCTAACTAGACCCAGCAGTTTGAGATTTCATTGATCAGTCATACAGGGTATCCGTAAATAGATTAGTTATTTATATGTACCTGCCTTCAATGGTCCAACAACTGCAATTTAGCCTTTTTTCTCTTTCACTAATGTGAGACTAAGACCACTTCATACATAACTGAGCATGAAAGATGAGGGCAAGTCGAACAAATCGAAAGTCATGCTAATTTTAGAAGTCGTATTTTGTCGTAAGGTTTTTACCTGTCTATAATAGGTTTGGCAGGGACTAAACCGAAAATGATAGAATGAAGGGAATATACTTCGTATTGTACTTCCGTAAGTTAGGTACATTGGCAATCATTATACAGACATTAGATGACCAATGCCTATTGCGATTTAACAAAAGAAGCTTCTCACTTGTCAATTAAAAGCGACATTTACATTATTGAAAATCTATAATATAAGTATTTATTTACCTGAAAAACACCTTCGGAAATCAAAAGTAATCGGTATTTCGTTGTACTGAACCACAGAACCACAAAGCCTCAATATATGTTACGGATTTTGCGAGATGGCTGTCTGACTGGTTCGAGATAGAACTTTGTCATTTTAACATTTTTATTTGTTTTCCTTGCTAAATATTTTTCTCGTTGTTTAATTTTTCTAAGATAATGAGATTTTGATAAAATTAATAAATACAAAGCTAATTATAATTGCAAATAATTTAGATTCCATGAATGTAACATAAATAAGCCTTAGATTGTTTGGAATTAACATTTGGAATGGGAACGTATAGAAATCTCACAAAGAAAAGAGCATGTTTGCCTACGAATAATATACAAGGGTCTTTGATCAGCTTCAACATCTCGTGTATGAGTGCTTCATTTAATTATGTACATATTTTTGGAGAGAGTCTAATATTATTGATTTAATACTATACTCTCCCCAAAAATAGGGAATAGTTTTTATGGCAACACTTAAATCTATCTTAGTTATGAAAAACTGTTCGCTTGAAACTTGGACCTATTAACCTATGGACGAGTAACATTACCATTCTCGCCTGTACCCCCTCTGTCACGAACCACGAACTTTTGCTATGGCGATTATTTCTTTTTGTCAGTCTGATGCAGACGCTCGGTGAGACAATATATGTGAATAATGGGTAAATGCGCATTAATGTGGTGCACATCTTATAGTGGCAAAACAGGCAATCTGTCTTTTCACTTGTAAGTATAATTTTATTTCATTTACATGGCTACTTTTTTCGAAATTCAAAATTATTGATAAATAAAAACAATGTAATCTGTCTATGTTGAATACCTCATTTATATTTACACATGGTAACCAAAAAGTTACCTACTTTATTCAGCCGGATTATCGCACATTCATTCTTGACAAATTCATCGTGAGTAGGGGTTGACGTTGTCGATAATGATATCAATAAGAACGAATGAATGAAATAGTGAATACAAATATCTTTATTGTGTATCATAGGTATAGAAAGGATTACATGTTATAGTTAGAGCTCAGCTATGTCCCGCCACATGGTGGATTATAAAGTTATAATAAAAAATGAATATATAAATAAATAACCGAAATAATATTTATAAATAATTTTATTCTAATAAATTAAATATATATTCTGTGAGCGTTAGTATAAGTACATTGGTAATTCACGACTTTCTACAATGTACTCGTATTTGAGATAAAGATACTGGCCTTTATTCCACGTAACGTGTAAAAATGCTAGCGACAATGATTATTCCTTTAAGCGGTCACAGGTTTGTTTTATAACAGGGATTTTGTATAAATCCTTAATTATAATTTATTAATGTGTCATTTTGTTCAATTTGATTGTACAATAAAGTTAAACAACTTTTATCATTACATAACCATGTATGAAAAAAACTCAGCAAAGTGTACATCATACACAATTTGCAGTTCCGTAAGATTTTCTAGAATATTCCAGAAAACCATACTTATCTTTTTTCAAAATTCCCCAAGTAATCAAAGTATACGTGTTAATAATATATAAGATCGTCTGGAAGAGAAACCTAAGTGTGCATAATCGTAATCCATTGTACACAGTTTTATTAATATTTCTTATTATTTTTGTTAATTTTGTACAATATAGCGTTTACGTTACAAGTTTCAGCTCAATCAGACCTGTAGTTTTTAGTTATCCAGCGGACGGACGGACAGAATACCTACACTTATAGTGAGTCACTTTTGACGGAACCATAAATACGACACTTGGATACGTCGGTCCGATAGTCTTAGTAATAGACGAGACGATAAAAGCAAACATAGTATAACTATTATGTCACCTCTTGGCATAATTGTGTGTAGTACCAAACATTAAACTATTACAACAATATACAGGTTAATTTTTTACAACTGAACTAATATTAACCAGAACATAACAAATTGTCATTCATTCGTTCGTTCTCGATACCAAGTTATCGACTGCGTCAAGCACTAGTGTCAGTCGCTCATTTTGTCTATGTAATGCATAAAAAAATGTTTCAGTGGTGGTAGTTAGACAGTGACAACGCTCTATGTCAAAGTAGTGCAACAATAGATCACACAACCATAAAACGTCGTGTGTGCGAAATAATGAACAAGGCTATTACGATAGTGTGTATTAATTACGTAAAGTTAGCGTTGTGTGAAGTCTTTCCCCCCTCGGATAGTTGGTTGAACGTGATTCCATACTTCGACGATATCGGGTCGTGTCCGGAGGTTAATAGGTCCAAGGCTTGAAATTAAGTAGGTACAGAATAATAATTGAACGTATTGTAATTAATAAATTGCCGCGGCGTCAAGAGTTTCCACATCCGTCTTTATCAAAGCGTCAATGCAAAATGATCTATATGCCAATGTGTAAACAAACAGCGACCTTTGGGACCCGACACTTTGGCTCCAACATGATGGCCCAGCACCTTGTTGTTGTACCCAATGTTGTACAGCGGGTTTAAATTACGACTGACTTAGTGAAAGTTACACGTTTGTCACAAGCCGCAAACTTCAAACCTAGAGGTTTGTAGACAAACGTTTGGACAAAGGGAGCCAAATATCGATATCCACACGCTTACGAGTGCGTTGGTGTGTTTTATATAAGCAAGCATGACGGATGTCGAGCTCGTGTCGGCTATAACGTTGGGTTTGTGACATTTTTTTTTTATTAAATGAAGCTAAATAGCTAACACACATAGTGCACATAGCTCGGATCGGCGGCAAGCGCTTGCTAACCCTTGCAAGCAAGCTAAACACCTACACGTTTGAATTTGTAGATACCTACTTGACGAGGTCTGGCAAACGTGTGGACCAGCTTTACTTGTTTTATGTATGACATTGACAGTTGACATTGACATTATATTTTTTTGTTTGCTTGTGTTGAGTGCGTGTATTTTTGTTTATTTTTTTCTTTGATTTATTTTTATTTCTCACTATCTTTTGTTCTAGTTTTTGTTCTATTTTGATGAAATACTTCGACAATGAAGGAAAAAGAAAAAAAAATCTGCCACATTTGTCAGAAATCAATAATTGGAAGTTCTTACAAGTTCAAGTCCCATTTATACTCGCACAGAGCCATCCAACCTTGTTACAAATGCACGTATTGCTGTAAAGAATATTTCAGAAAGGATATGTTCGTTGCACACTTGAAAAAACATACAGGTAGGAATTGAAAGGTAGTGAACACCCGATTGAAATAATAATGCCTTAGACCTAAGGTCATTGTACTAAGGGTAATTGAAAAAGAGCCATTGTGCTAAAGGTAATTAAAATGGTTTCTCAATTCAGCCACATGATTTCAGGGGGTTCACTGCATCTCGCCCTACGCGCGTAAACATTTTTTAAACTTTTTTAATGAAACAACCTAATATTTTTAGGTGTACCATGGTATGTTAAAAATATTAGACCGTGTTAGAGTTTTCAACAATTTATTATATTTTCAGGTGATATAAAGAAGTCTAAATACGTATGTGACCACTGTGACCGGAGTTTTGTCGAGAAACGGAACCTTGTCATACATTTAAAAATCCATGACGATTTTAATATGTTTCAATACAAATGCATGGCTTGTGGTGTCAACTATTGTGAAGAAAGGCTGTTGAAGTATCACATAAGGAAGGTACATTTTAATTTGCATGATAAGGAATCTATCCATGTAAAGAAGGAATTAAATGAAACATGGGTGGAGAGAGTGAAGGAATCCGAAGTATGTGTTCAAATGACGAAAGTAAACAATAATGTTATTACAATAAAAAGATTGGGTGTGATTAAAGATGAAATTGATAAAAAACCTGAACATAATGATGCTAAAACTAAATTCAAGGAATACATAACCTCTGTGTTCGCTCGCACTGATAAATCACAGTATTCCCAAGCAACTTGTGATTATTGCAAGAAAGAGATGTTGAAAAAAAGCCTTCTCTCCCACATTAGAGAGAGACATCTCAAATTGCGAAGGTTTAAATGTGAAGATTGTAAAAGTACTTTTAAGAGACATTATCAGATGGTCAATCATATTTGTGGGAAATTCAAGCCGAAGATGAGGAACAAGTAATTTTTTTGTAGGCTTTGATTATGCGTTTTTAATGTCAGCGGCTCACAAATTTTCTATAAAGTCCACTGCTAACTATGCTTCTCCATCTCATCTTTATTTTTACCGTTTAAGGTTATTAGGGTCCAGGTGGGACCTGAATGTATTCTAATGCTACAGTGTTAACAAACACTTCCTGTATGACATCTTTAGCAAAGAAGTCTATTTGTCTTTAGTTCAGCTCTGCTCTTCAGTTAGATCATTCTGTTAGATCAGTCTGTAGGTTTATTTATGCGACTTACTAAAGGTTGCTAATGTGTATGTTTCTATAAATTTTTCTAAATATCAGCAAAGGAAAGCTCTTTATCTTGCTGACTCTTCTTTACTCCTCAAATATATATTGAAATACTTATCATGTTGGACAAAAAGATAAGGGTTTACAATGTGCCTTTATAAAATGAATCTAGCGTAGGATGTTATTCTATTTACTCATGTTAAAAACCATATCTTCAATTTGTTGATGACATAGTTAGATGTGATTTACTTATTAATGTTGCTAATTATGTTATGATTATCTATTTTAAACTTGACCCTTATAAGTAGGATTAAGTTATCTCAGTCTTCCTAAATATCATATACATAGAACATACTCTAAATTCTATGTACATTTTGATTAAAAGGACTTCTACAAGTTCCATGTCTAAGACTGCGCAAATGTGTGCAAAGCACCAAATTCTGAAATTGATACCTCCAACTAATTATTTTCTCAATTTTTTATTTTTTAATCAAGTCATAATTTTTTTTTTCTTAAAAGGCTTTGAATGTTTGTGGCATACCTCCTGTCCGCCATTTTGAAAAAAATTCAAAATGGCGGCCACGCATGAAACTTATTTAAATCGATAGCTGACATCAATGTGTATGTGATTGCGTTTCTTGTGTCACGACAAGCGACTTATGCTTAGTGGCACAAAACATGGTCTCCTTGTTATTTTTTGTTTTTATTATCATGAAATAAAAAAAAAAAAATGCAAACAGAAAATATAGTAGGACCAAACCCGTAAAGCGTCACGTTTCCGAGATATTAACGCTTAAAGTTGATCACGTGACATCGATATTTTTTGAAGTTGCTTGCATTTTGTTGCATAGATGTTTGAAATAATTACTCTGAATGTTTAAAATAATGACTTTAATAATGATATTAAACTAAAATATTAATGTGGTAAGTTGACTAGTTAATATTTTAATTGGTTATCATACATCATCATAAAGATGTTTTAGGTCATTCTGATTATTGCAGCCGGCTACAATACAAAATGTAGATATGGAACTCGTTTAAAATCAGGCACGGGAAATACGGTAACATTTGACTGATGTGGTATTTCTTGTACATCTTGTATTTCAGGTAGATTCTTGTAGATTCTATCATTATCATTATTAAAATGATTATTATAAACATTAAGAGTGATTATTTCAAACATCTATGCAACAAAATGCAAGCAAGTTCAAAAAATATCGATGTCACGTGATCAACTTTAAGCGTTAATATCTCGGAAACGTGACGCTTTACGGGTTTGGTCCTACTATATTTTCTGTTTGCATTGATGTCAGCTATCGATTTATATAAGTTTCATGCGTGGCCGCCACTTTGAATTTTTTTCAAAATGGCGGAGTGCAACTATGCCAGGCTTCATACAAAAATCTTCAATGCCCTTTAGAGAGCATGATGTGCTGAAATATTACATTATAAAACATCAATCAGGCCTCCCCAACCCGTCTGGCCAGCACGGGGAGTGTAGGCCAAATCCTCCGTCTGTCTCCAGCAGATGACAGAGGGTTGTGCTCCTGCAGTGGAGACAAAAATAACCTGATGATGATAGGGAGCATGCTAATTAGTATATATATACATATATTTATATGACGACTCGATTTTGATAAAAACAGAAATTGACCTAAATTTTAGTTGGCGTACCTTGGAGGTTAAATACTGATCTAAAATGTAGATATTTGTCGCACAAAATGTAAGACTGAAATCCTTTTTGAGTGCCTTGGTGAATTTAAAATTGTATAAAAGTTAAGGTGTAAAAAAAGAAATGCATGATTATTTATATAGGTTTCTATTTTTTAGTACTAGAATAATGTTATTTGTATTACAAGTTACAGCATACTATATAGCATACATATAATTAGCAGTATATTATATTCCTTATTATTTGTTTTACATACCTACATAAGTATTTAAATACATGGACTACCGTCTATTGGACGGATAGTACGTTCCAGAAATATTTTAATGTACCTAGTTATTTTGTCAAATAAACGAATAAAATGTGCCTCAAAGTAATTTTTGCCATTTTGCTTTAAAATATTTCATCGAACATTAATCTTTAGCGGAGATTTTGCGACCGAACCGTTTGGGATGCCCCACATTTCACATGTGTACCACTGTGTCCTGGAGCACCCGCTTACGTCCCCAGAACTCGCCTGCCCTGCAACGGCCGTCAGTTCTGTGACATATGTGACCTGCTCACTCACACTTTAGCTTATTAAACGTTTTGACTGTGTCGACAAGCATAGTTCTCTGTTGTCAAAATCCATTAATTCCAAGTCAATGCCTTTGCAAATATATAGATATAGTATAGTATAATCCAAGATTCATAAAGGCCCCAGTACACATTGGCCTATGCTGGCCCAGTACAGGCCATCGCCAATTGCTAATGGGCCAGGCATCGTGGCGTAGCCAGGCCAGCGGTGTTCACACAGTCGCCCATTCAGTTCGTCACCGACCGGGTGGTGCGCTTTTTTAATTGGAGAATTGTTCAATTTCTGATTGAGAAGTAGGTACTGAGTAGTTGTATGCAGTATATAAATAAACTAGCGACCCACCCCGGCTTCGCACGGGTGGAAATTTTTTTTTACATTTTAGGATAATCGTAGAAAGTGAAAGAAAGAAAGAATTTTTTTAAATCGGTCCAGTAGATTTTGAGTTTATTCGTTACAAACATACAAATCTTTCCTCTTTACAATATTAGTGTAGATGTAGATTGCCGCTGCCGTGACTAGGTACCTACTTCGACGTTCATCGCGCGTGCGTCGCCAGACGGCAATGAGCCGTGGGCCCTTGTGTGAACAACGTTTCGCTGATGGGCGATGCTGGCCTATCGTGGCGCATGGCCGTGCATGGGCCAATGTGTACTGGGGCCTTTTAGATTATTATTTGGAGACTAATACATGCCTTATTCTGGCATGTTCACGTACGATTCCGGATACTTTCCAGAGCCGTAAAACACATTTAAAAAATCAAAGGCATTTTTAGAAAACTGTGGTGTATATTTATTTATCCAAAAGTATACTTCGGGCTTTGACATATAATAATAGTAAAATATATAATGCAACAAGTCTCTTTGTGTGTCATTGTGAAAGAAACAAATAAATGTATCTTCTATTATTGCCGAGAATGAGGATAAGTAAAGCTAACAACATTTATTTATAAATAACCTTAATATTTTTAAATTGTTTAAAACGGACCAGTAGTTGCAAAATTATACGTATTAAGTATTAAATAAATAAAACTTAAAGCTGTATCGTCTTAGATACCTTTGCCTTACCACATATAGTAAAAGAACCAAAAACCCAAACAAAATGGCCTTTGAAAATGCCAAATTTTCAAAAATAAACAGCTGATTAAAAGCTTTCGCTACAACTTTTACATATAAAGTGCAATAATTATCACGTCTTTTTTAAATTCTCATACATAAAGGTAGATTTGCAGTGCGTGTAAAGGTAGAAAATCGTGATTTTTATCAAAGGTCGTTGCCCGACGATGAAAAAGAATGGATGAATGACATTTTGACATTTCATGATTTTCATTCATCAGTGAAATATGGAAGGGATTGGTCGTGTCGGATTTTTCAATGGAAATGTCCATTGTTTGATGCGATATATTAGAGTTCTTTGTTCACTTCACGTAGAGAGTGCTTTAGAATGTTTACAGAATTACCAGTGAATTAGGTTTCAAAGTGAGTGAAGTCACTTGAGTGACACTCGCACGTGAGTTTGTATTTAAAGAATAGCACTACTGAATTGTCAATTGGGGGATTTGTCATAATCACGATGTTTGCCAGGCGGATTGGTGATCGCAGTAACGACTTTAATATACACAGGAGAACGCTGCTGCAATCCCTTTGTCGCCTTGCCGACACCCACAGGAAAGTTATTTAAGTCACTACTTAATTTAAGACGTAACCAAATGTTCTGTAGGTTCGGTATGAAGTACGGAGAGAGTCCTGTAAGTGACTCTATTTACATTATAAGATAATACGAATTACAATGTTGGGTTAGTAATAAAATTATATTAAAATATTATTATATATTCTTTATTGCACAAATTTTAAAAGTAAATACAGTTATAAATTTTGTGCTACAAAAGCGAGCTTATCTCTAAAAGAGATCTCTTCCAGCCAACCTTACAGGGTGTAAGACAAGGCACTAAGAGCGAGAGGGCAAAAAGTGCATAATATACTACATAATAACTAAATACCGAAACTACTTTACACATATATATATATACAACGTTAGTCGGAAAGGGGGTATGAAGCCGAAGCAGGGTGAAAGTACCCATAATACTGAGTAATGTTTGTTCTGGAACTTTTCTCAAAGCACATCCGATTTCGAGAAAAACCTCATTGAAATTTCCAAAAAAACTATGCTGGTAGCAACCCTAGAAATTAGTTTTGTTTACATTTTGAAGTCATTCGGGTGAAAGTTCATTAACCACAGGCCTCGACTCTGATTGGCCGCTGGACTCTGATTGACTTTGCCGCCTGCGCCGCCATTAAAGAAATGATTTCACACGTACGGTCAGACAAAAATGTACTAAGAGATTTTTTTTAATTAGAAACTTGAACTAACTACAAGATTAGATAGTTTATCGACCGAATTGGTAGAAAGGGTTAAGAATGTATTTGGGATACCTACCTAAACTTAAAAAAAAAGGTTATTTCGTGCGGCCAACCTTGAGACTCTTGTACAACGAAAGAGGACAAAACATACTTTCTCGTGTAGAAAAATCTCTTAACCTTCTGTTCAAGCTAGATATTCGACTTTAAATTTTAAAACTTTAAACATCTTGCTTAATCAGGAGATTAGGAGATTTTTCCAAATGAGAAAGTAATTTTGTTGTTTTAGTTGAAAGTAATGTTTGTAATTATGTCCTCTTTCGATATGCAGTCTCAAGGTTAACCCACAGTACACTAAAGTTACTTTAGTGTACTGTGGTTGGCTGCACGAAATAAAAAAAGTAAAAAATCGCTACAAAGTTTTGAAAACTTTAAAGTCGAATATCTAGCTTAAACAGCAGGTTAGGAGATTTTGCGAATGAGAAAGTAGGTTTGTAATTATGTCCTCTTTCGATATCAAGGTTGGCCGCACGAAATTAAATAAAACAAATTGAAATCAGCACTTTAAAGTCTAATATCTAGCTTAAACAGCAAGCTAGGAGATTTTGCATAATGAGAAAGTATGTTTGTAATTATGTCCTCTTTCGATTTGCAAAGTTTCAAGATTGGCCGCACGAAATATTAAAAAAATATATTTTGTACCCCAGGTTTCATACAAAAATGTTCTAACCCCTTTCACGGGGAGGTGCACTGAAGCCAAGGTTGAATAATTAAACAATTTAGGTTTGTAATGTCGGCGTTGCCTAAAACCAATGCCAAAATTCGGTCAATTCAATACATTTATTGTGGTTCGCCACCTTTATTCTTTAATTTTGTAATTTTTTATTTCTGTACACTTTTTTTGCCTACAGTACTGTTGTCCTTTCGTGGCCTATTCTTATTATGCTTAGTCGCTTGAAATCCTTTCGCGCGTGACGTTGTTTAGCTACTAGCCATACTAGTTTCGTTCCGTTGTTTTCGTTGTTATTTGTTTGTGTTGTTATTATGTCGTCGTATAGCAATCACGAGTACTATGACATGATGTTATGTGTAGGAAAGTGTGATGGAGGTCTATCACAAGCTCGGGCACTGTACCGCCAACGGCATCCTGAGCGTCCTTTGCCGTCATGGCGCTCGTTCCAGCGAATGACTCACAGGCTCTACCATGATGGGACGGTACACCCGCCTCGTCCGCAAAGTCGACCCGTGCCCGCTGGTCGAGCACGGACAGAAGGGCATTTGAAAAATGTCGTGTACGCTGACGAGTGCACCGTACAAGAAGAAATGCGGGAAAAAATTACAGCAGCTTTTGAGGATGTTCGACAATCGCCGCAGATGTTGCGTAACACCATTTTAAGCATGAACCGGCGTGCTACATTGTGCATCACTAGAGAAGGCCGGCACATTGAGCCTTTCTTGTAAAACCTACATACCTAATTTGTGAAACTGTTTATCATTGCTTTAACTTTTCCACTTTGTGTTATCATACCTACTAAGGATTGGATTGCAGTGTTCGTTCATTAAAGTGTATGAATTGCTAAAGTACCTACTTACCTACCTATCTAAAGATTTGTGAAATTTCGATATGTGAAATTGTGAAAGTGAACATTTATTGAAATGAAATGTACAACAGTGAAACAGGTGACTGAGTTAATTTCACTAATTTAACCCTTATTGCCAAGCGGCGAACGTCAAACGATCGCGACAAAAGCGAGCCGCCTCGCCGGTGTTACGCAAAGGACAAGGCTCCGCCCAAAAGTGGGGGAACAAGTCGCCGCCATGTTTTTGACTTTGTTAGGGTTCCCAATTTCTTTTTATTTTTATTTTTTGTATGGAACCAAATAATTACGCTTTCAGGTTTATAACACCGTTCAACACGATCGTTGTCAATGACCCTTTACATGCTACTCGGCTTCATACCTCCTTTCCGACTAACGTTGTATATATAAATACATAAATATCTATTTCTACAAAAAGGTACTTTCCGTGTGGTCTTCAAGCATGAGTAAGAAGTTATACCTAGAAGGATCTCTTGAATTTCACGTAGCCAACAACTAACTTTCCGGAGATGCAGAAACATTATTGCATCAAAGAATAAACGCTCTATGTAGGTACAAACCCTTTTGCACACGATTCCAGTTGATGGTGACGTAGTTGTCCCTGTCGTAGCGGTTGGACATCATGGGCACGCCCAGCACGCGCAGCAGGTTGTAGAGCGCGTGGGCCTCGTGCCCGAGCGCGCCGCGCACGAACGAGGCCAGTTTCAGAGTCTGGAACACACTCTTAAGTCGCTAACAGGACTATACACACAGCCGGATTAACCGTGTCGGTGCCCCTAGGCAATGCACGTGTCGGGCCCCTTTACCGTGTTCTAACTGCCTGAAATATAGTTTCTCTACCACAATGCAATGCTCCGCACGCGTGGACTACTGACTTTCAATTCGACTACGACTCCGATCCCGAACTCCACGTCAACGTCCGCGCCCAGGTCCACGCCTACTCCTCTTTTCACTCTAAGAAACATTTTCAAAAAAGACCCGGGGCGCGGGGCCCCTTGCCGATGCGGGGCCCCTAGTTGCCTACACGGCTTATGGATAATCTGGCCCTGACTATACAGTAGTGCTATTCTCTAAAATACTAACTTGTGGTGTATTAGGCTGTATGAATTCAGTACTCATTGCCCTTGGAATAAAAACGATAGGGTTTGTAAGGTTCGGTCGACGCGCCTATGTTTGTCTGTTTAATTATGATAATTGTCTAATAAATAAATGTTGTGTACAAGTCTAGTAGTGTCATATTGAAAGAGAATCCACGTACGTGTAAAAACACGAAACAACTCACGTGCGAGTCTCCCTCAAGTGACTTCACTCAGTAAGTGAGACTCGCACGTGAATTTGTATTTTAGAGAATAGCACTACAGGATTCGCTGAGGCGCGCACAGACGGCTTCGACCATAGAAATCCTATCAAGAAAAAGTATCAAATGAGGTAGTGATGTTAGCGACTGGCTGGTGTAGCCCTTTACGTTACGATACTATTGTAGTTGTCAGTGTGTCGGCCGCAAAAGCTGTACGTTTTATTATTAACTAGCTGTGCCCGCGGCTCCGCTTGCGTGACCTACAGAATCCGCCCCCGTTCCCACTTTCGCTCCCGTTCTTTTCCCACGTCTACTTCCACTCCCACTCAGACTCGAGACTCTCAATATCCCAACCCCAACCTCAACCCCATCCCTACCCCAAAAACAAAATTTCACTCAATCCAATACGCGCCGCGCCGCGTCTTTCGCTGCGCCGCCGCGGCCGTTGACCTCGCCCATATGATGAACATACTCGTACGTTCGAGAAATATTGCATTTATTTAATCAAAATTTTCGATATTAACAGTCGTTTTATTATCATCCGATATAATGGCTTCTAGAAAAATTTACTTTATTAATATCTCAGGTTCTAAGTGGCGTATCAAGATGAAACATGCACCAGATTTTAAGTTAGACCACCAGCAAGACAACCGTGAAAACTGCATCAAATTTTATTTAGTAGTTTTTGCGTGATGCTGTAACACACATACATACAGACAGACAGACAAAAATTCTAAAAAATTGTTTTAGCTTCTATTGGCCCTATAAAGACAACTCATACAATTTTTTTTGCATATCTGTCATGTACAGACATAGACCAGTTACAGTTTTATTATAAGTATAGATATATATGTTATTGTGCGATTATATAACTTGTTCACTTTAACAAGAATCCACGTCGATGGTAACATTTTGGTCGGGGTGTGGTGGAAGTAAGTTTTTACATAAAGATTTCAAGATTACCTACATGTGTCAGTGACCCCCCCCCCCCCCCCCCCAAATTACAGGAGTTCGCATTGAAAGAAACGCACCGTGCGTGTTGCTCTAAGTTTCGTCACAGAACCAATAATAACACAAATACTGAAAGCATTGTTCAATTTCTCAAAAACTTACCCACAAAATTCGATGCAAGCCAAATTGAATCCTACGCACATGGCACAAAGTCAATGTTACGCTGAACCGCTAAATCACGCACACTGACATTCGCACGCGATACATCCAGGGCTGGTACATACCTACGCTTTCGGATCTGTGGTGTGAACATACCTGGTTCCCAGCAGTGAACCCCAAAGCAGGGTCGTCCTTGCCGTCTTCGCCAAAGAACAGGGAATTTTTGGGGTCCAGTACAGCGTCATTCTTGTCCTCGTTTTGGAAGACCACGCAGGAGGAATATTCGATCGTCGCCATCGCTCGTTTGAGATGGAATATATCCACCGAAAGTGGTTTTATTGCTGTCAATCAACACTTTGTAATAAGATTTAAATGTTTTTAACTAAAATTGATGAAATCATTATATTAGTTACATTTAGTGATGAAAAATAGTAGCGACATTAGATTGCGCAAAGTGGCGATACATCGTCTCTGCCTACCCCTCTGGGACCAGGTCGTGTATTATGTATGTATGTATGTAAATACAAAAAGAATTCAAAAACCATGTAGCCAGGATAATGACTATCTTCCTACAAATATTATAAATGCGAAAGTTTGTATGTTTCGATGTTTGTTACTCAATCAAGCTTCAACCACTGGACGGATCGGGATGAAACTTGGCACACCAGGTTAGTTCCTGGAATAGGACATAGGACGGTTTTTATCCCGAAAAAACATCCCATTTCTACAGGAAATACATAATAATTTGTGATGTTAAATTGTCCACGCCGACAAAGGCGCAGGCAACAGCTAGTAAGTACTATTCTGATTTTGTTATCTTGTAAATGGTTCAATGTTCCTTCAAATATATGGCAATTTCCATAAAATCCAGTGAACCGTTTACAAGAAAAAAAACTGAATTATTTGGTCTCCTGCAAGTAGCATTTTCTATGGTAATTTTCCTTCTGGAGGCACAGAAATCAAGTATTGAGATGCTCCACACCGTCTGGGGGAGGTGTCGCTGGCGTGGCGATCCCTCCCTCCTTTGGCGCGGGTGCTCCGGCAGAGTAATGTCCGGGGCTGCCGGGGGGCACAGTATGTATGCACAATCGCATCTGGCGGTGCGACACGATAGTGGGGTTTGACCCTAATTCAAAAAACCACAAACACTAGTTTCGTCTTTTTTTCTATGAATACTGATGTAAAGGTGAGTCGGGCGCGGAAAATTAAGACGGGTTTTTTTGCAAGGCCCTTAAAACCCATTACTAAAATAATAAAAGGCAAAATACCTACACTTCTTACTAACGCTGTACATGACCACTCCTAGCGGCCAAACTTTGTCCATGTAGTACCTCTGTGTGGGCTCGCTCATGTAGCCCTCCAGCTCGCCCCCGGCCCGGCGCGCGGGCGGAATCCCCGGGGCCGCCAGGGCGCCGCACTCGCGGTGGTAGTGCGTGTTGATGTAATTGCGGTCGGAAGGGGTCAGGAGGCCGGGCCGGTGGGGGGCCTCGGCCTAGTAATTTAACTCCAAATATGATACATATTTTCCACTTTAGCAATCTTACAAAGTTCAACTGATTAAGCCGTGTTTCAACAAACAGATAAGTAGGTAATTGAAGTCTTACTTACTTGATTTTGAAAGGTCTTTACTAAATCGTAGCTGTTGATCGGTGTCTCTAAAAAGATTGATAGTGGGCTCGATTCTGAAGGCACAACGTTAAAATTTGACAGCACTAAAACTGTTGCTATCCTTGTCACACAGTATTATGAATGTAAATACGAAACCAATTTTAGCGCTGTCAAATTTTAAATGTGTGCCTTCAGAATCGGGCCCAGTATTTAGTTAGATCAAAGATAATATATACTAGAGTTAGATACATGACCTACGGCGGCGCAGAATTGTGGACACTGATCAGTAATGCTATTCTGTAAATACAAACTCACGTGCGAGTCTCACTCAAATGACTTCACTCACTTTGAAACCTAATCCATTGGTAATTCTGTAAACATTTTAGAGCACTATCGAAGTGAAGTGAACTAAGAACTCACATCACGTCGACAGTGCTCTAGCTGATCTACAAGTTTCAAGTCGCTCAGCGAGCTATGGAGACTGCTATGCTCGGGGTTTGTTTGAAGGATATGATTTGTAATGAGATCCGACGAAGAACGAGGGTAACTGACACACCAGAAAGAATTAGTAATCTGAAGTGGCACTAGGCGGGCCACATCAGTCGCAGAACCGATGGCCGATGGGGCAGACAAGTTCTAGTTCATGCCTTATTCTGGCATGCCACCATCGCGGATTGTAATCCCCGCCGCCAGATGGACCGACGACCTGAAGGTGGCCGGAGGCGGCTGGATGCGGAGGGTCGGGTGTAGTGGCGTTCATTGGGGAAGGCCTATGTCCAGCGGTGGACGTCTAAGTGCTGATGATGAGGTAAAACGGCGGCGGTAAAACGATTCAAACTAAATAAGCCATAGCTGGTTCCGGGCTTAAAATATAGGATCACCCCTAACGATCTCTATGTACTACTAGATGGAGCGTTCCAAACAATCGCTCTGTTCCATGCAAGTAGCACAACTCTTTCACATTCACTTTGAAACTTGTGCAGTTACTACTGAGGACATTTAATTATTTACTAAATATTGACATTATTTAACCGTAGCGTCAATATTTAGTAATAACTAAATGTTCTGCGTAGTAACTGCACAAGTTTCATTGTGAATGTGAAAGAGTTGTGGCTATTTGCGTGGAACAGAGCGATTGTTTGGAACGCTCCATCTATAGTAGTACATAGAGATCGTTGATCACCCCCAATTTTCTCATGGATGTGGTCAAGGCGACTAAGGGATGGCACCAGGGACGGGCATTTCTGCGATCACCAATCCACAAGCCAATAAACTCCCCCAATGGGCAGTCCATCAAAAGTGGCATTCTGTTGTGCAGGCTTATGTTCAGCAGTAGACGTTTTGGCTTATGTATGATTGAAGCCATAAATTACCGGTGACAAACAGCAGCACCAACGACGCACATATCACATATATTCCCATTAGGTCAGTCTTTGTATTTGTGGCAACTTATTGACTCACTAGCTGTGCCCGCGGCTCCGCTCGCGTGAACTACAGAATCCGCTCCCATTACCACTCCCGCTTCCGCTCCCATTACCACTCCCGCTTCCGCTTCCGCTCCCAAACCCACTCCCCCTTTCCCACTCCCACTCCAGTTCCCACTCGCAGCTCCAAATGTAATCCAAACTCATCGCAATCTGAATAGTAGGTACGGAAATACTATTATTTGCAATATATTGCATACTAACCTTAATGTTTTTGAAAACTAAAAATGTCTATAACTTTTGATTGAGGTAGCCGATTGCGATGAAATAAAGACTAAATGTTAAGCTAAGTTAAGCCCCATGTTTTTATGATAAGTTCATCAAAATCCATTCAGTAGTTTTTAAGTGATGCGTGCACAAACTCACAGACAAACAGACAAAAATTCCAAAAATGATTGAAATGTGTTCTATTACTTATCCTTAGACCCCTTAATTTTTTTTTTTGCAAATATCTTCAATGTACAGACACGCGATGTTCACGATTTTATTTATTAGAGATTAGTTCAGCGGGAGGTACTCCCGCTACATGCCCAGCATTGAACGTTATTGATGTTTAAAAATAACTAGAAACATACGTGTTGGCTCGACGCTGGCTTTGAGCATGTCGACGACGACTCTGGCGATATCCTTTCGATCGAAACACTTGTAACCAATAGGCATATCCTGTAATTAACATAAAATCACCAATTACGGACTACGTCGAGTGTAGGACACAATCAAATGAACATTTTTATCTCAAAGGCATAAAGCGAATAATAAGTTGGACGATGCCGTGCCCCGTGGAAGAGATGCTTAGGACGGGTATTGTTAACTTTTATTCTGTCGGAGATAACGCGGTTTCGGACCGGACACCGTCGATGCGTGCGTAACTTCTATGTGTGTGTGCGTAAATTATTGTAGGGCTGTTCCACCCAGCGCGT
This sequence comes from Esperia sulphurella, assembly GCA_947086405.1. Taxonomy (NCBI): domain Eukaryota; kingdom Metazoa; phylum Arthropoda; class Insecta; order Lepidoptera; family Oecophoridae; genus Esperia; species Esperia sulphurella. Next base: position 5,192,846 of record OX352285.1, read on the forward strand.
GAACGTGACGTTATACGTCAACATAAGTGGTTCTCTTTCTAACTTATCGTCGTCGATCTTTTGGCGCCGGTCGATAGCGCGCTGGCGAAATTTTTAGTATATTTGCTCAAATCGATAAATACTGAGATAGGAGTGAGGAAAACCCCTCAATATTAGGGAAGCCCTATGACCAACAGTGGACACTTACCACGACACTACGAGAATAGTCATAGTTGTTTTGCGGGCAATTCTTCAGTTTCTCAGGATTGCTGATGTACAGCACTTTCTCCTGAGGACTCGCGCCGACGTTGAAAGGGATGTTGAAAAATTTCACGCATATCTCCTTCTCAATTTGCGTCAGAATAGATTGTATTTCGTCTTGCGAGTGCATATCTATTAAAGTAAAAATCTATATCAATCTAAAACATGGGAAGAAACTGAATCACTATTATATATTACATAATAATTATTATTCTAAAGATATCATACACACACACACACACATGCACAACATGTATTTTGGCGGATTCACATTAATTAATCTTAGTTATCGCTTAAATTATTTTAATATCTTTAAGAGTATATAGGGCCCGATTCTGAAGCAAACATTTAAAATTTGACAGTCCTAAAATTGGTTTCGTCTTTATCTTAATAATACTGTGTGAGAAGGATAGCAACAGTTTTAGTGCTGTCAAATTTTAACGTTGTGCCTTCAGAATCGGGCCCATAATGTAATGTATTATAATTAGGAAGAGCGGGGCTTCTTAACGCAGGCTTTTACGCTTAAAAAGAAGTCCCGGCCCGTTATATCTATTGTAAAATACTGTTAAAACAATAAATATATTTGATATCGACAAACTTGCAAGATTACGTTTCACTTGCGTTTCACGCGCAGCTTTTCACTCTCAGGCGACGTATACCGATATCTCAGAGATGCAGAGTGGTTCAAAATCAAATCAAAATATTTATTTTCAAAATTGGAATACATTATTCTCTTTTTGACGTCAAATTCTGCCTAAAACTACTCCACTTCCACCTGTATAACCGAGGGGAAGAAGTGGCAACAAACCCAACGGCACAGGGCCCTACCTTTGATTTATCTTATTCATTACAATCATTAAGTCTACCTATGCTGAGCCATCAAGCACTCCATGGACTTTTATCATTTAAGTAGTCATCTAACTTATAGTAGGCTTTCTTGCACAGATTAACTTTTATAGAAGATTTGAATTTTTGTTCAGACAAGTTAATAATTTCATTCGGAACCTTATTGTAGTAACGCACGCCAAAAGAATTATTGATCTTAGACAATCTAGAATGATGTATTTGAATTTTATTATTATTTCTAAGATTTAAATTATGCCTCTCATTATTTAAGCTGAGTAAAGAAAGGTTCTGTCTAACGAACATAATGTTAGCGAATATTCTAGCATATAGCTGCTTATAGTGTCAAACTTCCAATTCAGTATATAAGGGGATGACCAGTCGAAACCTATAATATCCAGTTGATAGTAGAACCGTTGCGAATAGTCTTCTAATACAGCAACCGTTTGGAAATGCCTGTCCTTGTAACGATATATGGTTCCTTCTATTGTCAGAACATAAAGGTCGCCCCCTAAACCAAGACAGAATGCCAGCACATGGTTTTCAAGTTCATCCAACTGCTCAGTTTTAACCATCACCTTACCCTTTTGTTTTACCACTTTGGAGACACATATTATGTCGTGAATATTCTTGAAGTAAACTTCATTGTAGCATGGGGTGTAGACTCCTCTGCTGTGGCAAAGGAAGTTATCAAGCTTGCCAACATAGAATCTCTTTTTGTTTGCTTTTGGTATAACACAGAGATTCTGGTCCATGTCTATAGCGGATATATAAATATCATTCTCGCTGTAGTCTGAGAACTGAAAATTGAAACGTTCTCTGGCAACTTCCTTAAGGGTATCAAGATCATAATAAATAAGCGTGTCGCCGTAACATCTGACTCTGCTTATGACATCGCCATAGTTATTCTGCAATACTGACAAGATACCATTATCAAGTATTTTGAATTGAAGTACATTATCTGCTGGCAAGTCGTTTGGAGTAATAACAGCAGATTTAACGTGCGCCCAAAGAGACATAGACTTATACATTTCTTTATATGACAATCTGGCCATTTTAATATCAATTTCGGCTTTACCTTTGTCTCTGAAAAATATTTCTTTCCACGAAAAGTCACTCAAGCTGTCTACTGCATCTCTCCAGAGAAGACAAACTCTGCGGCAGCGCACTATGTCTTTGCCAGGCAGTAGTTTGTAGATCATGCACAGGATCTCAACTGGCAGATTCATTTTCCTTGGCTATTGTAGTTTACTAGTTGAAAATAGTTGCTTGTTGCATGGATTCCATATTATCAAGTTACGATCAAAGTTGATATCTGTAATTGAGAATATTAATACTATTAAAATGCAACTTATTATAGGTACTACAAAACGACTTATTTGTAACTAGAAAGAAATTCAGCATGGTAAATATCATCATAGACAATATGCTGGTTCCATAAATTTCCTATTATTATCCATTTACCAGTAATTTTACATAATATGTCCCAAATTTCCACAAGACTTGAGAAGTATTATTTTTTTCTGGTTTTAAGATGTATTACTATGAAGAAGAAGGCACTAAAAAATAAGAGACATTTTATAAATAATCCTTAGTAATAAAACAGCTAAAAATAAATTGGCAAAATGAATTCAGAAGTACTGTTTTGGCGTGTCTTCTAGGGTGTGAGTAATGGGCAGAAGCGTTCACATGTATCTGAAATATGTGGTCTGTTTGGCAGTGGTTGCGTTTTCGAGATGTAGTTCATAAATGAAACCTATAGTTATAAAAGAAAAGTTAAATAAATTGGTAGTTTTTGTGTTAGGCTAGATAACCACTGGGTGGTAATATTCCAGCTTTGGAGATAACATACTTTCATGATATACAAAAAATTACAATTAAATTGATTTCTTGCACAGCTATAAGGTTCCTTTTGAGCACCACATCTCATGAAATCACTGTGCACCGGAAGACCAAGGTATTTCAAATATGGAAATGAAATGCAAATTCTAAAAAGTATAAACTGCCCTGAAATCGATTTTTTTGCAGCCTGTTTCGTGCGTCCATAACTCGAGAACGCAACTATTGAGAGTCGTCCACCAACGTATTGGAGATGCCATACTTTGATTCTATTGGTATAGACCCTGTGATCTGAAATTTTTTGTGACCTCTTAGTCTAACACTTGCTGAACCAACACAATGAGAATACGTATCTGCGGCGATTGATTATTATTTCTAATGTATAAGAATATGCTTACCTTGATTATTCAAGTCAGGAACAAGATAAATTAAATAACTATTATGTGCAATACAATTCTCAAAAAAATCCAAACAAAACAATAAACACAAAGTAGAGAATGAACCTTTTTTTTAATGTATTTTACGGCTCCGGAAGCTACTAGTATTGAACCCAGTGTTGCCAGATAAAGATCATGAGAATACAGTGTTTTGGACCCCAAAATTACAGTGTTTACGACAAATATACAGTAAACTGTACACAAAAACACAGTGAAATTAAAAGACATTTTGATTATCAAATTTGTGTTTATACATAATTAAATCACCTAAGTCAGGGGTCGGCAACCTTTAGAGTCGGAAGAGTCAAAAATTACAATTTAGAAAATTTTAAAGTAAAGAGCCACATATTGTTTTTTTGCCAACAATAAATAGTACTTGCATACATTTTTTTGATAAAAATCTAAACTGTTTATTCATAAGAAAAATATCTATTTATTCATATATAAGTAGTGTTTTTCGCAACAAATTAGATACTATATATATGGTATTGTTAGATAATCACTTATTATTTAAGTAAAAATTTAAACAAGGATTTTACAATTCACAAATATAACATCCATACCGGGATCAACAGAACTAAAGAGCCGCAGCTTCACATCCAGAGAGCCGCATGTGGGTCGCGAGACGCAGGTTGCCTACTCCTGACCTAAGTAATTTCATATCGCATTACAAAACTTATAAAATGCATAGTATGGGTCTTTTGGATCACGCCTTAGCCAAGTTTTGAAGCTGTTGTGCCTTAGCCACTCATATCTGAATTTTGGTTCATAATTTTTTTTTTTGTTTTATTAGTTTTTTTTTTTATTAGAGATGGTTCACTTTTATCTTCTCCAGAACTATCGCCAGAAGAACAAGACATATTTTATCGATTAAAACATACGTAAAATTAATTACTCGCGGAATAACTAAGTTGTGAACTAAGCTCTACTTACAGAGAATAAAATACAATACTTTTAAGTTTCTATTGAATTCGCCATAAGTGTAACCAATTTAAATTGTAACACATTATTTGTATTTGTATTTTTTTAGTTATACATTATTTGATTACAATATATTCCACCATGCAAAATCAAAGCAGTTATTACACAATAGAACTATGTTATCACGTGCTGCACTACAATTTGGCCGATAAGTCATCGTAATGCATGGGAAATAACATAGGAATTTTCGATGTTGGTTAGTCACATTTACCAAAATATCCTAGATCCTTATCCTTTTTGGCTCAATAAAAATTACAGTGTTCTCCATACACTGTATTTGTAGTAATACAGTAGATGACTTAAAAATACAGTAAATCTACTGTAATTACAGTGCATCTGGCAACATTAAGTGAACCTCACACAATACGGAGAGTGAACCTATCAACCTTCAATCAACAAAAGAAAAGGCCCATTAATGCACGGCTTATTTTGTTCAACCCTAGCCGGATTAATCAAAAAACTCGTGTGCCAATTAGAGACCGGGCATAAGGTTAGCAACTAAAATTATGTAGGTACCTACTTACTGGTCACTAGCACTACTGGACATTTGGAATTGCTACTAATGGAAAGTCAGCCAAGCCAAGTAATATCTGCATAATGGCGGACTTTCCTACCTCCCGTTTCTCGTTTTCGTATGTTTGGCTAGATTCCTCTACATGGTGCAGCTCTAGTTTATCCTCGACCACGTGCTATCTCTTGCAGCCCTGGGACTCCCGCTAGATCTTTGCTCGACTCTTTGGGCTAGCGCTCTCCCCACGGAATTCAAGACGGAAAATCTACAAAACTGACTGTTCCTGGTGGGAATCAAACCCACAATTTCTGGCATTCCAGTTCAACAGCAAGCCAGTTTAAGTATCATGTTCATGTGATCTTCAGATTTAGTACAAAGAGCTGTTTGTAAGTTGACAACAATGGACAATTTATTTCTATCTTAAAAACACTCAGACAATTCGGAATAAAGAACACAATGTCTTTCAAAAACTTCATTCAATCAAATCATAATCTCAGTTAAAATTTGTAGTGCAAAAAAGTTAAGCAGTTGGAAACATAAATCTCACAATACAATTGATTTTCTTAATAAAAATACCTTTTAGACTTAAACATAGACGTTACTTTATTTACTAGTCCCAAACTTAGCTTTACGTTTTTCTAATCGTTCTTTATTTTCAATATCAGACATGATTTTCGACACTGACTGACCAAAACGCTCCGCCCGCTGCTTCAATTTATCTAGATTTTCACTCAGGGACGGGGTCCCAGTAGTTGAAATGCTACCAGTGTTAGGAGCACTACTTGCGCCTTGTCCAAAACGTTGCTTCCTGGCCTCCTTTCTATCAGCATCAGTTACCTTCACGGGCAGTCCGAACCTCTTTGCTCTCATTTCCATCTTGGTCTTGGCATCCAAATCAGCAGTAATCTTAACTTTACTGCTATCCAATGGTAATGCAACTGGAGCTTCCGGTTTAGGGTCAGTTTTCTCCTCGGGATCTTCTTTAGGTGTCGTAGAGGTGACAGAAGCAGCTCTGTTCAAAACTATCTTCTTTGTTTCTTTCTGTTCCGCTTTTTCAGTTACATTTTCTTTAATATCAGAAGTTATTTTCCTTTTCAGTGTTCTATGTGGTACAGTCTCAGCAGCTTTAGGTTTTGTCTCGGGGACCGGCGGCGGCGTTATTTGCTCATCCAACGCTAAATCTTCATTCAAAGTATCAATAGTATCCTCAAGAATATCATTATGGCTTTTGTCGTCTTCGTCAAGAACACCATCGGAATCTATTTCGTCTGATGATAGGTTTATGTCTCCGTGGTCGTCTTGGGACTCGTCCTGGGCCATGGCTGCTTGAAGCCTCGCTACAAGATCGGCTTTGTCCCCGGTGGAGACGAGTCCACGTGATTTGAGTTCCTTGCGCAAATCGATCACTTTCATTTTGCTTACATCTACGACAGTTGAATCGGCCATTTTGGATCAACTCTATTATAAACAACTCCCGTTTAGAATAAAATATTCAGTGAAATTACAATAGGTACGCAAAAGCAAACAATCGATTCCTTGTTCCTGCCTGGCTGTCAAATTAAAACAATTTTCTCCGATTTTTTCAATCATTATTAAAAGCACAAGGCGAAGGATTAAAGTCATACAGCTTAGTCTTTCGTCATATCTTTACTTATAATAAAGAGTTTAAGATTGTATATCACACAGGACGTTCATTGGGGAAGGCCTATGTCCAGCAGTGGACGTCTAAAGGCTGACATGAATGAATGAAATATCACACTGACATATATAAGTATTTTATATAATTGAGATAGAAGTAATCTTTGTTACTACCTCCTAACAATGAACTAGGTGATAATTTAATCAATGTATCATTGCCATACCGACAAGGTCAATCATGCTAGATCTAAAATAAATATTTTGTAATACCTATATAACTCTTGATTGTGCAAATAAACAAATTATGAAATTATCGTACTGTAGTGACGTCATTTTGGCAGAGCCACCAATATACGCCTATAACTTTTAAACGGCTGAAGTACAAGTTCTAGTACAAAATAGTACATTTCCAGGACAAATTTTCTGCATGGGTCAGATTTCAAATCAGAGACTGTGGCTCTGCCAAAATGACGCAAGCTGGTTTTGTATGGGAACTTTCAATGCCCTGAACTTTTAAACGGAGTACCGACAGAATCTGATTTTTTGGGATTAGGTTAGACTAATTCACCTGACCAATCGACTAAATCAGTAGCTCGCTATGTACTGTGGTTCTAGTGGTATTAGGTGGCCATGGCGTAATAAGCTTTAGTCTGGCATAGCCACCGACAAACCCCTATAAACGGCGGACCGACTAAATCTAATTTTTTGCGAATAAATTCGACTAATTATCGACATTTGTTCTATCTATTCAGAATTGCAATCAGCGTTGGTGGCCATGCCAGAATATGCCCTACCCAAAGCTTAGCAGGTTAAATTGCTGCTGGACTTTGGCTCTTACTTGTAGGAATAATGGCCACAATGGACAAGTTGAACCGATGTTGGTCATCACAGTACTAGACCACACACCGGTGGAGCTGCTACAATATCAACTTTAGGTTGGCAGTTGGAGAGATTGCTGTTGTAGTTGACAAAACAGAAAAAGATGAACAAAGGAATTTTAATGTTACGTAAAGCACAAATCTAAGATCATGATTTACAAATACATATTTGTACTAAAAATATACAATTAACAAGAAAAAACATTACAATATTTACAGTCAGTCTATTGCATATGAGATCTATAATGGAAATACAAATTAGTATACATGTTTGTTTTCTACAATCAGGAAACCGTGCCTGATACCGCATTTTCAAAATATCATCAGATATACTGCAATAGTCATGTCAGCCTTTAGACGTCCACTGCTGGACATAGGCCTTCCCCAATGAACGCCACCACACACGGTCCTATGTATAATTTCTATAAGTAACTTCTATGTATAATTTTAGAGATCTTATGCAATCATTCTATGTCAATTATTAATCACAATCGCCCCTAACCACAACCATGTTTCTAGAACGTACAGAAAAAATATATATATTTCATTTCTTTCAAAGTCGTATTTTGGTGGCAGTACTTAATGCAGTATCACCGATGATATGCTGAATTGTGTTTTTGGCAAATAGACACCTTATGGATGTCCATAAACATTTTCAACCTTTAAAATGCTGCCTGCAACAATCTAAAAGCTATGTGTGTGTTGCCATTGCCAACCCTATGGACTCAGAAGGATGGAATGCTTCTTGTACCCGAACAAAACTTGCTGTAATTTCACTCTGTACTTGATTTACCTAATGATTCTTCTCTATTTTCTTCAACAGTTTCACAGCATGATTCTTTATCAGACAATGAAGTATCAGATATAGTTTCATCATCACATTGAATTTTTCTTACACAGTACGCACAAGTTTCTGTATCAAAAATACAAGAGCATTTTAAACAATATTTTACACGATTTTTATTAGAAACTACTATGGCTTTTTTAGCTTTAATAGGATCGCAGGAATCACAAAGAGTGGATTCATTATTTTCCTTCTCATTATTTATATGATCTTTTTGATGATCATCATTTGTTTTTAATACAACATCGTCAGTTTTAGTTTCGAATTCATTTTGTAAAACTGAATTGTTGTTTATAGTTTTGATTTCAGGTTTCCTCGATCGCCTCTGGTACGTGTTTTTAAACTTTTTGTAAAACGAATCCAGTCTGCTTTTAACGGAGTCTAAAACTATGGTATTTTGTTCTTTGTTTTCTGTAGTTGAGACATCAGTAAGATCTGAAGAATTGACTGCACTGAATGTTTCATCAGTGACAGTAGACATTGATCCATCGCTTGAAACAATTTTGTAAACAGTCATATATTCTGTTTTATCCACACGTAACTTTTTTGAATTAAGTGAATTGGTTTTTAACTTTTTTTTGCTTTCTGCTACTTCTAAATGTGTCTTGGGTGTATCAATGTCATGTGTTATTAAGCCTCCTCGGTCTCTTTTAATTTTTTTAAATCTAATTATGCTTTTACTTTCTTTCATATCTAAATTATTGGATGATACCAAATTTGGAGTACCACTAGCATTTACTGAGGTTGTGGATGATGCAATTGGATCACATTCATGTATTTCATTTTTATTGCAAGTTTTATCAGTATCCATTGTTTTAGCATTATCAGTTGCAATTTTTTCACACTCCATTTCTTTAACGTTTTCCTTGGCTACTTTTTCCATCTCTCTTTCTTTATTAAAATTACTTTCATTTTGAACCAAATTAGGATTTTGGCCGTGAAAATCTTTACCCGAATCTAAAAAAGGAGATTTAGAGCTAGAAGGGCGGGACTTCTCTATACTACAGACCTCTGTTTCCTCAAGTTCTATAGGTATATCCATGTTTTCTAGATCATTAAGAAGATCATCATCTCGTAAATTAGAGAAAGGGTCATCCCCTTCTGTGCTCTCTGAAGTTTTTTTCTCTCTTTTAGTATTTACATCATCATCTCCTTTATCAAAGGCTTTTTTATCTTTCCTTTTACTTATTGCCAAATCTGCATTACCTTTTTCTTTTGTTTCAAGTTTATTAAAAGTTTGTTCACTTTCAGGGTTGTTTCTTTTTTCAGTCTTAGATATACTTACATAACTTAGATTATCATTCTTAGTTTTAATAGGACTTAAATTATCACTGCTCAGAGGTATATTAGCACAACCTAATTTAGTTTTAAGACTACCTAGTAAGTTTTCTAATTTATTTCGCTTGTTTATGAATTTATCATCAATCAGTTTAGTTCCCGATATATTTGAGTCAGTTATATTAGTTATTTGTTCATTAGGAAGGTTGGCTTTACAATTTGTTTCATTAATGTCGGTTTTTTTCTCTTCCGACGTTTCTTTCTTCTGTGTTTCTGCTGTAGCGAGCTTCTGTGAACTTATGGCGTCTGAAATAACAAACGGTTTTGTTAGTATTTTAGAAACCTCATTTCTGGCAGACTTTATAGGAGCCTCTATCAGACCTGGACATGAACTGAGCCACAATAATACGTAATCAGATTGCCTAATACGAAAACAGAGTTTCTCTTACTACTGAAATTGGACAAAGACATACAGGGATTTTTGAACAAGTTTTACTTAACTACAGTTTATCGATCGGTGTATACTACTTAGTAATGAATGAATTATTAACAATTCTTGTTAACAGGTAGTGATGTCCTTATGACAATTAAAAAAATAGTGCTTTCGTGGTGGTGGGGCGCTTGGGGTAGGGTGGTAATAGCACCCATTTCTCTCCCCCCCCCTCTGTATTCACGCTTGGCCTCGTTGGCCCAGTGACTTGGTCACGCACCAGAGGTCTAGGGTTCGATTCCCGCTGGGGAAAGAACTTTGTACAAGTCGGCCCTGGTCTTGATGTTATATTTGTGAATTGTCCTATCCTTGTTTAATTCCCATAGCACAGGAGAAAATCCTAGATTGGGATTAGACAAGTGTATGTATATGCATGTATGTAATATTTATTTAAAGTGTAAAGCTATGTGTAAGTATAGTGTATTGAATATAATATATATTGAAAATTAAGATGGGTTCAAGAGGACTTTCTTTACATACAACATTTACATTTATTTATTTAAAATATTGAAACATTACAGATTATTATTCCATACATAAGGCTGGCTGGAAGAGATCTCTTACAGAGATAAGTCCACTTTTGTACATTTTTATGTTATGCCTTTTTTTTTTGTAAAATTTATGTGCAAATGCTCACGCCTTAGACCCAGATGGGTAGGCAGAGACGATTTATCGCCTCTTTGCGCAATTTAATGTCGCAAAGTGGCTTTGCTTCGCCCGCTTTTCTTTACAGGTATCATATAAAAATTCACAATTACCTTCACTAAACTGAGCATCAGGTGGATCCTCCCACCAGACTGGGCTTGGACACGTCAGTATTTCCAGCCAATCCTCATCATTTAGACTCTCTGACTCATCAGTGAGCCTCACAATCTCTTCTATGCTTAGCTCAGAGTGCACCGGACTTCCTGACTTGGTGTGCCGAGATGTGGATGGCGTCCGGTCGGATCGTGGATGTTTCCATGGTACTGGTGATCTTATACCTGCAATCGAAAGATTACAAGAGATATAACAACCATGTTTATTCATTCTCCGTGTGGTAGCTGGATCTGAAGAACATCACTAACTAACTCTTATCTATACTTATAATAAAACTGTAACTGTTCATGAGAGATATATAAAAACAAATTGTATGAGGGGTCTTTATAGGGCTAATAGAAGCTAAAACATTTTTTTTTGTCTGTCTGTCTTTCTGTCTGTCTGTCTGTATGTATGTTTGTTACCGCATCACGCAAAAACTACTGAATGAAATTTGATGCAGTTTTCACAGATGTCTTGCTGGTGGTCTAACTTAAAATCTGGTGCATGTTTCATCTTGATACGCCACTTAGAACCTGAGATATTAATAAAGTAAATTTTTCTAGAAGCCATTATATCGGACGATAATAAAACGACTGTTAAAATTTCTTACAGTAACTCAGTATCACATTTAGAAATCATTCATGAAAAAAAACATCTCTTTTTTACGAAAATTTTCATAAAAAAAGGCAATATTTCTCGAACGTACGAGTATGTTCATCATATGAGCGAGGTCAACGGCCGCGGCGTGGCGAACGGCACGGCGCGTATGGGATTGAGTGAAATTTAGTTTTTGGGGATACGGAAGGGGTTGAGGTTGAGGTTGGGTTGAGATATTGAGTCTCGAGTCTCAGTGGGAGTGGAAGTAGAAGTGGGAAGAGAACGGGAGCGGAAGTGGGAACGGGGGCGGATTCTGTAGTTCACGCGAGCGGAGCCGCGGGCAAGCTAGTTTTTTAATAAATTTCTGATCAGGTTAAAGATATTTGTGGTGTTAAGGGGCTAAACCACATCAAGTAGCGTTACCAACCTCAGCTGCATGGTGCAGTAACAGACAGTGCCATCTAGATTGTTAAAACTAGCTATGGTATAAAACCAGACAGACTGATGATGGGCAAGCGGCTTCTACAGTGCGAAGACTAGTACTTGATGTCCAAAAGTGTATATTTATAAGCTCATTATGATAAGATGACATACCTTTTTGAGGAACGGACAGTTTTCTCTTGCTCAGCTTGGTCTTACCAATAACTTTCAGATCATGTTTTGGTTTCAGCAACACTTTCTTTGCTTCAATTTTCCTTTTCAACGTGTTAGGATAAAATTCCCTACTACCGTTCTTCTCTGATATTCTCCGTTTACGCTTTTCAGTTCTTTTTTGTGCATTTTTAACCTTTCTCGGTGACGACTTAGTAGTATCAGGACTTGTTTTAATAGCATTCTTCTGTTCGCTTTTACTAGGACTCCTGAGTAGTTGTGTCATTTGATTGATCTTTGTCACAGTGTCTTGTTTGTTTCTGAGCTGGCGTCTCAGTTGGGCAGACTTGTGACGTGTGATAATGGTCTCTATCTGAGGTATTTTCCGAGGCACGGACTGCTTGCTGTGCGCTTTAGATGACATTTTTATTCTGGAACAGTAATGTTGAAAATCAGCACAAATATAATAGAAAATAAACAGTATCAAATAATGTTTAAAGTCTTATGGTACGCTAATTTATCGTACATGGACGGATCATTATTTACTTTAGGAAATGACAGGGCTCCCAAGGAAAAGTGAGCTAACCAAGTGCGATCTGATGGTTGCAACACCTGCAAGTTACAAGTTACTGCATAAAACAGTCAATCTACTAACAAGTTACAACAAGTAGTCTACCTGGAGAATTGGGATGGAATTCGTAGTGTGTGTCTGAGCTCCTATATTCTTCAGATAAAACCTATTCGCTTTAAAATGCAGTTTTTGAGTTTGTAGAATCATAGACTAGCTGCTTAAATGACAGAGAACTATTATTATATGATTTTGGTAAAATAATTTTTTTAAATAACACTAATATAAACAATACCATTGGATGGGCATCGTCAAGTTATAATGTGTTTTTTTTTCTATAAAATTATATTTTGATTTTGTTGTGCTTATGATATAGCTGGTCTACCCTGGTACAACCTGTATCTATTGATTTCTTAGTTTGTGTGGTAATTACTTAGTCAGATAGTGTCCTCGCGTTCACAGTCATATTTTTCATTGTAAATATCTTATCTATGTCTGGGAGGTTGTATTGATGAGTAAGCATCTTGAATGTTTCTATAAAGTCACCTCTCAGATGTCTCATGAAATCTTTAAGACCCCTTAGTATGGTTTCCGTTTTATGTTTGTACACAACTTACAAGAAAATTTACTTGCAATTTTTATTGGTTGCAAATTTGAAAGCCATACTCAAGAAATGGTGTGATGTATGTTTTCTACATTTTATGAGTATAGAAAGGGTCTGCTTATAGAACATATGAAAGACTTGGCTCGCTTGACTGTTCCATTGACATGGTCTTCTTAAGACCTTCAGTTTCGTCATCATTACCATGTCCAAAAGATTTTGTGATTCAAATTGTTTAATTTGGTTTCAGTCCCTTGCCATACTAAATTACAGGTAGCTGTGTTGAGAACCAACTCTTTTAGATTATATAAGTTATATAATTTAAAGGCACCGCACAAACCACCCAGTGGGTGAAATGAAATGGGTGATAACTGTGTTTTAACCCTGGTGGTTACCCATCTTTTAGATTGCAATTCATGTAAATCCTTTCTTTGTAGTTGCTTACGTCATTTGAGGATTTCCGAATTATCAAGTCGCTAACTAGACCCAGCAGTTTGAGATTTCATTGATCAGTCATACAGGGTATCCGTAAATAGATTAGTTATTTATATGTACCTGCCTTCAATGGTCCAACAACTGCAATTTAGCCTTTTTTCTCTTTCACTAATGTGAGACTAAGACCACTTCATACATAACTGAGCATGAAAGATGAGGGCAAGTCGAACAAATCGAAAGTCATGCTAATTTTAGAAGTCGTATTTTGTCGTAAGGTTTTTACCTGTCTATAATAGGTTTGGCAGGGACTAAACCGAAAATGATAGAATGAAGGGAATATACTTCGTATTGTACTTCCGTAAGTTAGGTATATTGGCAATCATTATACAGACATTAGATGACCAATGCCTATTGCGATTTAACAAAAGAAGCTTCTCACTTGTCAATTAAAAGCGACATTTACATTATTGAAAATCTATAATATAAGTATTTATTTACCTGAAAAACACCTTCGGAAATCAAAAGTAATCGGTATTTCGTTGTACTGAACCACAGAACCACAAAGCCTCAATATATGTTACGGATTTTGCGAGATGGCTGTCTGACTGGTTCGAGATAGAACTTTGTCATTTTAACATTTTTATTTGTTTTCCTTGCTAAATATTTTTCTCATTGTTTAATTTTTCTAAGATAATGAGATTTTGATAAAATTAATAAATACAAAGCTAATTATAATTGCAAATAATTTAGATTCCATGAATGTAACATAAATAAGCCTTAGATTGTTTGGAATAAACATTTGGAATGGGAAGGTATAGAAATCTCACAAAGAAAAGAGCATGTTTGCCTACGAATAATATACAAGGGTCTTTGATCAGCTTCAACATCTCGTGTAGGAGTGCTTCATTTAATTATGTACATATTTTTGGAGAGAGTCTAGTATTATTGATTTAATACTATACTCTCCCCAAAAATAGGGAATAGTTTTTATGGCAACACTTAAATCTATCTTAGTTATGAAAAACTGTTCGCTTGAAATTAAGTAGGTACAGAATAATAATTGAACGTATTGTAATTAATAAATTGCCGCGGCGTCAAGAGTTTCCACATCCGTCTTTATCAAAGCGTCAATGCAAAATGATCTATATGCCAATGTGTAAACAAACAGCGACCTTTGGGACCCGACACTTTGGCTCCAACATGATGGCCCAGCACCTTAGCCCAATGTTGTACAGCGGGTTTAGATTACGACTGACTTAGTGAAAGTTACACGTTTGTCACAAGCCGCAAACTTCAAACCTAGAGGTTTGTAGACAAACGTTTGGACAAAGGGAGCCAAATATCGATATCCACACGCTTACGAGTGCGTTGGTGTGTTTTATATAAGCAAGCATGACGGATGTCGGATGTCGAGTTCTCTTTGGTGTCGGCTATAACGTTGGGTTTGTGACATTTTTTTTTTATTAAATGAAGCTAAATAGCTAACACACATAGTGCACATAGCTCGGATCGGCGGCAAGCGCTTGCTAACCCTTGTAAGCAAGCTAAACACCTACACGTTTGAATTTGTAGATACCTACTTGACGAGGTCTGGCAAACGTGTGGACCAGCTTTATTTGTTTTATGTATGACATTGACAGTTGACATTGACATTATATTTTTTTGTTTGCTTGTGTTGAGTGCGTGTATTTTTGTTTATTTTTTTCTTTGATTTATTTTTATTTCTCATTATCTTTTGTTCTATTTTGATGAAATACTTCGACAATGAAGGAAAAAGAAAAAAAAATCTGCCACATTTGTCAGAAATCAATAATTGGAAGTTCTTACAAGTTCAAGTCCCATTTATACTCGCACAGAGCCATCAAACCTTGTTACAAATGCACGTATTGCTGTAAAGAATATTTCAGAAAGGATATGTTTGTTGCACACTTGAAAAAACATACAGGTAGGAATTGAAAGGTAGTGAACACCCGATTGAAATAATAATGCCTTAGACCTAAGGTCATTGTACTAAGGGTAATTGAAAAAGAGCCATTGTGCTAAAGGTAATTAAAATGGTTTCTCAATTCAGCCACATGATTTCAGGGGGTTCACTGCATCTCGCCCTACGCGCGTAAACATTTTTTAAACTTTTTTAATGAAACAACCTAATATTTTTAGGTGTACCATGGTATGTTAAAAATATTAGACCGTGTTAGAGTTTTCAACAATTTATTATATTTTCAGGTGATATAAAGAAGTCTAAATACGTATGTGACCACTGTGACCGGAGTTTTGTCGAGAAACGGAACCTTGTCATACATTTAAAAATCCATGACGATTTTAATATGTTTCAATACAAATGCATGGCTTGTGGTGTCAACTATTGTGAAGAAAGGCTGTTGAAGTATCACATAAGGAAGGTACATTTTAATTTGCATGATAAGGAATCTATCCATGTAAAGAAGGAATTAAATGAAACATGGGTGGAGAGAGTGAAGGAATCTGAAGTATGTGTTCAAATGACGAAAGTAAACAATAATGTTATTACAATAAAAAGATTGGGTGTGATTAAAGATGAAATTGATAAAAAACCTGAACATAATGATGCTAAAACTAAATTCAAGGAATACATAACCTCTGTGTTCGCTCGCACTGATAAATCACAGTATTCCCAAGCAACTTGTGATTATTGCAAGAAAGAGATGTTGAAAAAAAGCCTTCTCTCCCACATTAGAGAGAGACATCTCAAATTGCGAAGGTTTAAATGTGAAGATTGTAAAAGTACTTTTAAGAGACATTATCAGATGGTCAATCATATTTGTGGGAAATTCAAGCCGAAGATGAGGAACAAGTAATTTTTTTGTAGGCTTTGATTTTGCGTTTTTAAGGCGGCTCACGAATTTTCTATGAAGTCCACTGCTAACTATGCTTCTCCATCTCATCTTTATTTTTACCGTTTAAGGTTATTAGGGTCCAGGTGGGACCTGAATGTATTCTAATGCTACAGTGTTAACAAACACTTCCTGTATGACATTTTTAGCAAAGAAGTCTATTTGTCTTTAGTTCAGCTCTGCTCTTCAGTTAGATCATTCTGTTGATCAGTCTGTAGGTTTATTTATGCGACTTACTAAAGGTTGCTAATGTGTATGTTTCTATAAATTTTTCTAAATATCAGCAAAGGAAAGCTCTTTATCTTGCTGACTCTTCTTTACTCCTCAAATATATATTGAAATACTTATCATGTTGGACAAAAAGATAAGGGTTTACAATGTGCCTTTATAAAATGAATCTAGCGTAGGATGTTATTCTATTTACTCATGTTAAAAACCATATCTTCAATTTGTTGATGACATAGTTAGATGTGATTTACTTATTAATGTTGCTAATTATGTTATGATTATCTATTTTAAACTTGACCCATATAAGTAGGATTAAGTTATCTCAGTCTTCCTAAATATCATATACATAGAACATACTCTAAATTCTATGTACATTTTGATTAAAAGGACTTCTACAAGTTCCATGTCTAAGACTGCGCAAATGTGTGCAAAGCACCAAATTCTGAAATTGATACCTCCAACTAATTATTTTCTCAATTTCCTTTTTTTTAATCAAGTCATAAAAAAAAATTTCTTACAATTTAGGGAGCATGATGTGCTGAAATATTACATTATAAAACATCAATCAGGCCTCCCCAACCCATCTGGCCAGCACGGGGAGTGTAGGCCAAATGCTCCGTCTGTCTCCAGCAGATGAGAGGGTTGTGCTCCTGCAGTGGAGACAAAAATAACCTGATGATGATAGGGAGCATGCTAATTAGTATATAATTAATTACATATATTTATATGACGACTCGATTTTGATAAAAACAGAAATTGACCTAAATTTTAGTTGGCGTACCTTGGAGGTATCGAAATGTATGTATTGTGTATTTTTTTGGACTATTGTCTATGCACAATAATGTGCACCACAACATCACCAAACTTGTAGACAATCTGACTTAAATACTGATCTAAAATGTAGATATTTGTCGCACAAAATGTAAGAAATCCTTTTTGAGTGCCTTGGTGAATTTAAAATTGTATAAAAGTTAAGGTGTAAAAAAGAAATGCATGATTATTTATATAGGTTTCTATTTTTTAGTATTAGAATAATGTTATTTTTATTACAAGTTAAAGCATACTATGTAGCATACATATAATAAGCAGTATATTATATTCCTCATTTGTTTTACATACATAAGTATTTAAATACATGGACAACCGTCTATTGGACGGATGGTACTCGTACGTTCCAGAAATATTTTAATGTACCTAGTTATTTTGTCAAAAAAACGAATAAAATGTGCCTTAAAGTAATTTTTGCCATTTTGCTTTAAAATATTTCATCGAACATTAATCTTTAGCGGAGATTTTGCGATCGAACCGTTTCCGCGCATCAGCCAGGGGGATGCCCCACGTTTCACATGTGTACCACTGTGTCCTGGAGCACCCGCTTACGTCCCCAGAACTCGCCTGCCCTGCAACGGCCGTCAGTTCTGTGACATATGTGACCTGCTCACTGACACTTCAGCTTATTAAACCTTTTGACTGTGTCGACGAGCATAGTTCTCTGTCGTCAAAATCCATTAATTCCAAGTCAATGCCTTTGCAAATTCGTTTCAAATATATAGATATAGTATAGTATATATATCCAAGATTCATAAAGGCCCCAGTACACATTGGCCTATGCTGGCCCAGTACAGGCCATCGCCAATTGCTAATGGGCCAGGCATCGTGGCGTAGCCAGGCCAGCGGTGTTCACACAGTCGCCCATTCAGTTCGTCACCGACCGGGTGGTGCGCTTTTTTAATTGGAGAATTGTTCAATTCTAACTTGTTCAAAACTTCTTTGAGTCAAGTTTAAAAACAATCATAGAGAAAAATGTGCCTTTTTTCTATAGTAGTTCCGATGGGTATCCTGTGTGGTTTACTAAACCACTAATTTACATAATAAGGGAAAAAGATAAATATCATCGACGTTGGAAGAGGTCGGGTAACCAGCGTGACTATGATACGTTTTCTCTGCTGAGGAGTAGACACAAGAAGCTCCAACGCGAGTGTTGGAAGGGTTACGTCACTCGATGTAGCAATTCTATAAAAACGAATCCCAAATATTTCTGGCGTTTTACAAAAAATCTGCGTCGCGATCATGGCTTTCCAGCCCAAGTAGCATATAACAACCGTGTCGCCACTGACGGCCCTGAGATCTGCGACCTATTTCTTGACTACTTTCATTCTGTGTATGTGCACGCTGGTGGCCAACACTGCCAACTTTCTTCCGTCGCACCCAATCCGCTGAGCTGCGTCAGTTCTATTGAACTATCTCCTTCCCTGGTTCTTAAATATCTGAAAAAACTAGACGTAAACAAGGGAGCCGGGTGCGACGCCATTCCCCCGATATTTATCAGGAATTGTGCTGAGCAATTAGCTGTCCCACTGTACATTTTGTACGACAGATCTTTGAGGGAGGGTATCTTTCCCGATCAATGGAAAAGGGCGTTTTTAGTGCCAATCCATAAAGGGGGTCCCAAGATGAATGCCGAGCAATATAGACCCATATCTATATTAACAGTTTTTAGCAAAACATTTGAGTTAATAGTTCATGACCAAATATACCCTATTATCACGCGTAGTATTCCCAGCTCTCAGCACGGTTTCATTCGTAAGCGCTCCACCACTTCAAATCTGGTTGAATTCGTGGACTCTGTGGCGGGTTTTATGGATGCCGGTTATCAGGTGGACGCTGTGTACACCGACTACTCTAAATGCTTCGATCGTCTCAGACATGACGTAATTTTACTGAAGTTAAATCAGATCGGTGTGCACGGCGACCTCCTGCGCTGGTTCGAATCTTACCTTAACAACCGGAGCCAGGCGGTCAGAGTTGGCTGTTATCATTCTCGCTTTGCTCCCATTCCTTCTGGAGTGCCTCAGGGCTCACACCTTGGGCCCTTACTTTTTAATGTGTGCTTGTATGACATAGCCTCGTGCTTTAAACATGCTCGATTTTTGATGTACGCCGACGATACCAAAATTTTTATGCCAATTTTGGGTGCCTCAGACTGTGTCAGGTTGCAGACAGATTTGGATAGACTGGCACTGTACTGTAGCTATAACAGCTTAGACCTTAATGTGAAAAAATGCCAGGTCATTACATTCACCCGAAAACTGAACTCACTCTCACATACTTACAAATTAAATAATCTACTAATACAGAGGGTCAGTGAGGTGAGAGACCTGGGCGTTCTCTTGGATTCGAAGCTTCTTTTTACGGGTCATTACGAGAGCATTGTTTTAAAGGCAATAAGAATGTTAGGTTTTGTATATCGAGCGTCACAACAACTGCGATCTGTACCTGCTCTAAAAACCCTCTACTGTGCTTATGTGAGGAGCGTCCTGGAGTATGCGTCACCGGTATGGTCGCCCAAGTACGCTTGCCACTCGGACAGGATCGAGGCCGTCCAGCGATCTTTCATGCGTCACGTCAATTACTTGGCTAGAGTTAGGCCCGATGGCTACGTGGACAGTTTAGCGTTGCACAAGTTTCAGCAGCTTAAGGATCGCAGAGTGGTCGCCGATTTAAAGATGCTTTACGACATCGTGAACAACCGGCTGGATAGCGGCGCGCTGCTGGAGCGCGTGTGGGTGCGCGTCCCGCCCCGCGCGCGCGCCGGCACGCCCCGCGCCTGCTGGGGCATGCGCCCGCGCACACCAACTACGCCTCCAACACACCCCTGAACCGGAGCATTGACTTTCAGGAACACCACCTCCAGACTGCAGATATATTTTTCCTTAAACGCACCGAATACATTAAGGAGATTAAGAAAGTGTTGATAGACATGTAACCACAAAATTTAGACTCTAATACATCACCCTCACACCACTCTTCTCACTATACACACATCACTCACATCATCTACTTCACTCATCATCATCATCAACAAATACACAAACAACAAAGCTAATAATTTTGTCTATATAAATGTGTTTGTTTTTTCTCCTTATTTAAATCTTATATTTTAATTTATACAGAATTTTAATTATTTTAATTTCGTAATTGGCATATTTTGAATTTTATAATAACTTGTATTGTATATAATGTAATTGCTGTGAAATTAAATAAATATATAAAAAAAAAAAAAATATCTGATTGAGAAGTAGGTACTGAGTAGTTGTATGCAGTATATAAATAAACTAGCGACCCACCCCGGCTTCGCACGGGTGGAAATTTTTTTTTACATTTTAGGATAATCGTAGAAAGTGAAAGAAAGAAAGAATTTTTTAAATCGGTCCAGTAGATTTTGAGTTTATTCGTTACAAACATACAAATTTTTTCTCTTTATAATATTAATGTAGAAGTGTTTTTGTGTATATTTTTAGTAGGGATCCCTAATTTTTTTTAAGGTGTATAAGTAGCCTATGTTACTCAAGGATAAAGTAGCATTCTAATGGTGACAGAATTTTTGAAATCGGTCCAGTAATTTTGAGTTTATTCGTTACAAACATACAAATCTTTCCTCTTTACAATATTAGTGTAGATGTAGATTGCCGCTGCCGTGACTAGGTACCTACTTCGACGTTCATCGCGCGTGCGTCGCCAGACGGCAATGAGCCGTGGGCCCTTGTGTGAACAACGTTTCGCTGATGGGCGATGCTGGCCTATCGTGGCGCATGGCCGTGCATGGGCCAATGTGTACTGGGGCCTTTTAGATTATTATTTGGAGACTAATACATGCCTTATTCTGGCATGTTCACGTACGATTCCGGATACTTTCCAGAGCCGTAAAACACATTTAAAAAATCAAAGGCATTTTTAGAAAACTGTGGTGTATATTTATTTATCCAAAAGTATACTTCGGGCTTTGACATATAATAATAGTAAAATATATAATGCAACAAGTCTCTTTGTGTGTCATTGTAAAAGAAACAAATAAATGTATCTTCTATTATTGCCGAGAATGAGGATAAGTAAAGCTAACAACATTTATTTATAAATAACCTTAATATTTTTAAATTGTTTAAAACGGACCAGTAGTTGCAAAATTATACGTATTAAGTATTAAATAAATAAAACTTAAAGCTGTATCGTCTTAGATACCTTTGCCTTACCACATGTAGTAAAAGAACCAAAAACCCAAACAAAATGGCCTTTGAAAATGCCAATTTTCAAAAATAAACAGCTGATTAAAAGCTTTCGCTACAACTTTTACATATAAAGTGCAATAATTATCACGTCTTTTTTAATTTCTCATACATAAAGGTAGATTTGCAGTGCGTGTAAAGGTAGAAAATCGTGATTTTTATCAAAGGTCGTTGCCCGACGATGAAAAAGAATGGATGAATGACATTTTGACATTTCATGATTTTCATTCATCAGTGAAATATGGAAGGGATTGGTCGTGTCGGATTTTTCAATGGAAATGTCCATTGTTTGATGCGATTGTAGTGAAAAATAACGAGAGCGTTGTGTCTGACATGCGGCAGTGAGTTGTGGCAGTGTCGCTAAAGTTTGTGATACATACATATTTTTGTGATTGTTTTTTGATCAACTGAGGACTTCGCTCAACACATATCTGTAAGTACTCCGTCTTTAGATAAGGCTGTTTTATCTCTCTATAGTGTATATTTGTCGGCTTTTAACCAAAGTACTGTTAAGCCGATTTCAAACACAGATTTCTTTTTCTTTCTCTGAGCGATTCTTATGAAGTTCAGTTTAGTTCTTAGTGTTTCGTCAAAAGCTTTTCTTGTCCTTCTGTCAGTCCGCGGGGTAACTCAAAACCTGCTGTACGGATCGGTGCTGGGATAAGAAGGAGATAAGGAACCACGCTTTCTGAATTTTCATTGTTCTCATTTGTTGTTTATTATTATTGTTGGGTTGGGTTGCAAGTAAGACACTATGTAGTAGACATACCATTATCCTTATGTATTAGACGTACCACGATCTTGCACGCGTTTTGATTCCCCTTTTGTACTGTTAAAAAATGGAACTCCCTACCAGCTTTGGTATTTCTGGACAATATACAATTTAGAACTTTATTTTATTTTATTTTTAAAGAATTAGTGAATAGGCATCATATGGGCAAGCGCCTAGCACTCCCCTTTAGGCCTCATGGCCACTTACCATTAGGTGGGATTGAGATCAAGCATGGGTTTATGCTATGGTACCTATATCAGAAAAAACTCAATTGAAAAAAGATTATAAAATAAAATATGCCTTTATTTCTAAATAGATTTTTACAATTTAATGCTACAAGTTAATTAGTACTCTAGTATCAGTTATTATATTTGTAAAATATATCTAATTTCGGAATGCCTTCCGACTATGAACTATAATTATACTTCATGGGGAAGGTCTGCGACAGATTACCTAAACAAGTTGAACTGCTTTAAAACCTTAGGTAATTAATTTAAAAACAACAACAAAAATACACAACAACCAATACAGCTTTAACCATTAGCTAGATTCTCGACTTCGGTAGTTTGCGAGATTAGCTGGAACATAAAGACAGAACTCTTTATTTGTTTTATTCTGTGTTTACGAATAGCAGCTCTTGGACTGCCACGCTGGAGGTTGCGGGTTCGAATCCCACTAGGGGCAAATATTTGTATGATGAATATGAATGTTTGTACCCAAGTCTTGGATGTTTATATATTTATTTAAGTATGTGTATCCGTTATCTAGTCACCATAACACAGGCTCTGCCATGTTTGGGACTAGATAATTGGTGTGAATGTGTGACATATTTATTTCTTTATTGTAGTATTAATTTATGCAGTTTTTAAATTCACTAATATTTAAGGCAGTTCAACTTGTTTAGTTAATTTGTTGCAGACCTCACCATGAAGTTAATATAATCACAGATTTTTTTATAGCAGTGACAAAACAACAAAACAGTATAATATATAAAATATTTTATTTATTATGTATACAACACAAATTACAGTCATAATAGTATATGTAAATAAATTAACATCATTTTGATTATGGACAGTAACCCAAACTATGTACATACACTGCATGATCAGTAAATGCAGAAGATTATTACAAATACTTAAGTCTGTGTATTATGCTCCTTCGCCTCGTCCGGGATGAAGATGAGAGAGCGTCGTTTGTTTGCTATATCCTTCTCTTTTACTCCTAGAACACTATAAAATCTCTTCCTTTCTGTTTTATGGAATAACAAAATATGAATGTAAATATTTATGTTTATACCACTACCATCACAAGTCAGTTTGCGCGGGAAGCAGAGGTTTTATCTATGTATCTCCCGCGCGGTTTACCTCATTGCGTCGTTTGCATCCATTGGTGAAGGAGTTAAAAGTGAAACAAAGTGATGAGTGATTCGGGGACGATTAGTGTTGGTGAACCTGAAGAGGTAATCGTGGAAATACACAACGCCGCCACACCTGTAAGTAGATCACATATTTTGTCAGCTAGTGATATGAGCGATAGTAGTGAATGTTCCGAAAAATCTTATTCGCCGCCCCGACACAAATATAATCGGCGGCGGCGGCGGCACCGCAATAAAAATTCTACCCTCAATGCAATTCTCGAACAAGTACACTCTTTAAACGCCAGGCTTAACCAACCAGCACAGCAACCCCAGGTTGGGGTTCCGAAAGGGATAACCCAACAACAGTATATTATGGACCAACCATTTACTTCACAATCCCAGGTTGGGGTTCCGAATGTGATAACCCAACAACAGTATATTATGGACCAAACATTTACTTCACAACCCCAGGCTGGGGTTCCCCACACTGTAACTGTATGTAATGAGGTGCCTGGGCCATCGCACCAACAGCATTACATAATACCATTAGAGCAGCAATTCATATCTAATGAGGTACCCGGGCCGGGACCAATGTCACTCGGGAACCAACAAAAAGATCCTATTATTAAACCTGTTAATCCATCAGAACTACAACTAATAACTACACTTCAAAAATATGGACGTTCAGATTGGATGAATATACCGTTTTTTGAGACTCAAAAGACACACTTATTTACGCCAGGTTTCCGAGCACTTAAAACAAATGCTGAACTGATTCCTATTGACACCTCAACTAATTTCCAAACGGAATTCGAAAATACATTAGCAGCTATTACACACGCTGCCATTGTGCAGCGTACAGATTTACATAAGAGACTGCAGGATCTTGCCAATTTTACTCAATCGGGAGAAAATTTGTCTTCAGAATCTATTACAAATAAAATCAAAGAATTATTTGTCGATGACAAACAGTTTTCCAAAGCAAATGAAGACGTATTCCAAATTACTTGTGGTAAAAAAGCTAGTATAATTCAACATAGAAGGAATAATATAATAAAACAATGTTCGAATTCTATTGTAGCTGCTAAAATGAAGGACATTCCTCCATCTGACCTACATTTGTTTGATAATGCCCAGCTAGAAAAACTATTAATTGATAATGGCGGTACATCAAAAAAAATTTTACAAAAATAATTTCAAACAAAATAACACACGGTATAACAATTATAAGACACACACTGCTAAAACACATTACAACCATAATCAAAAACGATACAATCATAATGACAAATCAAAACCGCAGCTTAGACAACAGCAGCAGACATTTCAGGAGTCAACCTTTTACAGACGTCCAACCGAAGGCCCGGCGGGCTATAATGCATCCAGAAAAAGGAAGTTTGACACCACAGCCCGAACCACTGCTTATGATTCAAAACATAAGCGCTATAAATGACTCACGGCTGAGATTCAGAGGGGGGTGCCTCAAGGAATCTTATCAGGTTTGGAGGGCACTGGAGGCTCCAGAATATTGCTTAAAAATAATACTAGGAATGAAAATTCCATTTTACAAAAAGCCCCCCCTTCTCCAGCCAAAATATCTCAATTGTTCCAATTACATGACACCGGAGGCTCCGGAAATGTCATTGGAAATTTGGAAAATGTTAAAGAACAAGGTTTTAGAAATAACCTCAAGCTCGGCGAGCTTCATCTCCCCTCTATTCCTCGTTCCAAAACTGGATGGGTCTTACCGTCCAATATTGAATCTAAAAAGATTAAACGAATATGTGAAACCAATGAAATTTCGTTTGATATCACACAAAAACGTTCCAAAATTTCTCCAACCCGGGGACTGGGTAGCAAAAATAGATCTGTCACAGGCCTACTTCCATGTGCCAATCGCACCAGTGCACCGGAGGTTCTTGCGTGTGATTTATCACGGCAATATCCTTCAGATGACATGCTTGCCCTTCGGACTTTCTTGCGCCCCCAAAATCTTTGCATCTCTGACCAATTGGGTAGCAGAGAAACTCAGAAACAGGGGCATACGTATTATAGTTTATCTAGACGACTATCTACTAGCATCCCAATCAAAGAAACTACTTTGCGATCATATCCAAAACACTCTACAACTGTTACAAATATTAGGATGGACAGTCAATATAGAGAAGTCGATTACTTCGCCGTGCAAGAACCTCGAGTTTCTAGGCATAACGTGGAATCTAGAATTAAACCAAAAATACATTCCCCAGAACAAGAAAGAAAAGATTCTCTCTCAGCTAAACCAGTTCTTGGTAAAGGGAAAATGTTCACTGAGACAAGCTCAGGTACTATTAGGTTGCCTCAATTTCGCCTGTTTTGTTATTCCCCTAGGCAGATTGCATTGTCGTCTCCTTCAAATACACTGCAATCTCAACCTACGCAAAAAACCGAAGGTAATGACGACTTTACCTGTAACAATAATAAAGGAACTCAAGTGGTGGAAAGAGGCAATCCAAGAGAAATCACCCATACACCATACAAAAATCTCAAGATTTCTGATAACAGATGCATCAGACTACGGCTGGGGAGCCATATTAAACAACGAGCCAATGTCAGGGAGATGGAATCAAGATCAGACAAAGTGGCACTGCAATCGAAAGGAACTACATGCCATAAACAAAGCCATTTCCCTCAATATTCGCAACCTACGGAATCAGACCTTATTAATACAATCGGACAATCAAACAGCTCTGGCATACTTGAAAAACCAAGGGGGAACGAGATCATTAACACTACTAGAGGAGGCCCGCTCGAGTTTGGAAATAACCCACATCAACAATATATCTCTGGTACTGCAACACCTGCCAGGCAGCTTGAACGCGATTGCAGATCGACTGTCATGCGGTCGTCGACTCCCGGAGTGGCACCTGCTACGGGAGGCAACGACATACCTTTTCCGACAGATGGGCCGACCCGAGTTAGACCTATTTGCTTCGAAGACAGCACATGTAACGAAAAGATTCTGCTCACAAGATTACCAGGACAAGAGGGCAGAATTTCACAACGCGTTCAGTCGCCAGTGGAATTACTCACTGGCCTGGATATTCCCTCCTCCATGCTTAGTACCACAGGTACTAAATCACCTCAACAGCGCTTCAGGTCAGTTCATTCTCATAGTCCCACAATGGAAAAGAACGTTTTGGCGAGCAGACTTGATGAGGAGGGCACTCAAGGATCCACTTTTAATACCCAACCTCCTCAAAGTGCTCATAGACACGACAACCGGAGCCCCACCGCAGAATGTAGGGAACTTGATTTTGGAGGCTTGGGTGGTACGAGGTGGAAGGACTTTTTAAAGAATTGGTCGCAGAATGAAATAGAACTTCTTTCGAAGAGTTGGCGTCCTTCGACGCTAGCGGTTTATAAACCTGCTTGGAAACGCTGGCTAGTATGGTCCATGATAAATAAAGTTGACCCTACAAAGCCACATAGCTCAGACGTAGCCCGTTTTCTTGCTCACTTACATTTGAATGAAAAATTATCGCTAAAAACTATCATGCTTCATAAATCAGTCATTTCTACATTCTGCGAACCACATCTAAAACAGAAGCTCAGCTCAGATATAATAATCAAACAAGTAATTAAGTCTATCAGTTTGCAGGCACCAAAGAAATCCCAATGTCCAACATGGGATCCTCGACCCCTCACTTTATGGTTGATGAAAAATACACCATCTGAAATTACATTTTTTGAAGCAAATCGGCACTGCGCCACTATCCTTATGCTAGTTTCAGGTAGACGGGTGCACGACTTGACACTGTTGTGCATAGATCAGTACAATTTTTTTGATAATGGAGATCATATAATCTTTTGGCCGAAATTCGGTTCTAAAACAGATACAGCAAACCACCAACAATCTGGGTGGAAATTGATGAGAAATGCAGAATCGGACAACGTCTGTCCAGTTTTCTGGATAAGGAAAGTCTTGGAACTATCGAAGATCAAACGTGGCGCTCTGACAGAATTATTCCTCTCAACATCAGGATCCATAAAACCCGCTTCCAGAACTGTCATCGCAACTTGGATTAAAACAATATTTCGTGACGCGGGCGTTCAAGCCACTCCTGGAAGTTCAAGAGCAGCAGTGGCATCACTAAACTGGCTGCAGAATATGCCAATAGACGAGATTATGCAGAGAGGAAATTGGAAGCAGGCGAATACATTCTTACGATTCTATAAAAAAGAAGTAAAAAGTAATAATAAGGAATGTCAATCACTATCAAATTTTTTCTCTCCAATTTAATTTTAATTTAACAGTTAGAAGTTGTATGATTTTTTGTTTTGATATTTTGATTCAATTACATTAATTTACCAGAGCCATTAAAGGCTCATCAAGTAAAATTCTTAAGTGTATTTTGCTCTACAATTAAAATTTGTTTAATAATATATGTATTTTGAAATATATGTGTTTTTCAGTTAAGTATTTGAAATGCACCATCACCAGTCGAAAACAAACAGGTCTCATCTTCATCCCGGACGAGGCGAAGGAGCATAATAAAACAATTTTACCATACAATAAAATTGGTATTATGCTCCTGAAGCCTCGTCCGGGATATTTAAGGGCTGCCTGGTGAAGATGAGTCGCAATGAGGTAAACCGCGCGGGAGATACATAGATAAAACCTCTGTTTCCCGCGCAAACTGACTTGTGATGGTAGTGGTATAAACATAAATATTTACATTCATATTTTGTTATTCCATAAAACAGAAAGGAAGAGATTTTATAGTGTTCTAGGAGTAAAAGAGAAGGATATAGCAAACAAACGACGCTCTCTCATCTTCATCCCGGACGAGGCTTCAGGAGCATAATACCAATTTTATTGTATGGTAAAATTGTTTTAATATAAATATAGTATTTTATTAATAGAAGGCTCTATTTACCTTTTCAAATCGTTGCTATAATTTATGTTAATACATTTAGTGCTTTGCCAAGTTTATTTACTTAAAGATCAAGCTAAATCATTAACTATACTACATAATACATTATTTTTGAAGTCCTGACTCTCAAACTAGGTAAACTATATTTCATGAGTCAGTGTCTTAAATGAGGAAGTTGAAATAATAATGACAAAGCAGAACACAAAATGTCAATTTTGATAATTAACGATTAAAAATATTATTTTTTAGCTTAATACCAACACATAAACGGAAAAAAGCATAAGTGTGTGTGTTTTTATAAGTGAGAGGAATGAAGGACATTATCCAAATCTTTTCTATCCAGACCAAAAAGAAAATCAGCGGCTTTATTTTTAACTTAATAGTTACTTAGGTTTTTACATTCATGTTGTAGAGTCTAGAAGCCAAGTTATTTATACTGTCCTTGGGCGAAGCTCCTTCTAGTAGCTGGAACTGGATATCGAAACAGTGTTTTGTTAGAGGCGGATAATTTCGGAATAGTAAGGAGATACTGAGAAGATGCTTAGGAAATGAAATGCCAAATGTTTAGGTAAATTTCCTGGAAAATTAATGGCAGCTTGCCAAATGCCCTTGGCTTCCAGCCATATTTATATAGTTCACGAGTATTGTAGTTAAATATCTTTGTTATTAGTGAGTATGGTGTCTAGAGGAACAATGTCCAGCAGTGGACGTCGACAGGTTGATATTGTAGGGATGATTTGACAACTACCCTGGTTAGATAATTTTATCAGGATTATCATCTACTTTCTCCAAGTATGTACATCACATCAACATAAAGATGAATTTGCCAATTTGATAACATATGTGTTCATATTTTTGTAGGGTTCCTTTAAAACAGATATCAACACAGTAATGCTGTTATGTCTACCTGCTGGATAGCTCAAAATAAATCAATCATCCTACAAATAAACCACATAATAATAAAATAAATCTTTCTACATATGTGTATGTATGAAAACGCTTTATTGTACCAAAATTAACTACAAATAGGAACAAAACTGGATACAAAGGCTGTGTACATATATCCTCGTACATATACAACATACACTTGTCTAATCAAAACTATGATTTTCTCCTGTGATATGGGAATTAAACAAGGATAGGACGATTTACAAATATAACATCCATACTGGGACCAAACTGTCTGTCTCCCATGGGAATCAAACCACGACCTCTGGCGGTCGAGTCCAATGACCAAGCCACTAGACCAACGAGGAGGTCATAAAGAAGATTTAAGAATTTTATAAAGTAAACTTAAAGCACTACTATTGGAAACTTTTAACGCAACCAATGCTGTTATATTAATATTATTATTCCTGGCATGATGGATGACATGTTTATAATATCCTGACATTATTATATGATTAGATTAATTATCTAATTGATTTTAAAATATAATGACTCTAATGTCATTTAATGACTTTGAATGATTAATTATGATGTCATGTTTTTAATATTTGGGCCTGTGACATTAACTTAATTACTTAATTCTATATTTTGTTATATATATTACTTAATAATTTTAGTTTTAAAAATATATGTACATTGTGAAACTACAGTAAAATATTATAAAATAGTATAAATGTCGCTTTAAAGGCAAAATTGTTGAAGCGCCAATTTTACCAAAATATGTTATAATATGTACATATTAAATGGCGTAGAGAAATATGGCTTATTGGAAAATTAAAAAAAAAACTCATGTCAATTTGTTTTATCAAAATCGGATGTTTAGATAATAATAAAAATAAAAAAACTATTGTAAAATACTATTTGGTGGCTTCAGCAATTTGGCCTTTCTAGCGGCGATATGATATTGCACAAGGGAACGTTAAATACTAAATTAACTGATGGAAGCCTTGTGTATATAACGAAATAAATTAAGTATTCTTTGTTGGAATCTTTAGCTATTCAATGTTTACAGAGACCTCCCCTTTAGGTTGTATATTCTGTAGATAGACAGACCATATATTTTTAGTACTCCCGCCGCAAACTCTAGTCGCAGTACGTCCACTGCTGAACATAAGCCTCCCCAATAGCCACTTTCGGCGGGCTGTCCATTTATTCGGGGATTTGCCATAATGAAAACGCTTAGCAGGCGGATTGGTGATCCCAGTAATGATCTGGATCTGTACAAAGGAGATAATGGGGACCCAGTGAAGTTTGTTGCGCCGTTTCTTCTTCACAGCGCTAACACCTAGGAAGCGGTAGTCGATAAAAAAATGACGTGTATTAATGGACCAAGTGTACTCATATGCAATAAATGATTTTGACTTTGACTTTGAACGCTGCCCGTCCCTGGTGCCATCCCTTAGTCACCTTGACGACTCGGGACGATTGGGGGTGGCCCTATTGTAAGTCGGGAAGCACACGGCCATATTACGCAATAATCTTTGTGCTAAACTCCTACACATACAGGTTTATTATCAGTAGCGATTTTCCTTAAACTCACGAGGTTTCACAACCAGTTTTATACGATCATGAGATAAACAGTTATTTACTTCGCTTCGTGACCCAGTTTAAAATCACGCCACAACAAAAAAAATAACAACAAACAACGTTAGTCATTTAAATGGAGCAGATGTACGAAAACATTGTTAGTCATACAACATGTATATTATATTTATGGTCAACAAGTGCAAATGTGTGTAGCATAAAGTAGTTTTCCATATTTTTTAGATTATGGCCTTTTTTAAGTGTAATTTGTATCATGTTATACTAGCTGTGCCCGCAGCTCTGCTCGCGTGTTCAAAGAGAATATAACTAGCAAACGACGGGACTCCCATAGACAACTCTTGAAAAAAGCAACACATAATCCTTCTGGTTACGAAGACCACTGAGCCCTATAAAAATTCTGGGTTTCAGTGCTCTTCCTGATTTGGACGGATTAGGCCGCCATTAAAAACTCTGTCCGTTTCATACATCAGTTTTTTACTACTGAGTTGCGCCATTCTGCGCGTGGTTTTCAGAATTATGATGTTTCACTTCACTTTCCCCCACCCCTTCTTCCTTTTTCTCCCGCTCCCGCATTTACGCCCTTCCCCCTCCCCCATCCTACTCCAATTGCCACTACCACCGCAGTCCTACCTGACTCATCGCAATATAAAATTCCACCTTGAGTCAGTTTTTGAAAACTAAATTCGCATAACTTTTGAATGAGTAAGCCGATTGCGATGAAATAAAGACTAAATGTTACTGCAAATTAAACCTTACGTTTTTCCTCAAACCTCCATCACAATTGGTTCAGTAGTTTTTACGTGATGTCTGCACAAACAAACAGACATACATTAAAAAATCGAAAATGATCATAAAACATTCTGTTATTTATTTTTCATCCCCAAAATTATATACTTTTGCAAATACTCGTATTTTCAATGTACAGACACGCGAATTAACTTTTTTTAGTTTCCAAATAAAATGTAAATGTTTTTTTATGCCTGCAATAAAACATTTATTGTTATTGAATGAAAGTTCATGTAAGAATTTTCCTCTTCCCGAATTGGTTTGGTGACGCATGCGCACCAAGTCGAGTGGACAATAACACCGTGTTGTAAACTCTCGATCTCGATGGAAGCGCGTGCGCATCGCAATGAGTGTTCATTGGCGGGCTACTCAAGTCAATTTGTTTATTTAGGGTTGTCGTTTTAGACATTCGCCGTATCAAAAACATCATTTTCAGTTTATTTCATCCTTAACAATAATGCATGTGTTGCACATTAAAAATAGTATTATAAACTAGCCGCGCCCGCGGCTCCGCTCGTGGACTACACAATAATTTTTTTATCTCACTCTCAATCTAACTCCCACTTTGAGTACGACTCCGGCCCCGACGCCCACGCCCGCACCCGCACCGGCACTGCACCACTCCCACGCTCATCGCAAACTGAATTGCATCAAATACACATATAATTATACTTCTTTGTTATAGACATAATTTACAAACCTATCTACTAATGTATTTGAAAACTAAAAAATCCCATAACTTTTGACTGAGTAAGCCGATTGCGATGAAATAAAGACTAAATGTTACTCCGAGTTAAGCTCTATGTTTCTGTAAAAAGTCCATCAAAATCGGTTCCGTAGTTTTTACGTGATGCGTGCACAAACGAACAGATAAATTAGTCAAGTAACCCACGCGATATGACGAACTAAACCGTTTTGTTTAGGTTCCGTCCATTATTGATAACTAGCTGTCGCCGCGTCTCGTAGACTACAGAATCCGCTCCCGTTCCCACTTCCATTCCCACTCAGAATTCCACTCCCAATCCCAAATATAGCATATGTTACTCAGGGATAATGTAGCATTCTAATGGTGAAAGAACTTTTGAAATCGGTCCAGTAGTTTTTGAGTTTATTCGTTACAAACACACAAATCTTTCCTGTTTATAATATTAGTGTAGATAAGTCAATGATATGATATGATTTGATAACCCTAAGCATAGCCAATTGACTGGACGCCTGTTTGTTGTCAACCGGACGTGACGTAAGCCCTGCACACTGACCTTTACAATACAATATAGTTTATTATTGCACAAATAAAAGAGCTAGAATAAAGTACGGAGACATATTTGACGACCTCCGTGGCGGAACGGGTAGCTCTCGGCCTGCCACGCCGGAGGTTGCGGGTTCGACTCATGGGCAAATATTCCTATGATGAATATGAATGTTTGTACCCAAGTCTTGAATGTTTATATATTTATTTAAGTATGTCTATCCGTTATCTAGTAACCATACCACAGACTCTGCCTAGTTTGGGACTGGATAACTGGTGTGAATGTCTGAGATATCTATTTATTTATTACTATTACTTATTCTGTGCCCAAAGGCATTTTTTTTTCACGCGGGTCTATGCCTATCTACTACTACAAGCACGACATAACCGACTCTGGGGACGAGTCGGTTATGTCGGGCTTGCACCGACTAATACCCCGCGGTGGCCGTCTCCGACGCACAGATGAAAGAGGGAACCCGGGAGATCCCATTGGGCTTGCATCCGGGTGTCCCTCCGTGCGCCCCGCCTTGGTCCCTCCCCCCCGCGGTGCCTGCGACAGCAACGAGGCCACCCCGTTGTTGCCGCCCTCTCCGGGGACGCGTAGGATGTAATGGGTGCACAGAGCCCCCACTCCGCGCACCCGATGACCCCACAGAGCAGAATGTTTATCTTGTCCCAGTTACAGGGTAAAGAACAGCTCAAAAAGTACGTTGAAGTGGCAGTGGGCTGTCACATCGGTCGGAGAACCGATTACCGCTGCCTGGGGTAAACGAGTTCTCGAGTGGAGACCGCGACTGGGCAGGCGTAGTGTGGGGGTGGGATGTGCGTCTGGCTAGATGGAGCGACGATCTGCGTGGAGCGATCGGGATCGGGTTCAGAGGCGCGCCTTGGGAGAGGCCTACGTCCAGCAGTGTGCTCTTGCAGACTGATGATTTCAACTCATCATAGTCTTCACCTGTGGAGAAAAGAAACGTCTTACAGTGATGTTACCTATTCAAAGGACGTCCTAGGAATCTAGTCGTTTGAGTATTTTAAGATGCGTCTTTCCGTGTGTGTCGTTAAGGCTACTAAGGGATTGCACCAGGGACGGGCAGCAGCGTTCTATTGTGTATATTAACATCATTACTGCGTTGACCAATCCGCCTGCCGAGCGTGGTGGTTATGGACAGCCCACCAAAAGTGGTATTCTGTAATTAACATAACCAGATACTTTAGTAAAAATTCTTAGTTTATTCATTTGTCCCAGTGGAAGTTTTTTCCTGGTATAAACTCCCACAGTCCACTTAATTTATTTTCTCTGTTATTTTCCTTATGTGTGATCGCCAATAAGAAAACATTCTAGGGTTTGTCCGCGTGTCGCTGGTTTTCAATCAACATAGTATTCTTTCTCGTGTTTCAGTTGACAGTTCTTGATGTCTGTAAGTCGTAAACAGGGATCGGAATATGGTAGTATTATGTATGTACTTGCGATGAAAATATGGCACGGGAGATTAATTTGAACGTTCCTTTTCACGAGACTTTATTAGCTGTTTTAATTAAAATCCCGGGATTCTTTGTAATAATAATTAGAAAGTATATTATATCCAATTTAGAAAAGAAAATTGCATATTATTTGTATTTTATTTTACTGGTAGGCGGAAAGCGGACGAGGAATTATAGATTACTAGCTGTTGCCCGCGACGTCGTCCGCGTGGGCACCTTAACATCACAAATTATTATGTATTTCCCGTAGGAATGGGATGTTTTTTCGGGATAAAAACTATCCTATGTCCTATTCCAGGACCTAACTTATATGTGTGCTAAGTTTCATTCCGATCCGTCCAGTGATTGAAGCGTGATTGAGTAACAAACATCCAAATATCGAAACTTTCGCATTTATAATATTAGTAGGACTAGCTATTGCCCGCGACTTTGACCACGTAGGTTTTGATATTTACACATCTTGAATTTAAAAATAGATATAATTTTCGTAATCAACATTGAGATGTTTTTTCGGGATAAAAACTATCCTATATCCTATTCCAGGACTTAAACTATATGTGTGTCCTTATTCGTCCAAGTGGTTGAAGCGTGACTGAGTAAGAAACATCCAAACGTTCGCATTTATAATATTAGTGGGATGGGATTAATTAAAAGATATGGAATATCCATATTTATATGAGCTTATACATGAATTATAAACAAATGATGATTTTTTTTAAACTAATTCTCGGAGAAAACTCGGAATATCAATATTTAGATACGTAATCATTTTAAAAAAATGCAACAATACAGATTTTAAATAATCCATTGCGGTGCAACCACTTCTTATGATATAGATAGACGAAACAGGCATCCCCCTCTATAGCATTCCCTTTCATTCAGTCATCGGTCGTCCCATGCCGTCCATTATATCTACCACATCAGTCGAGATAGAAAGAGTCGTCGTGGAAATAAGTAAGTAACTCCAACAAACCTACAGGCAAAATGACTTGGAATTTCTTAACATATTTTGGCGGTTAATGGTTTCGCTAATTATAATTAGATAGATATCGATTTATCATTTGTATGAGTGTGTGTGTGAGACCGAGAACAAGGTCAGTTTAATCTACTTATCATCGGGTATAAAGCGTTATGTACGAACATGCGGTATCAAATTGACAATTATAACACAGTAAGTAATGTAGTGGAATAATTGACGTGGAGCAGGCGTAGTCAATGTTCTAAATTAGGGACATGATTCGGTAAAAACATATATATATATATATACTTAATTTATTGAAAGTAGCACAAGCTTAGAATTTACCCTCATCACCAACCTGTCGACCATTCCATGACAGGGTGAAGCTCCTCTTATTAGCAGAAAATTCTAAGTGCGGTCAATATTTGTCACCTGTCGACCACGCACGCTTCACGGAGTGTTAACCAGAAACTGTTTTTTTTTTATTATTCAACAAAGTTTTACAATATATAATTTACAGTAATGTAAACAGAAATGGAAGCCCATTTGTATGTGAACAGCGCGCTCACGTGATCAGTACATTAGTCTACACCCAGCGACAAGAAGTGCTTGTGCAGTTCCTGCTTTAGTAATCCACCTGATGCAATGTATTTTAAATCGGATGGCAGAGAATTCCAAGTATTAGCCATAACATAACCGCTGGTACGCTCGCCGTAACAGTTGACACATCTTGGAACATTTATTCTCTTGTTTGCCATTGAATATTGTATTTTAGTTACATTAATAATAATAATAAATATGTCAGACATTCACACCAATTATCCAGTCCCGAACTAGGCAGAGCCTGTGGTATGGTTACTAGATAACGGATAGACATACTTAAATAAATATATAAACATCCAAGACTTGGGTACAAACATTCATATTTATCATACGAACATTTGTCCCTAGCGGGATTCGAACCCGCAACCTCCGGCGTGGCAGTCCGAGAGCTACCCGTTCCGCCACGGAGGTCGTCATTAATATTATTTCTGATATAGTCTTTATGATATTTCTCTAAAAGTAGCAAGTATTTAGTTTTGTGCTGGATCGGGAGAACCTTGCAAAACTTAAAGACTTCATCCTCATTGAGTTTTAATTTTCCTTTAATTTTGACAGGCATTATTGTTTTTAATATTCTTAACTGAAGTTGGTATATATCATCTAAGTAAGTTTTAAACGTTCTTCCATATGAGTTCAGTCCGGAGGTCAGTGTTGTCTTAGTCAGTTGCTCGTGCCTAGTGTCTGCCACTACTGTGGTGAAAGAACCAGGCAGTATTTGGTACCCAACATTGTTAACACTATCCCACTAGGTATCAGAAGTGTAAAGCTCCGATGAATAGGATGTGATATAATAGAAACTCCGGTTGGTCAAACTTAATATATTGGAACACAATTAATACACGTCCTCTCGACAATAATTAGAGCCAGGACTGCGAGACGGACGCGCTATGCTCTCGCGCGCGCTCCCGTCTCACCCCGCTACTTTAGGGTATCGTTACAGAAGCGATTTAATTACCAAAAACACATTCAAAATTAAATATCTAGTAAACTCATTAACGTAACCTCAATATTTATTTGCTAATATCAAAATTAAAACTTTGTAATTTGCTTTGCTATTCACCGTAGGTGCGTAGTGATATTAAGTATTCTCTGCCAGAGATGTGTATAATATATTGTGCCGTGTGGTTTCCGGTAGAGTAGAATGGACCACTCCAACTCTTCCCGTGGATGTCGTACAAGGCGACTAAGGGAATACATTATAAAACATCAATCAGGCCTCCCCAACCCGACTAGCCAGCGCGGGGAGTGTAGGCCAAATCCTCCGTCTGTCTCCGGCAGATGAGAGAGGGTTGTGCTCCTGCAGTGGATACAAAAATAATCTGATGATGATGTGTATAAAGTAAGAGAGCAATTTCTACCAATAAACTGTATTAAATAGTTTGGCGGAGTTATTGTATATATTTTTGGAGAGATTAATAAATAAATGTTTTTTTCTGTAATTTGCTTATTTACAAAACACAAAACAATGAGGTCTCGGTCTCCACTTCAAAACTCGTCTGCACCAGTGAAATGTTCGGGTCTTCTACAGTTGTGGCTTACCTAGACTTCAGCATACTAATTTAATCGGATATATTTCGTCGGTCTTCGTCAGAACTCATTAAACCAGCGGCATGATAAAACAAAACGAAAGTGTATATGATCAATGTTTGTTCAGACGAATCGTCTTGACTTGCCAAGTCGCTCGTGCCGGTAAACGTCGAACCTTATACGAAACCGACTGAGTCTGGACTCTTCAAAAGGCGGCAATACACATAGCAAAAATTACCGAACATTTGCGAAACGTGCCAAATCTGGATGGTCATACGGGATTATATTTTTCTATGTAGTCTTACTCAGACTAGTATTACCATTCAGATTTGGTCTGTTTCGCTTATGTGGCGATGTGTATTGCTTCCTTTAGACAAGTCTAGACTTAGTCGGTGTCGCACAAGGTTCGGCAAATAATATTAAGCAAGCATTAAAATTAAAAAATAAACAATAGAGAGACATTTTCCGTTCCGCAAAGGTATCATTGATTGCAACATCTGTTCCATCTGTTCACATGTTTGAATGAGTAATTGCTACTTACAGAACAGGAATCCTAGGAGCCAGGCTACTGCTTTTAATAATATATCTATCTATATTTCATTCCAGATTAATAGTCCTATGAAAACCAACGCTATTTACGTCTCGGTAACATATACATGAAAGGGTCACCAGCAGCAAAAACAGGTTTAGGTTTACCATGTAAACTTTGCAGTCCACTTAGGAACACCATCTATTGTGTATTTTGTTTTCGAGACGCAAATGCGTTTGTTTTCATAGGACTATTAATCTGGAATGAAATATATACGTGTGTTAAGTGGCGATACATAGTCTCTGCCTACCCCTCACGGACCAAGGCGTGAGCATTATATATGTATAACTATAGGGACGCAATTTAACTTGAACCAATAAAGTTATTTCACTTCGTGTTCCCTAGCAGCCGTCTTGT
Organism: Esperia sulphurella; assembly: GCA_947086405.1. NCBI lineage: Eukaryota > Metazoa > Arthropoda > Insecta > Lepidoptera > Oecophoridae > Esperia > Esperia sulphurella. The sequence goes on from OX352285.1 coordinate 5,231,674, forward strand.
AGAATGCGGGCCTTGGTATACGGCCCCCGGCCGTTGGTCACGCCTGCCAGATTTGAGTCACGCACGACGCACTGTCGCAAGCAAGGCCAATTCGCAGAACTTATCTTTTTTTATTAGAGTAGAGCGATTTGTTAATTGCCGCCGCCGTCGTCGCCTTGTATCAGATGTTGACACATACACTCCAAGCCTAATGTTTAGACTACGAAGAGGGGGGCGGACCGTGCAGTCTACAAAGGGGGCGTCCATTAATATTAGAGCTCAGATTGGGGGAAGGCGCCCACGGGGGGAGGGAAGTCAATAAAATCTTTGCTGCGATCACTATTCCGCCTGCCAAGCGTTGTGATTGTGGCAAATCCCCTAAAATCCCCAGCGTTGTAATTATGGCGCAGCCCACCGAAAGTGGCTTTCTATTGGGGGGGGGGGGGGGGGGGGGTTTATGTCCAGCAGTAGACCATTAGACCGTCTGGCCAGCCGGGGAGTGTAGGCCAAATCCTCCGTCTGTCTCCGGCAGATGAGAGAGGGTTGTGCTCCTGCAGTGGAGACAAAAATAACCTGATGATATATAAAATAATGTTCAGCAGTAGACGTATTTCGGCTGATGATATTATAATTGATTCCAACTTGGCCCCTCGCGGTTTTCTCAATACTAATAAATCTAGCTGTCGGATATATATGACCAATTTGGAATTCAAATTGTAAAACATTTAAACTGATTCACTTCAACCGATTTCTAGAAAACCCTAATTATGCATCTTCTGGGTAAGCGCGCTTCACCTTCAGGCCCCATCGTCACTTACCATCAGGTGAGATTGAGGTCAAGCTTAAACCCAAGAGGAATAAAAAAAAATTTATAACTTGGTAGTACTGAACACCGCTTATTTCAATTTTGCCAGACCAATGGACACTGCTAAGATAATAACGCTATGAGATTTTTTTTGCAATCGTAACTAATACGTTACAAGTTACAAGTTATCCTTAATTGATTTCCAGCGCAACCGGTGTTTTTTGCTAACCTTGACATTACATAATGCTACTATTACTTATGTGTCATCATCATCATCATCAGGTTATTTTTGTCTCCACTGCAGGTGCACAACCCTCTCTCATCTGCCGGAGACAGACGGAGGATTTGGCCTACACTTCCCGCGCTGGCCAGACGGGTTGGGGAGGCCTGATTGATGTTTTATAATGTATTCCCTCAGTCGCCTTGTACGACATCCACGGGAAGAGTTGGAGTGGTCCTATTCTACTCTACCGGAAACCAGACTTATGTATGCACAATATCATTGTCATTTGATAGGATAGTGGACGTCATCATGTCTTGTCATGTGCTTGTATAATTGTTTTTTTAATTTCATTTCATACATAACTTAAAGAAGATGTAGTAACGAAGGTAGAGAAGGGTATGTTGCGTTGGTTTGGACATTTAGAGCGTATGGGTGAAAGAAGAGTGACGAATGTAATATACAGTGCGAATGTGGAAGGAACTACAGCTAGAGGTCGTCCTAGGAGGACGTTCAAGGATCAAATTAGTAACGTCCTCAAAAAGGCTGGGGTCCGCAGTAAAGAATAAAAGGAGGTGCATGAAAAGGTTGATGAATGTGAGTGAGGCTAGTGAGGTGTGTCAGGATCGCGCAAAGTGGCGATCCAGCGTCTCTGCATACCCCTCTGGGACTAAGGCGTGAGCATTATGTATGTATGTATGTGTAGATAACATACATAATGCTTACGCCTTGGTCACAGAGGGGTAGGGCAGAGACGATGTATCGCCATTTTGCGCCATCTAATGCCGCAGAGCGACTTTCCTTCGCCCGCTTTTCGCTCCGTGATACCCCTTGACGCGATGTGCTGCGAACAACTTCACAGCCTCCGTGTTGAGCTACGACGATTATCTAGGGAAATAGTTATTTCAGTTTTACGTAAATTTCCGTAAACATTGCACTCAAAATCTATTTCAGTAATTGTCTGCTTGTCTGTCATTAGTCATTACATCAATCATCATTAGATCGGTAGTCGTTTGAAACAAGTGGGTGCGTCCTGTACGCCATTGCCAAGTAGATTACGAATGCGTTCTCAACTCGAGGTGCAATTACCAATTGCTATCTTAAGGGGCCAGGAAGACCTGGCGACACCTCGACCCTTCAGGATCTTTTGTGCCAAACCCCTGTCCACCAACAGTACCCCAAGCCGATTTGGTGAACTTCACATACACCTTAGAATTTGGCTTAGATGCAGGTTTCCTGATGATGTTTTCTCAACCGAAAGCCCTGTGGTATTTATTATAAATGCCCAACTAGCACACTGGCAATATTGCAGCTATTTTATAGCTTCATAGGCATATAGTGGGGGTATATCGGTGTTTCGTAGTATCCGGCTTCGTCCGGAATCCGGTCCGGAAGTTCATAATTATGAAGAGTTTTTCCAGAACTCATTGACATAATTAGATTCCAATGTATGCATTATATTTTCACATTTTTAATTTCTTTTGTAATCTTGATGTTCTGACCTGTAACAAAAGTTATAAATAAATATATGTCTACGTCCATAGCAACATGCCAAGATAACAGTAACGTGATTAAAACCACAGATTCAGGTTACCGACCCTGAGAAGCCTGATACAAACTGCACGTGCAACTCCTCCTTTGTGGTTTGTGGTTTATCTGTTCGCCGCACATCACACATGACTTAGTTAACACCACGTAGGCGCTACAATGATGTAGAATCAGGGTTGCCCGCGGTCTCCACTCCAGAACTCGTCCGCCCACTGCCACTTCATCTTACTAATTCTTTCGGCTATGTCGGCCATCTTCGTTCTTCGTCAGATTTCTTCATTACCAATCATGTCCTTCAAAGAAACCCCGTGCATAGCCCTCTCCATAGCTCACTAAGGGACTTGAGACTTGTGGATCAGGGTCCACGTCTCCGTTTGATTGATCTCATTAAAGTCTGTAACCATTGTCAAGCAATTTTGTCTATGTCCCGCTTTTTCATTTAAGTCCCGATATTTGGAAAAACGGACCTAGAAACGCTACTTAAGATGTTCGCCCATTTTGTGTGGCGTTTGTACTATTTACGAGTACTTGTATCATTCATTACTTCCATAGCAAATTGGTGACGAAACAACTAGTACTTATCCTCATTAAACCAACGTAAAACAATAGGGAGTGAAGCCGTTTGAAGTCAGTCAAGTGTCACGAATAACCTTAGGTTTTAGGGTTCCGTAGAAAAGTACTAAAATGTAGTTTCATGTCAGATGAGAAAAGAAATGGGGTTTAATATGAATTGTAGCTATAATGGTTTCAATTTCCATAAAAAAAATTTATATCTGAAAAATGTAGGAATTCAAATTTTTTTTAAATGAAATCTAATCAGTCTTCTCGGGGTTTTTGCGGCTAATTAATTATTCTATGCTATTAAATATCTCCGACGTTAGGTCGGTAGTTTTGCGTTTAGATATTGCTTACGTTTACTTCAGATGTAATAAAATCTTTATTTTAAAATTTTTCACTTTGTACCGCTTAATAGTAAATTAATATATATATGTGTAAAGCAGTTTCGGTATATAGTTATTATGTAGTATATTAAGCACTTTTGCCACCTCGCTCTCAGTGCCTTGCCTCACACCCTGTAAGGTTGGCTGGAAGAGGTCTCTTTTAGAGATAAGCTCGCCTTTGTTCACAAAATTTGTAACTGTATTTAGTTTTAAAATTTGTGCAATAAAAACTATTAATTAATTTGCGTGCGCCTGGACTGCTTCTACGCGACGCAGCGCGCGCGCGCCAGCCCCATCAGCATACTGCACCTGGTGGCGAGCAGACTCGACTGCCCGTACATCCGGAGGCGCTGCCACTTGCTCGTGCGCACACCTACATGACTAATATTGGCATTTTTATACTTTGACATTAACATAGTTTTAAGTTGAATATTGGGCCCGATTCTGAAGGCACACATTTAAAATTTGACAGCGCTAAAATTGGTTTCGTCTTTATCTTCATAATACTGTGTGACAAGGATAGCAACAGTTTTAGTGCTGTCAAATTTTAACGTTGTGCCTTCAGAATCGAGCCCAATAACAATTTATGGATCATTGCTTTCCGAAATAAAAACTTTCATTTCATTAAAATAAATAATAAATATATCAGACATTCACACCAATTATCCAGTCCCAATCTAGGCAGAGCCTGATATTAACTATTAATAAACTACTGGAATTGCTCTATATAATGTATAACTTTTATTCGCATTCACCTGTTTAATTGATCGACACTGAGCCTGCCATTCGTGTTTGTCGACAAAATTCTCTACATTGTCAAAAATAAACTTTCTGTGGATCATAATTTTCATCATGGCTAGGCCTTTGAGGCGACTAGCTGTCATAGTGCTCCACTGCGCCGCGTGACACCTTCCTTTTTTTTAATTTCTACCTGAGTTTATCCGATTTTTCTGTCCCCCTTGGCGATATAGTGCTCACGCCCTGATACCATAAGGACAGGCAGAGACGATGTATTACCACTTTGCGCAATATAATGTCGCTAAGCGACTTTCCTACGCCCGCTATTCGCCCCGTGATACCCATTGACGTAATGTTTAAAAAAAAATTATTGCGATATTCAGATAAGATAAGATAAGATTTATTGTTGAAATTGTGGTTTACAAATGTAGGTCTTACAAAAAATAAATAAATCCTCACAATCTACCCTTTGGGGCATACAATAATTAAAAGTACTATAACATTTATTCTACGTTTCAATATTTAAAATTACAATTTTATACAATATAAGTTATTTAAAATTAATCAATATGTCAAATTTTAATTTATTAATTGTAAGTCAAAAAAGTACATTATAAAACGTCAATCAGGCCTCCCCAACCCGCCTGGCCAGCGCGGAGAGTGTAGGCCAAATCCTCCGTCTGTCTCCGGCAGATGAGAGAGGGTTGTGCTCCTGCAGTGGAGACAAAAATAACCTGATGATGATGAAGTCAAAAAAATCTTTTAAGTCATAAAAACACCTACTCATCAGCAATTTTTTTTAGTGCTTTGCCAAAATGTTTACCGTCCACCCTAAGAATGTCATCAGGAATGTGGTTATACACTCGGATGGCTGTGAAGTAGGCGCTCCTATAGCACATGTCTGAAGTATACTATACTATACATACTATACATGTGTGTAGTGAAGTAAGTGATACATCAGGAAGTGATACATTTGTATAATGTGCTCTGTGATCTCATTCCGTTTCAACCCTGTCTCAGAAGTTATCTCCAAAGCTCGTTGAGAGAATTTGAGCTTGGATTACTCTCATCATCAGCCTATCAGCAGCCTATCGACGTCCTTTGTGGGATATATCTCGCCTGACTCACGCCAGTGGCCACATTACCGGTACAGAACCCCCAGAAAATAAACCACTCTAAGCGTGTAATTGAGAGCGTAGTGAATCGATCTCCACAGCGGATGGAGGCAGCGTCGCATTTTAACATTTTATGCGACATTAAACTGCGTACTTTGAAATGGTTTATGTCGCTTAATAAATTATTCTAATGAGTATAGCACGTGATGTGTAAACAACAGCTCAGCACGGGTGACATGATATGGGAAAAGTATTGTATTTTAAGTATTTCGACAAGCCTCGATAAAATAACAGAAAAAAAAAAAGTATTTCGACGTTCAGATCATAAATTAAGGGGCGTAACTAACTGCCTGCTTGGTCATTGGAGTTAAGCGCCAGAGAGACAGACAACTTTGTACAATTTGGTCCCTGGTTTGTTTATGAATTTAGTTATTTGTATCTGTGAATTGTCCTATCCTTATCCAATTTCTATAACACAGGAGAAAATTTTAGTTAGAGTTTAGTTAGACGAATGTGTTGCCTGCTATACTAGCTATTGCCCGCGACTTCGTCCATGTGGAAAAACTTAACATTACAAATTATTAAATATTTCCCGTAGGAATAAGTTTTGTCGGGATGTTTATTTTTTATTTTATTTTATTCAGAAAACTTACAGCTATTTAAAAAAGATAATATTACAATTATATAAAGCTATTAGCCATTAACTGGTTCCAACAAAACTATCCTATTCCAGGACCTAACCTATGTGTCCCAAGTTTCATCACGATCCGTCCAGTAGTTGAAGCGTGATTGAGTAACAAACATTCAAATATTCAAACTTTCGCATTTATAATATTAGTAGGAAGGATGTATTTATTTGTACAATTTTTAGATGAGACCATTTCTAAGAAAAATCATGGTATACAGAGTTGTATATTCAATGTCGCACTTTAGTTTCTAATTTCAAAATGTCGTCATAAGGATATCACTACATGTTTACAATAGTCGGTATTCACTCATTATTACTACCTAATTAGATTACATCGATCAATCAAGTGTAGGTAGGTACATAACAATTGCCCTCGTCTCCCCGACCCAACCCACCCAATATACCCGCAAAAATCAGACAGAAACGAAGGCAATCCTTAAGTGATATATATATGAGTTACCTATAATGTCTGCCCATATCAGAAAGTAATAATAAGAAATTAAGTAAGTATTTTTCATTGTTCCAGATTCACTAAGCATCAGCCAAGCAGAAGACTGAATTATACACGCTACATAGCTATGTAGATTACTTTTTTACCCCGAAACAAATTGACACATTCCAAAAAGGAACATGATCCATTGACAAGAAGGGTCCAAGAGACGATGCGCCATCTTGAATTCGCGCGCCATTTTATTTTCGGGCGCCATATTGTATTGAGCCGCCATTTTGTATAGCGTTGGGACAAGATGGCGTCGCCCGCTGTGCGGTCGGTGCTAGAGGAGAAGGGGGAGGGGGACGAGGCTGAACAGAGGCTTTTGGAGAGAAATGAGGTGCTGATAGTGCCGGCCGTAAAGGAGGAAGACGGGCTGGTCTCCGTCAAGTCTTCAAAGAAAGGTAAGGAATTTTTTTTGTTTGCATATTTATTAACTTAGAAATATGCGACGGAGATTTATTGAAGTACTATAACCTTATTATCTAATAAATAAAATTGTAAACTTCGCGTGTCTGTACATTGAAGATATTTGCAAATAAAAATATGTGGGTCTAAGGATAAGTAAATAAATAAGTATATAACACATTAAGTTTATTTTCGAATTTTTTCCTGTTTGTTTGTCTGTTTTGGGGGATGTGGTGGAAGTGGGCGCGGGAGAAAAGGGAAAGGGGAGGGAAAAAGCGATTAATACTAAGTAAATTTAAAAAATAAATGCCTTAGTCCACGCGAGCGTGGCACACCTAGTTTTAATAATGTTCCGATTTTTTTTATCTTGAAAACGGTTCAATGATCCTTCATATTTATGTCAAATACCATAAAAAACAATGAACCGTTTTCAGGAGAAAAAAAAAACAGAAAACTATTAAAAATAATTATTTAGTCTGGTGAAAAGTGGCATTTTGTAAGTTATATCAGACAACGATCTCTATGTACTACTAGATGGAGCGTTCCAAACAATCGCTCTGTTCCACGCAAGTAGCCGCAACTCGTTCACATTCACAATGAAACTTGTGCAGTTACTACGCAGAACATTTAATTATGACGCTACGGTTAATGTCAATATTTAGTAAATAAATAAATGTTCTGCGTAGTAACTGCACAAGTTTCAAAGTGAATATGAAAGAGTTGTGGCTACTTGCGTGGAACAGAGCGATTGTTTGGAACGCTCCATCTAGTAGTACATAGAGATCGTTGTATTCAGATACAATTTTCTATGGAGATAAACAAACCACTAATGGGACAGAACAGTAAGTCAGGCCTTCAAATAAATGATCATTTTATGAATCCACACTGTGTGTTACTTATTTTGCTTCAGTTCATTATGCATAACGATTGTTACGATCATTAACTCATAATTAATTTGTCTTACACTTTTTCCATTTGCGTTTGACGTTAGCTATTTATCTCTATAATCTATGATAACCAGTGAAGAGATGTGCAAATACCGACAATAGTAATTCTATTCAATCAGCTCATTGATTGACTCAATTCAATGATTCGATTTTAAAGATTTTGATTACTTGTCTATTTAAACATGTATTGTAAACATACTGTATTTATTTATTTAGTTGTTGGTTTTTTTTAAGAAAGAAACTTGATTTTGTATTATTATCTACAGTTACGATCCATCATCCTCACTCAGCTTTGACTCAAGACTCAAATGAATCTGTTCCGATTGAAGTTTCCCATCTCTAATTAGTCTATATTGTTTTTGGAAAACTGTTAAACGCCATATTTGACAGTTAAAATTGACTCCAGAGAAAATTGAATACGAATGGTGTTATACACAGAATTGAATTGAGGTTGGGTGTAGAAGCTCGTGGTATGCTGGTCGCTCAAATTAGATAATTCGATACCGGAAATATTACAGTAAAGGACAAATAAAAAATTTTGAGGAGAGACAGAAAACTGTTTTTGTTTATTAAGTTGAATAACTTTTTGTTTTTGATATTTTTGATGATAAGTGATAATCCGAGTAAAGTCTCACATTTTCTAGATTTTTAATGATATAAACTCACATATAAGCTTATTCTGAATTTAACAATATAGGTTATATTATATACACAACTTACCTTTGACATTTCATGCATTACGCTAATTCATATTTCAAAAATCGATTTCTATAAGATTTCTCTTGTAATAAATTTATACTTACAGTGAATATATCACAAGCTTCACTTTCATATCTTTTATTTTTTTAAACACTAGCTGTTGCCCGCGACGTCGTCCGCGTGGACAACTTAACATCACAAATTATTATGTATTTCCCGTAGGAATGGGATGTTTTTTCGGGATAAAAAGTATCTTATGTCCTATTCCAGGACCTAAGCTGTATGTGTGCCAAGTTTCATTACGATCCGTCCAGTGGTTGAAGCGTGATTGAGTAACAAACATCCAAACATCCAAATATCTAAATATCCAAACTTTCGCATTTATAATATTAGTAGGATTGTAGGATAGGATACATACATGTACATTATAACATTTATAACCTTTTAAGTATCCGACATCAGACTAGGCAGTATGGTCTTAAATACCCTTGTCTTTTCTAATATATTTTTTTGTAATAGATGGGTATTTACGAAAATGTTGCAGCTTGGTCAGACATTTTATTTCATTCCTTCATTCAGTTTTTTTCCGCATCATAGTCATAAGTTGAGCTTAAGCGTTTCAGCTTTTTGTGGAACCTGGAAATACTGTTCTTATTTTTACTTTTAAAAACTATAGTGTTTTGAACAAAAATGCCGAAGCCCAGGTACATACGAGTAAAGAGACGCTGTAAGTTTTTTCTTTTTAATAATACCATGTGTCACGCCATATAAAGGACAGTACTGGCTACCAATTCGGTAGCAGGCATTTTAGATAGCGATTCAATTTTGGAATTAAGCATTATTATAATCTATACTAACATTATAAAGAGGTAACGTTTGTGAGTTTGTAGCGGGTAATCTCTGGATCTGCTGAACCGATTTTGAACATTCTTTTACCAATAGAAAGCCACGTTATTTGTGAGTGTCATAGGTTATATATATTATTAACCCGAAAAATGAAAAGACTTTCGTGGTAGTCGGAAAATGTTTACCACCTAACGAAGTGGGCACGGGTCGGATAGTCCATTATAATAATGCTTAATATTGTTCGGCGATGTTTGTTCGCAACAAGTGGTATCACGGGGCGAAAAGTGGACGATGGAAAGTTGCTTTGCGACGGTTGTCAGGATTGCGCAAATTGGGGATACATCGTCTCTGCCCACCCCTTCTGGGACGAAGGCGTGAGCATTATGTATAATCCGTTAGCACTATTCTAAGTTTTAATATAACTGGCGCGGTAATGAACGTATAGAACATATTGTTTATATTGATCCATAACCACATAATTATGGTAAACGAAACGCAATTTTATTTTCACAGTATAAGGTTTAATTATCATCAGCCGAAATACGTCCACTGCTGAACATAAGCCTCCCTAACAGAATGCCTCGTTTGGTGCGCTGTCTGAAGCACTTGGCATAATTACCACGCTTGGCAGGCGGATTGGTGATCGCAGTAATTCCTTATTCGCCTCAGGGTGTCAGCGACACCCACGGAAAGATTTGGGGTGGCCCTATTCAAAGCCGGGAACCACACGGCTAGGTTTCAATGCGCAAGATTTTATGTTTAAGTTTTAATTCCACAAAATGCTCGATATAAGTAGGAGGTTATGGATCGATTTGTTTAGGATATATTATCAGACATACATATCTATATATAAATCCCTTCCGTTTACATGTTTAAAGATTATGTTGTGTCTATCTCGTTGAATGGAATAACAAACAGCCATCCAGAAAAACAAAAAGCCAGACAAAATAGAAACTGTAATATTCTTCCTGATTGTTTTCTGTACACGGGATCGCCGACTCGACCCGGATGGAAGACGCCATAGCGTTTTCCTAATTATGACAAACATCCTGTCATGTCATTAAGGGAGGGGGGGAGGCACACACACACACTTATGCATACATTCGTAATTCACCCCTCTTCACCTATCCACACATTCACCTCTCGTACACATAGACACATTTTGATACGGCTCCTGACCGGCAGCCAGAAGTTGACCTTTGGCAGAGGGGAACGCTTGTATATGGCGACTCCCCTCCAGTGTTGCTTTGGTTATATCTTCATCATGTCAGCCCTTAGACGTCCACTGCTGGACATAGGCCTTCTGAACGCCACCGCACCCGGTCCTCCGCCCTCCGCATCCAGCCGCATCCGGCCAAATTCTTCAGGCGTGCCGTTCCGCGGTCTCCACTCCAGAACTCGTCTGCCCCAACGTCTGTAGGTTCTGCGGCATATGTGGCCCGCCTACTGCCACTTCAGATTGCTAATCCTTTCGGCACTGAAGTTTATATTTGCTTGTTATATCTCTAGATCTACCAAACAGATTTTACTTTTCTTTGTTTCATGTATACTATATATATTCTTTTATTTGGCCCTCCCAACCTCGCTGTTATACGGGCCAATCCATTACAAATAGATTCGTCATCTCAGTGTTGACGTTTCTCCCTTCTGCGGTGTGACACCACACCACATTTACTTCGTCGTCATCAGGCAGTTAGTCTTCTCTGCTTATGCCAGGCCCTCGCGAATTCTCTTATTCGCGCGAAGTTCGCCTCCGAACTAACGAGATCCGCGAAGTAAACTGGTCCCGCCTGCGCTCTATCCATTCCCAGAGCACGTGGTATGCTCTAAACTATAAAATAAAATAATAAAAAATAAATATGTCAGACATTCACACCAGTTATCCAGTTCTAAGCTTGGCAGAGCCTGTGCTATGGTTACTAGATGACGGATACACATACTTGAATAAATATATAAACATCCAAGACTTGGGTACAAACATTCATATTCATCATACGAACATTTGCCCCTAGCGGGTTTCGAACCCGCAACCTCCGGCGTAGCAGTCCGAGAGCTACCCCGTTCCGCCACGGAGGTGGTCAGTAGTAGTCAGTATAGTTTTATTTAAAACAGTGGAGTTGTTCAGCATTCAAACATGATGTATAAATACCGTGCAGTGCTATGTAGAAAACAATGGGCGTGGTCGTACGTCACTATCGCATGATCGAATTACCAATTAGACACACAGGCGCAAATAACAATGCCCACATACATGGCAGCGTGAACTAATCACACGATTTAGTGCATACAGTACGAAGAGGAGAAACAAACTTGCCAATGCCGCACACTTAATAAAAAATATATATTAAGTACGCGACTATGGAACTTATGATATTTATAGCCTGGACCCTTTCTAAAACTTATCCCATCCGTAAAGCTCCGATGAATAGGATGTGATATAATAGAAACTCCGATTGATCAAACTTAATATAATGGAACACTTTAAATTAAAACACGTCCTCTCGACAGTAATAGAGCCAGGACTGCGAGACGGGAGCGCGCGTAGGGTATCGTTCACTACTTAATATTATAAATGCGAAAGTTTAGTTTGGATGTTTGTTACTCCATCACGCTACAACCACTGGACGGATTGGAATAAAACTTGGTACACATATAGTTTATGTCCTTGAATAGGACATAGGATAGTTTTTATCCCGAAAAAACATCTCATTCCTACGGGAAATCAAAAATAATATCTATTTTGATATTCAAGATGTGTAACTATCGAAACCTACGCGGACGAAGTCGCAGGCAAAATATAGTTAGATAAAAACTCTACCAATCCGCCAGCCAAGCGTGGTGATTATGGCAAATCGCCCAATGGACAGCCCACCAAAAGTGGTATTATATTGGGAGGTTTATGTCTAGCAGTGGACGTATTTAGGCTGATGATGATAAGTCATATTAGAATTTATCAGCAGAGATCGGTTATTGGATAGTGTCATGTATGTTTCCGACGAAATGTTTAAGTTAAATTGATATTCGAGGATTTTTCCGAGATTTATTAAAAAAACAAAAATTATTTGTTTTGTTATTCATTTCTGTATAAACTGGTACAGTAGGTATTATAAATATGGACTTTACACATCGCTCATTTAATAATCTATAATTATTCTTCCGCCTCATGCTTATCAGTAACATAAAATACAAATAATATGAAATTATATTTTCTTAATAACATACTTTTTTCTTTATTACGTAGTAGCTGTTGCCCGCGACTTCGTAGCAGATATAGAGACCATTTTTATTTTGCAAAAAAGAGCAGTTAGGGCAATCTATAATCTGCGTTGTAGAGACTCATTAAAAGAAAAGTTTAAAGAAATAAGCATATTAACAGTAGCTGGCCAATTCATTTTAGATAATATTTTATATGTCAGAAAAAATGTATCTCTCTTTTTGAGGCACTGTGACAATAATAGTTATAATACAAGAAATAAAAATAAACTTGTTTTACCAGGGTTAAGACTAAGTAAGGTCAGTAAATCGTTCACAGGGCAATGTATACGTTTCTACAACAAACTACCAGAGGAAATCTTAAATATGACGGACAGAAAGTTTAAGATTAACATTAAAAAACAACTTTGTAAGAAAGCCTATTATAAAATAAACGATTATTTGCATGACAAAGATGCCTGGTACTAATGTTGATTCAGCTTCGCAAAATCTTTATTAATTGTATGCAAACTTGATTTTTAAAAGATGTGTTGCGTGAAGTTTGTTGCGTCGTTTCTTCTTCACAGCGCTAACACCTAGGAAGCGGTAGTCGATAAAAAAAAATGACGTGTATAAATGTACCAAGTGTACTCATATGCAATAAATGATTTTGACTTTGACTTCGTTCGCATGAACAACTTTGTATCACAAATTATTATGTCTCCCGTAGGAATGAGAAACTCTTTATTGCACACAAAAAATAAATACAGATTTTTGGAAAGTGTACTAAGGCGGCCTTATCGCCTAAAGCGATCTCTCCCAGGCAACCTTTCAGAAGGAAGATAAGAAAGACAGAGTATTGCAGATAAAAGAAAAGAAACTTATAATGAGATGTTTTTTCTGGATAAAAACTTACCTATGTCCTATTCCAGGACCTAACCTATATGTGTGCCACGTTTCATTCCGATCCGTGGAGTGGCTGAAGCGTGATCCAAACTTCGAATTTATAATGTTAGTGGGATTGGACTATATGCGTTTTTGTCATTTATACGTAGAAGTCGTTTTATTCTTTATTATAAAGTCGTTTTATACTTGATACACTTTCGTCAGATTCTGCTTTCGTCAGATTTTATTTTCTGACAAATGTGATCCGACAATTATTTTCACTTTAATCTATTGGTTAATTCTATTAGCTTTACTTATATGAAACATAACTTATGTTTGGCCGAAAATCAGTTCGATAGATTGTTGAACGAAAAGTCACACTCGGCCCGTAGTTACTGTCGATCGATAGTGTTTACAACTCTTCCCGTGGATGTCGTACAAGGCGACTAAGGGAATACATTATAAAACATCAATCAGGCCTCCCCAACCCATCTGGCCAGCGCGGGGAGTGTAGGCCAAATCCTCCGTCTGTCTCCGGCAGATGAGAGAGGGTTGTGCTCCTGCAGTGGAGACAAAAATAACCTGATGATGATGATGATAGTGTTTATAAATGTTAATACTATCGATAGTCAAATGTTGTTATAACATATACGTAACGCAATTTAATAAAAAATAAATAAATTCCTTTATATTTCATATAAGTATGTATGTCCTGTAGTTGGGGGAATGTAAATTGATCTCATGTTGCAAACTGTACTGTATTTAATAATAGTATACGTACATCTAGAATTAATGCATTCCAAAAGAAAAAGAAAAGTAAAATCTGTTTGGTAGATCTAGAGATATAACAAGCAAATATAAACTTCAGTGCCGAAAGGATTAGCAATCTGAAGTGGCAGTAGACGGACCATATCTGCCGCAGAATCGACGGCCGTTGGGGTTGATGAGTACTGGAGTGGAGACCGCGGATTGGCACGCGCTGTGTGGGACGTCCCGCCGCCATGGACCGACGACCTGAAGAAGGTGGCCGGAAGGACCGGGTGTAGTAGCGTTCATTGGGGAAGGTCTATGTCCAGCCGTGGACGTCTAAGAGCTGACACGATGATACACTTCAGTAGATAAAAATATAGTTTCAAAAGTTCACGTCATTCATAATGTTTCTATTTAGAACGGTTTGAGGGTATATGATCTACGCATTTAACAACTATATGTTAACTTAAATTCACAGTATAGGTACAGTGACACAGTATGGACACAGGTCTTGCGATCTCAACTCGGCTGGCGACGATGTTGAAAATCGAAAAGCGGAAGCTGGAGATTTTGTTCATTAATTGTTTTCCATCATTATCGTCAGCCTTTAATGACCTTTAATACTGGATTTACACGCCTTCCCCAATGCGAATGTGAATATTCGAGCGTTTCAAAAGCCTACTTTACCGTAACGATAAAACGTTGACAAAAAGAATATATTTTTTAATGCAGATTCTGTGCTGGAACCAGAATCTTTTTTTACAACAAAAACCATAAACTATAAAATATATAAAAATCCTTTTTTTTAAACTAGCTTTATTTAAGCCCTGTATTAAACATATGGCTTAAATAAAGCTTGTTTTTGAAAATGGCTTTTAGTTATTATTTTACAGTGTATAGTTTTTTTTATTTATTTATTTTAGTGTTTATTTTAAGATTCTGGTAGTAAGTACGGAGTAGTAGTAATTATAATATTGAGTACTAGCTGTGCCCGCGGCTCCGCTCGCGTGGACTACAGGATCCGCTCCAATTCCCACTTCCGCTCCCTATCCCACTTCCACTCAGACTTTAAATCCAGGTCCAGGTCCAGGTCCAGATCCAGGTCCAGGTCTAGCTAAAGGTCCGGCTCCAGATCCAGCTCCAACTCCAGATCTAGCTCTACATCCAGCTCCAGCTCCAGATTTTTCATCGTAATCGACTAACTCAATCAAAAGCTATGCGAATTTATAGTTTTCAAAATCTCATATTACATTGGTACGATACCCGCTCCCGCTACCGCTCACGAATTCAATCGAGCATTTACACCCTACACTCCACGCAGTGTATGCGAGTTTTCGGAAACTATAAATTCCCATAACTTTTGATTGACTGCACCGATTGCAATGAAATAAAGCCTATATGTTACACCAAATCAAGCCCCATGTTTCTGTGAAAAGTCCATCAAAGTCCGATCAGTAGTTTTTAAGTGATGCGTGCACAAACTCACAGACAAACAGACAAACAGATAAACAGACAAACAGATAAACAGACAAACAGACAAAAATTTCAAAAATGATCGAAATGTGTTCTGTTGCTTATCCTTAGACCCCCATTTTTTTTTTGCAAATATCTTCAATGTACAGACACGCGAAGTTTACGATTTTATTTATTAGATAGTATATAGTCGTGTCACCAGAACCAAAGGTGTGCAAAATTGCAGCTCAATCGGTTGAAGGTAACCTTTACAATTTTGTTTCAAGATTTGACCCAAACATACGAAAAGGTGAAGTTCAATATAAGCTTGTAATAAATATGGATGCTAAATGTACAGTTCAGGTTGTCAGCTGTATTCTGCATAAAGCAATCATGTGTCATTTTCTGTACGAGCAAACTCGAAAGCTGAAACTGGTATGTGATTTTGCTTCGTAGTGTCTACACTGTGTCGTACTTATACTGTACTACAATCGTCACATTGGTTTGGTTAGTGTACTTATAAACAAATATTGCACAAGATTTTTTGTATACAAAAATAACATAGTGTTCCATTACATACCAGTGCCTTCAATATCGAGTATAAAAAAATTACGACGTATTATGGATATTTTTGTTGTTGTTAGTATTTTTAAAAAACTATTTATTACCTACAGGTATTTTGTTACATCTTGTACGTTTCCTCTAATTAATAACAAATTAAAATTGTTAATATCCTCCAAGATGATTTTTGTTCATAATCATTCAGTATCACGCGATTTATGTAGATGCAACACTGCGTATACGTTTTTATAATTATTTAATAATAACATAATTAATAATATATCTAAAATCTACTTTAGAAATGTTGGAGAAATATGAAAAAAGTTTCATTCAAATCGGTCAAGTAGTTCGAGCTATATATAACGTTAAAACTTTAAACTTACTGTAATATATAGGCTAGATGATATGTTTATATGAAACATTTAGTAATACGTTTGTGAAGTTGCGAAAGACAATAGTGATATGAATTCTGAAAGTAATTCGAAGCAATATAAAGGTGGGGAAATTCGTTCTGAAACTAGCTTGAATGAAGGTAATGATTGTATATTAAAAAAAAATTACAAAGTGTATTCCTGTTTATCTGTTTGTCTGCCCCCCACGTAGTAAGTAGGTTTATTTAAATACTAGCTGGGCCACTCAGACTCAATCTCCCACTCCCAATTCCAGTCCCAATCAAAATCCCACAGTCTTAATGTCATCGCAGTCTGAAGCCAAGCATATTATACTTTGTTGTTTTGTGTATGTATTCCTACTAATGTACACCTTCCCCCTGCCCTCACCCCCTTCCCCACCACTCGACCCTACCCTTTCTTATCCCCCTACTTTCCGACGACTTTATGACGACTTTCCTCACCTTTCCCCTCTTCCTTTCTTATATCTTTACAGTGGCTAATACATACACACATAATGCTCACGCCTTGCTCCCAGAGGGGTAGGCAGTGACGATGTACCGCCACTTTGCGTGATACTGACACACCTCACTAGCCTCACATCCATCAACCTTTTTATGCACCTCTTTTTATTCATCTCACTGCGGACCCCAGGCTTTTTGAGTACGTCACCAATTTGATCCTTGAGCGTCCTCCTAGTTCCTACCAAATTCGCGCTGTAAATTTTTTTCGTCTCTCTCGCTACGCTCTAAATGTCCAAACCAACGCAACATACATACTTAGTGGCTAATAAAAATAAATAATTAAGTTGATTAATAAATATAAGTTCCCCTGCTCTTTGCATCCATACCGCTTTCGTTCTACGATCCATCTTGCGGCGGGGCGTCCCACCCTGCGCGTTGTGAGCGTGTGGTGGCGTTCAAAGGGGAAGGCCAGTCCAACAGTGGACGTCTAAGGTCTGATATGATGATAAAATATATGTTACTAGCTGTTGCCCGCGACTTCGTCCACGTGGACAACTTAACATCACAAATTATTATGTATGTCCCTTAGGAATGAGATGTTTGTCGGATTAAAACTATCCTAGGTCTTATTCCAGGATCTAACATATATGTGTGCCAAGTTTCATCACGATCCGTCCAGTGGTTGAAGCGTGATTAAGTAACAAACATCCGAATATTCAAAAATCCAAACTTTCACATTTATAATATTAGTAGGATGGAACATAGTGACAGTTTCAGGAAGCCATGATACAAAGTTTACAACATCTTTGTATTTAACAAGTCAATTACTTTCGTTATGTGATCCAATGTAGCCGCTTGTCTAAACAAAGAAATTTTAAAACTGGACTATAATGATTCTAATTTCATACGTGCGTCGCGTATACATACGGGAGTAAAATATCGGACGCAAAAACTCAACTTCATTGGCGAACATAAAACCGAAAGGCATTAACTTTTATTATACGTTTTATCTGTCACTCACTCACTTCAGTGAACATGTTGCACTTTATAAACAGCATCAAGCACCTGTACCTGTGCACACCAGTCATATAAACAACATGCTTTATCTACCTACATAAAATGTTTAGACACGTTCAACTATGTACAAAACATGCTCGGTAAACTACCGCCCCGCATATTGCCCGTCCAGCTCCAAAGCTGGCGGCGCGCCAAGCGGAATGGTGCATCCCTATTTATACGTCGTGTTATTGCCCTATATGACGACTCTATGCCGTGACACTGACTTATACTCTACTGGCTTTTGCCCGCGACTTTGTCCGCGTAGGTTTCGATATTTCGGGATAAAAATTATCCTATGCCCTATTCCAGGACCTAACCTATATGTGTGCCAAGTTTTATCCCGATCCGTCCAGTGGTTGAAGCGTGATTTAATAACAAACATCCAAACTTACGCATTTATAATATTAGTGGGATTGACTTCGTTAGCGTGGGATTTCTAGAAACCTTTGCTTTTGCGTATATATTCGTAATTTCAAGTTTCTAGATCAAACAGTTTGAACTGTGCTTTAATAGATCTATAATGTTATTAGATACAGAATATTTTTTAAACAATATAGATATATCTCACGGGCGGGAACGGCTGTAGATGGGAGTAGGTATATACATCATCAAGTTATTTTTGTCTCCACTACAGGAGCACAACCCTCTCTCATCTGCCGGAGACAGACGGAGGATTTGCCCTACACTCCCCGCGCTGGCCAGACGGGTTGGGGAGGCCTGATTGATGTTTTGTAATGTATTCCCTTAGTCGCCTTGTACGACATCCACGGGAAGAGTTGGAGTGGTCCTATTCTACTCTACCGGAAACCACACGGCACAGTAGAAATAACATATTACAAATATGGTAGAAATATCGAACACCACCCATCATATCAGCGCTTAGACGTCCACTGTTGGACATAGGCCTTCCACAATAAGCCCTCCGCATCCATAGCCGCTTCCGGGAATCGGTCATTTGTCCACCAGGCGCGTGCTCTCTAATAAACATTGAGATGCTAAATTAAAGGAAGACGTGAAATCTATCTATTTAAAATTATAAAAAAGGCAAGAAGTGTAGAAGTGTTACATGAGATCATGTACTTTCATTCGTAAATTGAAAAGGATGCTGACCCAAAAGGCCTACTATCCCGTGAAGGAATTTTTGGAGGAAAATCTCTAATTACCATATTTGTAACTTGAAAACACTGTATTGACATTCTTTTGATATGATACAATATGACGTTTTACATTTTAATTTATTTACTTTTGACATATTATGATTTCATTACTGTTATATTTTACATTTTACATTGTAATCCTATTTATGGTTTTACTTGCATTGACATTAATTTAATGCAATATTAATTTGACGCTGTATGATTAATACAAATAAATGAATATATTCGTTAAATTTAAGATGCTCTCTTTTTATTCTCTCCCTCTAGCGTAGCGTTCGTTATTTCCAATCTGTACTGTATTATTGTCGGAATATATAGGGGCATTCATTATATAAAGGAAATCGTTTTTACCATTAATTTATTTCTTACGGCTTCTCTGCTGAAAGAATCCTTCGAACGTCGAATTTAATTATCATATTTGTTTGTTCACAGTAAAGCTCCCTGAAGATGATGGTCCAGCGGTGGGCGCGGGCCGGTTCACCATCGGGCCGGCCCCAGAGCGGGACTGGGAGATGGTGCCTCCGGACGGGAAGTGGGGATGGTGTGTGCTCGTAGGTAAACCCGCGACTTGTGTGCTCGTGTTATTTTATCCTTGGGCAGCGCTTTGCGGTGGTTCAGTATGGACCATCATGCGCCAACTCTTGAACATAAGCTTCCCCAATAGAATGCTTCTTTTGGTGGACTGTCCATTGGGGGATTTGCCATAATGACCACGCTTGGCAGGCGAGTTGGTGATCGCGGTAATTATCTTAATATACACTGGAGATAGCTGATGCTCGTCCCTGGTTCAGTCACTTAATCGCCTGACAGTACCCACGGGAACATTGAGGGTGGGCCTATTCTAAACCCAGGCATCAAACGACTATTGTGGACCGCGGTAGTTCACATTTAATTACGGTGATTCACAGGGGATTATTTTGGATTGATTTAGAGCACGTTCAACTCAATGACTGTGAACCGTGATGTCTCGCTGTGATGTCAACCTTCATCGTGTTTATGGATAATGCGATAGAGTGTATTCATATACTATGGGTTAGAGTAAATGACTATGAATCATCCACAGTGACGCACTTTAAGTAAGATAGATAGATATACTCTTTATTGCACACAAATTAAGGATAACAATAAGATAGGTACAGATTTTTGGAAAGTGTACAAAGGCGGCCTTATCGCTTAAAGCGATCTCTTCAGGCAACCTTTCAGAAGGAAAATAAGAAAGAAATAGCGACAGAGTATTGCAGGTCAAAGAAGAGAAATTTATAATTTTAGAGCAGCGTAAATACTTAGTAAAAATATTACACAATTAAATTTACATAATAAATATTAATACATAAATATGCTTGATTGTGCTTATAATATATACTACCTACATTAATATATTACATACAGATATACTTAAATACAGAGAATAATATAGTAAGAGATAGTAAAGTGTAAAAATTATTTGAAAGGCCAGTCTATAAGCACATCTCTGTCAGTTCATACAGGCGCAACAGCCTGTCGTACACGACGTGCGTGTGTGCGTGTACATTATTGTAGCGCTGCTGCTGCACCGAGCACGATCGAGAGAGGGACAGCGTTATATGTCAACAATATAAGTGCTTCTCTTTCTAACCAAAGCGTCTGTCTCTCGGCTAGCATAACAACAGCCGTCCTCTATTTTGCTGGCGATGTCAGACTGGCGGGGGGATAGTCTCGCTTCCTTACGTAGTAATATTAAGTATTCTCTGCTATGGTATGGTTCTAAACATAATTAGTTCGAGCCCGGATCCGCTATCTATCGCCGTTTCCGAGGGCTGTTGACGCGAAGGTCAGTATGAGCAAAATCTCCAATCTAGAAATCACTACATACCAAACTAGGTCGCGTGGATGCCGCGGTGTTGGCGAGGGCTCTATTGATATGTCTCATGTAATCTGCCGTGTGGTTTCCGGTAGAGTAGAATAGGACCACTCCAACTCTTCCCGTGGATGTCGTACAAGGCGACTAAGGGAATACATTATAAAACATCAATCAGGCCTCCCCAACCCGTCTGGCCAGCGCGGGGAGTGTAGGCCAAAACCTCCGTCTGTTTCCGGCAGATGAGAGAGGGTTGTGCCCCTGCAGTGGAGACAAAAATAACCTGATGATGATGTGGAGATACGGCGATACATTCATACTGTTTGCCGGCAGAAATTCCTAAAAAATATTGTCAAATTCCAGGCGCGACGTTAGTGAACATTCTGATCCCCGGCACGATCAAGTCGTTCGGTGTACTGCTGGTGGAGTTCAACGATGTTTTCAACGCGAGCCCGTCCACCTCGTCCGGCATCGTCGCCCTCTGTTATTTCCTCTACAGTAGTTTAGGTGAGTTCATTGTTACTGTTACAGATGTGCCGACTTTTGGTCGATTAGTCGGCCCTGAGATAGCAGTGTAGTCGGCCCCGAGATAACGTACTAGTCGGGCGATTAGTCGGCCTTTGCCGATATGTGATTGAAAATGATCTGTAACACCAAGTTCAATTCAATTCTAATCAATTACTCTTTCTTGCAATACATTTTTTTTCCTTGACTTGAAAAAAGCGCTTGCGCTTGACCTGAATCTCACTTGATGGTAAGTGACGATGACGGCTAAGGTGGAGCGCGCTTACCCAGAAGATGCCTATTCACTCTTCCTTTAAAAAGATCCAAGTTGCACTTGTCCGGAAATACCGAAGCTGGCAGAGAGTTCCACTCCTTAGCATTATCAGATAAGAAGCAAAACGCTTCGTTTGAGAGCGTGGTATGTCTACTACATTCAGATGTAGTCCCTCCCCACGTCTGGTAGTCCGGGTAACAGAAGGGGATGTGGGAAT
The DNA here is from genome assembly GCA_947086405.1 of Esperia sulphurella. Taxonomy (NCBI): domain Eukaryota; kingdom Metazoa; phylum Arthropoda; class Insecta; order Lepidoptera; family Oecophoridae; genus Esperia; species Esperia sulphurella. The sequence goes on from OX352285.1 coordinate 5,253,839, forward strand.
CAAATCGTGCAACTCTTGGCCACCTCTCTCCTCCCCATGATGTAACGTGTGGAAAACCGACAGACAGGTCACACTGTGACGATGTTTGAGGCTCTGTAACTTGGTATTTAGCAGAGCATCGTCGCCAATGAGCCTTCGGGCACGATGCTCAACCGCGTCCAGAACAGCCAGCTGATACTTGGCCGAGCCGTCCCAGAGGTACTTCATTGTAATCTGGTAAACTATTTAGGTATTTAGTTTAAGTGTCGCTTTGATGTTTCCAGGTCCGTTATCATCAATCCTCTCGGTGAAGTGGTCGTATAGGACGGTAACCCTCATCGGGGGCAGCTTTGCAGCCTTCGGCATGATATTCAGCAGTTGGGCCTTTTCAATAAGTTATTTGTATTTTAGGTAAGAATTTCTTTAGTCAACCTCTATCCACAAGTGTTAGACGATTCGTTCTATCCACAAGTGTCAAGTGGCTCAGCGAGCTTTGTAGGGGACAATGCTCTTTTCTTTTTGGATGGATATGATGATCTGTAATGAGGAGATCCGACGATGCCTTTTATAATTTTTGCCTGTCTATAATTAGATTTTATTTAACTTGTGTAAAAAATTTATTTGACCTGTAACGGAAGTTATCAATAAAGTATGTCTAGGTCTATGTCTATGATGAACGAAGGTCACTTACACGCTGGAGAATTACATAGTGCTAACGGTACCAACTTGTGCAAAGAAGTTGGTACCTGGTAGGAATCTAACCCATGACCTCTGGCATTCAAATCTAACAACCAAGCCACTAGACCAACGAGGTGGTCATTTCTTTGTCGGATCTCTTCTCGTTCGTCTTTCCACAGTCTGCTATACTCCCATTTTATTAAACCTCTATTCCCTATGTGGGGTAAGTCTCTAATTGAAAGAATTAACCGCCTTTACATATATTTACAGGTAATTTTTTTTCACCTTTTTTGTTAACTTTTTTTCGCCACCAAGCTTCGGCGCCATGGTGGGCACGGGCGCCGGACTAGCGTTCCCCCCCACCGTGTACATAGTGACGTCGTACTTCGTGCGGCTGCGCGGGCTCGCCAACGGGATCTGCATGTCGGGCTCCGCCTTCGGTAGTATCATACTGCCGCCCGTGCTGAGGTTTCTGCTCGAGACCTACGGGTACAAGTAAGTATATGCTACCTTCTACCACGCCGTACTATATCGAGACTTGTATACTAAATTAACAAATTTTATCATTATTGGAATTTTTGTGTCTGTTTATCTATTTGTTTGTTAGTACGGCACGCATCACGTAAAAACTGCTAAACCGATTTTGATGGTCTTTTCACAGAAATAAAGGCTTAATCCAGAGTAACAAACTTTGGGAATTTTTACTTTTCAAATACGTTATACTTCTATGTTATACTGCATACCTAATGCAGTATAACATAGAAGTATAATTATCATGTTCGGTGTAATTCAGATTGCGATGTGTTAGGACTTTAGGACTACATTTGGAGCTGTAGTGGGTGTGGGAGAGTGGGAGTGTGACTGGGACTAGGACTGAATATGTGAGTGGAAGCGGAAGTGGTTGGGATCGGAATTGTCAAGAGAGTTGATAAATAGTTGTTTAGTCCACGCAAGCGTAGCCGCGGGTATAGCTAGTATTCAATAAAAACAAGTACTTTTTTACAGTCCATTACAAAATTAGATAAGAATAAAGAGAATGGTGTCCGAAATTTGTGGTGCCGTGACCAGGATTAAACATCACACTATACTTAGATCGCATGACATAACTGCAATTTAATTTCAGTTGAAACTTAATCTCTATTGTTGTTTAAAAATGTGCTCTATTGTTAATTGCAGGAGTGCGATGTTCAAATAACAGTACAGCGCAATATTCAATTAAACTTTTATTGAAATTACGTCATTGTTCTATGGAATTCGGTACAGAAGTACACCTATAAAAGTAAACGTATAAACTGTAAGAATTATATTTATTGGAAATATCTGTGAACGCATAAAGATTTTAAAGTACAAAGTAAACCTATCTTTGTTGAAAATACAGCCTCATTTCAACTCCACAGGGGTGCAGTGCTGATCCTTGGCGGTATAATGCTGAACGTATGGGCGGCCGCGCTTCTGTTCCAGCCTGTTGAGGAACACATGGTCCGCAAGTACAAGGAGCCGGAGGAAGACGAGGATGGGCCGCAGGTTAGTTGGGGAGTTTGGAGAGGCTGACTCGGACGTCGGTTTTGACCGTTTCTTATGACATTATGATCTTGCGTTTGCGTTTGCATTTATTGTATTACCCGGGAGCCACGTTACGTGTAGTCTAACTGTGCAGTCTGTTGATAAAAACATAGCGACGTAGGCTAGGTGGGGAGGAAGGGGGGGACCATGTGATCGGTATAAACGCAAGCCGGTGGAAGGGGAACCAGGTGATGATCGTTATCACACTTTTACATTAATTATTGTATGACATATAAAGACAGTATGACTGCGTTTCTTGCATTTTTAACAGTACTGTTGGCCATTTGGATTGGGTTATGTATACAAATTGGGCCCAGTTATGCTGAAATGGCGCTTAGTAATTTTTGAGATGTCGAACGTCAAAGCCTGACCTGGTATTCTTCACTAGAATATTATGCTCAAGTATTGATATATATAATAAAGCCTAAATTCTAGCCTGGAATGTTTTTACGGTCGGCCAGATGATTTTTGGGATTACAAAGAGCAGTTTTGTAGACTTGACCACCTCATTGGCCTAGTGGATTAGTCATTGGACTCGGTGCCAGAGATCGTGGGTTCGATTCCCATTGGGGACAAACAATTTTGTACAATTTGTACAAGTTGGTTCCGGTCTGGATGTTGTTAATCTTTGTTAATTGTCCAATCCTTGTTTAGTTCCCATAACACAGGAGAAATTCCTAGTTTGTGATTAGACAAGTGTATGTACATAATATTTATTTATAAAAAGAAAAAAAACAACTTTGATTTTCTTGGATCAATTCTGCATAACTCTGCTGTGTGCCAATTATCTCAGCAAGCCCTCCTGACGATTCCTGAAGGGATGGTAAACTGTTTAAGAACAGTCGGTCATATAAAGCGACTGGTATTACGGCATGACCGTGGATCATCATATCAGATCATACTGAATGCCTGGTACAGCGAAAGCAAAGTGAAAAAGTGTTTAATTTACATAATGGATAAATGCCTTGTGAGCAAATGTTTATGTGACTTGCCTGTCTGTGGAGGAATATCCTTACAATATGATATTATTGTAATATTTTCTTTGTTCGTAGCTTAGCTGTATTTATATAAATAAAAAATATATAAGCTGCACCATGGTCCCTTCTGATTGACACTGCCTGATACGTTACGTTTGTTTTCAACAAGACAATTTGCGGGTTTTTTGGTCGCGGTTGCTTTTTGCCAAGGGTTTTAATGAGCCCTGCGGACTATGCTCTACTTGCTACCTTTTTTGAGTGCGACTGCACTTTTTGGTCTTAAGGTTACTTTAAAACTAAATTACTGTAAAATGAGCATAAATTGAAAGAAATTTTTTTTTTATTTTTGTTTTCGAAACTCTTGCCTTATTACCACCTATGTCGAAAGAAAATTGGTTCACTGTAGATTAATTGATCCATTATAATTAACGATTTTTCGCTTGTAATCAATAACTTAATACTTTTATGGACTACGCCTAAATTATTGGATTGATGTTAATAGGGGTAGAAAGTCAGTGCCTAGCACCTTACTTGGTCTAGGCATATGCTGAGACATTTGCCCTTTTGCTGCCACGGCACACGCATACTATTTTAACTGTTAAAATTTTTTAATTGTTTTCTCTAGTTCTTATAAAAAAAAAACCTTTTTCTTGCTTTGTTGGTTTTTCCTTTGTGTGTGCCAATTATGGTAGTAAATAAATGTTTTTTCTTTCTTTCTTTATTTATAAATAAAAATGGCATTGAATGACTCGAATCGTCAATGGAAATTATAATCTATTAATATTTAGTTGCCTCTGCTCGTATAATTCTAAACTTATGGAAAACCAATGTCATTGCTCATTTTATAGTGCTCAGGATAAATGCTCTATGCTTTAATATCGATTTCGGAATACTTGTTCGGTTTTTATGAGAGTGAGTGCTTTATTTATTTGAAAATGAAACGGCATACACAATTCACAAGCACATGAGTGGGGTGTGTATCGGTGACATCACGACATTGCATTAAAAAGTAAGCGATACATACAATTTTTATATTTGTTTATTTGTGTTCTATACTAACAGAATTTACGACGGAATAGCTAGTGCATTGTTATGTATTTAACGGCGAAAGCACATCATTAACTTGGACAGCAGATTATTCTGAGCCTCCATTGTAAAAGGATGTATCTTCTAAAATGCTATTTTTCACGTCACCAAGTAATTGGTATTTTTTCCTTTTTCAGTTCCTTAGATTGTATAAATAATTATTGTACACCTAATAGGTAAACTATGGAGAACATACAATAGCAATGTAATATCCTAATCTCACCTAGAGTTCAACAATAAATATGATTTGATTTAGGCATCTTGTTGAACAACATCACTGCCTGATTTCGTGGGCTATGTTTAACTACAGCTAACTTCGGCACAATAACCTTCTGCAAATCCATTCGTCTCGTGTTACGTCGACTTTCCATCTCTTCATCAAATTCGAACAGATGACGAGTGCTTATTAAATCTGTAAGGAGCCCCAGGATGTGCAGACTTGGTGTAGTGAGAAATTTTAGACTGCACTTTACACATGACTCCCATGTTCAGCAATAGACGTATTTAGACTGACTGTATACTTAGATGTCCAATACTTAAAAATAATACATCATCATCAGGTTATTTTTGTCTCCACTGCAGGAGCACAACCCTCTCTCATCTGCCGGAGACAGACGGAGGATATGGAAAAATAATACAGATAAACCTCAATTTTTGTTTAGTTAGAAGACTAGAAATTTAAGATTTATCTTATTGTTTTTTCTTGATGAATAAAAAAAATGTATTTTATCTCCTGAAAAGCAGCATTTTCTAAGTTAGATCCTTTTACACCGTAGGCACAGAATTAATCTGGAGGCAGAATATCTACAGATTACAACTCACACATCCCGTAGAACAATGACGTAATTGTATAACATTTTACTTAAATATTGATTTCTACTGTTATTTGTATACTGTGCTCTTGCAATTATCAATAAAGCACGTTTTCTAAACCATAGAAATCAAGTTTCAACTGATATTTAATTGCAGTTACGACATTGTTCCACCGGATTTGCGAAAGGTCAAAATAAAACTAAATCTTTGCGTAACAAGTACTGTTTCCGTATAAATATCTGTTATAAAGTTTTATCTACTCGAAAGCAAACGTTAGACATTTTGCTATAAGTACATAACGTTGCGCTGTCTATTCCGATCACTGCTTATGACGTAAGGGTATTAAAGTTCACAGCAAAATTAACACTGGTAAAGGCAGTACTACTTGGAATATATCGACGGCAGCTAAGTAAATAAAATCATCTACAAATAGTTTTTTTCTTACTTAGAATTTTTTATGCGTCAAACTTGTCATTATGAGAAAAGTGTGGTTGAAATCTTCCCGTGGGTGTCGTCAAGGCGACTAAGGTATTGCACCAGGGATGGGCAGCAGCATTCTCCTGTGTATATTAAGATCATTACTGCGATCACCAATCCGTCTGCCAAGCGTGGTGATTATGGCAAATCTCCTAATGGAAAGCCCACCAAAAGAGGCATTCTATTGGGGAGGCTTATGTTCAGCAGTGGACATATATAGGCTGGTGATGATGATGATGAGAAAAAAAAGTTTAAATAGGAATATTTCATTTTTTATTTTACTTATTTCATGACAAAGAAATAAGTAACATGATAATAAGTAAAATGATAAATAATTAATGAGCTGAAAGTTGATTCTGGAATAGATCTCTTTGTAGTGCTTCGGGTACTGCCAAAAAGAAACTCGCTAGTGACTTCTCATCTAGGTTTAAGTAGTGATTCGATATGTATATACATATTATGTGAATATAAGAGTAGTGAGTGTGTGTGCATATATTATCTTGCTGTAATAAAATTCTCTTGTTATATATGCAGTGCTAGACAATACAAAAAAAACCATAACTTGTTATATGTGGTAGCTGTTAACTGGCTTTTAGTTTTTACCTGAAAATGTATATTGTAACTGTAGCTGTAAGCTCCCCTAACAAATAAAATAAAGAATGGTTCATTCACAATAATGAAATAACAGGAAATGTTACAATTTTTAGATAGATTACTTTATATACTTTGCTGCCGTCGAAACATAAACAAAGGAGATCGTTGATCCTAATATTAACCTCCGCACAGCGAATCTAACGAGATTGATCCATTATCAAGATAAACCAAAGCCTTTGAGTAAAACACGCCACGGTTTTGCGTCTTCGAGCATCTATCAATCATCAAGATAAATATTATTCATTTACATTACGCTAATCTCTCAGCAGATCAGAGATATCGTAAATTAATACCCTTACTTTATATGTACAGTGGGGGACCGAGTTTAAGGGATTCGGGGCATGAGGTGAGGTGGGGGGAAACGTCAGACGTGTGTATTGACGGTCCTTTAACTGGGTTCCCCACTGTTGCTTGTTTTAGTTGTCATTCATTCAGGGGTTTAGAGTGAAATTCGGTTATGAAGAATCTAATTTTGCTTTGACTGTTTAACTCGTCAAGTTTTGCTGAGTTAAAAACAACGATCTCTATGTACTACTAGATGGAGCGTTCCAAACAATCGCTCTGTTCCACGCAAGTAGCCACAACTCTTTCACATTCACAATGAAACTTGTGCAGTTACTACGCAGAACATTTAATTATTACTAAATATTGACGCTACGGTTAAATAATGTCAATATTTAGTAAATAATTAAATGTTTTGAGTAGTAACTGCACAAGTTTCAAAGTGAATGTGAAAGAGTTGTGGCTACTTGCGTTGAACAGAGCCATTGTTCGGAACGCTCCATCTGGTAGTACATAGAGATCGTTGGTTAAAAAGTACTTTACGGTTATTTAAGGTAGGTAAGGGTTGAGTAATGGTTGGCGCATTAGTATATTTTTGACATGTGTCGTTTTTGTAACAAATATGTTGTGGGCCTTCTAATATTCTTATGATATTGTTGCAAAGTATCCAATCATCTGTAACAATATAAGTGACAAGATTTAACATTTAGCTAATGATAACAATGTGCTGTGCAACAACTTTTATAGTGAAATTTAGCATACAGACAGTTGGTGCACATATTTTTTTAAAACCCTTTTCAATAATGATTGGATACTTTACGTGGTAGTCTAAAAGGCCGGCGTGATTGATTTTTATCGAAAATTGTAAGCGAATTTATTTAGGAAAAATTTAAATCGAATTTATTGACTACTGACGCCGTCTAGTGTCAGTCAACCCGATCACCTTAAGATAGTACTGCGTACTAAAACAAATTAATTGTTCTAAAAATGGGTGAATGACATCTGAATAAGTTAACTTAATATGAATTTTTATCACCTGCTGTGTCTTATATGCACGTGTCTTTTTTCACGCTTTAAAATAACGTTTATTTGTATATAATTTTCATTGCTATAGCTTTTTCAATCGCCTCGAACATCAATGTGGCACAAATTATCTTCCTTGACCTATTGCAGAGGTATTAAGAAACTAGAAAATTTTATAGACAAATCTTATCGTTCGCTTAACACGTTCGTGGACAGTACGTCAATAGACGCCTACCGCGACAGTACGCCTATGGATGTCATATTTTATGGTTTCGTCGTCTAGTGCCGCACCACGAACTCGCGGTACTCGAACTGTCCACGAATGTGTTAACTAAAGTTGTACATTTTTCTGTAATTAATATGTAACTGGTCATTTTAGATTTTTGTTTCACGCTGCATACGTTGCCATTTTAGTCTTGTAGCGTAAACAATCAAGATAAGGGGATTTTAAATACTGCGTTTTGCCTTCCGACAATCCATTCTACGTTATCTTAGAGCAACACTGGGCCGTCGGCCATGTTTCAGTTATTTATTGCATAACATAATGTTTACACAGATGATAAAATTAAACACACATCATCATGGACCGATTTGGTCCCAAGTTATTATCAATTAAAAATTTAAAAAAAACCATTCTCAAACGGCTGAACCGATTTTGATAAAACATGTCTAATAACCACCGCTAGAAAACCTGCTTTTAAATAAAAATAAAATCCACCCACCCCTAATTTTCCCGTGGGTGTCATCAAGGCGACTAAGGGTTTACACCAGGGACGGGCAGCAGCGTTCTCATGTGTATATTAAGGTCACCGATTCGCCTGCCAAGCGTGGTGATTAAGGCAAACCTCCGTGGCGGAACGGGTAGCTCTCGGACTACCATGCCGGAGGTTGCGGGTTCGAATCCCGCTGGGGGCAAATGTTCGTATGATGAATATGAAAGTTTGTACCCAAGTCTTGGATGTTTATATATTTATTTAAGTATGTCTATCCGTTATCTGGTAACCATAACACAGGTTCTGCCTAGTTTGGGACTGGATAATTGGTGTGAATGTTTGAGATAATTATTATATTAATTATATTACATATTAAATCCCACAATGTACTAGGCCACCAAAAGGGGCACTCTATTGGGGAGGTTTTTGTTCACCAGTGGACGTATTTCGAGTGAGGTTGATGAAGAGAAAAACGATGAAACCCCAAAAACAATTAGCTTCATATTAGAATAACGCACATCTAATAATAATAAAATAAAAACATCTTGCGAGTGCATTTAAACTCCATTGATTTTGGACTATGTGACTTGTGAATTAAACTCTATGAATCATGTGACATTCGTCGATATTCCCCTGTAGCCTTCATTTATATTGGATCGTGCGGGAGGAGAGATTCCATATTTAGTTCCGATGCGTAATATCCTGTCATTTTTCTCACACTTCGCTACGAAACACTCACGTAATAATCAACACATTTCGATACTGCGCCTGACCCGTGGGTCTTGTACCTTTGGCAGAGGGGAACGACTGTATACGACGAATGGAGAACTCCATTGTTGCTTTATGTACGTTAAAAGTCAGTATTAGGAAGTTATAACTCATAAACTATAAGAGAGAGTAATTCATAGATTTTCAGAATAACTCAACGCGACTCGGGAATCGAAACCGGACATATAAAAAATATTTTTAAATAAAAAAACCGTCTTCAAAAACACCTAGGAACTAAAAAGCAAAAAATAATTAGTTACATTTGCATACGATTTCCGACCCAAACCTATAAATCAAATTTAAATTACAATTCCAGTACAAAACTCAGAATTACAATATGACAATTCTTGTCTGAACCTATTATCTATTAATTTAAATAAAATATTATTATATGTGCTAGATACCTACTGATGCGTGTGAAGTCCGTGCCAAGAATATTTAGGCAGATTTCTGCAGGGTTCCATCATCAGATCCTGACTTGATGACCTGGGAAATATACCCTTTCAAACAAAAAAAGAATTCCAAATCGGTTCAGGTGTCGTCGAGTAATCGGGAACATATATATAAAAAAAAAGATTCCGACGTATTGAGAACCTCCTTTTTTGAAGTCGCTTAAAAAAAGGTTATTTTATTACGAAAATTGATAGTGTAGGTTGTAAGGGATAAATATTGCTAAGGAACCTTGTGTCTACAATAAACAGAAAATACTGCATTTAATTATTATTTTCTTACCTCACGGTTCCTTCGAACAAATTACTCTCTTATAGTTTCCGACTTCCCCATACTAATACGTTCTGTTTATTACATTAACCTTTACTTGATGCTTTGGGCTTGCGTGCGCATTTTCATCAGACTAACATTTCATACAGAAAAATCAATAATAATCACTTTCCTTGCTCCTAACTCTCATCATAACAGAATAGAAAATTGTATGTATGTAGTTTCATTTTCAAAGTGTCCGTTTTTATGTTGTTAACGTGATGTTAGTGTGTGTTAATTGTTAATTTTACTTAGACATAATGTGAAGTTGAGTTAGGAATGGCGAAAGTGAATATTGAACGACTGTGAAGCCTCCTGTTGGTTTTTCGAAACATTAAACAGAAACATCGAAACATTAACGCGTGGCTATACACATTTGTCTATGGTTTCGCAATGTATTTGTCTTCCATTGTGGATGGAAGACATTCCCGGAAGGGTTTGTTTAAGTTTTTGACAATCATCGCGCATGTCGCGTATTTTCCGAGGTTCGTAAACGCGCGGTAAATGATTAAAACTAGTCAAAATCGATTTCAGAGACACGAAAAATTTTCCGAATACGTTCTTGTTTAAATTTCGAGATTCTAAATACAATTTTTGTATATGCCTAATGGCTTGGTCAATGGACTCGAGTGCCAGAGGTTGTGGGTTCGATTCCCACTGGGGATAGACCACTTTGCACAATTTGTACAAGTTGGTCTCAGTCTGGATGTTATATTTGTGAATTGTCCTATCCTTGTTTAATTCCCATAGCACAGGAGAAAATCCTAGTTTGGGATTAGACAAGTGTATGTATGTATTATAAGTAATATTTATTTATTTAGTTTAATTCGAAAATTATCAGAGCTCATGTTGACGTCTACACAGAATGTTTTGTCCAGTAATGGAACAAAACATTTTGCACGAAACGGCTTGTGTATGTTTTTGTGTAATGTTTCGGGAAAAAGCAGGAGAGACCCGGCTTAACGGTTTGCTTTAAGCTGCAATTGTCGGAGTACACGCGACCGGTAGCTCGATGAATGCGTAGATTAGATAGATGAATTAGAACATGGAATGAAACAATATTTTATCAGCTGTTTCGACAAATGGCTTACGAAAACAAACATGTTTGCGTTTCGCAAACAAAGTAATCAATACATGGTGTTCAAATTAGCTCTGCAAAGTTTATGTGGTAATACGTTGATATTTTTGCCGCTAAATGTTTCTTTCATGTGTAGTTCAGGCGTGGAAATGGAGGGAGGAGATACAATTGGTGAAAAATTGAATGTCTTTGTTATTCCAAGTCTCGACCTTGGTGAAATTTTCATTGACTAGGAGTTGTCCATATACCACTTTCGTTGCCGACTCTTGTATAGTTGGTTTTCGAGACGTCAATACCGTTTGTTTTCGTATGCAATTTAATTTGGAATGGAAACGGAATGAAACTGAGGGTATGGCTAGTTGTAAGGTGCACCGGAATAATTTTAACTATAACATCAAGTTATTTAAGCCTTTATGATTTTGAGTGTGCTGCCGCGTTCTCACGAGCACTTACATCGCTGGTAAGCGCAGCGGATCGTCCGCTGGATGTGCACAGAGCTTTAGAGTAGGCTAGTAGCTCCATTAGGCTGCCTGTTTATCAAAGAGGGGATGAAAAGGAGAGCTGTGTAGAAGAACTACCATAGAATCTGAGTTCACATCCCTCAGTTCAGCTTTGGTAGACTAGGGTTCGGCGGAGCGGAGTTGATTTTCCATGCGTGCTTTTAAATAGATACCAGTCAGTTCTGCAAAGTAGCGAATAGAATAAAGAACTGAAAGTCTCAAATGCTTCGCTCGTCGCTTAATCCGCACAGAGTGTATAACTCGCTCCGCTCCTGTTATCTCCTCTCGTCTACGCTTAGACGTCAGACTTACCTGGAAAGTAAGTACCCGAGGTGTCCACTTTTCGTATTGGGATATGTTGTAGAGTATTGAAAAATAAGGGACACGTGTTTTTTTTATAATTAGCCATGTTCATATTTGGCGGGGGTAATCAACCTACCCACTAACTTGTTCTAAAAGTTTTGTTTTGTTTTTATGTTGGAAGACTTGGAAAGGCAATTTCTAAGCGATACTTAGGGCAGATTTGGCAAATTACGTGTTCCTTATTTATTATGCTCAGTTACATTAGTTACATTAAAATGGGTAAATAAATGTTATACAACGCGCTGAACAAAACTCTCGGAACAATTTAGTGCTTTACTCACTTTGAGTTTGAAGGTTGACTACTCCAACTAAATATGAACATGGGCAGTTATAAAAAGACAAGGTTCCCATATTTTTTAATGCTCTACAACATATCCCAAAACGAATCAAATCGGACTCTGACACTTCGGATAGACCTTGTTAGTAGACAGGTAGCCTAGTCTTTGTCGACTTCAATGCCTATGAAACCACACCATTTCAGAGCCTTATTTCTATTCCAGGATGACATTCTTTTCGAAGAGGAGGAACCAGTCGAAACGTACAACATGACAGCCGTGCCTCGAAATTTGTCGAACGATAAAACTGAAATTACCTACAATTTGACAAGCGAAAACACCGAACTGTCCCGCATTTTGACAAGCGGAAAGACCGAGGCTCCCCTCAATATGGCGAGCGAGAAAGCCGAGAACGGATCAGAGAAAATAATCATAGATAACTCAGATAGGAACCTCTCAAAACAAAGTAGTCAACATAGAATACCGTCTCTGTCTTCGCAGAACCAGTTACGTCACAATATGTCTAAAAGGAGACTGTCGTACACTCGCCCTATAGCCAAACCAACATACAGTTCAGCGTCTATGGCTTTAGCCAGTGGTAACGACGTAAAACGATTAGGTTCCCAAGATATGTTCGTTAGGAGAAACAGTTCTGTCTCGCCGAAGCGTAACTTCTCCACGTCTAGCTTCGCGTATGTGTCTACGCCCTTCCACGGTTCGACACTTTCCGCCTTTGATCAGCCGAACGAGTTCGCTTCACAGTTCTCGTTGAAATCTATTACGGATAGTGTCGCGGACGTCGCTTACTGCTGTTTCTGTTGCAAAAGGAAGCCCAGAAAAGAACCGAACAAGTTTTTCGATATAAGTCTCTTGAAAGATCCCGCGTATATAGTCATTCTGCTCTCTTGTAGTACTGTAGCCATATCTTATACTAATTTCTTAATTCTACTGCCTTCATTCGCTCAAAATATTGGTTTCGATAAAGCGAGAGGTGCTTATTTGCTGTCAACAGTGTCGGCGTTCGATTTGGTGGGGCGGATAGGTGGTTCGGCGATAAGTGATTTGAATCTAATGCCGAAGACTTTCTACTTCGTCGGTGGTTTACTTTTCTCGGGGATATCCCTGGCAACGATTCCATTTTTACAATCATATGTCGCTATAAGCGTGTTTTGCGGTATTTTTGGTCTGTTTTCCGGTATAAATTGCGGTGTGACAACCTTGGTTATGGCGGAAATATTAGGGGTCGATAGGTTGATGTCGACTTACGGTATCTCTCTGTTTGTCAATGGTATATTACAGTTAGTGGGTCCAATTATCTGTGGTCTATGGTTTGAGCACGACCAGAATTTCTTTAATATGTTTTTGACGTTCGGTTTTATATTCATTATCGGCGCGTCGCTGTGGCTGTTTATGCCATTTATAAACAAACGGAAAAGAGACAACGCTAAGAAAGAGAACGAGAAACAGCTAAAGGCTTAGTGTTGCAAGTTGACAGTAAAATGGCTCTACGAGTTTAAGTTAAATAATGTATTTATTAAAAAGCTGGTGATGTTTAAAAATTAGATATACGATCAGTATTGTTACCTGATCTACTTACAATATTTAAAAGTTGACTTAAATGACAATACAGTAGTTCAAACTAACATAGTTATACAAATATTTAAATTTAGAAATAGTTTATTTTTTATTTTACGAAGTGGAGACAATCCACTTGATGGCATGCGGCCACTGACACCCATCAGCACAACTTTGTATGCAGCGTGCAACAACGAAAAGTGCCTTATTTTACACTGGTAACACTAAAAAATTAAAATGCAGTGCAATTTAGAATAGGTTTTATAGGTGAACTTTACAACGTAGAAATATTTACATGATAGATCATAGTCTTGTATGAAAGCTGACGCCCAGCTCGCCTGTCAGGTCGTCTTTTCATAGACAAATATTTTTGTCTCGTTTGTTTACTGCGCTGTCATTATTATGAATATATAGGATAACAGGCGTGATATAACTAATTTAACACGTTCGTGGACAGTTTTATTTATGACGTATTATAATAATAACATACAAAATGTATGTATTGAATTTCTACTGTGGTTTTGCAAGCTTGCAACAAGTTTTTATGTCGATGAACGTGTTAAGTGAACTTTTTTTTGTTAATATCTTTTTATTTTATTGGTTCATTCTTCAGAAAAGTGTGATATAAATTGTTTTGTCTATGCCAACGATCTCTATGTACTACTAGATGGAGCGTTCCAAACAATCGCTGTTCCACGCAAGTAACCACAACTCTCACATTCACAATGAAACTTGTGCAGTTACTACGCAGAACATTTAATTATTACTATATATTGACGATAATGTCAATATTTAGAAAATAATTAAATGTCCTGAGTAGTAACTGCACAAGTTTCATTGTGAATGTGAAAGAGTTGTGGGTTCTTGCGTGGAACAGAGCGAATGTTTGGATCGCTCCATCTAGTAGTACATAGAGATCGTTGGTCTATGCTGACCAAAGCAGTGACCGTATCCCATCCGCATGACACTACATACCTTTATATATTCATACATTCCGCTCTCTTATTGTCGGTATTCATTTGTAAAGTTTTATTTTTGTATAATATACTTTTTTGTTCTTTTTTATGTTTGTTTTTAGATAACTAACCTATTATTTAAAAACATATTTGGTTTTTTAACTATTATAAATATAAATTTTTTATTCATCGGTGAATATAAAGGCAGACTTATGTATATGCAAATAAAACGTGACGGTGTATTTGAGAACTTCTAATTTAAAGATAGAAATCATCACATGCCGTATATGTTTTAATTTTGAATACTTTGCGAGGTAGATAGTTATTCATAGCAACGACACATCAATGAGGAACAAACATACAAAACAGGTTTACAAATTACAACTTAAATATTATGTAGGTACATATGTGTCGCAGTAATAAAATGGCGCTGACTCAGCATAATGCTGCAGAACGCTACGCGAACTGCGGCGCAGGTTATGTCAGGAGCATTTTAGCTGTCTACCGCCGAACTATTTCTTTGTTAGAAATAGTTCGGCGGTAGACAGCTATGCCACATATTTTGCTAAGCGTTTGCCCTCTAACTACGACAACGGCACATGCTTAACAGCATATCACGTGACCCGTTAGCGAGTACAACATGGCTTTGTAGTTAAACGGATATTATCCGAAATGTTTACGCATTAGACCCCAGGTCAGGTGTCTATTAAATTATAAATAAATAAATATAAATATATCAGACATTCACACCAATTATCCAGTCCCAAACTAGGCAGAGCCTGTGCTATGGTTACTAGATAACGGATAGATATACTTAAATAAATATATAAACATCCAAGACTTGGGTACAAACATTCATATTCATCATACGAACGTTTGCCCCTAGCGGAATTCGAACCCGCAACCTCCGGCGCGGCAGTCCGAGAGCTACCCGTTCCGCCACGGAGGTCGTCATGCTTTATGCTTAGAGGGCTGTTCTTATAAATGTCCGTCATGTTGTCTTTCGATTGGTTCCCAATAAAATAGTTCAAAAAGCCGAGTTAATATTTTTTTTAAATTACGGTGGGTTTTACAGCATTTAGGTCGGAACGAACATTAGCTCAATTCAGCAATAGCACATAAGAATTTACGTTCAACTCCTCCCACAAGGCCAGTCTCCTGCGCGTATTTTTGTAACAATACACAAAAACATCCAAACAGTAGTCCTACACATTTTGTGTAAGCCTACACAGTGTTTTATCTTCCGTAGCGGATGGAAAACATCCGTGCGGATGAAGAGGGGGTTTGGGTTAATTTTTCGACATGGCAACCAGCTCGCGCGTAACACACGGGTTTGAGGTTGCGTGCACTGAGCCAGCTTGAAGAGACAGTTTGTGTCTAAAAACACTGTGATTTTTTTTCGCCACTTTAACGCAGCTTAATTATATAATGGGCTCGATTCTGAAGGCACATCGTTAAAATTTGACAGCATTAAAACTGTTGCTATCCTTGTCACACAGTATTGTGAAGATAAAGACGATAGATATAGATATACCCAATGTTCCTATAAACTGGTCGCTCTTTGCCATGTGTTTCCAAAAGACGATATAGCGCCAGCCATGCGTGAAATGGATGTAAATTTTTTTGTAAACAAATGTCGACCTAACCTAGAGTTTTTGATGTCCCAAAAGGTGGAAATAAATGAGTACGAGTATTTGGAAACGCACAGGAGACCTGCCTCTATTGTTTCGATTTTCAAGTAACAAAACTATAATTTGATGAACTATTGTCGATTATTATGAAACGCAGTTGATCTTCATGAATCATCCGCTGTTTATAGATCGTTCAGTTCACGACGGCACTCCGCCCCACTCCTCTAAATCTCTTTCATCGTATGCGTTTTTGTTACTGTTTTAGTTATATCGTTACGCACTTATCATCAAGGTGTGCATACGTCCCGCGCACACCCCTCGCGAAAAGTAGCGCGTGCCATCGTGAATTGAACGATCTGTACTATGGATTAAATTGGATTTAATGCCTATTGCATGCGTGAATTGTATTGTGCGCTGATATGTGATGCTCTGTGTACCAAACTTCGTTATCGTGAATTTTTCGTTCGCGTAAATAAACATGTATAATTTTTTCCAATGTTTGTGAAAGTCGGTTTCTAAAACGGTAATTATAAAGCTGTAATTTCTTTTTCAGGACGACATTCTTTTCGAGGAAGAGGAACCAATCGAAACGTACAACATGGCGTCAATGCCCCGCGATTTAGAAAACGAAAAAATCGAAATCCCCCGCAATCTGACGAACGAGAAATTCGAATTCCCCCGTAACTTGACCAACGAAAAAATCAAGATCCCCCGCAGTTTGACAAACGACAAAATCGAAACCAACCGCAATATGATAAGCGGACAGATCGCGAACGGCCCAGAGAAATTAACCAAAGAAAACTCCGAAAAGAACCTCTCTAAAACCAACAGCCAGAATTGCGTGCCGTCTCTTTCATCCCAAAATTTGCGCTACAATTTATCGAAACGAAAACTGTCCTCAGCACGCCCTATAACAAAACCTTACAGCTCGACGTCTATGGCTCTAGGGAGTGGTCAAGATGTTAGGAAACTAGGATCGCAGGAGGCGTTCGGTAGAAAACTAAGTTCAGCACCAAAGAGAAACTACTCAACGTCTAGCTTTGCGTATGTATCGACACCGTTCCACGGATCAACGTTGTCAGCGTTCGATCAACCGAACGACTTCGCGTCACAGTTCTCTTTAAAGTCCATCACCGAAAGCGTGGCCGACGTCGCGTACTGTTGTTTCTGCTGCAAAAAGAAAGAGAAGGCTGAACCGAACAAGTTTTTCGACATAAGCCTTCTGACGGATCCCACGTATCTAGTTATATTGATATCGAGCAGCACAGTCGCTATATCTTGTACAAATTTTATTATATTACTGCCTTCCTACGCGCAGAATATAGGGTTTGACAAAGCTAGGGGTGCGTATTTGCTTTCAACTGTATCCGCGTTGGATTTGGTCGGTCGCATAGGCGGCTCGTCCCTCTGCGACTTGAATATAATGCCAAAGACTTTTTACTTTGTCGGCGGTCTTTTCTTTTCCGGGGTCGCCCTAGCGACTATACCGTTTCTGGAGTCGTATACGTCTATAAGTGTCGTTTGCGCGTTTTTCGGATTAGCATCCGGCGTAAACAACAGCGTGACGACCCTGGTCATGGCAGAGATTTTAGGCGTTGAAAGACTCATGTCTACTTACGGTATATCTCTTTTCGTCAACGGTATTTTGCAGTTAGTCGGGCCGATCGTTTGCGGTCTGTGGTTTGAGTACGACAAGAATTTCTTTAATATGTTCCTGACGTTTGGGTTCATATTCATCGGCGGGTCGGCTCTGTGGTTGCTAATGCCAGTTATAAATAAGCGTAAGAGGGAGAAAGCTAAGAGACAGATGGCGAAAGCGCAAAAAGTTTAGTAGTATGTATGCAGGATCTAAAATTTGCCAATTTTATACAGGTGTAACAAAGGCGAATGCGTGGCGGAGGCGTGTATTGTTCGATTTAGTATGAAACACTTTACACATGGTACAGCCGCGAAAAGCGGGATTTGTATAAAGTGTACCGCTACCGCCACGCCTCCGCCACGCAGTCGCCTTCTGTGTGTTTCGGGCATTAATGAAAGTTTCTCAGATAAACTATAAAATTGTTGTACAAAACACTAATAAGAATAATGAAACGACGTGATAGCAAATGACGCAGTTTAAATTTTTTTTCAGTAATCCCACAAAATTTAGAAAATATATATCTCCACAAAACATGTTTTCGTGAAAAATGTATAGTTTTGTGTCTAGCCCAATAGTTACATAACATAACTCCCTCCAGAGTAAGCGTAGTTTTGAATGACCTATTTTAGCTTGGCTAGTTTGCAGAGAATGTGCCTAGCAATATAAACTTTAGTGGGAGACCGAGTTAAAGGGGTTTGCGGAATGAGGTGCGGTGAGGTGGGGGGAGGGGGGGTGGGTGGGTGGGGGGGAGGTTGTCCGACACACAGAGAAGGGGAATGCGTGGCGGAGGCGTGGCGGTAGCGCTATACTTCATACAAAATCCCGCCTCCTTCGGCGGTACTCTGTGTGGAGTGTCTCATACTAAATCGAACAATACAAAAACCTACATGTATCTTAAGCCTGAAATACACATAAAGCGAATGCGTGGCGGAGGCTCCGCTTTATATGTGTTTCGGGCTTAAGTTTTTATTTGTCAAACCAGGCGCCGTCTCGGTTACCTGGGCGATCTTTTTGTTTTAATATGAAACTAGAGTTTGTCAAGTGAGTGAATGTGATATATTCTTTATTGCACAAAAAATACAGGGTATGTTAAGTATTGTGGTTTTTATAATGGCTGCATCACGTGACCGGTCAAATTTTAGGAATTTAGAGCGACTGTAGCGTAGTATAGAAGACGCGGCTTTAGTTCGAACCACAGTCATGCCATGTACCAAACAAATAGGAAACCACATGTAGTAATGTGGAGTGACAGTGACCATTTTGTATGACGAGCGATAACTATCGACTCGCCACAGGTGGAGTCAATGTACTTTATTGCAGATAGAGCTGACACGTACGTTTCCCAAACCACTTGCTTTACAAACTCTATCGGCAACTGACTTGGTTATCAAAGCCAACATGGCGTTGGCAGCTCGTTCTATAGATAGTAAAAATAATTTTAGTGAAGAAACCAAATCATATTTTACTGATATTAATTGAAATAAGTTATTAGCAGTGATCGGAGTAGGTAGGGTCATTTCGGATCAATGACCTCACATGTACATGTTAAAATTGACATGCCTCCATGATTTTAAAATTTTACTGTTGAAATTATGTAATACTAGCTGTTGCTCGCGACTTCGTCTTCGACAACTTAACATCACAAATTATTATGTATTTCCCATAGGAATGGGATGTTTTTCGGGATAAAAACTATCCTATGTCCTATTCCAGGAGCTAACCTATATGTGTGCCAAGTTTCGTCCCGGTCCATCCTGTGGTTGAACCGTGATTGAGTAACAAACATCCAAACATCCAAATATCCAACCTTTCACCGTAGGATTCCAGTCATCCTAGCAGGTAAAGCTGTGTTTGATACTTAAATAACATTATTGGAAATATTTGCATGCCCCGTGAGTTCCGCCAATTCTTGGCACATTACGAATTTTTAATAAAATAAATAAATAATAAATATGTGGGGACATTTCACACACGGCCACCTGATCCCAAACTAGGCAGAGCCTGTAATATGGGTATCAGACAGCTGATATACATACATAATATATAAATAACATCCAGTCACAAGGCAAAAACAAGTGCTCATCACACGAATGTTTGCCCTGGGCGGGATTCGAACCCGCGACCCCGAGCTTCGCAGGCAGGTGTACTACCGACTAGACTACGGGGCCGACTTTTAACTTAACATTTACTTTATTAACTCTATCACCATTGGATTAGGTGCTAGGGCTGGTCAAGCCCTAGCACCTAATCCAATGGTGATAAAGTTAAAATTAGAATGAACTTACACGGCTCAGCGGTATGGGATCAGTTACTTCTAAAGGCCCGGCCATGACAGCTCAGTAGCGTTAGCAGCAGCGACCGAGGTGGAAGTATTCAGACATGGCGTTATCTTCAATTATTCTTTTTTGCCTTGTTAAGCACGATATTATGTTCAAAAAGTCGCCGCTGACCGCGCCGCTGAGAAGTCGTGGCATCGAACCGCATTCGCCGTACATTTGTTCCCGCCGCCCGACTCGCAGCTGCCGCGAACCGCTCGGCAAAAATCGCTAGCGTTGCCGCTGGTCGCCGACCGCCTCTAGCTTCCGCTGACAGGGGCAAGGTCGTGGCCCGGGCTTTAAGACACGATTATTACGCAAAAAGAAGTATTTACAGTTTATTTTTAACTCTATTTTTAATTCAATTATTTAGTTTTATCCAATAATAGTTACCCTAATCGAGGCTTCCGCTATTTTCGTAGTTTAATAGTTTTACTTAATAACCAGGGATTGGAATTAGGTATCGTGATGTATGTACTTGCGAACAAAATATAGATTAGTATGAAGTTTTATTTCATGGGATTTTATTAAATGTATGTATGTATGTAAACGCTTTATTATACCAAAAATAACAACAACAATAATAAAATAGGAATAAAACTGTGTACACAGGCGGACTTATCCCACTTAGGGATATCTTCCAGTCAACCCTTCAAATGTAACCTCTGATTGTGTAACCAAACACCAAACCTGTGACTCTTTTTGAAGAAAGGTGGAAGTTCTCTCACCTTATTCACTTTACCTTTACAACGAATTTTAATCCGGGAGTTGTAAATTATAAATGAGATATGTGGAATTTCAGTATGTATCAGTTTCGTGCATAAAGAATACGATATCCCGATATTCCGAAACAACATACATACATAATGCTCATGCATTGGTCCCAGAGGGGTAGGCAGAGATGATGGATCGTCACTTTGCGCGATCCTGACACACCTCTCCAGCCTCACTTGTCATACACCTCATTTTATTCTTCTCACTGCGGCCCCCAACCTTTTTGAGGACGTTACTAATGTGATCAAAATCAAAAATCAAAATATTTATTTTCAAAATTGGAATACATTATTCTCTTTTTGACGTCAAATTCTGCCTTAATCTACTCCACTTCCACCTGTATAACCGAGATCCTTGAACGTCCTCCTAGGACGACCTCTAGCTGTATCGATCTATTCCTAAACAATTGTTAAAATAATTAACATAATCGTTTCATCGCAAGTACAGACAGCCAGTATGACAATATAGATGTCCTGCCGCGACGTCCTGCCCCGACACTACGTCTACGGACGTCGTACTCACGCACGTGGGCTCTGTCCACGAATGTGTTAATAATGAGATATGCCTCTCCTGTCAATTTTGACTTATGCGGTGTTCTTCAGCGAAGTTGTATTTCATATTGCAAAGAACTTTTTCTTATATAGTTGATATAATATTTGAAACTGTTCTTAATTTTTTATTTTATATTGTAATAATCACAAATAAATTTTGTGTCAAAGTTTTTTTTTAATTTCTACTATAATTCAATGTTTATTATTTTATAATTATGACTTTTAATTATAAAACATCGTACATCACAAATAAGTGTGACATTTTTTAGATTAACTATAAGACTTAAGACCAATTATCTGATCACAGTATAAAGTGAGGATGTTATGTCACATAACTCAAAATTCAATGTGATTCTGCTGAGTATGACCGTGACAGAGCGAATGCGTTTCCAACTCTGAATATAAAATGTTTTTTAAAATATAATACAAAAAAATTCAATGAATTTACTTATACTTGCCAATTATATTTTAATTTTTAGTGTATATTCCATTTTATTATAAAAAATTTGGGACCTTGTTTTACAAATCATGTGATATTATGTAATTTTGTATTTTTCTTTATCTATGGCATGAGGGGATTCATAGCACAATGTCCAAGTATCATATTGGCCAAACATACTAGTCGCCTTTGGTCCAAGACGCGATTTGGACAAAATGCGATTTGGGCCAACCGCAATCTGGACAAACGAAATTGGCCAAACACGGTCTAGTTGAAACGAAATTTGGTATTTTTTTTCGCATTTGTACATAATGCGACTTGACACTGTGCTATGAATCCGCATCAAGGTATATTAATCCTTGGCATTATCACCATAGTCGCTGATGATTTGAATCAATTTCACAAAATGATCAATCGAGTGTAGTTTTTAATGGAAACCAATATTAACATTTTATATTTTGTAATATAATCATTCCATTTTCATTCCTTCTATGTTTATTAACAAAAATATTTCAATATTATGTGTAAAAATATTCTATTTTAATTTTAATATACAGGGTTTAAACCAAGTGTATGTCAGTGGTACCGAACTTTGTGGTACATTTTCATTAAATCCTGATTATTATACTTTTTATAATATTAATTATTACTGTATGTAAAATGAATTTACACACTTATTTTTTTACTTAAAATAATTGTTATCTATTTCAATTATTACTTATAATACTGAATTTTGAATACGAATTATGATATTCCAATGTATTTTGTACATAAAATAATTAAATAATGTATTTTGAATATTTAATTAATGTTTTATTTTTATTAATTTATCTCCAATAGTTCGGGGAAAGGGGCATAATTGGCTAATGTGATTGATGTAGCGGTATTTCAAAAATGTATTTCTGTTTTTTTTTAATTATTTGTCATCTTTACATCACAGAATGATGATGAACTGATTTTAATAGTTATTAGCCGTAATACTGAGTTATGTTAAAGTGAAAGTTCCATTAAAATCTGTTTAGTCAAAACTCTCTTTAGAAAAAAAACGTAGGTAGGTAGTCTACCTACGTTTTTTTCTGATATCAATCTATCAAAATAGATACAACGGGTCGGATAAGTCATTATGGTAGGTATTAACTTTTTATAATATACAAAAAAAATTTGTGTTTTAAAACCTGTATTTTTTATGCATTTGAAATCTGGATACGTATTTCTTAGTTTAGTTGTAATGTTTGAGATAAAAATTTACAAATTACAGACAAGAAATGTAGCCAACTTTTATAAAACTTTCAACCTAATAATATTTTTTTTACAATTTGTTTATTTTTTCATAGTTGGAACCATTCCCCGAAGAAGACCCCGAATCAGGCGACAACCTCCCAAAACTGATGCTAACGCCCGACGAAATCACTCCATGCGCTGAGAAATTCGCAAACGGATCACCCCCTTTAGTCAACAACCACAACAGCTGTTTAGATGAAGAGAAACTATCACCGAACAAGCCCGACGACTTCGCCAGATCTGTTAGTGCGGTGCAAGTGTCGAGGCACCAGGATATCGATAGATCGAGAAGAATATCGACACCGGCCTCCTCGAAACACGGTCTACAACGCATCGGGAGTAAAGCTTCCAATCATCTAGCCAGCACCCCTTCGTTTTTAGAATCCGTGCCGGAAGGGAAGACCAGTCGAGCTGGCTCTCAAGAGGCTTTCACCAAAAAGCTGACAGTACCGAAGACACCCAAACGCAGTCCGTCCACATCGAGTTTTCAGTATATGTCTACGCCGTTCCACGGTTCCACTTTGTCGGCCTTTGAAAAACCAAGCGAGTTCACTTCCCAGTTCAGTCTCAAATCTGTCACAGACAGCTTAGCTCCGATTTCGTATTGCTGTGGCTGCAAGAAGAGACCAAGAGAGGACGAACCAAAGAAGGAGCCGAGTAAATATTTCGATGTGGAGTTATTAAAAGATCCTATTTATTTAGTGATTCTGATATCGAATTGCACTTGCGCGATTTCGTATACGAATTTCATTATTTTAGTACCCTCGTATGCGCAGGAGTGCGGTTTCGATAAATCTCTAGGCGCGTATCTTTTATCCATAATTTCCGCGTTAGATCTGGTCGGCAGAATAGGCGGGTCAGCTCTATCGGACGTAGTGTCGACCCCTAAACGATACTTCTTTATCACAGGGCTGCTGTTATCGGGTATAAGTTTATCCATGATCCCGCTGGTGACTAGTTATCCGGCTATAAGTGCTTTTTGTTCGGTATTCGGTATCGCTTCTGGTATCAACGTCGGTGTCACAGCACTAGTGATGACAGAAATGTTAGGCACCGAGAGGCTAATGTCATCTTACGGTATCAGTTTGTTCATGAATGGTATTTTACAACTTATAGGACCGCCTTTATGTGGCTTTTGGATAGAGTACGCAAAGTCGCACAAACCATTGTTTGTAACTCTTGGTTTTATATTAATTTTTGGCGCAGCTCTGTGGTTGTTTGTACCATTCATTAATAGGAGCAGAAAAAAACGCGCGGAGAAAGAAAACGAATGCTTAAAAAATAAAGCGTAGTAAATTGTCTTTTTAGTATGAACGGGAAGTGTAAATGAATTTAATAATCCTGCCTCTTATTCAACCTTTAGACATCAATCCTTGAAACCGGAGCTTTATTATTATCCGTGTAAAGTATTATTTAAATAAATTTCATTTTAATGCAGGTCAGGAATCTACACCTCATACCATAAAGTAAAATAATTTTTCGTAGCACATAGTTTCACCTCAAAGTTTTTACCGTCATGATTGACACTAATTGATTATCAAATTAGATAACAGATGTACATTAAAATCATCTGTTATCTAATTTAATAACCAGTTAGTGTCAATCCTGAAGGAAAAAACTTTGAGGTGAAACTATGAGCTACGAAAAATTATTTTGCTTCATGGTATGAGGTGTAGTGAAGTTTTTTATACTAGTATACTACTGAACTCGAATTTCATGTATATTTTGGCTATAGTGTAAAAGGAAATGCGATCGCCTTGTGATAATACATTATATCGAATATCTAGCGCCGCCTGGCAAACAAATCAACGTCGAAATATATTTATATTACTTAATCAATTGTACTTAATTATAATTTAATGGCAACATATATTTGTTAATATATTTGAATATATTCAACGAATCCTGAATAAAATAGTATTAAATTACAGACTTTTATAAGCTTTGATAGCGATTATTATTGGTATTATAGATAAAAGTTACTGGTATCACTATAATTTATTTTTAGTAATCAATTTTTTTTTATTTATTGGCAACGTATTTTATAAAATATATAATATCATTCAATAAGTGAAGAACACAAAAGTATTAAGCCAGTCAACCTGTTATTTGTATGATTTTAATACAAGATAGTTGGTATCCACGAAACCAGTTATCGATAACTTTTATAAATAAATGTGTACTTCACTATTGATTGCAATATCTACTACTTACTTAATCGAATATTTTAAATTAATTAATATTATTGTAATTTAAATTAAATTGTGGTGTGTTATTTTATCCATTTTTACATTGTTAGTTATTTTGGTATTTAAACCTGGATATTGTTGGTAAAGATGTTTCTAATACACATTTTTCCAATAAGATTTCTTTTAATGTCATTATTAAAAGGAAACTTTTTTTAATATTAAAAATCACTGGATTAAAGGTAGTTCCTACTTTAATTATGTGCATACTTAGTATATTTTTTTCAAATTTTTTGTTCTAAATGAATAAAAAATTAGATAAAAATGTATTTAAAATATTGTGTTATAAACTATTGTATAGTTATACAAACTTCCAAACAGTATTTTTTACATTTTCGATTTTATAATTCTTTGAATAATGCGCTTATGGTTGTCAATTTAGAAAAAAACAGGTGCCATTTTACGAAAAAAAGTAAGACAAAGTGAACATCCATGCCTTATATTAAATATACTATAATTAAAAATTATAGTTATTCCACAAATAATAGTATTACTACATAGGTATAAATAAATTTAATATAGTTTAATAATCAAGGATCGTAATTAGGTAGTGTCAGTATGTACTTGCGAATTAATGTCATGTGAATATGGATATTCTGAAATTTACAAAAAAATTAGTTCATTTTTTGTCATTCATTTGTGTATAAACTCATATACAGTAGTATTAATATGGACATTCCACATCGCTCATTTCGATACCTTTAAGGTATCTACACTACGCCAACTAAATTTTTTGAAATTAGGTTTTTTACAAATTCGAAGAGAAAAGAATTATTTTTTCTTTAAATTCAGGGAGCATTATAATTAGGTAGTATATGCCTCGATTTTGATCAAAACAAAATTGACTCAAATTTTAGTTGGCGTACACTGAAGGTATCGATTTAAACATCTATAATTCTTCTTATACCAGTAAAAGTAATATGAAATTATCTTTTCTTAATTGGATATTATACGAGATAAAATCTCGTGAAAAGGAATCTCCATATTAATCTACCGCGCCATATTTTCGTCATAAGTACATATATGATTCTACCTAAATCCGATCTCTGATAATAATACGGCGTGTAGCAAAATATCCGTATCGAATAAATAATAACTTTGGTGTATGAGATATTGAAATTCCTATATTTATACTTATCGATCGACTAATCCTTTTGTATGGTGAGTAGATTTTATTTGGCAAGTTTAAAAAATACAGGATCTGGAACCACAGAAATCCTATCAAGATAGAATAGTGAAGTAGGCGCGACACGCGTGCCAAGGATTTGCAATATATTGCATAAAATAGAATAAATTTTATTCCAGACATAACCCATATGTGTTAGTAACAAAGTTCTTATATGCTAATGTTAGTACTTTACACAATATTAAAATCTTTTATAAATAAAATATAATATAAAAATATGATTTGGCTGCCCGATTACTTGACTGCTTGCAGTCGTATCCACCACTCTAGCATCGGAGAGTCCCACCGGTCAGCAAGCACGTTCAGGATCCTGCATAAACTGTCAAACGCTTACTCGTTTCGCACTGAGTCAACAAAAAATCTGCAAAAATACGGTTTCTTATTGTAGCTCCTCGCTAGAAACGTGACGTAAAAAAATAGCTATAACCTTTCTATCTTGATAGGATTTCTGTGTCTGGAACTAATTACTCGAGATATTTCGCTACAAATGTATTGTTGGACTGGTGTGTTGAATAAATAAAGCCTGTCCCAGACGTAGCTATAATATAATATATATTAAAGCAAGCTACCACACACGGGGACGATGCTATAATTTAATATTTTGCCTCTGACGTGTATATGTATATATGTGTATATGTATATTAATTTCACTAGTCACTCCCATTCCCGCATGCGATGAAAGACCTTTTATAGCTAACTTTTTTACACCTTGGGTTACAGTATTGAAGTTTTAGTAGGGATCCCTAATTTTTTATAGTTTAAATATAGCCTATGTTACTCAGGGATAATGTAGCATTCTAATGGTGAAAGAATTTTTTAAATCGGTCGAGTAGTTTTTGAGTTTATTCGTTACAAACATACAAATCTTTTTCCTCTTTATAATATTAGTGTAGATTTCAAATCAATAGTCGTATGAAACGCATTTGCGTCTCGAAAACAAAATAATTAATAGATGGTGTTCCTAAGTGGACCGCAAAGTTTACTTGGTAATACAAACCTGTTTTTGCCCCTGGTGACCCTTTATATACATGTTTCCGAGACGCAAATGGCGTTGGTTTTCATATGACTATTGGTTTGGAATAAATAGTTATTTGTTCAACAAGTGAGCAAAGTTATTTTTTGTTGCGAGTGCTGACTTTAAATCACGAACTAGCGAAGTAGTCTAGAATTGAATCACGAGCGTAGCGAGTGACTCTAATTATAGGCTACTGAGCACAGTGAGTGGTTTAAATGCACGGGACATGAAAAAACTTGCTTTCGTGTGAAACATAAAAATTTTCACCTCTACCAGCGAGAAAAGAAAAAAGTTTATTTTTTATTTGAATGTTGCGTTCATTTTTATAAAACCAAGTAAACATTATATTTTTAATTAAACGTTCTTAATATTTACTAGCATACGTGTTGGACATCGCAAATAAACTCAAAGATTACTCTAGAAAATATATCGTAATATACCGAGCTATAATTTACATTAGTATATATTATAGCTATCTACGTCTGTGACGGGCTTAATTGTAATGTACTTACTTATAAACAACTTGAAAGAATATTAATTAAGTTACAAAATAAGTGATAAGTGAATGCCAGGAGTTTAATGTGTATGAACAACGAGAGTATATATTATGTTAATAAATAAAAAAATATTTTTACATGCGATTGATTAATGAAACCCACTTGAAACTTACGCGGTACATGAGGGGGTTATTTTAGTAGATTTTTTAGTTTAAAAAATATTCGAAAATCGTCGCTTACGAATCCCATGAAAATCCCTATCGAGCTTTTCGAAGTTACGTTCTAAGGTAAACGCTTCATAGCAACGATCTCTATGTGCTAATAGATAGAGCGTTCCAAACAATTGCTCTGTTCCACGAAAGGAGCCGGAACTCGGTTACATTCACAATGAAATTGTGCAGTTACTACGCAGAACATTTCATTATTGCTAAATATTGACGCTACAGGTAAATATCGTCAATATTTAGTAATAATTAAATGTTCTGCGTAGTACCTGCACAAATTTCAAAGTGAATGTGAACGAGTTTCGGCTCCTTGCGTGGAACAGAGCGATTGTTTGGAACGCTCCATCTATTAGCACATCGAGATCGTTGCGTCATAGAAAGGTCCAGGGTGCCTAACATTTCGTACTCTGAAGTTTGACTTTGAACATCGCGACATCGCGTTTAGTATCTTGGGGATGCTTGGTTCCAAATAAAACGATGTGTTCTGGAGGAAGTGGGTGAATATACGACCGTTTCAACCGCCGTCATTATCCTCACCACCAAAAGTTGATGAAAAAGAATATATTTCATTAAATATTTCACCTGTGCAGAGTCTGTGCACGGACCAGAAACTTATTTTATAATAAAAACGATGAACTGGTGTTGTCGCTTCTACTTTTGAAAGGGGGGGATACTGACGGCGGTTGAAACGCTCGCATATTCACCCGGGCGTGTCCGCGATTGGGCGCGATGCCGTGATTGCTGGTCGAAAGTGCACCTTATCGGGTCATGTGACATTATGATAAGTGTTTGGCATAGACTCCAAGCGTTAATCAGAACATGTCACATAATGATCCGATAGAAAGTACAAAATTGCTTTTTGTTTGACGGATATTATACGAAATGCTTAAGGAGTATGAATATTCGAGCATTTTAACCGCCGTTACAAGTAGAAGACAACAACCTTCAATAGAAGAGACCACACCAGTTTATCGTTTTTATTATACAACTAGTGTGCCCGCGGCTCTACTCGCGTGGACTACAGAATCCGCTCCACTTCCGCTCCCGCCCCCGCGATTATTTCTTAGACTAGATGTGCTACGACTCCGACCCCGACTCAGAATCCCACGCCCACTCCTACTCCCACGCCCGGTATAGCTCCAAATGTAGTCCAAACTCATCGCAACCTTACAGTACCAAATATAATTATACTTCTTTGTTGTAATTGCATACCTACTAAGTACTAATGTACTTGAAAACTAAAAATTCCCATAACTTTTGATTGAGTCAGCCGATTGCGATGAAATAAAGACTAAATGTTACGTCTTAAATAAAATAATAATAGATGCTACAGCTAACTCAACTGCAAAGTTAAGGTATTTTGCGACTAGTGTCACACATATTCTATTGTATATTTTGTGTGCCTGTCGCAAAATAATTTTGTTATCAATTTATCATTGATATGAACTTAAATCTTCAAGAGAAACGATGATGAAAGAATGTTGTGTTTGGGTCATTCCTATCTGCCCCTCTGGCCTTTTCCCCCAGGATAAAAATACGAATATAATTCACAAATGTTACAACTGTTGGAGTCTAACTATGGTAGTTACGCCAAACGCTTATCAGAATGTCACGTGACCCCATAGAAAGTATAGAATGGCTTTTTAGTTCGACAGATATTATCCTAAAACCTTACGAAGCGGCGGCCCCAGAGACCTTACTTGACCTACGTGCAAAGTCGTCTGTTCCAGTGGAAATCGATGTCAAGATCAAGGGGGGGTGGGAGGGGGGAGCGTTATCATGACCCCTGATACCCCCCCCCCCCCTGGCCACGCACATTTCCTTTGGGCGCATGTATGAACAGATAGGAATTCTCTAAGAGTTGAATATGATGTCCCGTTCTATCGATGTCACGATCATGAGGGGGGGAGCGTTATCATGACCCCTGATCCCCCCCTGGCCACGCACTGTCTGGGCGCCATGTATGAACAGATAGGAATTCTCTAAGAGTGAATACGTTAGTACTAATTATGTCCAATGCCTAACGTACACAGTCACGTTCTATGGACATTGTTAAGCTGCATGGAGTTAGTAAAATTCTAAAAATTGTATATAAAAAAAAGGATACTGGAAGGCAGTTCGAACTTGTTAGCCCTATAATGTCTCCTGAGGGGGAAGGCCGAATGTGAAGCAATAGGAATGACCCTAATTTTTAGTTAATGTAAATTGTAATAAATTCAATAATGAAAAGCGTACAATTTTACAATTATGTCGTCTGCAAGACGCGCGGTGAATATTATGTCATACTTAGTGTGTAAAATAAATTTTTATTCTGATTTAGTAGTATTTTCTGTAACTCCTGCGTTTATTTATATTATCCTCCTTTATCATTTTTCGATTTCTCCTAAACATGCACGTTTGTCGGAGAACCAATTACCGCTGGGGTAAACCGGCTGTTCCCAGTAGACTTACCAGTAGAACTACTGGGAATTTCCTTCCCAATATACTTACTAGTAAGACCACTGGGAACTTTGATCCCAGTAGACTTACCAGTAAAACAAAACTTAGTCCTACTCTTATTGTAGACCTAGGCGGGTATTGATAGACAACCTACTTAGTGCGAGTTCTCGAGTGGAGACCGCGCCTGGGCAAGCGTAGTGTGGGACGCCCCCTGGCTAGATGGAGCGACGATCTGCGTAAGGCGGCTGGCAGAGACTGGATGAGAAGAACCGAGGATCGGGTTCAGTGGCGCGCCTTGGGAGAGGTCTATGACCAATAGTGGACTCTTTCGGGCTGATGATGAAACATGCAGTACATGCATTTATGATAAAAGGCTAGCTATTTTCCAGTGTAGCATTCTGTTGGGGAGGTTCATGTTTAGCAGTGGCCTGACACCAACTCGACTTCAATACCCCGTTGTATCTCCGGATCTATTTAAGTACAAAATCTGAATAGTACATATTGGGTACTTATCAACAACATCCAAGACTTGGGCAGATGATTAATATATGTTCTTACTAGCTGTTGCCAAGTTATTATGTAGGAATGGGATAAAAATTATCCAATATCCTATTCCAGTACCTATGTGTGCCAAGTTTCATCCCGATCCGTCCAGTGGTTGAAGCGTGATTGAGTAACAAACATCTAAATATCCAAACTTTCGAATTTATAATATTAGTAGAATTAAATAAAAATCTTTAATTTTTTGTTAACATTTATTGCATGAAAACTTAAAATAGAAAAAAAATGATCACAAAGTTTTAAGATATGTGTACAATGATTGTATAAGTAAAAATGAGAATTATTATGTATAATGTGTACAAAGAATCTGTTAGTCCATCTATTGCTCCTAAAATATTTCCCCTAGGAGCAATACATATGCATTTATTACTACTAGTAGTAATAATTGTACTAGTACAATGAGAATGTGGGGCGGAGCACTCTGGACCCGCGCCACCACAGACAAACCTACCTGGAAGCGGATGGGGGAGGCCTTCGCCCAGCAATGGGATCTCCTATAGTGTTGAAAAGATAAAAATATATTATGTTAAATGACTAGCATTAGAAATAAGTGACATGAAATAATTAATGTGTTTTATATAATTGACGAAAATAAACATTAACATTTATAAATATAATATCGAATTTGTAATATTAATAATCATTAACATGACATTGTAATATTGTACTTCTAAATTATAGGAAGGCTTAAATAAATATAAATAAGTACAATCAAACATACTTTATAATGTATGTAGTAGTGAAGGGTGTTTGGTTATTGTAGTAGAAATACATGGATATGTATTGCTCCTAGGGGAAATACTCTAGGAGCAACAGATGGACTAACCGTAAATATAATAATTAAAATCACATGACTCTAAACCTAAAGATAAATAAACTATTTAAATAATATTTGATGATTATCTTTCTCTTAGCCAATAAATACAATTTTCTTGGATTTAGATATAACATTGTTTAATTTTAGAGATCTTTTTGATACACATCTAAAGTTATCAGTTAGTCTATATCTATCGCTCCGAAAGTATTTCCCCCAGGAGCAATACATAAGTATCAATTTATTACTACTAGAGCAATCCAACATGCTTTACAAAGTAGTAGAAATACATAGTATTGCTCCTGGGGGAAATACTCTAGGAGCAATACATGGACTAACCGCAAGTTTTGATTACAAATATTAATAATGGCTTTGTTTACACAAAGACAGTAGTATCGAATTACACCGCCCGCAGCGAATAGATTAAATCACCTACTACTACTACAGGCGCACCAGCCTGACCGTACACGTGCGCGTGTAAATAATATTAGGCCTGGCTGCTGCACCCAGTGCGATCGAGAGAGGGACAACGTTGCACGATGCGTACATCGTACAACTTTGTAGACGTATCAAAAACGTGCCTCTCTTTCTAACTGAAGGCGTCGAACGCTCGGCGCGTCCTGCCTCCTGTGCTCTGTTTTGCGGGCGACAAGTAAGCGGGGGGAGGTAAGGGGTGTGCGTCGATTATTGTAGGGCTACTACACTGCTCTCGGCGTCATAGTCGATCGAGAGGGACGTTATAACGTCAACAACGTAAGCGCTTCGCTTTCTAACGTATAGCGCCGATCTCGATAGTGCGCTGGCGTTACCAGCCGTGCTCTATTTTGCCCTATAAAGGCTGGGAGAGGTGACTGTCACTTCATTACGCAGTAATATCTAGTATTATCTGATAAGGTTACATTGTAAGGAAATTCTTCTGGCGATGGTGCATTCGATATGCTTGTGCGAGAACACGGGCAAATGGGCCATGACTGTCCACTACTACTGGCCTACTGTCTCAGTCTAAACGTAGCCTAAAAATAAGAACGTAAAATTGTACATACCTATATTCCGTTTGAGGCACGAAAATAATATTTACTAACAAATAGCATTACGAATACCACAATATTCAGTGTATACGATGTTGTAATGGTGTGCTGTGGATTATTGGTGCAGTTAAGACGTTAGTTTTGTAATCTATCTTGAAAATATTGCTAAGCATAACATACATAATGCTCACGTTTTGGTCCCAGAGGGGTAGGCAGAGACGATGTATCGCCACTTTGCGCAATGTAATATTGCAAAGTGGCTTTCCTTCGCCCGCTTTCCGCCCCGTGATACCCCTTGACGTGATGTGTTGCGAACAACATCGCCGCCTTGTTGAGGTACCACGATTAGCTAGGGAAATCATTGTCCACCGAGTTCGCCCTTCTCCGGGATGTCGGCACGCTTACGACCAGTTTGCTAGTAACTATTATGGATTGTTAGTAACTATTATTTTCGTTCCTAGTATAGAATATACACAAAAATGAAAACAATAAATATATAAGTAAATACAAAGTGCCATTTTAACAGGTGAACAAATAATGCCAAGTGTCCACCAATATATTTTTTGTTTACTGTAAAATGAAATCGCTCAAGTAGTATGTAACAACATGAGTTGGGTGTCAACATAAGTTCTTTAAAATTTCGTATGTTACTTAGAAAAAGTTGTTCTAGGAGGTTGCTCTTGTTGTTGTTGTTGTGTTGTGTATCACGGGCGGAGGAAAGTCGCTTTGCGACATTGGATCGCCCAAAGTGGCGATGCATCGACTCTGCCTACCCCTCTTGGACCAAAGCGTGAGCTTTATGTATGTATGTAACCCTTTAAAATGACACCTAATTATATGTCAATATGCATGACTTACCTTCAGCCCTGCTAAGATCGTAAAGTGTTTGGCAACCATTTGGAAATTGCCAAAAAGGGGTCAAACTGGTTTCTAGAATTCTATGAAAATTACTAGCGTTTCTTCGCCAATATGAGAATTAGAATTCATTAACCATAGAAATATAGCAAACCAGTTTGATCATTTAACTTTACAGTCTTCTTAGGTAGTAGGACAGCATTGTTAAATGTATACATATAAACAGATAAATATGTCAGACATTCACACCAATTATCCAGTCCCAAACTAGGCAGATCCTGTGCTATGGTTACTAGATAACGGATAGACATACTTAAATAAATATATAAACATCAAAACTTGGGTACAAAAATTCATATTCATCATACGAACAATTGCCCCTAGCGGGATTCGAACCCGCAACCTGCGGCGTGGCAGTCCGAGAGCTACCCCGTTCCACCACATATATTTAATATATCACAAGAATTGCTTATGAATTATACACATAGTCGATAAAAAAAACATAGGGATGTTGTTAAAAAATGGGCTTAAAAAACAAAAAGGTGTCATTTTATGAGAAATATTCAACTTTTCAACTGTTATAATGTGAATTTAATATTAAAAAGTCCATTTCCACACAGGCAGGAATCATTTGGGATTAGAACATGTCGTGTCATAAATATGTGTTAACTAGTCAATTATAGTGCTAATTTCTATTGCTGCCATATTATGAGGTAGGGGAAGACCAGACAACGCGGTAAGATTAAAATTAAACATGATAAAAGATTATAAGTTCTTTTTTCAAAATATATTCTAGTGCAAATATATAAAGTATATTGTATCAAATTGTAATTTTCATTTTACAAAATTAATTCTCTTGTACAGTGCAAATACAAAAAAATAAGTAATTATTTGCATATCGTTTGACCTCGTTGGCCTAGTGGTGGGTTCGATTTCCGAGGCACAGGCAACTTTGTACAATTTGGTCCTTAGCAAAGTATTAGTAAAAAAAAAAAAAAATTTATATATATTAAATGTCTTGGTCTTCCCCTAATAAACTGATATAAATAAATTAAAAAATCATGCACTAACCTTACACTGAGGTACAAAATGTGTTCTATTTATATATGTATAAACATGTAAAAATAGTGCCCTATTATTATGAAAAAGTTTAATCAAAATTGACACGTCCGAAGATATGTAGCACACTAAATTCCGTGTGTTGTCTCTCTCTACGCTAAATATAGATATGGACATACGATTTACCTAAAGCATCGTAAAGGCGCATTTTTATTTTGATAATTTATATTTCGACTTTCCGATATGTCATGTATAATTTTGGTCACAATTAATTATTTTTCAAAATTTCCTAAAAAATTTACTAAAATATCCTACTGATTGCATATAAATGTATAATATATACAACATTGTGGTGTAAAAACTTTATTCACAGGAAATACAAATTTAGTTTGAAATTAACGAAATTGTCGTTTAAAATTGTCACTTTGTTAAAACTAAATCATCTCTTCTATCACCACAGTTCCATTATTATTATATTCATGTACTTGTATTTCCTATAAATAAATGTAAAATGTATATAAATTATGTATATAAAAAATCACCTAATCTACAAAATTCACTAGAATGAATTGCTCTTAAATGACAAATGTTATTACAAAAATTAGGCATTGACAAGACGGATTTTATGTATTTCTTAGTCCTGCTTTAACTTTGCGTTCGGTTAACAAGATATTTTTATTCACGATAAGATACCATAATGTTCTGCTATATTTCTAAAGGTATCAAATTGATAACAATTGTCAGGGGCGGCAAATATTCTGGTAGAGCGGCAAAAAATATTGTTCGGGTTTTCATCTGACTTTTCTATATCAATTTTTAATGAAGAAGAAGATTTTTTCCGAATAAAGGAATGTTTGAATTTTGGACAGTTATTTTTTAAATACTTCTGCTGTCAGCTTAGCGAATAATACGAAAGTAAGCCTTATCTCGCAGACAGCAGAGTTTTGTTCGCCTTAATCGCGGCGCGTATTTTTTTCACTAGAGCCGACGGTTGTATCAGCACGGACACCTCTGAGCCGTGCGCGCTCAGGCGGCTCATCTCCTCTTCACCGCCCTGGAAGAAAGGGACAAAACATGCATAAATAACTATTCATCGGGCCCGATTCTGAAGGCACACATTTAAAAATTGACAATGTGCTAAAATTGGTTTCGTCTTATCTTCATAATACTGTGTGACAAGGATAGCAACAGTGTTAGTGCTGGCAAATTTTAACATTGTGCCTTCAGAATCGAGCCCATCATCAGCCGAAATACGTCCACTGCTGAACACAAGTCTCTCCAATAGTCGACGACTGAAAAACCTTCTGTTGGAAAATTATTATTACATAAACGAATGTTCTAACAAGGAAATAGGTGGGCCCTCTGACAATTAAATTAATTTGTGATCATTTAATACCAAGTGTATTTTGAAATTTAATTTTAATATTTTATACTGACATAGTGGGCTCGATTCTGAAGGCACACCGTTATAATTTGACAGCACTAAAACAGTTGCTATCCTTGTCACACAGTATTATGAAGATAAAGACGAAACCAATTTTAGAGCTGTCAAATTTTAAATGTGTGCCTTCAGAATCAGGCCCATTATGTTATTGATATTGTTATATTCTGTATATTAGTTTATTTTAAGTCGATCCCTTTTACTAATAAAAATCCCCAACCCGTCTGGCCAGCGCGGGGAGTGTAGGCCAAATCCTCCGTCTGTCTCCGGCAGATGAGAGAGGGTTGTGCTCCTGCAGTGGAGACAAAAATAACCTGATGATGTGCTTGATCTTACAATATGTATCTCGATAAATGGTGCTATCAATGCGCCTCTTGGCCGTAAGTTGTAGGATTCTATACAATGATCTCCAAATAAGTTTTTGTGTAGTTTAACGCCCACGACCATTAACAAGGTGTTAGGCCCAAATTATACCAGGAAGAGATGTATCGAATTACCTTGATAAGGTTAATGGGTCGGTTGTTGACCTCGGTGACGGCCCACTTGCCGGGCGGCGGGAGCCCCGCACGCGCCGCCGGAGACCCGGCCTCCACAGACATTATGTTGCATTCGCTATCCAACTTTATACCTGCGGAAAATAAATATTACATATACAGACACACACTTGTCTAATCCCAAACTAGGATGTTCTCCTCTGCTTAGGAATTAAACAAGGATAGGACAATTCACAAATATAACATCCATCGTGGCTGAACGGGTAGCTCTCGGACTGCCACGCCGGAGGTTGCGGGTTCGAATTCCGCTAGGGGCAAATGTTCGTATGATGAATATGAATGTTTGTACCCAAGTCTTGGATGTTTATATATTTATTTAAGTATGTGTATCCGTTATCTAGAAACCATACCACAGGCTCTGCCCAGTTTGGGATTAGATAATTGGTGTGAATGTCTGAGATATTTATTACTTATTATTATTATTATCCAGATCGGGACCAACAAAGCGTTTACATACATACAAACTTGTATATTGTACAAAAGTTAGTCTGTTCCTGGTGGAAATCGATCCCACTACCTCTGGCAGTCGAGTCCAATGCAGAGTTGTTGCTGATACAAATTTTTACTGTATCAGCGGATGCTGATGCTGAATTTTTCAGATGATATTATCATTATTATATATTATTATCATTCGATTGTTTTGTCAACATATGGTCAACATAAATTGGTTGGACATTAGTGGTTTATTGTGCGTAGTGCGTGCGTGAGCATCTGCTGATATTGATAAATTACTTAAATAAAATTATTTTCATTGCAGGAGGTATTTTGAAATTGAATATGGCTTGTGGATTACTTATTTTATTTCTTATTATTACACTACGCACGCACGTCATACAATAAACCACTAATGTCCAACCAATTTATGTTGACCATATGTTGACAAAACAATCGAATGAGGGAACAAGTTCGCATAACTTTTGATTGACTGGACCGATTGCAATGTAATAAAGCCTATATGCATACACCGAATTAAGCACCATGTTTCTCTGAAAAGTCCATCAACATCGGTTCAGTAGTATTTAAATGATGCATGCACAAACAAACAGATAAACGGACAAACTGACAAACAGTAACAAAAAAATTCAAAAATGATCGAAACGTGTTCTATTACTTATAGACTCGCCACATGATGATGATCACATGGGAACAAGTGACAGCTTTTTTGTATAACTGTTTATGATCAGTTTAAACTCCACGTGACTTGCGCTAGGTGCCGCCTTCAACGAACACGTTACGACTTGAGTGTCAGCATTAAAAATCAGTTGCTGATGCTGATATTAAAAACAATGCAGATCCGCGGATGCTGATGCTGATATTCGAAACAACCCTAGTCCAATGACCGAGCCACTAGGCCGAGGCGGTCACGAATACCAATTTGCCTTCGATAATGGTCACTTTCGTCTACGAAAATCTCCAAACTTTGGTAATGACAACTTACCTATACTTTCCAGGTCCCTTTTATTGAGCACGTATATTTTCCCAAGCGGCACACGGTGAAATAAAATATCCAACTGCAAGAGAAACACAAAACTTACTCCTAATCACATATTAAACTAGGTTATTTTTCAACCACATAAGATTTTATATTTTTAATTAGTATGGCGTATACATTGCAGAGGATTTTACTCTTTAAATTATTAAAATCCATCAAGGAATGACGAAGCTATTACAGTTTATTTAACGCAACTTTTCAAAACGCGCGCGCTCTTTATGTCGACGTCACTTGTTACAACCCGCGCGTGAAGTTCTCGCCATCTCGCTCTCTCGTTAACGGCAGACTGCGCTAGTGTGCTGCTCACACTTCTTCCCTCGACGCGACGGATGACGTTATTACGGTATCAACGTCGGAGGAAGTAAAGACTCTTATATGTTGATGATAATAAATCATAGAAATATAATTATAATCTAAGTGAATTACAATGTATATATATTAAATAATAATGTCTGTCTACTTATGAGAGTTAAAACTGACCGACATCACGTGTACACGGAAAACTACCTAGTTATTGTCGCCGACTATTTGTTCTCTGTGTAATCTACAGATTGATGTAGAAATGTCGGTACAACGACACTTCCGTTTTTGGAAGATCGTCATTTTTGATCCGATTTAAATAATTTTTCATAGTATTTATGCTATGTGTGTGTGTGTGTGTGTGTGAGAGAGAGAGAGAGAGAGAGAGAGTAAGAGAGAAGTAGAAAGAGAGAGAGAGAAAGTGTGTGTGTGAGTGCGTGTGTGTGCGCGCCACTGACCGTGTGCGCGGCGCATGCCTTGAGCAGCTGCCGGGCGTGGTGCGCGTCGCGGGGGGCGGTGCCCCGCACGGCCGCCACGCGGTCCCCCGCGCGCCCGCCGCACCGCGCGCCCCCGACAGACCACCACGCCACCCTGGGGACCATACAATAAACAAAACATGACATATCGGTTCGCGGGCACCCAACGAGACACAGTAGAACTTCTCCTGCTTACACGTCTACGTTGGGAGCCCACGAGAGCGCAGCCTGGAGGCGCGTGTGTGCCCGTGTGTCGAGCGATAGGATTTTAGAGTATTCTTTAAAATCTTTATTGTACAAAAACAAAACACTGAATCAGATTTAGTCCTGGCTACAATCGGTCAATGTAATTTCTGAACCATAGAATCATGCTATATATTTTGGGAGGATAGTATATGGTGAGCATTATAGGTCGAAAGGTATGGGCCGAACGGCATAGGCCGAGCAGTATAATGGGATTGCTCCGCTCCACGCTCGAACTAATCGCGGAGGAGCCCCTCCCCTACTCCTAACCGCCGCCTACAAGCAATACTGCCCACGCATACTCCCCACACCCTGGGAAGGGTGTGAGATAAAGACTGACTGACTCGACACATTTTGCTCGGAGCCGCCGTTAGATTAACACCTTTCCTGTGCCATATATTTGTGTAAATTAATTTTAAATTACATATAAAAACTGTGTGTACAGTACTATTTTCAATCATTTCTGCCTCAGATTTACAATAATACATTCATATCCTTCTCACTACTCGAAGTGCGTCTGATGATGAACGATGATGCTCACCACACTTGTCTGTTGTAGTCGCAGAACAGCTTGGGGTCCCGCGCGGGCACGGTGGCGGCCACGGCGGCCCCGCGGCGCTGCTCGGCGCGCAGCCCGGCCGCCTGCCGCGCGCGCAGCGGCTGCAGCGCCGACCCCGCGCCCGGCCCCGCCGGGGACTGCCCTAAGGACGAAACTACACATATTATGCTGCCACCACACCCCCGACACTACACAAGCTTCATATCAGCCCTTGAACGTCCCCTGCTGGACATGCCCCCCTGCCCCCGCCCTCAGGTCGTCGGTCCACCTGACATACAAGCGAACACATTTAATCACCTACTATTACAGGCGCACCCGCCTGTGCGTGTGTGTGCGTAAACTATCGAGAGAGGGACAGCGTTATACGTCGACACATAAGTGCTTCTCTTTCTAACCTACGTAACGTACAACACGGAATGCCTTATTTTGCGGACGACGTTAAACTGGCGGAGGTGAATGTCGGTCGCTCTCAAGTGATTTACCTATACAAACACACATATATTTCATTCCAGATTAATAGTCCTATGAAAACAAACGCATTTGCGTCTCGAAAACAAAATACACAATAGATGGTGTTCCTAAGTGGACTGCAAAGTTTACATGGTAATACAAACCTGTTTTTGCTGCTGGTGACCCTTTCATGTATATGTTACCGAGACGTAAATAGCGTTGGTTTTCATAGGACTATGAATCTGGAATGAAATATACATACATGCAAACACATACGTACTAGAGGCTAAAATATACATTTTTAATACAGACATACATACAGGGTTACAGGAAAAGTCGTGCTAGATCCCTTAAGGGTGTGGAGCACCCATCATTTCTGACTTATTTCACTATGAAACACCCTACCCTAAACTTAACCCTTTTCGAGATATTCGACTTTTAATTTTTTTATTGAAAATTGCTGATTTTTAGGCTACTACATTTATTTTTGTTTATTTTGTGTATCTTATTATTATTATTATTGCATTTTTACATGTGTAGTAAGATGCTTTAGGACGTCAATCATTAAAATAGTGCACAAGTTATTTGAATAGACCGTAGTAGACAAGTGAAAGAAAAGAAATAAAAAACATATTAGAAAGTTTATTTTTCTCTAAGGGATATCTAAAAAAAATATTATGGTAATTGTTCGGCAGATGTTTTTTAAAATATCTACGGTTCATCAGCTATCTAACGAGGTATAATAATGTAGGGTTTTATTCAAATGCATTCAAAAAAATTTAGTTTCATAGGCGACAGTGGAGAAGAAAATGTATACTTAGCCCTAAAAAGTAAAATAAAACAATAGGTAAGCATGAAATGCCATTTATTAAAGGTTTTCTCACAACTTTTTCTTTTTCTACAGTTCATGTTCAACATGGCCGCCTCTATTTCTAATACATTGTCGCATCCTTCTACGGAGACCGGTCTTCACTACGCCAGTGGTCAATGTGGTCCTCATTTTATTTGCTGCATCCACAATCCTTTCTCTTAAGTCTTCCACAGACGAAACTGGATTCGGCTCGCTGTACACGAGACTTTTCATGCAGCCCCACACATGAAAATCCATGGGGGTTAGGTCCGGACTTCTTGCTGGCCATGGCAATGGCCCACCTCGTCCAATCCATTTGTTTGGATAATTTGTGTCCAGCCAGTCTCTGACACTTCTCCTGAAATGGGCAGGGCAGCCATCGTGTTGGAACCACATGTCCCTGATCAGGTTGAGTGGCAGATCATCCAGCAAATCACTCAAGTCTGCTCTCAGGAAATTTTCGTAGCTTTCCCCGTTTAGATTATCCGGGAGAAAGTAAGGTCCAATCAAATGATTGGAGATAATGCCCATCCACACATTCACGCTGAATCTTCGTTGGGACCCCTTCACTCTTTTCTTATTGGGATTCCTTAGTTCTTTTAGGGCCCAGTAATGGGCGTTGTGATAGTTAGTTATGCCATCTTTATCAAATTTGGACTCATCCGTCCACAAGATATTTCTTAAAAAATCTGGGTCTTCTACATCAGCATTTAGCATAAATCTGCAAAAGTCCAATCTTCTCGCGGGGTCCCCTTCTTCAATAACGTGTACTGGCGTGTAATGGTACGGGTATAGGCCAGCAGTATGCACTGTAAACCACACTCTCCATTGCGAAAGCCCCAGATCACGGGCAACAATATTAGTGGAAGTAGTCGGATCCGCTCGAAAGCGTTGCACTATCTCATTGTCCTGTTCTTCGTCGTCAATTCGTGGTCTTCCCATGTCTGTACTTCGTCTCAAAACAGAGCCAGTTTCTCGAAGTCTTCGATAAACTCTGTCAAAAACGGCCACATCCGGCACTCGACGACCGGGGTAGCGAGTTATGTATTCGTTGCGAGCTTGCGCAGACACACAATCGCGTTAGAACTGCTACCTGGAGCGTCCCAACTACTTTTTTTCCACGAAATGTAATACAAACCCTAGATTGTTACACCTCGTTAGATAGCTGATGAAACGTAAATATTTTAAAAAACATCTGCCGAACAATTACCATAACATTTTTTTTAGATATCCCTTAGAGAAAAATAAACTTTCTAATATGTTTTTATTTCTTTTCTTTCACTTGTCTACTACAGTCTATTCAATTAACTTGTGCACTATTTTAATGATTGACGTCCTAAAGCATCTTACTACACATGTAAAAATGCAATAATAATAATAATAAGATACACAAAATAAACAAAAATAAATGTAGTAGCCTAAAAATCAGCAATTTTCAATAAAAAAATTAAAAGTCGAATATCTCGAAAAGGGTTAAGTTTAGGGTAGGGTGTTTCATAGTGAAATAAGTCAGAAATGATGGGTGCTCCACACCCTTAAGGGATCTAGCACGACTTTTCCTGTAACCCTGTATATCTATATACAATTCTAATTTATTTAGGATTTTCTCCTGTGCTATGGAAACTAAACAAGGATAGCACAATTCACATATATATCATCCAGATCGGAACCAACTTGTACGAAGTTGTCTGTCCCAAGTGGGAATCGAATCCACGACCTCTGGCACTCGAGACTCGTAGTCGCTACTAAAAATCTTGGTCCTTGACTTGCTTCTTGAACAAGTTATTCTTTTATTATAACTAAGAACAACACTCGGAGGCGGCGATGTTACGTGCCGATGCCACATAACGCCAAGTGGTATCACAGGGCGAGAAGCGGGCGGGGGAAAGTCAGACAATACATCGTCTCTACCTACCCCTCTGAGACCAGGGCGTAAGCAATATGTATGTATGTATGTATGTATGTGTGTGTGTGTGTGTGTGTGTGTGTGTGTGTGTGTGTGTGTGTGTGTGTGTGTGGCAACAACAAACCGTTGCTAAGCGAGCTGCTTCGCCGGCGCGTGGTGTCGGCCCTCGCCTCGGCCCGCGACCGGTGCGCCGCCTTCGCGGGCGACGTCGCGCTCCTGCAACATACGATTAACGTTTTAACAATAAAAGCGGCCGGATGCCGAGGGCGGAGGACCGGGTGCGGTGGCGTTCACGAGTTACACAATTAATAACATCCAGTGAAAAGAAATGTTCCATATTAATCTACCTCGGCATATTTTCATTACAAGTCCATAAATGATAAAGTAATGATTAGGCACTGCCTCATGAGGATCAGTCACATTTCTTTGTTAAGTATGCAGATATTTAGGGCTCGGATCGGATTAAAAATGACGAAGATACAACAATTTCAGTGCAACAGTTCCAAAAATGGAAGTGACCGGAAGTTACGTTATCCGTCGCGCCGTGGGAGGAAGTGTGGGCAGCACACTAGCGCAATGTGCCGTAAACAAACCACGCGCGACACATAGCAGCGAATGAACTCCCGAGCGAGAGGGGTTGCAACAAGTGACGTCGACATAAAAAGCTCGCGCGTTTTGAAAAGTTGCGTTAAATAAACTTTAATAACTTCATTTCTTAATGATTTTATTAATTAAAAAAAAGTTCTCTGCAAGATATAGCGCATGCGCCATACTAATTTAAAATATTTTTATGTGCTTGATCTTTATTCCGATCCCTGCTTAAAATATTAAATTATATGCGTATTGTAAATCCGTTATTGGCAGTAAGAACTATAAATTAGAATAATACTGTATACTAAGTGCTGTGGATTTTATGAAAAAAAATAAAATAAAAAAAAAATATATAAAAAAACCACATCAGCACGGCATGTATTTCAGTAGTTTATTTTTGTTTTTACTCTACATTAAGTCTAACCTGTCGTTCTGCTCATTCTCTTGTCTCGTGGGGCTCTCCTGCCGCCTGCCCTGTCCGATGCCCCGCAGGCGGCTCAAGAGAGACAGTTCCGTCAGTCCTCGCCTCCATATCGGCTTTGGCTGGGTTGTTTCTGTTTTATCTGAAAAAAAATAATTATTAAATCTAAAAGACGTTTAGTTACCGGTTTAGAATATGGCTACCCCTAATCATCCCGTGGGCAGGCCCCGTAACTCCATACAAGCGAACTGATTTAACTCCCCGCGTCAGATCCGTGGTAGCCGGTTGGTTGTGCACTCGCCTCACGTTCATGAGGTCCTGGTATACCCGCCCGTACCAATGAGTTTTACGAAACTTAAGTACGGTTTATTTATAATACCACAGGCTTTTCGGCGAAGGAAAACATCGTAAGGAAACTTGCATATGCCGAAGAACAAATTCTGAGGCGTATGTGAAGTCCACCAAATCGGCTTGGGGCACCGTTGGTGGTCAGGGGTTTGGCACAAAAGATCCTGTAGGGTCGAAGTGTCGCCAGGTCTCCCTGGCCCCGTAAGAAGATAACTCCCCGCGTCCCACACGCGTATGGTGGGACGCCCCGCCACCAGGTGGAGAAGGTGGCCGGAAGCGGCTG
Organism: Esperia sulphurella; assembly: GCA_947086405.1. Classification (NCBI taxonomy): domain Eukaryota; kingdom Metazoa; phylum Arthropoda; class Insecta; order Lepidoptera; family Oecophoridae; genus Esperia; species Esperia sulphurella. The sequence continues at coordinate 5,298,826 of OX352285.1, forward strand.
GATGCGGAGGGCGGAGGACCGGGTGTAGGGGCGTTCATTGGGGAAGGGATATGTCCAGCAGTGGACGTCTAATGGCTGATATGATGATGACTGGACATCATCCAGTAGCGGGGCGTACCTTTGTGAACTATGTATACGTTATATACACTAGTCGAAGAAGTTTTGAGCGTGTATAAATGTACCAAGTGTTCATCATCATCAGCCTGAAAGAGTCCACTGTTGGACATAGGCCTCTCCCAAGACGCGCCACTGAACCCGATCTTCGGTTTTTCTCATCCAGTCACTGCCAGCCGCCTTACGCAGATCGTCGCTCCATCTACCCAGGGGGCGTCCCGTCAGAGAACTAAGACATCGACATAGCTCAAAAAGTTAGTAAGCTGAAGAGGCAGTGGGCTTGTCACATCGGTCGGAGAACCGATTACCGCTGGGGTAAACAAGTTCTCGAGTGGAGACCGCGACTGGGCAAGCGTAGTGTACCAAGTGTACTCATATGCAATAAATAATTTGGACTTTGACTAAGTAAAGTACTTACCGCTCTTTCCATCTCTCTTTGGACTGTTATTCTGTACTCTTCTAATCAAATGTTCCCTCAGTCTAGGAGAGCTGTCATACGCGTTCTGACTGTGGGACCTTTCGACAATAGACCTTGCAAGCCTCGAATTAAGGTCTGTATTACCTTCTACTGATATAGAATTAGTGAGATTCACATGTACTCTAGAATTCTGTACATCATTGTTAACATTATTTCTTGAATTTTCATTACTTGTTGCGTTATTTCTAGACATTTCTTGACTTGTATTTCTTAGAATATCACTACTGGTCGCTGTATCACTCCTTGAGATGTTCGTAGAAGTTATATTTCTTGAAATATCCGAACTTGAGTTTGAAATATTCACGTTCGAATTGATTTCCTCTCTCCCATTGGGCGGATGATCGTAATTATTAGAATTTAACGTGATATTGGTTGTATTACAATTATTATTACGATTTTGACTAAAATTGGGGAATAAATATTCATAAGTAGAATCTGCAGTAATATCTAAGTTTGGCAAACTGGACTTTCTTACTTTGTCCATATGCTTCACTTTCCTTAGGGGTAACGGGCTAGCAGACACATTATCTGTATTTGACGTAGATGCCATGCACAACCTTTCGTATATACTTTCGTTTTCTGTCACATTGACGTTACCTGTCAGATTGCCACTTCCTGACAGATTGACAGTTGTTGTCAGACTGAGATGCCCGTACTCGGATTCTTTGGAGAACACAGTGCCGTAGCCGTTTTCGGAGGCGTCGCATTCCGTGTGGACTATATTGACGAACGAGTTGGAATTGTTTTCAGTGTGGTCGGGTTTTACTGAGAGTTTCTGCTTGAAATTGAAGTCGAATACGTCGGTTTCGGGCCCCATGACCGGTATGGCGGTGTGCGGGGGCTTGTTTGACACTTGGATGACAGTTATGTTGGTGCCTTGGCGTTCACTGAAAAGAAAAGTAAAAACAAATGGGCAAAGGGTTATGTCAAGCAAAATGCTTTAGTATCAAATCAAATCAAATATTTATTTTCGTTCACAATTTGTTCTTAAGCTATGATACAGTGGTTGGAGGCCACCTATTGAGTATTTTGCAAAATACTTGTGCCAGGTGGCCCCTTTTCGTGGTATCCTTCCAAATGATATAAGAAAAATTATTAATATGATTCGTAATGAGATTCGACAGAGAACGCAGGTGACCGACATAGCCAAAAGAATTAGCAAGCTGAAGTGGTGGGCGGACCTCAGCTGCCGCAGGACCGACGGCTGTTGCGGCAGACGAGTTACTAACCTATATGTGTGCCAATTTTCATCACGATCCGTCCAGTGGTTAAAGCGTGATTGAATAACAAACATCCAAATATCCAAACTTTCGCATTTATAATATAAGTAGGATGCATAAATACCTTTGCGCGGTGTCCGCAGCACTATGCGACGCCCCCGGCTTCACCCCCCCATCATTCACCACCAACCTCTGCCTGAAGCCCTCCATATTACTATACCCCTCACTTTTCTCAACAAACTCCAGATTCTCGACCGAGTCATGAACCCTATCAATTTCCGCAAAGAACTCTTCATCGCTATCCGTCGTATTCCTCTTCAGTACAGAATCGTCTAGACAGATGTTCTGGCCGCATATTTTCGCTACACTCTTCTTAGGTTCGATTTCCCGTGTCTCTTGGCTCGTGCTGGGCAGTGAGTTGAACGGAGTGTCCCAATTTGATATGTCAATGGACTCGGTGCCTGGGTTTTCGGTCGCCGGGACTTCCGTTTCGGTTTCCGGCTCGGGTTCGGTGGCTGGTTGCTGTTCGGGGATGCTTGTGGTTGTCGACCGGACGGTTGGTGTTAGTTCTATGCCAGGAACTCTGAAACCATAGGAATAATACTCATTTTTATATTTCAACTTTTGGGACGTTGTGAACTCTATAGTAGTATAAGTACGTTAACTTTAGTGCTTAGGAACAACTTGCGAATTCTAGTGGGAGCTCTCACAGGACATCGTGGCCTGAACAAACACAAGTTCAACCTCAAGCTCCGAACCACAGGAGTGTGAGGCTCTTTGAGGAAGCAGAGGAAACCCCCATGCACCTCCTGTGCGAGTGTGGACCACTGATGCGCGAAATAAATACACACCTAGGTAACTACTTGCTTCACCCTGACGAAGTAAAACAACTCAGTGCTAAAAACATTGTGCAGTTTCCAACTGCTGCAAGGGTTAACACGGAACTATAGTATGGTGGCGATCACAATAGACCAGAAATGGTCGCAGTGATACAAGGTCTAGACTGAGACCTCGAAATAGCCCTAACTCGAATAATAATAATAGTGTAGCCAGCCAGCTGACCTGTGCGGCGGCACGGGCGGCGTGGGCGGCAGCGGGGAGGTGGGGTCGCGAGCGGCGGCGCGGGGGGGCGGCGCGGCGGGCGGCGCGCAGTACACATTCTCGCCCTTGGACAATATCTTCAGCTCGTGCAGCTTCGTGCGCAGCGTCGACACCCAATCCTGCATTGACTCCCTGTGCAACAGTTTTCACATATTTATTCGAGTTACAAGTGCATATACAGGGCCTTACAAATACTTGGATTGAGGTTTACAAGTAGTCCTGCGTAGTGCTTACACTTTGGCAGAGATAACGACCACTACCTCTCTCTAGCTTCGATTTTAACGACGTTTAACTATAATGGCTATGCCTGAAAAGCAGCGATTTGCTGAGGCATCGACCGATTATCAAGATAATTAATTATGAAGAGATTCGACGAAGAACGAAGGTGATCGACATAGCAGAAAGGATTACCAAGCTGAAGTGGCCACATCTTTCGCAGAACCTTTCATCTTGGGGCAGACGAGTGGAGGCTGGAATGGAGACCGCGGATCGGCACGCACAGGGCGGGACGCCTCGTCGATATGTGGACGAACGACCTGAAGAAGGGGGCCGGAAGCGGCTGGATGCGGAGGGCGGAGGTCCGGGTGTGGGGGCGTTCATTGGGGAAGGGATATGACCAGCAGTCCCGCAGCGCTCTACAATCCTAGTACCACAGAACTCAGTTCAGCATAGCATTAAATTTCTTCACTAATATTGTGTTATGGAAGGCGGACGCTCCAGGGCTGACATGCTGATCAAGATAATTATCACCTCGGAACCCCGGGTCTGCCCCGACGGCCGTCGGTTCGGCGAAGGATGCGGGGGCACTCACCAGTCGGGCGCGATCATCCTTACGGGCCCGTGGTCGGTGTCGACCAGGAAGTCGTACTCCCTGCCGGCGCGCGGCGTGACGCTGGCGGTGACGTGCCGCGCGGTGCGCAGGCTGGCGCGCCAGGCGGGCGCGTGCGCCGCGGCCGCGCGCCCGCCCGCCTCCGGGTACTGCTCCAGGAACGGCGTGCGCCCGTTGTGCACGCACAGCAGCGTCCACATCGGTTTGAGAGACACCTTCTAGAACGCACCGAGTGAACATTGATGACCTCCGCGGCCGAACGGGGTAGCCCTCGGCCTGCCGCGCCGGGGGTTGCGGGTGCGAAGCCCGCCGGGGGCAAATGTTGATCATCAGGTTATTTTTGTCTCCACTGCGGGAGCACAACCCTCTCTCATCTGCCGGAGACAGACGGAGGATTTGGCCTACACTCCCCGCGCTGGCCAGACCGGTTGGGGAGGCCTGATTGGCAAATGTTCGTATGATGAAAAAGAATGTTTGTACCCAAGTCTTAGATGTTTATATATTTATTTGAGTACGTGTATCCGTTATCTAGTAACCATAGCACAGGCTCTGCCTAGTTTGGAACTGGATAACTGGTGTGAAAGTCTGACATATTTATTATATTTATTTATAAAATAAAGGAAATAATTTTAAACATGTTCGTAGAAATCACGTCCACAAATTACTTATGTGAAAATCACATCAAAACCCTGTACTTTGCCACTGGCCCCCGCTTCATTATTATATATTTTTTAATTATAATTTATTTCAGACAATGTCCATATAATTCTTAGTAATAAGAAGTATCTTTTAGTTGTGTAGCCTAGAAACGTTGACGAAAGAAAGTCGCTTTGCGAAGTTGGATCGCGTAAAGTGGCGATGTATCGTCTCTGCCTACCCCTCTAGGACCAGGGCGTGAGCATTATGCATGTATGTAAAAAATTCACACTGGTGTGGATTACGTTTTTCGCTTTTTTGGGTTGATATATGCGTAAATCGTGTGTAAAAAGGAAAAATACAAAATACACCTCGCCTTTGTACACAAAATTTATAACTGTATTTAGTTTTAAAATTTGTACAATAAAGAATATATATAAATATGATACTATGTCCCACTGTTGGGCGTAACGGCACAATGAAATTGTAGTCTAAACACACCCAAAATTTTTCCATCGAAAATTAATATCAACACAAGATCGGTAGTTGTAAATGCAAGTTACTAGATGGCGCTGGGATCGAGTTAAAACGCGGTATAGAGATGTGCAAGCCATTTCTAATGAAGCTAGGGCCAGTGACCAAACCCAACGGATTTTGATGTGATTTTCACAAAATAGTTTTTGGAAACGTTGCCTTGCTGCGAAGTAAGATGGACGTTATTATAAATTATTGACATTATTGTTTTAGCAGGCCTGTCTTACTACGCACTTTAGTTATTAAAATATAGGTACCTACCTACGCGGAACGGCCCCGATTGCCGGGGCCAAGCGGTCAGGGTCGCTAGAGCGATGTGACGCATTTGATTAAAGTCCCGCGCCGCTCCATAATCCTAGTACCACAGCCCTAGGCGAATCGCGTATGAGTACCACTCTTACGCTTTTCTTCACTAACACTGTTATGGAAGGCCTATGTCCAACAGTGGACGTTTCAGGGCTGATATGATAACATTGTGTGTATCAACAAACTGAATAATTAGTACAATTTGTATTTGTGTTCAGTTTTATACTATTTGAAAATGAAAAAAATTAAGAGATCAAGTTATGAATCAGCATGGATAATCATCTGATAATTATCAAAGAAAATATTTATCTTGATAATTTCGAACCTAGATTTCAGATGTAAATACCTTGTTTCCAAGTGGACGCAGTTTGCTTCCACTGATCTCGTTAGGTATCCGCTTGAGGTATGCATTCTTCTGTATCTCCCTGTAATAGACAGGTCCCTCGTCGCTTGTCGAGGACATCCTGATGGACCCATTCAGATGTACTGGATAAAAGACAAAAATATATGAATGTACAGAAAATGATGAATCTAGGAAGTTAAAGGTCAGCAGGTGAGCAAACACCCTATCTGTTTTTTTACTAACATCATTTTGAAACATTTAAGTTAAATCATTATTATTATAATGCCGTGTGGTTTCCGGTAGAGTAGAATAGGACCACTCCAACTCTTCCCATGGATGTCGTGGCGACTAAGGGAATACATTATAAAACATCAATCAGGCCTCCCCAACCCGTCTGGCCAGCGCGGGGAGTGTAGGCCAAATGTCTCTGGCAGATGAGAGAGTCTTGTGCTCCTGCAGTGGAGACAAAAATAACCTTATGATTATTATTATAGGGATAACTGGCAAGCAGCAGTTTGCTGGTATAAATTTTTCGTAGGTCTATTTTTGAACTGGTGTATTTAAGTCTTTGAATTGTCACTTGTAACACTGGTTTTTGAAGAACTTGTCCAGTCTGTTTTCAAAAGTGTTCACTGATGGGGCATCTTGTTTCATGTACTCGCAACCCTGTTGTTGAGCGTGTTGTGGGCACCAAGGGTGTTAGATTGAGTTGTCAACAACTTCATTCAAACTATGGTAGAGAAATGATGTTCTATAAGTAACTAGATCTCTTATCATCAATGAAAAAGCAGGGGCATGCTTGCAATACTTGAGGTGGCCTCATTTGCAATCAGTTGGGAGAGCACTGGCGTGTGACTCCTTCAAAACTTCAAAGTATTCTTTCAAATGACGAAAGAAATTGGAAATGAAACAAAGATATTCTCTGTTCCAAACCAATAATCATATGTAAACCAATGTTATTTGCGATGCATTTTGTAACATACAAGCAAAAACAGCTTTGTATTACCAGGTATTTGGTCCACTTATTTGGTTTTCAAGACGCAAATGTGTCTGTTTTCATATCAATATTTGGAATGAAATATACTAATGATTATGATTACTTTTATATTTCCACTTTGCACATGCAGAACTATCAACATTTCCTAAGATTTGGTTTAAAAATCATTGTCTAGTTAATGTGGTATGGCTGTAATTTAGCTGCCGTTTGGTTTATTATTGTAACCTCTTTATTCTTTAATGTAACATAGGTACATAATCTAATTAGTAAGAATATATTATTGTCAATTTACAAATTAAAAGCTGTTTAGTTACAAAGGTACAATTTGGCTTTGGACTGTGATCATCGGTAACCTAAGGCACTTGTTGCTATACGCCATGCATCTATTTATGTTACAAGTATTAAAGAATGTCCACCTCAAGGTATCTGAAGTTAAATTCTAATAACACACATCACTATAGTGTACGTAAAAATAATAAAATGTCTATTTCTAATGGATACAGAATGGTACAAACACTTCTTACACACAACTACACTATACAATTGTACACTCGTTTTAATTAAAGAGGACACTGAGGACTTCATTAATTCAGTGACTCAATCAAAAAGCATCCGTTTACATCCTTAAACAGAGCTCCGACGGCCGAATATTTAATATGAAAGTTTATTCATGGCAGCAAGTTGTATTATTTACGGTAACTAAGACAAGAAAACAAGTTATACGTGGTTGCACTTCGTAAATAAGGGTAAAAGTGATGTATTTTGTCTGTAATTAGCAATGCAAAATAGCAAAAAAACATTCAGGAAAGCGAAAATTAGTTACCAATTCATAAGTTGAGCAAAACTGTTTATTTTACGTACAATAAAGTGCACTTTCAACGTTCGACCTTCATATCAGATTAGATCCGTAACAGTTATCGCATTTGTACTGTTGTGACGAAATAAAACTGCAGTCTTTCTTTATTTATTGTACAAAATATTTGACATATCACGCAAATGCCTTGCACTGCAGACAAAGCGCTGTCGCCATGTTTTATTTGTTTGACGTTTGATTTGCTTGTTGCCATTTCTCATTATAAATTAGTCGGTCACATAACTAAATACCGTTGTAGAATGAGATACAAATATCGTTAGTTTTTAAATCATTCAAGTTTTCGAGTGGACTAGAACAAGAATTTCGACCGAGTATCTCTAAGAATAACAGTACTTTTCTCGTACAACTCAAACAGGAATATACACTTCCTTTCTATTATAGGTCATTAGTATATGTTATTAATAGGTTAGAAAGGGACACAGCAAACCTGACTTTAAATTTCTTTTCTCGATATCTAGGTACATGTTTTTTACCAGCCCGACTAAAACTCCTTGACTTGACGTTGACTCCTAGGTTCTGCGCACAAGCATATCCAGTGGCTTTGTATGTATCGATACAAATGCAACAGCGGGAGAGCGGGCTTTCCTTTGAATAGGGCGGATTCCGACGCGGATCGTATAGACAGAAACATATTATCACGACCACCATTTACCCCACGCGTTGCGTAGCGTCGCGTGGAGAGTAAAATCAAAACCTATGAAACCCTATGGCCAGAAACCAACGATCTCTATGTACTACTAGATGAAGCGTTCCAAACAATCGCTCTGTTCCACCCAAGTAGCCACAACTCTTTCACATTCACTTTGAAACTTGTGCAGTTACTACTCAGAACATTTAATTATTTACTAAATATTGACATTATTTAACCGTAGCGTCAATATTTAGTAATAATTAAATGTTCTACGTAGTAACTGCACAGGTTTCATTGTGAATGTGAGAGAGTTGTGGCTACTTGTGTGGAACAGAGCGATTGTTTGGAACGCTCCATCTAGTAGTACATAGAGATCGTTGCCAGAAACAAATTATCTTCACACGACGAGACGACGCAACGCGCGTGGATTCAATAAAAATTTACTAAATCATATGACCAAAAATATATTATCTCCACCCGACCCAACGCGTTGCTTAGTATTTCGTGTGATAAAATCTGTAGTTGGATGTGTACAAACCAAAGTAAAAAATAATCTTGGTTTAAGCATGTAATGACTAGTGTGTGGTAGTTTTACACATACACAATAGTTATCCTTTTCTGTCATCATAAATGGCAACATTTTTGTGATATATGTCTTTTGTCTGTGGTAAACCTGACGTTGTTGTTTCATGTGTGACAAACTAGAGGAAAACTTGTGAAAAACTCAGGAAAACGTAAGTATATTTTAATGTATTATATCACTTTGATATCAGTGGGATAATATTTGTAAAAGTGCATATTTTTTTATAATTATTAGATTTAATTATTCAGCATGTTCGTTGAACATTGCAGCTGTCAAGTTTTTTTTATTATTTTTTAATTTTAGTACATATAATCGACACTAGCGTTGCCATCGCAAATTATTTTGGTCACGTGACCCAATGAACCGCCAAAACAGTTGTCATTTTTTCGCCGAACCCTCTATTTTCACCAACAAAGAAACGTTATTACCGTAAATATTCTGGAAATTATCGCTCTCGCATAGTGATTTGGTGCGATTAATTATATTTTAAGTGAAATTCATTGAAAAATCGCTTTGTAAAGCGATCAATAATGGCAAAGGTGCACATAACCAACGTCGTAGTTCTCGACAATCCTAGCCCTTTTCTCAATCCTTTCCAATTCGAATTGACCTTTGAATGCATAGAAGAGCTAAAAGAAGATCTCGAATGGAAGATGATATATGTCGGATCTGCTGAAACCGAGGAACACGATCAAGTACTGGACACCATATACGTCGGCCCAATACCCGAAGGAAGGCACATGTTTGTTTTCCAAGCACCGCCTCCTGACGTCAACCGCATACCTGAAAACGACGCTCTAGGCGTCACTGTGGTCCTACTCACGTGTTCTTATAGAGGTCAGGAGTTCGTGAGAGTCGGTTATTTTATAAACAATGAATACAGTGACACAGAACCGGAACTACGAGAGAATCCGCCGGCGAAGCCCCAGTTTGACAAAGTGGTGAGGAATATCCTCGCTTCGGAGCCCCGGGTGACTAGATTTAAGATCAATTGGGCGGAGCCCGACGCCGCAGTGGCCACGGACTCTGGTGACGGTAATCTGGAGACATCACACGCTCCAAGCAATGACTCATACGGAGCGTCCTTTAATGCTGACAGTCAGATAAGCGGCATGGAGTTTCAGGGAAGTTTAAGCGGTTACGGTGATAATTCAAATTCGATAGCTCCTATGGAATGCTGAGGTGAGAAAAATATTTTTATTTATTAGACATTAGTAGACAATACAAATGAGATTTGATTACATATTACGGTCACCAACATGGCAGCAGCGATTTATAATATTAACCAGGTGGTAGCGCCATGCCTGTTTCAGTACCAAACGCCCCAAAAAAATATTATTAGAGTTTTATACATATAGAGTTTTTTTCCACAGTGCCTCCTGTGCACTCTGACCCATTAATTTCTTAGGGGGCCAGGAAGACCTAGCGACCCTCAGACACTTCAGGATCTTTTGTGCTAAATCCCTGTCCACCAACAGTACCCCAAGCTGATTTGGTGGACTTCACATACTCCTTAGAATTTCTAATTTGGCATATGTAGGTTTCCTTCAGATTTTTTTTTCACTGAAAAGCTTGTGGTATTATATAAATTAACTACATATAAATTTTATTGGTATGGGTAGGTTTGCACCCACGAATGTGAGGAGTGCACAACCGACTTGTCTACCACGGATCCAATGTATGTCAAGGCAGAGAAGTTCTGCAATGGAAACCTTTAATCTGTACCCTCAGTGTGCCATGCCCACAACTGGGAAGGCCTATGTCTACTAGTGGATCTGTGTTAAAGCTAATGATGCTTACTATTTATATCTATCTGTTCTATTCCCACTCTTCAATTGTACCTGATCTTATTGTTTCAGATTACCAGTTAGCTATTAGCTAATAAATGAAAGTCGACCAATAACAGATGACATGAGTTTAAGACCAAGACACTGGATGGAGATGGACTGTACAATATTTAGAACTTAAATGAGAATTTATGTCCATGTAGTGAGGGTGCTAGTGAGGAGAATGGACCATCATCATCGTGTAGGGACTGTCACCCCTGACGAATAATGAATGGAAATTCCTTACTTTTACAGATAATTATACAACACACTGGTCTTAGACATGAATATATAGGTTTTTTTTAACAAAAATATCAAGATTGATAGCTCACTTCTTGCTTGTGACCATGGCCAGTGTAACCTGGTCGAAATGTAAAACAGAGGTAAATAAAAATATATATATTCACATGTAAGATCTATGTATAATGATTATGGAAATTACTGTGCTAATTCTGTGCTTCTGTGTTAATTATGCAACAAGCTGCCCAGACTACTAGCTGGTAAAACCAGTGTATTGTACAATGTATAATAATCTGTACAAAGTTAGGAATTTCCATTGTATTATTCGTCAGGGTGGCAGTCTCCACAAAACCAATAGCTGTATAGTAAGTAGTTAGGTTGACTTCCTCTGGCCATACATTTTATAGGTCGGGTTTTGACAAGAGGTTCAATTCCTTCCAGTTTATTGCTTGTAATAAATAAGTAGGGTTTCTGGTTACCTCTGCTGGCTTCTGGTTTGCCTTAAGTTCGACTGTTGTGCAATAAAGAATAAATACTAAATTTCACACATAATTTTTGGCTGGGATGATTTTGACTAACTGCGTTTTATGGCTTGGATGGTGGAGTAGCTCCTAGTAGACAGTGACATTGGCAGGTCACCATCTGCCTGCCCATTTGTATGCTTTAAAAAAAATGTGTTCTCACTTTTTCTGTAGGATGTTGAAATTATTATTAATTTTCAAACCAAACTTAAATTATTACTGTGAATATAGTGATGGCAGAGATCTCCATTATAGTGAAATTTAAGTAATATGGTCTCCTTTTACTAGTACTAATAATATACCAGAGTAAAATTACTTCTGAATAGTGTTGTAACAAAATTAGTCTAGGGAGAAGACTGCTCCAAGAGATTTGTTGGATTGTTTTAGAATGTATTGGAAACATGTATTTATCCTGACAAAAGACTGAATAGTCTAAAATATTATAGTATTCTCTTCAATTGTACTTATAATTACATAAAATGGTCGTTACTTTTAAACCTGTCGATGAATGGCAAATGACAATAAGCAATTACTGTCGCTCATTCACATGAATCCCAAAGGCCACAAGTATATTGCCATCCTTTGTACTATGTTAGAATGCTCACTTACCCTACAAACTGAACAGCAATGCATGCCTTGCTAATTGTGACTAATGTAAGAGATTTCCAAAACGTCTTCGGGATTCTCCAAGCCGAAATAACAACTAAATTGTAGTGTAACAAGACATAGATTTCAATATTGACCTGTGACTGTAATTTTATATTTTTTACTCTGACATGTTAAATATCTTTGAGTTTAACATATATTTTCTATAATGTGCCTTTCTTTCTTTTCGCTTTTGACATGACTCCTTTAGTATTAGTAACTCAGCCTTGTCAGTTGCATGGAATTGTTGCCAGCTTAGATTTCGCGACATATGCTTAGCTTTCCACAGTTTATGTCTATGTCTTCCTCAAATCCTCTCTTTTTCTTAAGTCCTAGTCCAAAATTCTTTAGCAAACCATTTATTTAATGAAATTTGAATCAAGAACAATTTCGGTTACCACCATTTCGAAAGAGACTAGGTCTATGAGGAAAGACGTGACAAGTAAATTATAATAGGAGAATCTCTGGGGCATTTTGTAACACCTTGAGCAGTAGTGTTAATATATTGTAATGTACTTCTTGTGATCAATAAGTGCTGATTAATATAATGTATTAAAATTGTGCATAAGTAATATAGATCTTATAAATTAATATATTACGATATTTTACTGGTCCTTCCTTTCCTTTATATATATGTATCGTTCAGTTCAGTCCACTTTAAGTCGCTTACTTCATTGTATGCATTGTATTGTACCTGTGTTAGTTCTATCGTTACGCACTATTTATTTATTTATTTTAAACTAGCTGTGCCCGCGGCTCCGCTCGCGTGAACTACAGAATCCGCTCCCACTCCTGCTCCCGCTTCCACTCTCGCTCCCGCTCCGGTCCTGCTGCCACGCCCTTTCCCGCTCCCGCTCCCCCCCGATTCCGCTCCCTCTCCCACACCCACTCCCCTTTTCCCATGCCCACGCCCACTCCCACTCCAATTCCCACCCGCAGCTCCAAATGTAATCCAAACTCATCGCAATCTGAATAGTACGGAAATGCTATTATGTGCAATATATTGCATACTAACCTTACCCACCAATGTATTTGAAAACTAAAAATGTCTATAACTTTTGATTGAGTTAGCCGATTGCGATGAAATAAAGACTAATTGTTAAGTTAACCCCATGTTTTTGTGAAAAGTCCATTAAAATCCGTTCAGTAGTTTTTAAGCGATGCGTGCACAAACTCACAGACAAACAGATAAACAAACAAACAGACAAAAATGATTGAAATGTGTTCTATTGCTTATCCTTAGACCCCTCCATTTTTTTTGCAAATATCTTTAATGTACAGACACGCAATTAGTTTTTTTATTTAGGACAGTAATTAGGATTTTATTTATTAGATGAAAATGCAAATTATAGCTGGTGTTTCCATATCATTAGTTGACTTTATTATTTTCTTTTAAAGAAATTGTCTAGTCTGTTCTTAAACATGTTTATTGATGTGGCAGTTACAACAGATCAGGGTTGGCATGTTTTAAACAAAGTGTTTAAAACATGTTTTAAACATGTTTTTTATTATTTAAAACATGTTTTTTTATTGTTTAAAACTGTTTAAATTGTTTAAAACATGCTTTATATTAAAAAAAACTGTTTTTTATCCAACCCTGCAACAGATTCTGGCAATTTGTTCCATATGGATACAACCCTGTTGCTTAAAAAGTTTCTTTGAGGGTTCAGGTGTGCATTTGATCTTTGTAATCTCATATTATGTCGTCGGAGTCGTTCAGTGGGATTTGAGTTAAATATATTCTCTAACTTGGATGTGTTGTAGTGATGGTTCAAGATATTGAAGGTCTTAATTAGATCTCTTTCTCTGCGTTCTTGAGGAGTAGTAAGGTTCAGACGCGTCATATAATCACAAAACGTTCATTAAATACCCCCTGGTGATAAGTAGCGAGGCGTGCCTTCGTGAATTGTACGATCTATAATAGACTAGTGGCACACTCTCGGCTCGATACAAGCGAACTGATTTAAGTACTACACAGGAGCTACTTTAGCCTGTCTGTATGCGTTTGTGTGTGCGTAAATTATTTTAGGGCGTCAGCAGCGAGCGTGCGAGCATAGCGGACAATCGTAACGTCAACAATATAAATTCTTCTTTTTCTAACTTATGGCGATGATCGCTCGGCGCCGGTGCGAGAAACGAAAAGTCTCCGAGCCTTATTTTTCTCATTGTCTAACCAATCCGTACATACCACAACGAACCATATAATCTTCAATGTTAATCTACACTAATAGGGATCTCTAATTTTTATAGTAATAAATATAGCCTATGTTACTCAGGGATAATGTAGCATTCTAATGGTGAAAGAATTATTGAAATCGGTCCAGTAGTTTTTGAGTTTATTCGTTACAAACATACAAATTCCTCTTTATGATATTAGTGTAGATTTCGCGTAGGAATGAGATGTTTTTTAGGATAAAAAACTATCCTGTGTCCTATTCCAGGGCCTAACCTATATGTGTGCCAAGTTTCATCCCGATCCGTCCAGTCGTTGAAGCGGGATGGAGTAACAAACATCCAAACTTTCGCATTTATAACATTAGTGTGATACTAGTTTTCTGCGTCAGATGTGGCGTGCCCACTGCCACTTCAGCTTATTAGAATAGAATATTCATTTATTGGCTGCAACATAACAGTGAAACATTACATACAAGCACAAACAATACAACGCTATATTTCATTCCAGATTAATAGTCCTATGAAAACCAACGCTATTTACGTCTCGGTAACATATACATGAAAGGGTCACCAGCAGCAAAAATAGGTTTGTATTACCAAGTAAACTTTGCGGTCCACTTAGGAACACCATCTATTGTGTATTTTGTTTTCGAGACGCAAATGCGTTTGTTTTCATAGGACTATTAATCTGGAATGAAATATAGAACCACCGATTAATAAACAGTATCAAAGATAGTAGACCTTATTCTGGCATACCACCAACGCGGATTGCAATTCTGAATAGATAGAACAAATATCGGTAATTAGTCGAATTAATTTAAGACGGCCTCCGTGGCGGAACGGGTAGCTCTCGGCCTGCCACGCCGGAGGATGCGGGTTCGAATCCCGCTAGGGGCAAATGTTCGTATGATGAATATGAATATTTGTACCCAAGTCTTGGCTGTTTATATATTTATTTAAGTATGTTTATCCATTATCTAGTAACCATAACACAGGCTCCGCCTAATTTGGGACTGGATAATTGGTGTGAATGTCTGACATATTATATTATTATTATTGCAAAAAACTGGATTTAGTTGGTCCGCCGTTTAAAAGTTACAGGGCATTGAAAAGTCCCATACCAAACCAAACCTTATTCTGGCATGCATGGCCACCTCAGTATCTCCGGAACCACAGTACATAGCGAGCTACTGATTTAGTCGATTGTTCACCTAAATTCAACGATCTCTAAGTACTACTAGATGGAGCGTTCCAAACAATCACTCTGTTCCACGCAAGTAGCCACAACTCTCACATTCACAATGAAACTTGTGCAGTTACTATGCAGAACCTTTAATTATTACTAAATATTGACGCTACGGTTAAATCATGTCAATATTTAGTAAATAATTAAATATTCTGAGTAGTAACTGCACAAGTTTCAAAGTGAATGTGAAGTTGTGGCTACTTACGTGGAACAGCGCGATTGTTTGGAACGCTCCATCTAGTAGTACATAGAGATCGTTGCCTAAATTAGTCGGATTTAGTCGCGAAAAATTTAAACTAGTCCGTTTGTAGTTTACGAGATATACCCATTTTAGTTTTGTCAAAATGAGGCATACCTACCCACAGATAATAAATTAGTAGCACTATTCGTACTAGAACTAAAAGTCGCGCGGGATCGCGTCACACGGCTTCTCGGATGATAATTTAATATTACACTCGCTTGCACGAGTGAGCGGAAACAACTCGAGGAACGTATCCATATCCGACAAACCGGGAGTAGAACCGACAGCGACCGTGCGAATCATAGATTTATTTATTTTACTTTTACATCTTATAAATTCAATTTTACATGTCATTCTAATATGGTAAAAGGGATCGTCATAAAATAAAATAATGTACAAAATATAAATTACAATGTCAACAATTCAAATTATGTGTTGATTTTTAGGGTTCCGTAGCCAAATGGCAAAAAACGGAACCCTTATGGATTCGTCATGTCTGTCTGTCCGTCCGTATGTCACAGCCACTTTATTCCAAAACTATAAGAACTATACTGTTGAAACTTGGTAAGTAGATGTATTCTGTGAACCGCATTATGATTTTTACACAAAAATAGAAAAAAAAACAATAAATTTTGGGGGTTCCCCATACTTAGAACTGAAACTCAAAAATTTTTTTTCATCAAACCCATACGTGTGGGGTATCTATGGATAGGTCTTCAAAAATGATATTGAGGTTTCTAATATCATTTTTTTCTAAACTGAATAGTTTGCGCGAGAGACACTTCCAAAGTGGTAAAATGTGTCCCCCCCCCCCCCTCTGTAACTTATAAAATAAGAGAATGATAAAACTAAAAAAAATATATGATGTACATTGCTATGCAAGCTTCCACCGAAAATTGGTTTGAACGAGATCTAGTTAGTAGTTTTTTTTAATACGTCATAAATCGTAAACCACAATTTACCACAATAACTTTTATATTATGTTACTTGCTGCTACGGAACCCTTCATGGGCGAGTCCGACTCGCACTTGGCCGCTTTTTTCTTGAAGAGTCCCCTGCACGTTTGTTTTGGCTTTACTCCACACATACGTAGTGCTCTTTTTTGAAGAATAAAACTCGGTCCGACTCTGTAGAGTTTCCCCAAAGAATCGTAATTAGTATAATCCTTTCGGTTAAGTCGGTTGTTATTATAAGATATGAACTATTTATACCTCGCTTCCTATTCAGGTCGACAATAGTGTGGGATGTAAAGGTCGATTAAAGTCAGTCGACTATGAAAAGAGATAAAACTAGTGGAGTGTAATGCCCTTTATCCAAGGTTATTGACTCTAGACTTGTGTTTTTGTCTGGACTCCGTTCTACATTAGAAAAAGTGTATTTTAATGGATAAAATTCGTATGCCAACATCCTATCCTACTATCCTTCCTACTAATATTGTAAATGCGAAAGTTTGTATATTTGCAACGATCTCTATATACTACTAGATGGAGCGTTCCAAACAATCGTTCTGTTCCACGCAAGTAGCCACAACTCTTTCACATTCACTATGAAACTAGTGCAGTTACTACGCAGAACATTTAATTCTTACTAAATATTAACGCTACGGGTAAATAATGTCAATATTCAGTAAATAATTAAATGTTCTGAGTAGTAACTGCACAAGTTTCAAAGTGAATGTGAAAGAGTTGTGGCTACTTGCGTGGAACAGATCGATTGTTTGGAACGCGCCATCTAGTAGTACATAGAGATCGTTGTATATTTGGAATTTTTGTTACTCAATCTTGGAACTTGGCACACATGTAGGTTAGGTCCTGGACCGATTTTGGGGTTGGAGACAGGGACCGCACATGTCTGTTCGGGGAGACAGCAACGGTTGTGGACGACCTTCTGGTGTCCGATTGGCAACGCAGATGGGAGGAATCTGAAAAGGGCAGGCACCTCTTTAAATTTTTCCCAAGCGTTGAGGAGAGATTGGAGAAACGGTGGCTAGAGGTGGACCACTGCGTCGCGCAGTTCCTCACCGTTCACGGCAACTTCCAGGTGAAGCTTCACTCCATCAAGCTGGTCGCATCTCCCGACTGCGAGTGTGGTGAGTCGGATCAAACCGCTCATCACATTCTGTGGGAGTGCACACGGTGTGATCGGGAACGTGAACTCATGCTATCGGATCTAAATTGCGTGAACCGTCCGGTATACTATGGAGATGTGGTTGCGAACCGTCATAATTTCCGAGCGTTCAAGCGTTTTTGCCATGCCTACTACTGGCACTACTATACGAAGTAGCCTTCTGCTACTCCGTCACAGCTCACTGCGTCACAAAGGCGCTAATACGTACGTGGTGTTCAACTAGGTGGCCAGGCTTATCTTGGCCACACCATACCCCCAACCTCCCCAACCTGACCACTCTGGTCATCGTTTCTTTGCTACATTCCCATTTGCTAGAGGGGAAGTGGCAACTCTCTTCCTACTTTGACTCTTTACTTTTGTCTGGGTACCAAGGTACCGTAAATTCAGACATGGGACTTGCCCTACCTTCACTGGTAGGTGTTCTTGTAGTTACCTCCGCTGATCCTCGCTTAGAGGAGTTGCGGGGGGAGAATGGTGAGGAGGCGGGAATGCCTCATTGGCTTGGTCGTTAGTTCGAAGTCCTTGTCACAGTATATTTGATCATCCTAACGCTTGGCAGGCGGATTGGTGATCGCAGTAATGATCATAATATACACGGAGAATGCTGCTGCCCGTCCCTGGTGCTGCACCTGCACAGTGTATTTATTTATATTTTGAAACAGGAAAAAAACAGGCAATAGGAATTTCTAACTAAAATTGCGCATAAGTTTTGATTGAGTGAGCCGATTGCGATGAAATAAGGACTAAATGTTACTCCGAATTAAGCCCTATGTTTCTTCTGAAAGTTTCATCAGAGTTGGTTCAGTAGTTTTTACGTGAAGCGTGCACAAACTAACAGACAAAAATAATATTCATTCATCATCAGGTTATTTTTGTCTCCACTGCAGGAGCACAACCCTCTCTCATCTGCCGGAGACAGACGGAGGATTTGGCCTACACTCCCCGCGCTGGCCAGACGGGTTGGGGAAAAATAATATTAATTCTATTATTTATGCTTAGACCTCCAAATTATTATTTTTGCAAATATTTTCAATGTACAGACACGCGAAGTTTACGTTTCTATTTATTAGATAATTTCGTATTTTGATAGCATAGTAGCCCAGTACACATCGTTCATGCCTATCACAGATAAAATCATTCAAGTACCTACCTCTTAGTGGTAGCATAGGAAAGTTACGTATATAGGCAGAGCCGACAAACTTGTTTGGATGAGATGTGGCCCTGCTTATACCTACACTGTAACGTACGCAGATGCGTACTCAGGAGAATAATATAATGGGGGCAGAGCCGGATTATCTATGTCAATGCAAGTGTCGGGGCCCCTTTACCGTGTTCTAACTTCCTGAAATATAGTTTTTCTACCACAATGCAATGCTCCGCACGCGTGGACAATCCGACTACAACTCCGAACCCGAAGCCAACGTCAACGCCTGCTCCTCTTTTCACTCTAAAAAACTTTTTTAAAAAGACTCGGTGCCCTTGCCGATGCGAGACCCCTAGGCAGTTGCCTACACAGCCTAATGGATAATCCGGCCAGAATTGGGGTTCACAATAAGAATTCTGCCTAACCCGAAGAGATATGCACATCCTATCCTTTCTTTACAAGATCCTCGAAAATCCTTCTGCTCCCGAATACCTCCGTTCCCGTTTCCACGAGCTACCCCCACCCACCGACCTAGACGTGACTGCGTCACCAAGACCCTCACCTATCCCAAATCCAACACCAAATTCTTTTTCAATTCCTTTACTGTCCGAGCGGCGCAGATGTGGAATAAACTGCCGACGGTCATTCGAGATAGTACGTCGGTGACATCCTTTAAAACTAAACTAAAAGAGCACTATCTGTCTCACTCAGTATAATATGATATGTATGTATTTATGTATGTTTATTATTATTTATTATAAGTATTTATTTACTATATTATGTAATATATATATATATATGTGTAAAGTAGTTGACACCCTGTAAGGTTGGTCGGTTAAGGAATCTTGTTATCTGTTCTACTTTTAAACGTAAGGGTTATGACAGCGGTTGAAACGCTCCAATATTCACCCGGATATGTATGTAATTACAATAAATTAGTTTACTTCCCGTACATACAGACGTGGGGATGCCTTTATACGAGTAATACCACTAATATATTAACACCCGCTGTCGTGGCCTATAATCCTACTAATATTATAAATGCGAAAGTTTGGATGTTTGCATGTTTGTTACTCAATCACGCTTCAACCACTGGACGGATCGGGATGAAACTTGGCACACATATAGGTTAGGTCCTGGAATAGGACATATGATAGTTTTTATCCCGAAAAAACATACATCCAATTCCTACGGGAAATACATAATAATTTGTGATGTTAAGTTGTCCACGCGGACGAAGTCGCGGACAACAGCTAGTAATCTAATAAATAAAATCGTAAACTTCGCGTGTCTGTACATTGAAGATATTTGCAAAAAAATAAATTGGGGGGTCTAAGGATAAGCAACAGAACACATTTCGATCATTTTTGAAATTTTTGTCTGTTTGTCTGTTTGTCTGTTTATCTGTTTGTCTGTTTGTCTGTTTGTCTGTGAGTTTGTGCACGCATCACTTAAAAACTACTGAACGGATTTTGATGGACTTTTCACAAAAACATGGTGCTTAACTTAACTTAACATTTAGTCTTTATTTCATCGCAATCGGCTAACTCAATCAAAAGTTATAGACATTTTTAGTTTTCAAATACATTAGTTAGGTAAGGTTATTATGCAATATATTGCTTAAAGCAGTATTTCCGTACTATTCAGATTCCGATGAGTTTGGATTACATTTGGAGCTGCGAGTAGGAATTGGAGTGGGAGTGGGAGTGGGCGTGGGGGGTGGGATTGAGAGCGGAAGCGGAAGCGGTAGCGGAAGTGGGAGGGGAGCGGGAGCGGAACCGGAGCTGGACCGGAGCGGGAGCGGGAGCGGGTATGGTACCAGTGTAATTTGAGTGTTTGAAAATTCGCATAACTTTTGATTGAGTTACCCGATTACGATGAATTTGTGGAATAGGTATGCAACAAAGTAATGTTGGTCGGAATTTGGACTGCGATGGATTAGTTACGAGGACTACATTTTGAGAAACGAGGGAAAGAGGTTTGAGGGGAGGGTTGAGGGGAGAGCTGAGGAGAGGGTTGAGGGGAGTTTTGAGGATCTGGATCTGGACCTAGACCTGGACCTGGACCTGGACCTGGACCTGGATCTGGACCTGGACCTGGACCTGGACCTGCACCTGGACCTGGACCTGGACCTGTACCTGGACCTGGACCTGGACCTGGACCTGGACCTGGACCTGGACCTGGACCTGGACCTGGCCCTGGCCCTGGACCTGGACCTGGACCTGGACCTGGACCTGGACCTGGACCTGGACCTGGACCTGGACCTGGACCTGGACCTGGACCTGGACCTGGACCTGGACCTGGACCTGGGCCTGGGCCTGGGCCTGGACCTGGACCTGGACCTGGACCTGGACCTGGACCTGGACCTGGACCTGGACCTGGACCTGGACCTGGACCTGGACCTGGACCTGGACCTGGACCTGGACCTGGACCTGGAACTGGACCTGGACCTGGACCTGGATTTGAAATCTGAGTGGAAGTGGGATAGGGAGCGGAAGTGGGGATGGGAGCGGATCCTGTAGTCCACGCGAGCGGAGCCGCGGGCACAGCTAGTAAATAATAATAAACATATATTTCATTCCAGATTAATAGTCCTATGAAAACCAACGCTATTTACGTCTCGGTAACATATACATGAAAGGGTCACCAGCAGCAAAAATAGGTTTGTATTACCAAGTAAACTTTGCGGTCCACTTAGGAACACCATCTATTGTGTATTTTGTTTTCGAGACGCAAATGCGTTTGTTTTCATAGGACTATTAATCTGGAATGAAATATACATGAATTGTAGTTTGGGATTAGACAAGTAGTGTACCGTAGGTATCGGAAGGTAAACCGTAGTAGCCTAGAAATAAATACCAAATCGGCTTGAGGCACCGTTGGTGGACAGGGGTTTGGCACAAAAGGTCTCAACGGGTCGAAGTATCGCCAGGGTTTCCTGGTCCCTGTTGTGTTTGAGGGCGTGGGTTCGAATCCCACCGCTGTTACCATGTTGTGAATGAAACGACTGTCCGTGTATGACTGATATATTTATACAGTACCCACATGTTAGATACTCGTACAACATACATACAGCCCCCAAGAAGATAAGAAGTAATGATTAAAAATTTATGACGCCAAAATGTGACAGTATTACGCAGTCTTGTCTTTTTATGTTAGACAGAGATTGGAATAGGAATTTAAGTGTGTGCCTTTAGAATCAAGTCTATCCTACTGATATTATAAACGCGAAAGTTTGTAAGTATGGATGGATGTTTGTTACTCTTTCACGTAAAAACTACTGAATGGATTTTCATGAAACTTTACAATAATATAGCTTATACATCAGAATAACATATAGGCTACAATTGATAAATATACTGTGTGAATTGTCCACAATATCAAGTAAATAGGAAAAAATCTACCATCTGCGAGCTATTCTGGCGTGCGCTGCCAAAACCGCTAGAGTTACACATGAGTAATGTATGATGGAAATATTTATCTTAAATAGTCCTACAAAAAATCCCGCCACAGTATATATCTATATCTTATGTGTAAGCCATTATAGCCAAAATAGTGAACATCGTGATGAAACTTGGCACACATATAGGTTAGGTCCTGGAACAGGACATAGAACAGTTTTTATCCCGAAAAAACATCGCAATCCTACGGGAAATACATAATAATTTGTGATGTTAAGTTGTCCACGCGGACGGAGTCGCGGGCAACAGCTAGTTTTATATATTATTGTGCGTCATCTCTCCTACTCTCACTGATGAGATTTCGTATCCTCTTGATCTTACCGTAGAACACCTAATGACTTACTTTTTGATTGCAACGAACTAGAAACCGAATCTAAGATGCAGACGTGCCATGTATATGTTGCTCAGACCCTATAGTATGTTGATGCTCTAAAGATAGTCATTTGGGTGTGTTTGTAGTTGTAATAATATATAGGTACTCTTTGATGACAACAGGCTTTATTTAAATTCAGACTTTACTTACATATTAATTCTTACATTTTATTGCGTTTGCGTAGTCATGGTAATATATTTAGTTGCCCTGACAGCCCGCCTAATACTCTACTTCCCCAGCCCTAGGCAAAAGCAACATTCACAAACAGCCCAGAAGTATAAGAACTATTGGAAACATTGGGTCCTCATGCAACTGTGACCCCCCCATTCAGTAGCGTAGTCCGCCCCTGTGATCACAGCTCGATCAATTGTATATCTGTTAGTTATTGTAGTTCAATATTAGTAGTCGGCACAGTCTGTCGCCTTGGTATTATTCAATCGGAATCGGACATGTTGCAAAACGGCGCGCGTGACCTGGTATTCGTTTAAAAAGTTTTTAAACTTTCATATAGCTGTCAAATTAGTGGTTAATAATGTGGTTACATACATGTATTAGCTTTGTGCTTATGTGAGTATGAAATAAAAGTATGGGTTTGCCGTGTGGTTCACAGGATTCAAGGGTCGAGTAACACTGCATGGCGCCAGTGGGCAATAGTTTTAAAAAGTCCCGAATTTATTTGTGTGGGTCTCTGATTAGAATAGGGACACCTTTGATCTTCCACTAGGGACAGGCAGCAGCGTTCTCCTGTGTATATTAAGATCATTACTGCCATCTCCAATCCGTCTGCCGAGCGTGGTGATTATGGCAAATCCCCCAATGGACAGCCCACCAAATGTGTCATTCTATGGAGAGTCTTATGTTCAGCAGTGGACGTATATAGGCTGATGATATATATAAGTAAATGCTTTATTGTATTTGGTACTAAACGCATTATAATAGTCCTTTCAGTTACCCTAAGCTAGACTGGAAGATATCCTTAAGTGGGATAAGTCTGCCTTGGTGAAATATATTATTACAATTTGTCAATCCAGCACATTTAGTCATTTCTGACATGCACTAGCTAGGTATAACAATAATGAAAGAGTAATTTGAGATTATTTGCAAAAAAAAATCCTATGCATATAATATTACAATATGTCAAACTGTCCAAACATGGTAGCTATTGTTAAAACTAAAAGTAAAGAAATTAACGAACTAACTAGGTATTAAAACAAGTCTGTACTCAACTCGAAATTTTATGAGATAGGCCAGTCTGCATATAAATGACGATGGCAAGAGACCGGACGGAATGACTGTTCCCTGGAAGATGGAACGCGCGCTCGTGTGGGACGCTACATGCGTAGATACACTTGCGCCGTCCCACCTTCCATGTACCTCCGTGAGAGCTGGCGCAGCTGCTTCCAACGCGGAGAATCTCAAGCGTCGCAAATATGAGTGTCTCAATGGAGTCCTCATCTTTGAGGCGTTTGGGGTCGAGACCCAGGACGCGTGGGGTTCCGGTGTATACTATTACTATTATCTGCAATATATTGCATACTAACCTTACCTACTAATGTATTTGAAAACTAAAAATGTCTATAACTTTTGATTGAGTTAGCCGATTGCGATGAAATCTAAATGTTAAGTTAGGTTAAGCCCCATGTTTTTGTGAAAAGTTCATCAAAATCCGTTCAGTAGTTTTTATGTGATGCGTGCACAAACTCACAGACAAACAGACAAAAATTTCGAAAATGATTGAAATGTGTTCTATTACTTATCCTTAGACCCCTCAATTTTTTTTTTGCAAATATCTTCAATGTACAGACACGCGATGTTTACGATTTTATTTATTAGACTAGCTGTGCCCGCGGCTCCGCTCGCGTGGACTACAGGATCCGCTCCCATTCCCACTTCCGCTCCCTATCCCACTTCCACTCAGACTATAAATCCAGGTCCAGGTCCAGGTCCAGGTCCAGGTCCAGGTCCAGGTCCAGGTCCAGGTCCAGGTCCAGGTCCAGGTCCAGGTCCAGGTCCAGGTCCAGGTCCAGGTCCAGGTCCAGGTCCAGGTCCAGGTCCAGGTCCAGGTCCAGGTCCAGGTCCAGGTCCAGGTCCAGGTCCAGGTCCAGGTCCAGGTCCAGGTCCAGGTCCAGGTCCAGGTCCAGGTCCAGGTCCAGGTCCAGGTCCAGGTCCAGGTCCAGGTCCAGGTCCAGGTCCAGGTCCAGGTCCAGGTCCAGGTCCAGGTCCAGGTCCAGGTCCAGATCCAGGTCCAGGTCCAGGTCCAGGTCCAGGTCCAGGTCCAGGTCCAGGTCCAGGTCCAGGTCCTGGTCCAGGTCCAGGTCCAGGTCCAGGTCCAGGTTCAGGTTCAGGTTCAGGTTCAGGTTCAGGTCCAGGTCCAGGTCCAGGTCCAGGTCCAGGTCCAGGTCCAGGTCCAGGTCCAGGTCCAGATCCAGGTCCAGGTCCAGGTCCAGGTCCAGGTCCAGATCCAGGTCCAGGTCCAGGTCCAGGTCCAGATCCAGGTCCAGGTCCAGGTCCAGGTCCAGGTCCAGGTCCAGGTCCAGGTCCAGGTCCAGGTCCAGGTCTAGGTCCTGGTCCAGGTCCAGGTCCAGGTTCAGGTTCAGGTTCAGGTTCAGGTTCAGGTTCAGGTTCAGGTCCAGGTCCAGGTCCAGGTCCAGGTCCAGGTCCAGGTCCAGGTCCAGGTCCAGGTCCAGGTCCAGGTCCAGGTCCAGGTCCAGGTCCAGGTCCAGGTCCAGGTCCGTGTCCGGGTCCGGGTCCGGGTCCAGGTCCAGGTCCAGGTCCAGGTCCAGGTCCAGGTCCAGGTCCAGGTCCAGATCCAGGTCCAGGTCCAGGTCCAGGTCCAGGTCCAGATCCAGGTCCAGGTCCAGGTCCAGATCCAGATCCAGGTCCAGGTCCAGGTCCAGGTCCAGGTCCAGGTCCAGGTCCAGGTCCAGGTCCAGGTCCAGGTCCAGGTCTAGGTCCTGGTCCAGGTCCAGGTCCAGGTTCAGGTTCAGGTTCAGGTTCAGGTTCAGGTTCAGGTTCAGGTCCAGGTCCAGGTCCAGGTCCAGGTCCAGGTCCAGGTCCAGGTCCAGGTCCAGGTCCAGGTCCAGGTCCAGGTCCAGGTCCGTGTCCGGGTCCGGGTCCGGGTCCGGGTCCAGGTCTAGCTAAAGTTCCGGCTCCAGATCCAGCTCCAGATACAGCTCTAGATCTAGATCCAGCTCCAGCTCCAGATTTTTCATCGTAATCAACTAACTCAATCAAAAGTTATGCGAATTTATAGTTTTCAAAATCACACATTACATTGATACGATACCCGCTCCCGCTACCGCTCACGAATTCAATCGAGCATTTACACCCTACACTCAGTTTTCGGAAACTATAAATTCGCATAACTTTTGAATGACTGCACCGATTGCAATGAAATAAAGCCTATATGTTACACCAAATTAAGCCCCATGTTTCTGTGAAAAGTCCATCAAAGTCCGATCAGTAGTTTTTAAGTGATGCGTGCACAAACTCACAGACAAACAGACAAACAGACAAACAGACAAAAATTTCAAAAATGATCGAAATGTGTTCTGTTGCTTATCCTTCGACCCCCCAATTTTTTTTTTTGCAAATATCTTCAATGTACAGACACGCGATGTTTACGATTTTATTTATAAGATAAATATGGTCTGTGTAGATTAATGTTAAATAGATGTAAAAGTGAAATAAATAAATCTAGTATATATATAAATAAAAATTATAAAACAAATTATAGCATTCTTGTCACTAATTCTCCTTGACACACCGGCAACACTCCCCGCGCGAGAGGTCGTCTTTGTAACCTTGAGTCAGCAAATAAACTTATTTAAATACAACAAATTAACTTTGCTCAACCATTGCAAAAGCAATAGGAACTTCCATAAGCCACAGGCTCATTTAAGAAGGTTAAACGCGGGGGCACTACCCATTCCATCTTGCGCGTCCCTAGGGAGGGCGGCAGCAACGGGGTGGCCTCGTTGCTGCTGCATGCACCGCGAGGGTGCGGGGGAGGGACTAAGCCCCGAGACAGGCCGCGCAGCGCAAGCGTCGGGGCGCACGGAGGAGGGACGCCACACGCATGCCCAAGGCGATCTCCCGAGTTTCCTCATTCATCTTTGAGTCGGGGACGGCCACCGCGGGGTTTTAGCCGCTGCGAGCCCGAAATAACCTACTCGTCCCCCCGAGTAGGCATTTCCCCGCGACAAAAATAAAAAAAGATCTGCTCCTACAGTAGCATGTATACCTGTCGCCCGTTAATTAACCATCAGCCTTTGAGTGTGTTTCATCTCACAATTCGTTATCAGCCTTCATTATTATCTTATCAGTGACCTTAGATTGATATTTTTTCACGAACCACTTCACTCTTACAATGATAATTCTATTGTGTTATGTGTTGCGTAAACGAGAATTTGAATTAGAAAACAAGACTTAATGAATCCCTTGGGCTAACGACTTTTTCGTGGCGATTGCTTTGACAGTTTCTTAGCAAGTGTTCTCTAGGTCTAAAGCAGAGGTTCCCAGACTTTTTTTCTCATAGACCACTTTAAAAATTTTGCTGGTTCCTGTGGACCCCCTGCAGCTACATTTCTATTATATATTCTTTATTGCACAAATTTTAAAAGTAAATACAGTTACAAATTTTGTGTACAAAGGCGAGCTTATCTCTAAAAGAGATCTCTTCCAGCCAACCTTGCAGGGTGTGAGACAAGGCACTAAGAGCGAGGGGGCAAAAAGTGCATAATATACTACATAATAACTAAATACTGAAACTACTTTACACATATATATATATTACATATAGTAAATAAATACTTATAATAAATAATAATAAACATACATAAATACATACATATCATATTATACTGAGTGAGACAGATAGTGCTCTTTTAGTTTAGTTTTAAAGGATGTCACCGACGTACTATCTCGAATGACCGTCGGCAGTTTATTCCACATCTGCGCCGCTCGGACAGTAAAGGAATTGAAAAAGAATTTGGTGTTGGATTTGGTGTTATACCATATTCCCAAAACTCGACAAAAAATGTGAAGATTAGACGCTAACGTAGACCCCCGTCGAATTACCCGTGGAGCCCTGGGGAACTACATCTCTAAACCGTTGCAGCTTTGTTTTGTTAGGATAGGTTGGAATGTGATAGATAGATACCCACCAATAATGTAGTAAAATATTTGAAAGTACATTGTGATATGCTTGAAGTATATAAGAAATGGCGTTAACATTATGTACTGACTTTAATATGCTGCTTTGCTCGAGTAATTTCTGAATTGTGCCGTCTGTAGTCAATGGATTCAAATACAGGTGGGGACCGAGTTGAAGGGTATCGGGGAATGAGATGCGGTGAGGCACGAGGCAACGTTAAACCATAGAATACCTAAATGTCAAACTTACTGCAGTACTGCCATGTGACTTCCTATATTTATGACTGCCATCGTCGCTGAAGTTCTAGTGCTCAAAATTGACAACTTCCCAGGCTTAGAATATGATTCGTTTTTCTGAGTTTTCTTTTTTTTTCAGGAGAGCAAATTTTTTTTAAATAACTTAATTTACTACAGCGTCCAGATAATATAAAGGACTGTTGGTAAAAATACTTTTTTTTAAATTATATTTTTTTTTTTAAATCAAAAACTCATTCAGATAAACAGAGGTTATAGAAAAAATGTACAATTTGACTAGAGGTCGATGAATTTGACATATACTAATACTAAAGGGGGATGAGAGGGGCCGCTCTACAGATAGAATATCTCCTCCAGCTCTGCAGAGTTTTTAACAGCGCCGAGTATGCTCGCTGCGTGCAACTTTTGCAACTTTTGTGTTGCACTTGATTGAGTGATCGATGTAATCTGGTTATGTAGTACCTAATTAGTTAATCGATTCTTATAAACAGGTAGTGATGGCCTTTTGACAATTTAACAATTTTGACATTTGTCAAAATAAAGTGAGGGAGGGGGAGGAAGGGGGGGGGGGATGGGCAATGGGTGCAATTGCCGAGTTAGCCCCTCTGTATCCGCGCCTGACTGATTGAAATGCGTCAATGGGTATGCGACATGGACAGCATAATCTAAAATGTAACACCGAGACTCAAATTCAAAACCGACAATGGTAGAATTTTCATCCTTGTATGTACAAAAAAATATATGTTTAGTTTTTGACATATCTATCTACTTACGTTTTAAACAATTACTTACTCATCGACTGACATTTAAACAGTGACATTTCTTAGTATTGTACAAGATAAGATAGAAATTGATACTTTTAATACAATCTAATAAATAAAATCGTAAACTTCGCGTGTCTGTACATTGAAGATATTTGCAAAAAAAAAAATTGGGGGGTCTAAGGATAAGCAACAGAACACATTTCGATCATTTTTGAAATTTTTGTCTGTTTGTCTGTTTATCTGTTTGTCTGTGAGTTTGTGCACGCATCACTTAAAAACGACTGATCGGACTTTGATGGACTTTTCACAGAAACATGGGGCTTAATTTGGTGTAACATATAGGCTTTATTTCATTGCAATAGGTGCAGTCAATCAAAAGTTATAGACATTTTTAGTTTGCAAATACATTAGTAGGTAAGGTTAGAATGCAATATATTGCACATAATGGTATTTCCGTACTATTCAGATTGCGATGAGTGGATTACATTTGTAGCTGCGAGTAGGAGTTGGAATGGGAGTGGGAGTGGGCGTGGGAGTGGGTAAAGGGGAGTGGGTGTAAGCGGGAGCGGGAGATGAATAGGAGTTGGAATAGGAGTGGGAGTGGGAGTGGAAGTGGAAGTGGAAGTGGAAGTGGAAGTGGAAGTGGATGTGGATGTGGATGTGGAAGTGGAAGTGGAAGTGGAAGTGGAAGTGGAAGTGGAAGTGGAAGTGGAAGTGGGAGTGGGAGTGGGAGTAGGCGTTGGCCTGGGCATGGGAAAAGGAGAGTGGGTGTGAGAGCGGAAGCGGAAGTGGGAAGGGAACGAGAGTGGGAGGGGAACGAGAGCGGGAGGGGAATAGGAAGCGGGAGCGGAAGCGGGAACAGAAGCGGGAGCGAGAGCGGGAGAGGGCTCGGGACCGGGAGCGGGAGAGGCCTCGGGAGCGGGAGCGGGACCGGAGCGGGATCGGAGCGGGACCGGAGCTGAAGCGGGAGTGGGAATGGGAGCGGATTCTGTAGTTCACGCGAGTGGAGTCGCGGGCACAGCTAGTTCTAACATATATGTTGAGAATAAATATAGATTATGTGCGACATACAAATATAATATGCTTAGGGTTTTTTTTATGCAAGATGTTTTAAGTACTTAACTACATGACAAAGAGACTAAAGTGTTAACAGTCATGTAGGTATGAAAGAATGACTTAATTTCAGAGTGGGCCCGATTCTGAAGACACACATTTATAATTTCAAATTTGACAGCGCTAAAATTGGTTTCGTCTTGATCTTCATAATACTGTGTGACAAGGATAGCAACAGTTTTAGTGCTGTCAAATTTTAACATTGTGCCTTCAGAATCGAGCCCAGTATCTAATTATTTTTTTACTTGTACTGACGTTGGGCTTCATCAAAACCCTGTAACGAGCCTGTTATGACCTGGGGGCAAACTCCCGTAAACATTTCGCTTAAGATCCGTCCAACTACAAAGTTTGGAGTTTAACCTGCGACTGTTAGACGCACAGAATCGGATATAGGTAGAAGTGGTACATCACTTGTTTACTTCAGTCTCGCGCGTGCCGATTTTCGGACACAGCGCGCCTATATACCGCGCACCATTTTTGCCTCGCGGTCACGTTTCTAGTGAGGAGATACAGTTATGCAGTGTGGAAACGGACAATATGGCACTTTTGCGAAACGAGTTAATTTTTGCAATATATTGCAAATAGTTGGCACGCGTGTTGCGCCTACTTCACCATTCTATCTTGATAGGATTTCTATGGGCGGGTTGCATGCCCGTGCCCAGGTTTCAAAACAAGCGGGCGTGGGGGAGGGGGTCCTTTTATTTCAATTTCGTGACCCCTGATCTCCCCCATTCCCATTCCCTGGTCGGGAAGTTTGTGGTCACAGTGTATAAGGGTAAGGATTGCACCAGGAACGGGTAGACATTAATACTTTTCCGGAAGACCTCTAAAGACATAATGCGTTAGTAAAGTCATACTTGAAGAAAATTTCTACCGATTTTTTTAAGAATCTGTGAGGGAGACTTAATTATTTTGAACTTTATAGACACCCCCATTATGCGGGGTCGGGGTTCTGCCAAAAGTATGAATGCCAAAGTTAATCAGCTTGCCAGCTTATTTGTACCAAGTTTAATCAAATACGGTCATTCCCGCCTCCTCACCATTCTCCCCCCGCAACTCCTCTGAGCGAGGAACAACGGAGGTACATTAACACATAACGCTTGCCAGGTCACACGTACAAGGTAGGGCGAGTCCGAAGGACTGAATCTACGCTAACTTGGGCCCCAGGTAATTAAGTTAAAGAGTAGAAGTAGTAAAAGTGGTCCCACTTCCCCGCTAGCAAATGGGAGTCAAATACGTTGACTCCTGCGAGGTTTCCTTGAAGTTTATGAATAGTATTGAACGCTCTGTTGGTTTCAGACTGTCGCTACAGGCGTTCGAACCGCGGCGCTCCGACGACCTCGAGCTACGTGTCCAGCCCCTCGTTCACAAAGGTAGACTCTATTAGCTTACACAACGTAAAGAAGCGAGGGTTTTCTTTGGATATGATTTGTAATTAAGAGATCCGAGGAAGAACGAAGGTGACCGTTGAAAGCTGAAGTGCCAGTGGGCGGGTCACATCTGTCGCAGAACCGACTGCCGTTGCGTGGAGACCGCGGGCGGACACGCGCAGGGTGGGACGCCCCGTCGCCAGATGGACCGTTGACCTGAAGAAGGTGGCCAGAAGCGGCTGGATGCCAAGGGCGGAGGACCAGGTGTGGTGGGGGGAAGGCATATATCCAACAGTGGACGTGTCAGGGCTGATATGATGAAGGAAAACCTCTCATAAGCGCGGATTCACCATTGGGGGCGAAGGGAATGCCTACAGCCCTAACTGAGGTCGATACGCTGATGTTATATCCAATGCCTTAATAACATTAAAAACTGTACAAGGTCTCGGCCGTCATCATACATTTTGAAAACTTCTCCTTTGTAGGAATGCAAAGTATCGATCGAGAACGAGGCCGTAGTCTGATTCGCCCTTAAATTATCTATTTTCCCTACGTCCATAGTGGTGACGACAAAGTCGACGAAAACGGGAATACACTCTCAACTCTAACCTGTAGAATAATTAATATACCTCTAAAACACGATAAAATATCATCACATCCTGATTATTTTCGTAAGTGTCAAATATACGCCGTTATATTGTTACAGCGGCTTCATCTGGGATGTCGCTGCAGCGGGTGACAGCGCTTCGGGCGCTGATGGCGTCACAGCCCACAGCGCTGTCAGCGTTCATCATACCAACCGCTGACGCTCATAATGTGAGTCAACCCAGTCTTTGATACAACTCCAGCCCAGTTCTCGCTACAGTGAGTACAGCGGGCCCTGATAACAGGCCCTCCACCTCCCATGGCCTTTCGACATCTGGGTCACACAGGCCGAATCACGGGGGAGGTGCCCGGTACTTGCTCGGGTGCTATTTGTCGGAGCACCCGGCTTGATCCCCCTACAAATAACTAATTCTGTGCTTGGTCCTCTATACGGCCGCTCTCCCCACTCAGGGGCGCGACGTCACGATGACGGCTTCGTCGTCGGGCTGCTCAGTCAGTCTGTTGAGTCAAATTTAGTCAATACAGTCGGATAGATAAGTAAATAGATATCGCTAATTTTTTTTTATTTTCCTTTTTTTTGCTTTTCGGCCCTAATAACAACTTAATCATAAATTTATTCATTTGTCTAAGAACTTAACCCACAGCGCTGTCAGCGTTCGTTATACCGTCGGCCGCAAATGTCATAACAGGTTGCGTCAATCCAGCTGTAGTACTCAACGGTCCACTAGATTGCGCTACGGGTAACGAATTATCACAATTCGATAAAAATATTGAAAAGTAAGACTTTTACGCCATCTATGGTCGAATAGTTGTATGACGTTATATCTTTCATAATGTTATAGCATTTATAAAGTCCAATAGATGGCGTTTAGGTAAATAACAAGAGAAATATGTATGTAATCTAGTATATATTATCTTTGGTTATACCCAGTTACACCAACCGCTAACGCTCTGGCTTAGAACACTGTGACTTTAGACTGTACTGTAGTGGTCTTACATACCTGTTTCGAATGAATGTATCTGTGAAATCGGACACCATTTGTTTTTTTTCCAAATGTTATTTTCGTTTTGTAGTCGGAGTACATAGCACCAGTGGACGCTCGTCGCGAATGGATATCGGGCTTCACGGGGTCCGCCGGGACGGCTGTGGTGACGCAATCTCAGGCCCTCGTGTGGACCGACGGCCGCTACTACACACAGTTCGACAAGGAGGCCGACCTTTCGCTGTGGACCCTCATGAAGCAATGTGAGTACACCTACTGTGTTTTTTGACCTGTAGCTATGCTGCCAGAATAGAAGTGCTCTCAAGCAGCAGATATAGAGACCATTTTTATCTTGCAAAAAAGAGCAGTTAGGGCAATCTATAATCTGCGTTGTAGAGACTCATTAAGAGAAAAGTTTAAAGAAATAAGCATATTAACAGTAGCTGGTCAATTCATTTTAGATAATATTTTATATGTCAGAAAAAATTTATCTCTCTTTTTGAGGCACTGTGACAATAATAGTTATAATACAAGAAATAAAAATAAACTTGTTTTACCAGGGTTAAGACTAAGTAAGGTCAGCAAATTGTTCACGGGGCAATGTATACGCTTCTACAACAAACTACCAGAGGAAATCTTAAATATGACGGACAGAAAGTTTAAGATTCACATTAAAAAACAACTTTGTAAGAAAGCCTATTATAAAATAAACGATTATTTGAATGACAAAGATGCCTGGTACTAATGTTAATCCAGCTTCGCAAAATCTTTATTAATTGTATGCAAACTTGACTTTTAAAAGATGTGTTGCGTGAAGTTTGTTGCGCCGTTTCTTCTTCACAGCGCTAACACCTAGGAAGCGGTAGTCGATAAAAAAAAATGACGTGTATAAATGTACCAAGTGTACTCATATGCAATAAATGATTTTGACTTTGACTTACAAACTCATGTTTTCCTGGTAAAGTGGCTCTTATGTATCTGGAATAGGTTTGGTGGACATTTGCGTTCGCAAGAAGACCGTCTTGTCTCTGTAGACGCTCATGACGTAGTGTGAACACATGCTTTCCTTTTAAAGTAGCTCTTAGCTCTTAGAAATAAGGTAGTAGGTACCTTGA
Source organism: Esperia sulphurella (assembly GCA_947086405.1). Taxonomy (NCBI): domain Eukaryota; kingdom Metazoa; phylum Arthropoda; class Insecta; order Lepidoptera; family Oecophoridae; genus Esperia; species Esperia sulphurella. The sequence continues at coordinate 5,332,831 of OX352285.1, forward strand.
TGCTTGTAATCATCTGGAATAGCTTGGTGACCATTTACGCATCTTCGCAAAAAGACCGATTTGTCGCTTTGGACGCTCATGTAGCATTGGGAGAAGACCTTGCGAGGTAACGAGAAAACGGCAGCGGTTGACCTGCAGCTACGCTGGGAGACTGAAAGTCCCACAGACATGATTTCCTGGTAAAGTAGCTCTTACCAAAATAACTAGAAATAAAGTATTAGGTACCCTGGAATAGCTTTGGTGACAGGAGATCGTTTTGTGGATGTCCATGAATTAGTGTGAGCATACCTTCTGTATTGTCATGGTCCTCTGGTACTTTAAGCAAAGAAAATGGTGATGGTGAACCTTCTAGGAGGTGCTCTTAAAAAGCCATGCCTTCCTAGTACTTACAATCAGCTTAGATTGATTTACTATTTAGAGCCGTGACAGCCTAAGTCGCCGATAACGACGGTCGACGAGTAGGTACGGTTTATTTACAACACCACAGGCTTTCCAGTGCAGGAAAACATCGTAAGAATACCTGCATATGGCATAGAAGAAATTCTAAGGCGTGTATGAAGAAGTCCACCAAATCGGCTTGGGGCAGGGGTTTGGCACAAAAGATCCTGAAGGGTCGAAGTGTCGCCAGGTCTTCCTGGCCCGCTAACAAGATAACATACTATTTAAGTCGTAGTTTTTCAGCATTATTGTGGTACATTGACGACCTCCGTGGCGGAACGGGTAGCTCTCGGACTGCCACGCCGGAGGTTGCGGGTTCGAATCCCGCTAGGGCCAAATGTTCGTATGATGAATATGAATGTTTGTACCCAAGTCTTGGATGTTTATATATTTAAGTATGTCTATTCGTTATCTAGTAACCATAGCACAGGCTCTGCCTAGTTTGGGACTGGATAATTGGTGTGAATGTCTGAGATATTTATATTTTATATTATATAGCTCTCCCGGACACGCCGTCTATCGAGAAGTGGCTGTCGCAGAACCTGACTGATGGGGCAGCTGTGGGGGTCGATCCTTACTTCATGAGCCGGGAGGAGTGGTCTCCGTTGCAGGTACTAGCGACTTGCAGACCATTCGAGGGCCCACTGACGCCATCCTACCAGGCTATCCCCACTGGTATCATATTGCTTATTCATCAGTCGAGATACGTCCACTGCTGGACACAAGCCTCCCCAATAGAATGCCACTTTTGGTCTGCTGTCCATTGGGGGATTTATTTGAAATAATCACCACGCTTGCAGACGGATTGGTGATCGCAGTAATGATCTTAATATACACAGGAGAACGCTGCTACCCGTCCCTGGTGCAATCCCTTAATCGCCTTGACGATACCTACCGGAAGATTGGGGGTGGCCCTATTCTAAGCCGGGAACCATCGGCATAAGTGTGAGCGTAGAGTAACTTGTTTTATTTTAAAAACATAGTCAATTAAGTGAATCTAAATTATTATAGACCGCCTCGTTGGCCCAGTCGCTTGGTTATTAGACTCGAGCGTCAGAGGGCGTGGGTTCGATTCCCAGTGGGAACAGGCAACTTTGTACAACTGGTCCCGGTCTGGATGTCATACTTGTGAACTGTCCAATCCTAGCACACGAGAAAATTCTAGTTTATGATTAGACAAGTAATTAATTTAGTTTTATTTAATTTCGTATTCAGCACACAAAAACGGTCCTTTCAGTTACTCTAGGGTTGACTGGAAGAGATTCCTAAGTGTGATAAGTCCGCCTTTGTGCACAACTTTATTCTTTTGTTTGTTGTACAATAAAGCGTTTACATACATACAAAAAAAACATACTTTAAACTCCATATTTGCGTCATTTATGAATTTACTCGTGTCCAATAGTCAGGGGACTTGGTTGGGGTCCGATGCAGTCCAGACTAGTCACGGGTATGCGGTCCCGGCTTCCCGAGTTATCGCTGCTATAATTCCACTATCCTTCCGTAATAGCGGTATCCCACGGATGCGTGACCAGGGGCTAGCCTGGTCGTAAGCGTGCCGATATCCTGGAGCTGGGCGAACTCCGGGCACTATTAGCCTCACCGAATCATGCGGGGCTCTGATGAGGTGGACAATTATTTCCCTAGCTAATCGTGGTACCTCAACAAGGCGGCGATGTGGTTCGCAACACATCACGTTAAGGGGTATCACGGGGCGAAAAGCGGGCGAAGGAAAGCCGCTTTGCGACTGTAGATTGCGCAAAGTTATTATGTTATTCAAATTACTACATAATATCATTTTCGCTAAACCAGCAGCTTACGAAAGTAAGAGGGGTCTTAACTAAGCCAAGTGGAAAATGTTTCTCTTTCCTTAATATACTTACTTGTATGGAAGAAAAAGGCTTAGGAAATCTTCTTAAGCGGATTTTTGTTATACCCTTTTCTCATCGTCTCTGCCAACACCTGTGGGAATAAGGCGTGAGCATTATGAATGAATAACTTGTGTTTGACGTATACCTGTTACAGTCAGCGCTCTCAAAGGCCAACATGCGTCTCCTGCCCATGAAGAACCTGGTGGATGAAGTAAGGAAACAGCTCAACGACCCGCCACCGTTACGACCTCAAAATAACATCATACCGCTGGATGTCAAGTATACAGGTAATATATCATCGTCGCCTCGCCGGGCTGCTACATCATGCTGAGTTAGGGCCAACGATCTCTATGTACTACTAGATGGAGCGTTCTAAACAATCGCTCTGCTCCACGTGGAGTCGCAACTCGGTTACATTCACAATGAAACTTGTGCAATTACCACGGAAAACATTTAAATTGACGCTATTTGCCCGTAGCGTCAATAATTAGTAATAATTAAATGTTCTGCGTAGTAACTGCACAAGTTTCATTGTGAATGTTTCGTAGGAGTTGCGGCTCCAGGAGCCGCAGTTAGTGGAACAGAGCGAAATTTTGGAACGCTCCATCTAGTAGTACATAGAGATCGTTGATCAGGGCCCTTTCTGTAGCACAGAACGGGCCACACTGCTACTGTTTTATTGTTATATTTGTTTGCTGCACCTCTGTACCAATATGTGACCTATTTGTAACATTGTATTTGTGCTGTGTCTAGGAATAAATGAATTATCTATCTAACATTATTTTTCTATGAAATCAAACACTATTTAGCTACTAGACTCGTTGGCCTAGTGGCTTAGCCATTGGATTCGAGTGCCAGATGTCGTGGGTTCGATTCCCACTGGGGACAGACAACTTCGTACAATTTGTACAAGCTGGTCTCTGTCTGGATGTTATATTTGGGAATTGTCCAATCTTTGTTTAATTCCCATAGAACAGGAGAAAATCCTAGTTTGGGATTATACAAAAAATAAAAGACATATATTTATCAAAAATGATCGAAATTTGTTCCATTATTTATCCTTAGACCCCAATTTTTTTAATGTAAATATCTTCAATGTACAGACCCGCGAAGTTTACGTTTTATATTTATTAAATATAATAATTATGTTTTGCAGGTAAAAGCGCTGGAGACAAGATAAAGGAACTGAGGGAGAAGATGAGTGAGAAGAAGGCTTCCGCTCTCATCGTCACAGCTCTAGACGAAGTCGCTTGTGAGTACATCAGATATCATATATACTGACTGGGTGATAATATTACTATTATTTACTAGCTTTTGCCCGCGACTTCGTCCGCGTGGACAACTTATCATTACAAATTATTATGTAAAATGAATTATTTGGTTTCCCGTAGGAATGATATGTTTTTCGGGATAAAAACTATCCTATGTCCTATTCCAGGACCTAACCTATATGTGTGCCAAGTTTCATCCCGATCCGTCCAGTGGTTGAAGCGTGATTGAGTAACAAACATCCAAACTTTGGCATTTATAATATCAGTGGGATAGGATGGAGCATTTATAATATTTGTGGGATGGGATGGGGCATTTATAATATTAGTGGGATGGGATGGAGCATTTATAATATTAGTGGGATAGGATGGAGCATTTATAACATTTGTGGGATGGGATGGAGCATTTATAATATTAGTGGGATGGGATGTAATATGTAAACTGAAATAATTAAAACCTAATCTACTCATTTATTTGCTTCAGAATAAAAGTTACAAGGATGTTCAATTAATTTATTCGCAGACACACTGAATCTCCGTGGCAGCGACATCGAATACAATCCAGTGTTCTTCTCGTATCTCGTCATCACAAACTCATCGGTGAAGCTTTTCTGGGGAGACGGGAAGATCCCCGCCTCCGTTACTGACCACCTCAGCCACGAGGGGGTGGAGGGGTTGGAGGGGTTGCCGTATGGAAATATAGTACCCTGTTTGCAGAATATGGCTGTGAGTCACACTGATTTATTGTCACACTAGCTGTTGCCCGCGACTTTGTCCGCGTAGGAATGAGATGTTTTTTCAGTATAAAAACTATCCTATGTCCTATTCCAGGACCTAACCTATATGTGTGCCAAGTTTCATCCCGATCCGTCTAGTGGTTGAAGTGTGATTGAGTAACAAACATTATCACACAAACGTACAATTTGACAGTCTGTCCGAGCATAGAGACCTGGAGCCTCTGATACAGGGCGATCTGGTTTAGTCTCCAGTACCATATATTTACTTTGTTAACTATTCCTTAATTAATTTAAATTACTGTCATAAACTCATGTCAATTTTGTCTTTATTTTATTTTATTATTATTTATTCATTCTGAAACCTACAGCTAATTTACAAAAATATATAATACAGTCTAATATAAATTAAACATTAGCTATTAACAGATTTCTAATATATAAACATAAAAATTATTGTATAGGGTAATAAAAGTAGGAAGGTACAGAGAAAAAAAAATTTAATAGAAATTTACAACAAAATAGGAATAAATAAAACGTATGTGAACTTACTACTTAAATCAAGATTTTAATATTAAAAAGATATTCTAGCTGTACCCGCGACTCCGCTCGCATGGACTACAGAGTCCGCTTCCGCTCCAACTGCCAATGCCACCTTTTACCCTCGCACCAAACGTCCTAACTCATCGCAATCTGGATTCCGCCGAGCATCACACTTCTTTGTTGTACAGTGTGTATAATGTATGCCAGTTTTTGAAGACTATAAATTCGTATAACTTTTGATTGAGTAAGTCGATTGCGATGAATTAAAGTATAAATGTTACTCCGAATTAAAATCCGATGTAAGTATCTGAAACTTTCAGATACATCGGAATTAGTTCAGTAGTTTTTACGTAATGCGTGCACAAACAAACAAATTTTTTTTATCTGACCGTTCAATTCAATTCAATTCAAATATTCTTTATTGTGCACCAAAACATGTAAATTTTTAAATAAAAACAAAACTTGCATAGAAGGATGAATTTACCGTTTTCTTTTACTTATACTTTATTCCCTAACTATGCGTGGACGTGTGCGTACACGCATGTCACACCGGGTTAAGGCAGAAACACATTTACTCCATGCGACGCTACGCGCGTGGAGTCAACAACGTTTTGATTGTAGGCAGAAACACATTTACCCCACGCGACGTGAAGCGACGCCACGCGCGTGGAGTCGATCAAAACGTACTAAATTCTATTACCAGAAACACATTTAACCCACGCGACGTGAAGCGACGCCACGCGCGTGGTGTCGATCAAAACGTACTAAATTCTATTACCAGAAACACATTTAACCCACGCGACGTGAAGCGACGCCACGCGCGTGGAGTCGATCAAAACGTACTAAATTCTATTACCAGAAACACATTTACCCCACGCGACGTGAAGCGACGCCACGCGCGTGGTGTCGATCAAAACGTACTAAATTCTATTACCAGAAACACATTTAACCCACGCGACGTGAAGCGACGCCACGCGCGTGGAGTCGATCAAAACGTACTAAATTCTATTACCAGAAACACATTTAACCCACGCGACGTGAAGCGACGCCACGCGCGTGGAGTCGATCAAAACGTACTAAATTCTATTACCAGAAACACATTTACCCCACGCGACGTGAAGAGACGCCACGCGCGTGGAGTCGATCAAAACGTACTAAATTCTATTACCAGAAACACATTTAACCCACGCGACGTGAAGCGACGCCACGCGCGTGGAGTCGATCAAAACGTACTAAATTCTATTACCAGAAACACATTTAACCCACGCGACGTGAAGCGACGCCACGCGCGTGGAGTCGATCAAAACGTACTAAATTCTATTACCAGAAACACATTTACCCCACGCGACGTGAAGAGACGCCACGCGCGTGGAGTCGATCAAAACGTACTAAATTCTATTACCAGAAACACATTTAACCCACGCGACGTGAAGCGACGCCACGCGCGTGTAGTCGATCAAAACGTACTAAATTCTATTACCAGAAACACATTTAACCCACGCGACACAACGCGTTGCGTCGAGCCGCGTGGGGCAAATGTCCCGGTGCCTTAACTCCACGCGCGTGGCGTCGCGTGGGTTAAATGTGTTTCTGGCCATAGGATTTCATAGGTTTGGATTTTACTTTGATTTTTCTCCACACGCGTTGCGTTGCGTCGCGTCACGTCGCGTGGGGTAAATGCGTTTCTGCCGTCAATCAAAACGTTCTAAATCCTATGACCAGAAACACATTATCCGCATACGCAACGCAACCGGTCCGTTGCGTACCCAGCCACAGACCAACGTGTTAACTCAATCACTAGGGTGAAACACTATACTTTGTTTGCAGAAGGAGCTGACGGAGCGAGGGGACGGCCGCCACTCTATCTGGCTGGCCAGCGAGGCGAGCGAGGCCATACACAGGGCCGCCGCGGGGGTGAGCTCAATTTAATTCCTCTGACGATTAACCGAAAGGATTAGCAAGCTGAATTGGCAGTGGGTGGGCCACATCTGTCGCAGAACCGACGGCCGTTGGGGCAACCGAGTTCTAGAGGGGGGAGGGTGAAGAAGATAGCCACTTTCGAAAGTTATTCCGAAAAAAAAAACTACCCAAACCGGTTTCCAAATAAGAGATTTATTAATAACTAGTTGTTGCCCGCGACTTCGTCCGCGTGGACAACTTAACATCACAAATTATTGTGTATTTCCCGTAGGAATGCGATGTTTTTTCGGGATAAAAATTATTCTATGTCCTGTTCCAGGACCTAACCTATATGTGTGCCAAGTTTCATCACGATGGTTCACTATTTTGGCTATAATGGCTTACACATAAGATATAGATATATACTATGGCGGGCTTTTTTGTAGGACTATTTAAAATAAACATTTCCATCATACATTACATATGTGTAACTCTAGCGGTTTTGGCAGCGTACGCCAGATGCTCGCAGATGGTAGATTTTTTCCTACTTGCTTGATATTTTGGACAATTCACACAATATCTTTATAAATTGTAGCCTATGTGTTATTCTGATGTATAAGCTACAATATTGTAAAGTTTCATTAAAATCCATTCATTAGTTTTTACGTGAAAGAGTAACAAACATCCATCCATACTTACAAACTTTCGCGTTTATAATATTAGTAGGATATGTGAAGACATATTATTAATATTACTTTACTATATTTTTATCCAAATTAGTGACACACCTCGCAGCATTGTATGCCTTATTCTGGCTAGGCTGATTTTTTGCGACTAGGTTCGACTATATTTCATTCCACATTAATAGTCCTATGAAAACCAACGCTATTTACGTCTCGGTAACATATCCATGTAAACTTTGCAGTCCACTTAGGAACACCATCTATTGTGTATTTTGTTTTCGAGACGCAAATGCGTTTGTTTTCATAGGACTATTAATCTGGAATGAAATATAATTACCGACACTTGTTCTATCTGCATAAGTTCTATCTATGTACATTACAAAACATCAATCAGGCCTCCCCAACCCGTCTGGCCAGCGCGAGGAGTGTAGGCCAATTCCTCCGTCTGTCTCCGGCAGATGAGAGAGGGTTGTGCTCCTGCAGTGGAGACAAAGATAACCTGATGATGTTTTATCTATTCAGAATTGCAATCCGCGATGCCAGAATAAGGCCTACCGCAAAGTTCCCTTGTCAGGTGTTTGTTCCCGCGTTATTTGGAATAAGTTTGTTGTGTATTTGTTTTTTTCTAAAATAATGTATACTTTCTGGCTTTGGTGTTCAGTAGTGACAGTATATTATGCAACAAATATCTGTGCGTGTGTACATCATAAATAATCGTGATTAAGTTGATCTTCTTCAAACTGAAAACTTCTTAACCTCAAACCTTACTAAAGCTTACTATCAACGTTAGTAAGGGAAGTTCTGTGACAATATTAGGACCAGAATCGTTCTGAGACACTCTGGTACTGATAGTGAACAGAAAATAAAAACATATCGTGATTAGACTGATGGCATTGTTGCCAATGTCTTGAAACAAAACAAAAGAAAAACTTGTTAATTGACATTTGAAACTTATGAACAGCCCTGTTCATTGTTTGTTTATTTGTTTTTGTTCCAGAACGACATTATAAAGAAGCCACTGAGCCTTATCTCGGAGGTGTCTCCCGTCGCTCTGGCGAAACTCTTCAAAAACGACGTTGAGCTCGAAGTAAGCACAACCTTTTTTATTATGTTTTTTATACATAAATACCATGTTATACTGAGGAAGATTTCCAACGCAGGGTTTCCGCCAGTGCCATATCCGCGACGGCATTGCGGTGGTGCGGTTCCTGCGCTGGCTGCACGCCAGGGTGGACCAGGGGGAGGCCGTCACAGAGATACAGGCCGCGGACAAACTGCTGGAGTTCAGGAAGTAAAGTACTTTTTAGCATCCTTCAAAACGTATAACTATGTCTATCTGCCGGATAATCAGACCCTCCACCTCCCATGGCGTTTCGACATCTGGGTCACACAGGCCGAATCACGGGGGAGGTGCCCGGTACTTGCTCGGGTGCTATTTGTCGGAGCACCCGGCTTGATCCCCCTACAAATAACTAATTCTGTGCTTGGTCCTCTATACGGCAACTCTCCCCATTCAGGGGCGCGACATCACGATGACGGCTTCGTCGTCGGGCTGCTCTGTTGAGTCAAATTCAGTCAATACAGTCGAATAGATACGTAAATATATATCGCTCATACCTTTCTTTTTCTTTTCTTTTTTTTCCTTTTTCCTATCTGCCGGATAAGTAAAAAACTGGACGACCGATTGTGGTAACATTTGGACAGTAATGATATACTAGCTGTGCCTGCGGCTCCGCTCGCGTGGACTTGTCACTCTCAATCCGACTCCGGCCCCGCCCCCCACTCCCACGCTCACGCTCACGCTCACTACTAACTCCCGCTACAGCTCCAAATGTAGCTCTAACTCATCGCAATGTGAATAGTACCTACTAATGTATTTGAAAACTAAAAATGTCCATAACTTTTGATTGAGTAACCCGATTGCGATGAAATAAAAACTAAATGTTAAGTTAGGTTAAGCCCCATGTTTCTGGGAAAAGTCCATCAAAATCCGGTTAGTAGTTTTTACGTGATGCGTGCACAAACTCACAGACAAAAATTTCAAAAATGATCGAAATGTGTTCGGTAGCTTATCTTTAGACGCCCAAATTTTTTTTGCTAATATCTTCAATGTACAGACACGCGAAGTTTACGATTTTATTTATTAGATTAGCAAGCTGAGGTGGCAGTGGAGTTCTGGACTCGAGACCTATTTGTTATTGTTGTTAAATTTACATACATACGCGTTTGCGTTTACATGCATAGTTTTCTTTCAACACAGAGAGGAGAAAGACTTCATGGGGCCCTCGTTTGAGACGATCTCTGGTGCGGGCGAGAACGGGGCCATCATACACTACAGCCCCTCGCGGGAGGGGCCGCAGAGGGTTATCGCGGGGAGCGACATGTACCTGCTCGACTCAGGCGGGCAGTATAAGTGAGTACAGATCGTAGGAGGCTGTAGTAACGAAGGTAGAGACGGGCATGATGCGAGATTTAGAGCGTATGAGTGAAAGGAGCGTGAAAAAGAGATTTACAGCGCGAATGTGGAAGGAACTTAGAGCGTGGGAGTGGAAGAAGAGTGACAAAAAAAATGTACAGTGCGAATGTGGAAGGAATCGCTAGAGGTCGTCCTAGGAGGACGTTCAAGGATCAAATTGAAAACGTCCTCGAAAAGACTGGGGTCTGCAGTGAGTAGAATAAAAGGAGGTGCGTGAAAAGGTTGATGGATATGAGTGAGGCTAGTGAGGTGTGTCAGGATCGCGCAAGGTGGCAATACATCATCAACATCATCATAACCAGCCTGATAGAGTCCACGGTTGGACATAGGCCTCTCCCAAGGCGCGCCACTGAACCCGATCTTCTCATCCAGTCACTGCCAGCCGCTTTACGCAGCAATACATCGTCTCTATAATAATTTATTTATTTTTTCATAACAATTCTTACAACTCATAATGCATAAAGTATCTCAGAAACTAACACAGATACATCTAGACCTCACACTAGGGTACCCCGCGTTGTGCGGCTACACTCTTTGCGTTTGATTTAGCCATGTGTGTGTGTGCAGCAATGGATGTGTATGTTTGGTTGTGTGTATCCTTCAGTTGGTGTGTTGGGGTATGTTTGTGTGTGTGTCTGTCTATCTTAAGTGTATGTACTTATCGCGGTAGTGTCGCCCGAGTGACAGAGGCCTGCTAGTACTATTACTTAGTGTGTGAGAGAGATAACTGTCTGTACAGGGATGGTACGACGGACATCACGCGCACTCGTCACATGAGCAGGAACGCGAGCAGCGAGCAGAAGAGCGCCTTCACGCGCGTGCTCAAGGGGCAGATCATGGTCGGCAGCGCACTGTTCCCGCAGGGGGTCAAGGTATATATGTCGGCGAAATGATAAAAGAGGAGCTGATTTGGAGGCACAGTGCGTGTTCGTCGCGCCGTTCGGCTCGCGAGCACGCGCAGGCGCATAGTCGAGACAGAGTCTTCGTGGTATACGCGTGCGGTGCGAAGGCATTATACCGACGAGTCGTCTGCCTTTTAAAATCGTTACTTGATGATGTTGTTAAAAATATATCAACATTGTTTATGGCTGTGCATATTCTGTGTGTAATATTGTCTATATTGGGATCGTCCCTTGTCTGTGATCCACAAGTAATGCGTGTGTAGTTCATATATATATATATTGGTGATTAAGTGTTTGTGTATAAATCCGTCTCTAATTACTGTTATTTTCAAGTGATGTAGTGTAATTTCCTGTAGTATCATTAGAGCCCGTAAACGTTTTAACTTTGTAACGGTGTTGAATTCAATTTGGTAGCCCGCCCCGACTAGGATAGGTACTAGGGTTTTCGTACACCGATGAGTCTTACATTATGTGCATGACATATACACACACTTACCCCCACACACTTCCATACACACCCTCACACACACACCCCCCCCGCCTCCCCCTCCTTCCATTGTTTAGGCACCAGTCTCCTACAAAAGATAAATATATTCATTTTTAATCATTATTAATCTTTGTGTCGAGACAATAAATAGATTTGGTATTGTATTCCCCCCAGGGCAATGTCCTGGACAGTTTCGCGCGCCGCGCGCTGTGGGACGTGGGGCTGGACTACGGGCACGGCACGGGCCACGGCGTGGGGCACTTCCTCAACGTGCACGAGGGGCCGGCCGGCGTGTCGTGGCGGCCCTACCCGCACGACCCGGGCCTGAGGCCGCATCAGATCCTCAGCAACGGTCAGTGAGCCGCTATTTTGATAATGGGTTTGTCCACTGTGACTGAATGATCTACTGTGGCTTAGTGATCAACTGTGGTATACTGATCCACTGTGGAGTATGATCCACTGTGGAGTATGATCTACTGTGGCTTAATGATCTTTTTTAATGTCTTAATGATCCACTGTGGCTCAATTATGCCGTGTAGCTTAGTGATCCACATCCAGCACGTTTCTGAAGTTCTAGGTCTCAACATAAAGTGGTGTTCTTAAGTGGTTCACTAAACAACTGTAATATTTTTGTTGGTGTTTTGGTTTCAGAGCCTGGATACTACAAGGTAGATGAATACGGCATCAGACACGAGGACCTGGTTGAGACCATCACTGTCACAAAAGATTCCAATCATCCAAAAGTAAGTCACTTCGTCGCTCATAGCGCAGAATCCTACTCAAAGTCAAAATCATTTATTGCATATGAGTACACTTGGTACATTTATACACGTCATTTTTTTTATCGACTACCGCTTCCTAGGTGTTAGCGCTGTGAAGAAGAAACGGTGCAACAAACTTCACGCAACACATCTTTTAAAAATCAAGTTTGCATACAATTAATAAAAATTTTGCGAAGCTGGATTGACATTAGTACCATTTATTTACATAGTTTCCATACATAGTTTATTTTATAACAGGCTTTCTTACAAAGTTGTTTTTAATGTGAATCTTAAACTTTCTGTCCGTTATATTTAAGATTTCCTCTGGTAGTTTGTTGTAGAAGCGTATACATTGCCCCGTGAACGATTTGCTGACCTTACTTAGTCCTAACCCTGGTAAAACAAGTTTATTTTTATTTCTTGTATTATAACTATTATTGTCACAGTGCCTCAAAAAGAGAGATACATTTTTTCTGACATATAAAATATTATCTAAAATGAATTTTACTAATATTATAAATGCGAAAGTTTGGATATTTGGATGTTTGGATGGTTGTTACTCAATCACGCATGGCACACGTATAGGTTAGCTCCTGGAATAGGATTTAGGATAGTTTTTACCATTTATTTAATAGTTTATTGTACATAAACATACAAAGAAAAGAAAATTAGACAAAAGGTTAAGCTTATTTCTAAAGACATTTCTTCCAGCTAACCTGCGGTGAAGACAAGGGATTATGGAGAGGCAATAGTCGCGTGTACCTACTATACATTAAATAATCATAGAACATATAACACAATAAGCATAAACTAATAAACTATAAATACATAAATATATATATATGTATATATAATATAATATAATATATTTAAACGTAACGTAAGCGTGCCGACATCCCTGAGCTGGACGAACTCCGGGCACTATTAACCCCACCGAGTCATGCGGGGCTCTGATGAGGTGGACAATTATTGCCCTAGCTAATCGTGGTACCTCAACAAGGCGGCGATGTTGTTCGCAACACATCACGTCAAGGGGTATCACGGAGCGAAAAACGGACGAAGGAAAGCCGCTTTGCGACATTAGATTGCGCAAAGTGGTGATACATCGTTTCTGCCTACCCCTCTGGGACCAAGGCGTGAGCATGATGTATATTTCTATTTATTTCTATTTCTTTATTGTGTACAGAGCATAATGTTATTTAATGTAGATGACAATACATTATAATTATTGAAACAAGTAGACTCTACCTGTACAGGCATATACACATTAATATTCTATGCTAACAACATTATCTTATAGAACATCGTCAAATTATTATTATAAATATTTACTACGTACTTAAAATACTGTATTAAATAAATTATGTCATAATGTCTCTAACAATGTCAACAAATTAATATTTCAACCATTCAAATGTCAATAAAGGTGTTAATTTCACATTTTATGCTAAAGTTAGGTATATAAAACAATTCAAAGTCCTAAATAATGTCATTTTTATGACACAATAATTTACTTATATTCTAAAATTTCATTCACGCTATAAAAGCAGCGTTCAATCAACCAGCTTTTCAAAGATAATTTGAACTTATTTATTTTAAAGACTTTTAAAAAAATCTGGCAAATTGTTATAAATCTTTATGCACATTATGCTACAATTGTTTGCAACCAGTGTTAGATTAGTTGGATGTCTGTATAGTTTGTTCACGATATATATAGGATAGCCTAAAATTTGCGAACAATATGGAATAGATTAGTGATCTACTGTGGTTTAATCACCATGTCAGCCTGTAGCCGTCCACTGCTGGACATAGGATTTTCGCTAAGGGAAAACATCGTGAGGAAACCTTCATAGAAGAAAATCTAAGATTCATGTGAAGGGGCATACAATACAATACACTTAATTGCACAAACAAATACAGTTACACGTTACAAATAGTACACTTTAGGCGGTCTTATCGCTCTAAGCGATTTTTTCCAGACAACCTTTAATATCATATTAATAAGGTGTTGTTTGGTCAGGCCAAGAGTCTGATGGGCGACTACGAGGGCCGCGGCGTGCTCGGCTTCAGCACGCTGACGCTGGTGCCCAATCAGCGGGAGAGCCTCGACCTGAGCCTTCTGGATGATTTTGAGGTAAGCTCATGGATAACTACGACCAACGGTATACCTTTAAACAATTGGAGGGAGTATTTAGTGAGTATACACCACTCTCTTAACTTGGCCAGGAAGACCTGGCGACACTTCGACCCTTCAGGATCTTTTGTGCCAAACCCCTGACCACCAACGGTGCCCCAAGCTGATTTGATGGACTTCACACACGCCTTAGAATGTCTTCTTGGCATATGCAGGTTTCCTCACGATGTTTTCCTTCACCGAAAAGCCTGAATTATAAATAAAGCGTACTTAAGTTTAGAAAAACTCATTGGTACGGGCGGGGTTTGTACCAGGACCCCATGAACGTGAGGCGAGTGCGCAACCAACCGGGTACCGCGGCTCAGCAACCTCTTACTTGTGCTGCCAAACAATAAATATGAACAGAAGGAGTTCAGTGGGTCACCTTTTGGTTAAAATTGACATTTTTGTCATTTCTCGTAGCTAATCAATGTAGTGGGCGAGTTCTTCGTTGCAATGAAATCATGTACATAATGTATATAATGATAAACAACTTGATAACGTCGACAATACTGTTGGTCCTCCTCTCTCCTACTTGCTGTGCCCAAATGGGTCCATGAGAACTCTGTCTTTTTATTATCTGTTAACACCATGGAATGCAATAAAGTTTATATGACGCGTTTTTCAACTAATATTGTAGTACTAGCTATGCCCGCGGCTCCGCTCGTGTGGACTACAGAATCCGCTCCCGCTCCCACTTCCGCTCCCTATCCCACTTCCATTCCCACTCATACTCCCAATCCCACGCCCACGATCACCCCAGCTTGTTGTTGTTTGCTGCTGGACATTGATGATGATCGGTATTGAAATCAAAATCAAAATATCAAAATATTTATTTTCAAAATTGGAATACATTATTCTCTTTTTGACGTCAAATTCTGCCTAAAACTACTCCACTTCCACCTGTATAACCGAGGGGAAAAAGTGGCAACAAACCCAACGGCACAGGGCCCTACCTTTGATTTATCTTATTCATTACAATCGTTAAGTCTACCTATGCTGAGCCATCAAGCACTCCATGGACTTTTATCATTTAAGTAGTCATCTAACTTATAGTAGGCTTTCTTGCACAGATTAACTTTTATTGCCCCCCAGATGTCGTACATCAACGCGTACCACAAGCGCGTGCTGGACACGCTGGGCCCGCTGCTGGCGGCGCGCGCGCTGCCCGCCGACCGCGCCTGGCTGGCGGCCGAGTGCGCGCCGCTCGCCAGGGGGTAGGCGGAGCCCCGTCACAAATACCGTTAGGTTAGTTCTCACTGTTATTGTTTTTTATTATATGTCCTAGCTGTGCCCGCGGCTCCGCTCGCGTGAACTACAGAATCCGCTCGCATTCCCCTTCCCGCTCCCGCTTGCACCGCCTCCGCCCCTGCCTTCGCAGGGGGCCGTGTGAAAAGTCCATCAAAATCCGTTCAGTAGTTTTTAAGTGATGCGTGCACAAACTCACAGACAAACAGACAACAATTTCAAAAATGATCGAAATGCTTATATTTCATTCCAGATTAATAGTCCTATGAAAACAAACGCTATTTGCGTCTCGGTAACATATACATGAAAGGGTCACCAGCAGCAAAAATAGGTTTGTATTACCAAGTAAACTTTGCGGTCCACTTAGGAACACCATCTATTGTGTATTTTGTTTTCGAGACGCAAATGCGTTTGTTTTCATAGGACTATTAATCTGGAATGAAATATAGAAGCTTCAATTTTTTTTTGCAAATATCTTCAATGTACAGACACGCGAAGTTTACGTTTTTATTTATTAGATGTTATACAGTGTGTTTAAAAACGTACGTAACGTTTTTTTTTTAATTTACAGATCAAATTCTTCAAGAACGATCATGGAAAGACTACTTAATGATCTTAAGAGTTGTTATTTTTATAAATGTACCTTTAAAGCAATGCTTAAATAAAAATATTTAAATACATTAAATTATCAGTTTATTTTATGCCCACTGACCGCACTTAACACAAGCGAACAGACTTCAAAGTCAAAGTCAAAATCGTTTATTGCATATGAGTACACTTGGTACATTTATACACGTCATTTTTTTATCGACTACCGCTTCCTAGGTGTTAGCGCTGTGAAGAAGAAACGGCGCAACAAACTTCACGCAACACATCTTTTAAAAATCAAGTTTGCATACAAGTAATAAAGATTTTGCGAAGCTGAATTAACATTAGTACCAGGCATCTTTGTCATTCAAATAATCGTTTATTTTATAATAGGCTTTCTTACAAAGTTGTTTTTTAATGTGAATCTTAAACTTTCTGTCCGTCATATGTAAGATATCATCTGGTAGTTTGTTGTAGAAGCGTATACATTGCCCCGTGAACGATTTGCTGACCTTACTTAGTTTTAACGTGCGTGTGTACGAAACTATTGTACATAAACTGCTGCCAGAGAAACGGATAAAGATAGAAGGGGTATATCTCTTGTTTGCTTCAGTCTCGCGCGTGTCGATTTTCGGACACAGCGCGCCCCTCCCGCGCACTGTTTTCGCCATGCGGTCACGTTTCTAGTGAGGAGATACAGTTATGCAGTTTGAAAACGGGCAATATGGCACTTTTGCTGATTTTTCGTCGTCGTTTACCCGACCTCAACGATCTCTATGTACTACTAGATGGAACGTTCCAAACAATCGTTCTGTTCCACGCAAGTAGCTACAACTCTTTCACATTCACAATGAAACTTGTGCAGTTACTACGCAGAACATTTAATTATTACTAAATATTGACGCTACGGTTAAATAATGTAAATATTTAGTAACAGCAACAGTTAGACATGCAATATATTGCAAACTAGCTGTTGCTCGCGACTTCGTCTTCGACAACATCACAAATTATTATGTATGTCCCTTAGGAATGAGATGTTTGTGGGATAAAAACTATCCTATGTCCAATTCCAGGACCTAACCTATATGTGTGCCAAGTTTCATCCCGATCCGTCCAGTGATTGAAGCGTGATTGAGTAACAAACATCCAAATATCCAAACTTTTCCATTTATAATATTATAGTGATTGAAGCGTGTCTCGCTTACTTCCACTTTCTATCTCATTCATTTCGCGTATGCTCACACTCCCGCGTTTGAGAACGCGTTTGATACGTTCGAGAAATATTGCATTTTTTTTATCAAAATTTTCGTAAAAAAGATATGTTTTTTTCATGAATGATTTATAAATGTGATACTGAGTTACTGGAAGAAATATTAACAGTCGTTTCATAATGAATTTCATAAATCATCATATCGGATAATGGCTTCTAGAAAAAGTTACTTTATTAATATCTCAGGTTCTAAGTGATGCGGTAACATACATACAGACAGACAAAAATTCTAAAAAAAATTGTTTTAGCTTCTATTGGCCCTATAAATACCCCTCATATATTTTTTTTAATATCTCTCATGTACAAACATAGTTACAGTTTTATTATAAGTATAGATATGTATATATTGTGCCGTGTGGTTTCCGGTAGAGTATAATAGGACCACCCCAAGTAGCAATCAAGAATAGTGACTAAATCCTACATATCTATACTTTATCTAAAGTTGGATTTGACTAAATCAAAAAAGTTTTCGTTAAGTCATTTTTTTCTTTAAGACTAATTAGTTTTATACTACCGCTACTTTAGCAAGTTCAGAATACCCAAAACCAAGTTAAGTACTCTCAAAACTGTTTTGTATTAAGTATGCCTACAGTTAAAACTAAAAATCTTTTGTAACTGTACTCAGATTATTTGAAGGCTCACGTAAAACTCTTTCAAATAATTCAAGCATCTGTTTAGTCTTCCGAAGTAAAAATTAATTTTGTAGATAAACTTAAGATAATTGTTACACCAAATTCTGGGAACCGTTTTTCTGAAGAACATTTTATTCCTTTATTACTCAAATTAATCAGATTAGAGTAAAAATACATTTAACGGGACGTTTTTATCAAAAGGGAACAAAGTAGAAAGATGGATTACGTTGAAAAATTAAAAAGATCTGGTAGTTTTCGTCGGCGTGTTGTGAAATATAAAAAAAAAATACTTTAAACAGAGTGCAAGCTGCAAATTTCAACAATGCATCATCTTCGACTCAGACCTCAGTGTCGTTTTCAGGAACTACAGATCACGAGGAAGAAGATACTACCGCGGAAAATTGGGAAATCAAAATAGTGGACAGTGATTCCGATTCTAATGAAACGAAAGCTGATGATTTTAATTTTAGAGACCAATTAAGAAACTGGTGTTTTGGTCACAATATACCACATACTGCAATCAATGGCTTATTGCAGATTATAAATAAGCATGATCCAGGTGTTGTGCCAAAAGACGCAAGAACACTTCTGAATTCAGTAAAATCTGTAGATATCAAACGTTGTGACAGTGGAGAGTACTGGCATAATGGATTTAAAAAATATATTTTACAGTATTTTGGAAATTTTAATAAACATATCAATTTACATATAAATGTAAATATCGATGTCCTGATATGATTTGTAACATTCATGAGATGAACACTATGAATTTTGCACTACTTATACGTCATCGAGTGAATAATTTATAAATGAATAGTTTTTTTTGCATAAACTTCTTTCCAGCACAAAATACACTAGAATAATGAAATGAAAAGCTAAGAAAATATCAAGTAATTCTGGTATTAACTAAATCAAACTAAAGAATCATTTAATACTAAGTAGTTTTAAATAGTAATACACCAATACGTTGTATAGTATAAGTTAAATGTAATATCTCTTAACTAGCACTACTTTAAATCTAACTTGTCTTTACTTTAGCTAAACTAGCCTTACAAAATCAATATTGTCTAAAGTCTTACTACGTTAGGAAAAATAAGATTTAACGCCATTTTGCACTTTAAGTGAAAAAATAATAATACATTTTCCGACACCACCTCATGATAAACTAGAGAAGATTGAAGTTATATTTTTGTCAGAGTTAGAATAACTTTATAAAAACTCATTTATTTATAGAAAATTTAATATTTTGCACTTTATGCCGCCAAATTTTTCAATTGCAATACAAATATCCTTAATTTTATTGTTATTTTTACGCTATTTTAAAGGCCCGTCTGTTTTATAGCACTTTCTATCGATTTTACACGAGGAACAATCATGCGTTTTAAATTTGCAATGCATACAACGACATAATACATCATTTTCTAGATATAAAAATTAGTTGTTTAACCGCCATTATCATAAGCCTTCATCTTGTTTTTGTATTAAGTATAAAATGTTCACCATATTTTCTAAAATACTATGACATAAAGTAAAAAAAGTTTTAAATTTTACTTCAGTAAGTTATGATAGAATCTGTGCAATTCAGTATTGATAGTTTTAACTAGGTTTTGTAGATATCATCAAGTCTATTTCTTGGTCTAAAGTCGACCTACAAGACATCTTGAAATCCGTGTTTAGCTCTGCAAAAACCACTCTCTTAAGTAGGGTTAAAGTTTGTCTAAACAGTAGTATTAACTCTGTCTTAAATTTGTCCTAAATGCTGTGCCCACTTGTACTTAACTGTATCTTGAGGGATATCTTCAGGGATATCTTGAGGGACGTAATAGGTTTAGCCAAGACAACAGCTGGAATACGTCTACTTGCCTTCAAGATAATTATAATACCCTTTTAAGACATTTGTTTGCTACTTGGGACTTCAACTCTTCCCGTGGATGTCGTACAAGGCGACTGAGGGAATACATTATAAAACATCAATCAGGCCTCCCCAACCCGTCTGGCCAGCGCGGGGAGTGTAGGCCAAATCCTCCGTCTGTCTCCGGCAGATGAGAGAGGGTTGTGCTCCTGCAGTGGAGACAAAAATAACCTGATGATGATTCTATTACTCATCCTTAGTCCCCCTCAATTTTTTTTGGAATATCTTTAATGTACAGACACGTGAAATTTACGTTTTTATATATTAAACTAGCTGTGCCCGCGGCTCCGCTCGCATGGACTACAGAATCCGCTCCCGTTCCCATTTCCACTCCCACTCAGACTCTCCCAAGGTCCAGGTCCAGCTCCTCGATCAAAAGTTATGCGAAATTATAGTTTTCAAAAACTCACATACATTACATTGGTACCATACCCGAATTCCGTCGAGCATTGACACCCTACACTTCTTTGTTGTATGCGAGTCTTCAAAATCTATAAATTAGCATAACTTTTGATTGACTGGGCCGATTGCAATGAAATAAAGCCTATATGTTACGCCGAATTAAGCACTATGTTTCTGTAAAAAGTCCATCGCCATCGGTTCAATAGTTTTTAAGTGATACGTGTACAAACAAACAGACAATCAGACTAAATAATTGAAATGTGTTCTATTAAACAAAAAAAATTAGGGTAAGGATAAGTAAATAAAAGATGGTAAAAAAGTTAACTTTTATCTTAAGTTAACTTCTATAAAAGTTAATCTGTGCAAGAAAGCCTACTATAAGTTAGATGACTACTTAAATGATAAAAGTCCATGGAGTGCTTGATGGCTCAGCATAGGTAGACTTAACGATTGTAATGAATAAGATAAATCAAAGGCGGGGCCCTGTGCCGTTGGGTTTGTTGCCACTTCTTCCCCTCGGTTATACAGGTGGAAGTGGAGTAGTTTTAGGCAGAATTTGACGTCAAAAAGAGAATAATGTATTCCAATTTTGAAAGTCCTTAGACCCTTAATTTTTTTGTAAACACCTTTAATGTACAGTCTCGCGAAGGTTACGTTTTTATTTATTAGATTCTTTGCCGCAATAGTCTACAATCTAAATCCTTTGATGCCACCATTAATGTTTATCAAGCAATAGGTACTGTAATTACTTATATCGGTGATCTATTGATATTAATCGACTGATATGTTATCGGTAGCTAGAGTACTCCCATTTTATTTGCTATGCTAATATACTATCGTTAACGAAGATGGCGGTCGGGCGGAGGATATCATTAGTTTTATCCATTTGGTACGTTATATATTTTTTATGTTAATTTTGAATAGATTTCTTCCAAAGTTTCAAGTTTATTTATTCAAAAACAATTTCTTGTGTGCGAACATAACTATCTTAACTTATTCTAACAATTCTATAAACCTACACCTCATACCATGAAGCAAAATAATTTTTCGTAGCTCCTAGTTTCACCTCAAAGTGTTTTCCTTCAGGATTGACACTAACTGGTTATAAAATTAGATAAAAGTAGATTCTGTAATATAAAAAGTGACGTGCGAGTATCGATCGAGTGATTTTACTCACTTCATATTACGGACATGAAGAAGGTGGCTGGAATCAGTCAGATATGGCCACCCTTAGTGGGTGTCGTCAAGGCGACTAAGGGACTGCACCAGGGACGGGCAGCAGTGTTCTCCTGTGTATATTAAGATAATTACTGCGATCACCAATCCGCCTCCCGAGCGTGGTGGTTAGGAAAATCCTCCAATGGACAGCCCACCAAAAGTGGCATTCTATTGGGGAGGCTTATGTTCAGCAGTGGACGTGTTTGAGCTGATGATGAAGGTCTTAGGGCTGTCTATGCCTGTATGTATCTCACGTACCCTCAACCTCCCTTATGGGGGCAAAGATACACACACTTTATTTTGAATCCTGTTTACAGTTTGACAATAAATTCCGTATTGGCACATGCGCCGCCAATATCGCCGATGCGAGATTTTAACTACAACTGGGACGACTTACCGGATGCACCGGTCTATGGTAAGCTTCTTTTTAACAGTATTTTTTACATTACATAGGTTCACGAATGGCACGACCCGCAACTTTTCGCGAGCTCGGCACGCAGTTCAATTACAGTTCCATCATCATCATCAGGTTATTTCTGTCTCCACTACAGGAGCACAACCCTCTCTCATCTGCCGGAGACAGACGGAGGATTTAACCTACACTCCTATTTTATTATTATATCTCTGTATTTTCATCGTACAATAAACAGTGCCGTGTGGTTTCCGGTAAACTACTCGTAGAATAGGACCACTCCAACTCTTCCCCTGGATGTCGTACAAGGCGACTAAGGGAATACATTATAAAACATCAATCAGGCCTCCCCAACCCGTCCGGCCAGCGCGGGGAGTGTAGGCCAAATCCTCCGTCTGTCTCCGGCAGATGAGAGAGGGTTGTGCTCCTGCAGTGGAGACAAAAATAACCTGATGATGATGATGATGTTTTATAATGTATATACGCTCTTCTAATGATGGTATTGATCTCTCATACGCTCGCCCTTGTCTATCTCTGTTTACGTTCTGTTCCTGTTCTACAAAAATAATATATTATTACGTATATTTCATTCCAGATTAATAGTCCTATGAAAACCAACGCTATTTACGTCTCGGTAACATATACATGAAAGGGTCACCAGCAGCAAAAACAGGTTTGTATTACCATGTAAACTTTGCAGTCCACTTAGGAACACCATCTATTGTGTATTTTGTTTTCGAGACGCAAATGCGTTTGTTTTCATAGGACTATTAATCTGGAATGAAATATAGATCCTCTCAGACCTTACCGGAACAGAAAACTTTGTTTTTCTTTCCAGTGGATTCAGGGAAGACCGTCCTGACGAGGGAGGCGAGCGCTGAGCGTCTGTCATCGCTGCGCAGCGTGCTGCAGGAGCTAGAAATAGACGCATATATTGTGCCCACCGCCGATGCTCATAACGTAAGCGATGTATATAGTTTAATGCACGACGGCGCGCCCCACTGCCTCTCTAAACCGCTTACATTTCTTTGTACGCGTTATATTGTTACTGTGTCAGTTCTATCGTTACGCACTAATCATCAATGTGGCATATGTACACTAACATACTATCTATATATCTGTTAGTTTGTGCACTTATCACGTAAAAACTACTGAACCGATTTTGATAGACTTTTCACAAAAACATCTCATCATCATCTTAACTTAACTTAACATTTAGTGTTTATTTCATCGCAATCGGCTAACTCAATCAAAAGTTATAGACATTTAGGTTAGTATGCAATATATTGCATAGAATAGTATTTCCGTACTATTCACATTGCGATGAGTTTGGATTAAATTTGGAGCTGCGAGTGGGAATCGGAGTGGGCGTGGGAAAAGGGGAGTGGGTGTGGGAGCGGGAGCGGAAGCAGAAGCGGGAGCGGAAGCGGAAGCGGAAACGGGAGCGGGAGTGGTAACGGGAGCGGAAGCGGGAGCGGAAGCGGGAGCGGAAGCGGGAGCGGGAGCGGGAGCGGAAGCAGAAGCGGGAGCGGAAGCGGGAGCGGGTGTGGGAGCGGAAGCGGGAGCGGGTGTGGGAGCGGAAGCGGAAGCGGGAGCGGGAGTGGTAACGGGAGCGGATTCTGTAGTTCACGCGAGCGGAGCCGCGGGCACAGCTAGTATAATAATAACGTTGACTGGTTTCACTAACATCTATCCATTATTTCACAGTCAGCATACATAGCCCCGACAGACGCTCGCCGCGAATGGATATCAGGTCTCTCCGGGTCCTCAGGAACCGCAGTGGTGACTTCCTCGCGGGCCCTGGTCTGGACCGACGCCCGCTACTGGACGCAGTTCGAGATGCAGGTCAATATGGACCTTTGGGAACTAATGCAGCAAGGTGAGGAAAGCTTATCATATCCCTCTTCTCTTCATAGGTCTGTTGCTACAACAACAGTATTTTATAGTCCACTGTTGGACAACGGGAGTTTATTATATAATACCATACACTTTATTGCACAAACACATACAGTTACAAGTTATAAAATTTACTAATAGTACAATTTAGGCGGTCTTATCGCTTTGAGCGATTTCTTCCAGACAACCTTTGTTTGATAATGTTAATTATATGATACTATATACTGCAGGACCGAACCGATGACCTGAAGAAGACGGTCGGAAGCGGCTGGATGCGGATAACCGGGTGTAACAGCGTTCATTGGGGAAGACCTATGTCCAGCAGTGGACGTCTAGGGGCTGACATGATGATGATGATAACTACAGGAGGACCAGCCTGTCCGTACAACACCGAGCGCACGAGAATCGATCGAGACAGGGACAACGTTATATGACAACCACATAAGTGCTTCTCTTTCTAACGTACCTATACTAACTGACTTGGAGGGGGGGGGGGGGGGTCTTCAAAATACCATACTTGGTCATGGAGGCGCGGAGGGGGTTCACTCTTGGCACCACGTCGCGGCAAGGGCCGTATTAATAAAGGTCAAATTATATTTTTTTTCAACTTTCTGTTTGCAAGGAATGGTTTACAACTATATTTATGAACTAGCTGTGCCCGCGGCTCCGCTCGCGTGCACTACAGAATCCGCTCCAGTTTTCTTTCCCACTTCCACTTCCACTTTCTGAGTGGGAACTCAGACTCTCAATCTCCCGATCGCAATCCCAATCCCAAAACAGCCAGACAAAAATTACAAAAATGACCGAAATGTTTTCTATTACATATCCTTAGACCCCCCAGTTTATTTTGCAAACATCTTCAATGTACATACACGTGAAGTTTACGCCAGGTCCAGGCCCAGGTCCAACTATAGGTCCAGGGCCGGGTCCGGGTCCTGATCCACCTCTTAACTCTGCTCTCAACCCTTTATTTATTACATTATTGCGTGAAATCTAGAGGGGGGGGGGAGTCTTGGCATATATATACTACGGATGGTCACCGAGGGGGGGGGGGAGGGTGGTAAAAAATGTGGTAGTGATAGCGTCGATTCTCGGCGCAGTCGGCGTGTACGAAGTTGAACGCACGTCTACTATTGTATGTAATAAATTAAATTAAAAGATCATAGAATCTGTTACAGGCTTTACGCGTCCGTTTCAGGTAACGACCTCTCGATCCAGGCGTGGCTGGTGCAGAACCTGACTCCTGGATCAGTGGTGGGCGTCGATCCGACTACTTACACGCGCAGCTCATGGAACCCTCTCCAAGTAAGTTTTCTACTAAGTTATGCAGCTTCTCTGAAAGACATGATGTGGCTTGTGGCTTGGTCATTCAACGAGAGCTCCAGAGGTTGTGAGTTCGATTCCCAGTGGGGACAGATAACTTTGTACAAGTTCGTCCCGGTCTGGATGTTATATTTGTGAATTGTCCTATCCTTGTTTAATTTATGGGAATAAAAAATAAAAAAATTCGGCGAGGTGGTCACACTGGGGCGTTGTGCCCAGAAGGCTGGCAACATTCCCAAGTTGTATAATTATATTATCTTTGGTTGTATGGCCAGGCTAATGCGCTGGCTGAGGTACTGGCCAGCCCTCTGGTCACCGGAAGCCTCTATTAGGCATGCGGAAAGCGCCATAATTAAGTTTTTCGCCCAGTGACTCCACCGCGACAGGTATAAAAAGCTAGCTGGAGCCGATATTCACATATTTTCGGCGTTTGCCATTTTCAGCCAGACTCCAGCTTTGACAGATGTTTAAGCCTGAAAGAGTCCACTATTGGACATAGGCCTCTCCCAAGGTGCGCCACTGAACCCGATCCTCGGTTCTTCTCATCCAGTCACTGCCAGCCGCCTTACGCAGATCGTCGCTCCATCTAGATGTTTAATGAATGTGTGAAATCTCATTATTATGTTTCAAGATTATGTACCTACGACTTCATTTTAACGCATTACCTGACATTACCCGCCATAGTGACTACTGTTCTACTTAATAAGATATGTTCATTGGCGTATGACATGTTATTGCTTGCTATTAGTGGATGGGTTCTATATAAAAACTTCCACGATCGCTTCATTGTAAAAAAAATATTTAGCTAAAATTTCGACCAAAAATAATTATACCACATTATAATAAAATGAATTACTGGAAAAACAAACAGACAATTTCAAAAGGTGAAAACACGAATCGAAAACAAACTATTAGGGACAATATAATTTTATTTATTCATTCTGAAATCTACAGCTAGTTTACAAAAATATATAATACAGTTTATATAAACTATTAGTTTTAGTTTTATTATCTAAATTGTATTGATACTAACATTTTTATTTTACTTTATTTTATTTTTCTTATGTGCTTACTAACAATTTATGGATCATCGTTTTCCGAATTAAAAACTTTCATTTCATTTCATTTCATTTCATTAGCCAATAACAGATTTCTAATATATAAAATAAAAATTATTGTATAGGGTAATAAAAGTAGACAAAAGTAGGAAGGTACAGAGAAAATAATGAAATAGAAATTTAAAACAAAATAGAAATAAATTATCTTCAATCTACGAGTACAATCGTCGTAATGGGAGTTGAGTGCGTGTACGTGAGGAGTGTCTGTGTGTGTGTGACTGTGCGAGGCGAGGCGAGGCGAGGTGGGGGGGGGGGGGGGATGCTCTGCAGGTGCTCGAATAGCTTGTAACAGGAAAATTGATCTAAAAAGTCACCTCAGTGTTGTCCAAGTCAGAACTATTCATTTTTATTCCAGGCCGCGTTACAATCCGCCGGTATAACCCTCATCGCCTTACCCAACAACCTGGTGGACGCAGCTCGAGCCAACATCGGAGACCCGGCGCCGCCCAGACCTAACAACGAGTTGTTGACGCTTAGCGTGCAGTTCACTGGTAAGGATTGCTACCACAGAAATACTATCAAGATAGAACGGTTATTTATTTTATTTTATTTTTTATTTTATTTATTTATAATATAATATATAAATATCTCAGACATTCACACCAATTATCCAGTCCCAAACTAGACAGAGCCTGTGTTATGGATACCAGATAACGGATACACATACTTAAATAAATATATAAACATCCAAGACTTGGGTACAAACTTTCATATTCATCATACGAACATTTGCCCCTAGCGGGATTCGAACCCGCAACCTCCGGCATGGTAGTCCGAGAGCTACCCGTTCCGCCACGGAGGTCGTCTATTTTATTAACCAATAAAAACATAATTTACACATTTCCAGTGCAACAAAAACCAGACTTGGTTTGTCTGTACACCGCGACGACTTACAAACTAACATTTAACAGTCATATTATGTGCCAAGCCATCTATCTGTATACATTGCTTAATTACTAACAGTCGAAACCTTCAAAATTAAGGGTACAATATAAAAAAGTGCCAGTCGGTTGCAAGTGTGCGTGTGTGAGTGCTGTTTGTTCTGTTGGACGATACTCGCGTCATAGCCATTTACTTCAGTTTAGCGCGTGCTACTAGTGAAGAATATCACGTGTTCGGTGCAGCCTGAAATAACATACAAATACAGAATGTACGACAAAATAGACATACTACTTCGTTTGGATAAGCGTTTGTCCATAGGTTATTGAATATCTATTCAATAGAGTATCTGTTATGTAGTATCTAATACATAACAGATCCTAACTCCACAAAAATCCTATCAAGATAGAGCGGTTATAGCCATTTGTTTACTTCAGTCTTACGTGTGCCGATTTTCGGAGACAGCGCGCCCCTCCCGCGCACCCTTTATGCCTCGCGGTCTCGTGTCTAGTGAAGTCATACAGTATGGCACTTTTGCAGATCTTTTGTCAAAATGTCAATACCTGACCATGACTCGGCGCAAAACGAGTAAGCGTTTGATAGTTTATGCAATATGTAGCAGATTGTTGGCACGCTTGTCCCACCATTCTATATTGATAGGACTTCTATGATTGCTTCCTTTCTTTTACGGTCTGAAGTGGCAAGCAGCTAGCACTTTCGATCTTAAATCTGCAGTCCAAAGACCATAGTTGCTTTGCCACCTTTGAGGATTATATAAAAATACTCATGTGCCTCTCCACACTCTCCTATCTTATATACGCTTCTTCCACAAACTAAGTAAAATCTCAATAATGACGGTCAGAAAGTTTAAGAATCTAATCAAAAAACAACTTTGTAAACAAGCCTATTATAAAATAGACGATAATTTGAATGACAAAGATGTCTGGTAAAAATAGTAATGGTGAAGTTTCTTCTAACACCTAGGAAGAGGTGGTCAGTAAAAAGTTTACGTGTATATAAATGTACCAAGTGTACTCATGTGCAGTACATGATTTTGACTTTGATTTAATTACTCCGTAAATGCAACACATCTTGTAGTGATCATCATCGTCATCATCAGGTTATTTTTGTCTCCACTGCAGGAGCACAATCTCTCATCTGCCAGAGACAGATGGAGGATTT
The DNA here is from genome assembly GCA_947086405.1 of Esperia sulphurella. Taxonomy (NCBI): domain Eukaryota; kingdom Metazoa; phylum Arthropoda; class Insecta; order Lepidoptera; family Oecophoridae; genus Esperia; species Esperia sulphurella. The sequence continues at coordinate 5,361,143 of OX352285.1, forward strand.
GGCCTACACTCCCCGCGCTGGCCAGACGGGTTGGGGAGGCCTGATTGATGCTTTATAATGTATTTATTCCCTTAGTCGCCTTGTACGACATCCACGGGAAGAGTTGGAGTGATCCTATTCTACTCTACCGGAAACCACACGGCAGTAACCACCTGTATATCTTGTAGTGAATATTAAATTGTATTAAACTCCATTGTTACAGGCAGACCATCTAATCTGAAAATTTCAGAACTACAGTCTCAGATATCATCCAGAGGCGCTACCGCGTTGATTTTGACAGCTCTCGACGACATTGCATGTAAGTTTTTAAATATAATCGACTTAGAACAGGGCCACCCCAAATCCTCTGGTGGGTGTCGTCAAGGAGACTAAGGGATTGCACCAGAGATAGGCAAGCAGCGAGATCATTACTGCGATTTTGCGACGCAGAAACGTGGACACTGACGGTGGGCCCGATCCACAAGTTTCAAGTCGCTCAGCGAACTACGGAGAGGCTGTGCGTGGAGTTTGTTTGAAGGATATGATTTGTGATGGGGAGATCCAACGAAGAACGAAGGTGACCGATTGGCAAGCTGAATGGGCCACATCTGTCGCATAAGCAACGGCCGTTGGGGCAGACGAGTTCTGGAGACGCCCTACCGACAGTGGACCTGAAGAAGGTGGCTGAAATCGGTGAGATACGGCCACACCTAGTAGGTGTCGTCGAGGCGACTAAGGGACTGCACCAGGGACGGGCAGCAGCATTCTCCTGTGTATATTCAGATCATTACTGCTATCACCAATCCGTCTGTCAAGCGTGGTGATTATGGCAACTCCCCCAATGGACAGCGCACCAAGTGACATTCTATTGGGAACTTCCCCAGTGTACAGCCCACCAAAAGTGGCATTCTATTGGGGAGGCTTGTGTTCAGCAGTGGACGTATATAGGCTGAATATGATTATAAGTTGAGTTAGTGCAAGGGGCAAGAGTTAGTTACCAAGATCTAGTGTAAATCAGCAGTTTTCAGTTGGTGGATTTCATTACAATTAATTACTTTTTCTTCTTCTACAGATACTTTAAACCTTCGTGGTTCAGACATCCCCTTCAACTCTGTTTTCTTTGCCTACCTCATACTGAGACAAGATGCAGTAAGTTTTTTTTTGTATTATAGATATAGGTATAGATTTCACGACGGCACGCCTCACTCCTCTCAAACCGCTTACATGTCATTGTACGCGTTATATTGTTACTGTGTCAGTTCTATCGTCACGCACTAATCATCAGTGTGGGTATACGAGTACGTACACTAACATACTGACGTTCGGATTAGCTGATTGCTTCAAAACTGAAACAACAAGCTTTTACTCCTAATCTAATAAATAAAATCGTAAACATCGCGTGTCTGTACATTGAAAATATTTGAAAAAAAAAAAATTAAGGGGTCTATGGATAAGTAATAGAACACATTTCAATAATTATCGGAATTTTTGTCTGTTTGTCTGTTTTCCTTGAGTTTGTGCATGCATCACTTAAAAACTACTGAACGGATTTTGATGGACTTTTCACAAAAACATGGTGCTTAACTTAACATTTTGTCTTTATTTCATCGCAATCGGCTAACTCAATGAAAAGTTAGACATTCAAATACATTAGTAGGTAAGGTTAGTATGCAATATATTGCACATAATAGTATTTCCGTACTATTCAGATTGCTATGAGTTTGGATTACATTTGGAGCTGCGAGTAGGAATCGGAGTGGGCGTGGGCGTGGGAAAAGGGGAGCGGAGGCGGAAGCGGGAGCGGGAGCAGGAGCGGGAGCGGGAAAGGGCGCGGGAGCGGGAGCGGGACCGGAGCGGGAGCCGCGGGCACAGCAAGTCACTAATAAATTAACGTTAAAGTAACATTTATCCAATAAAAAGTTGAAGTAGGCTATTTTCTATAAAAAAAAATTACTTTCTGTACTTGTTTGTTGTTCCAGGTTGCACCGAACAACGTGATACTGTTCACTGGTAACGGCGTCTTATCTCAAGACGTCGTACAGCATCTGACATCCGAGGGCACCCAGTTACAAGTTCGGCCGTACGACGAGATCTTCCAATATGTCACTAATATGTCCGTAAGTTCATTGTGCATTTAATTTTAATGGCCGTTTGGTTTCAGCTGTGTGGGTCCCGACTTAGAATAGAATACTTCACACTCAATTTTCGCGCATTTGCATTAGGTACGAACAGCAGCGTTCTCCTGTGTATATTTTTTTTTCGGCATTTTTTTATCCTCTGACATGTTGGTCAGGAACATTTATTATGCGGTTTTTGCTCTGTATAGTAGATTCCTCGAGCTCGTATAGCATGGGAATACACAGGAATTGGGACTATGGGGATTTTTTATTTTGTTGATTTAAAAATGTTTTTTTTTCTTTGTGTATTCCATTTTTTTGTTGATTTAAAAATGCTTTTTTTTCTTTGTGTATTCAATTTTTTTGTTGATTTAAAAATGCTTTTTTTTCTTTGTGTATTCCATTTTTTTGTTGATTTAAAAATGCTTTTTTTTCTTTGTGTATTCCATTTTTTTGTTGATTTAAAAATTCTTTTTTTTCCTTGTGTATTCCATTTTTTTCTGTGTATATTAAAAGCATTACTTTGATCACCAATCCGCCTGCCATACTTGGTGATACTGGCAAATCCCCCAATGGACAGCGCACCAAGTGACATTCTATTGGGCAGGCTTATGTTCAGCAGTGGACGTATATAGGCTGATGATGGTTATAAGTTGAGTTAGTGCAAGAGTTAGTTAGTTACCAAGATCTAGTGTAAATCAATAGTTTTCAGTTAGTGGATTTCATTACAATTAATAAAAAAAAACTAACAAATCTGCCTGCCAAGCGTGGTGATTATCGCCAGTCCTCCAATGAACAGCTCCATCAAAAGTGGTATTCTATTGGGGAGCTAGCAGCGGACACATTGCAGCTGACGATGATGATTTTGAAAGGAAAAGGCAGCTTGTTTTCTTGATTTAACTTTTTTTTAATTGATAAAACATCTAATAGTGTTGTACGACATTTGACGTTCCCTCCAATATCATTGCATCCTCTAAGCCATTAAACTAGTTATTATAAGCTAGCTATAAGGCTGCCGGGAAGAAATAGCTTAATGCGATAAGGCCGCCGCTTGTACATTCACTTTATATTCGTATACTATGTATAGTCTGTGGCTTATGTGCAATAAAGTATATTCATTCTTGCCGTGTGGTTTCCGGTAGAGTAGAATAGGACCACTCCAACTCTTCCCGTTGATGTCGTACAAGGCGACTGAGGAAATACATTATAAAACATCAATCAGGCCTCCCCAACCCGTCTGGCCAGCGCGGGGAGTGTAGGCCAAGTCCTCCGTCTGTCTCCGGCAGATGAGAGAGGGTTGTGCTCCTGCAGTGGGGACAAAAATAACCTGATGATGATGATGATTCTTGGAATAATCTTCTATCATCCAGTTTTTACACACTTTCAGAATGAACTCGAAGATGGAAGCGTAATATGGCTGTCGAGTGATGGAAGCCACGCGATACACTTGGCTGCTGAAGGCGTAAGTAGCTTCAGCGAGGTTTCTGAGTAGTTACGAGTGGACATTTTTTTCTTCTTATAGACATAGACATACTTTATTGATAACTTCCGTTACAGGTCAATTAAAAATTATATACATGTCGTAGTCGCCTCCTCTGAGGGCGTGGGGTTCGAATCCCGCTTCTGATGTCGTAGGATCCTGGTTCTGCCGAAAGTGTGGGCTCCCAAATGAGTTTAACGCCGTGACAAAGTTAACACATTTACTGACTTCAATGACACTACATGAAATTACACTACATCAATAAGTAACGATTTTAGACGGCTGACGATCCGTCAGCGTAACGCCGGCATACCGCACGCCTCTCCATCGAAGACTGTGTCGGTTCTGCGGCTGCGCCAGTTATACCCGACGTTCCGTCAGCTCGTGCTCGCGACGAATAAAGCGGAACGGCGCGCCGAACACGCGCTGTGCCTTCAAATTAGCTCCTCTTTTATTATTTCGCCGACATACAAGTTAAATAAAATACTCCAACCTGACGGCTGACTACGAGTTCGCGGCGCTCGCTGTAGAGACCCTGGGCCCGTGGTCAGCCGACACGAATACGCTCGTGAAGGCTTTGTCGACCAGGCTGGTCCACGCCTCCGGAGACCTCAGGGCTGGCGCCTACCTCGCACAACGTGTAAGCCTGGCAATCCAGCGAGGTAATAGCGCCAGCGTCCTAGGGACTATGCCTCACCACGAGGGGTTGGACGGCGTACACCTGTTGTAAATAATTGATTTTCTTATAATTACTGTATTTTTAACTGAATAAAAAAAAAAATTAAAGTTAAATAAAATCAAATTATAAAGGTAAATTAAACACAATTAAATATAAAAACATCAATAACTAACATAAATATAAAAATGTCAAATAAAATTCTTAAAACTAAATGACATGACCTGAAATGGTGACCTCAGTGGGAAGCCGGTTGTACACCGCGGGACCCATTATTCGTATCGTTTTCGCGCACTTCACTAGGGTGTGGGCGAAGGGGCGAAGCCTTTTCGCGTGCCGGGTGGAGTATGCGTGACAGTCACCAAGCCCCTCATAATCGTCCAAGATTTCCCTGACATAGGTAGCGACTTGGAGGATTAGCAGACTTGGCAACGTCATTATTCTTAGAGCAATAAAATATATACGAACTTGTGAAAAAAGTCCACTGGAATTTAATAACAAATGACTTAATTCCAAAGATTGTTGACGTTATGTTCTGTCCGAATTCGGACGCCCCGGAACCTAATATTCCTTTAATATGACAAAAAGACACACATCCTTTAATTATTGTTTCAAAGTTACGATTTTTTTTTCGAAATTACCGTCCAAAAAAAAACTTCACGTTCAAAAGTGGTGATAAGTTTAGAAATACCTTTATTTTATAGAAACAGGATTTATTTTTCTCAGTTTAACGATTTTTTTACTTTTATCGTTGTGTGGCAAAAAATCCTCAAGAAAAAAATACAAAAATTATCTACGATAGACATCAGAAAACTAAATTGGTGATAAATTTAATGTCATTTCTTCGAACAACTTCATATTCGTTTCGTGGCCATTCCAGTCTAACGACTGGTAATCCGGTCGGCCTGCTAGCTTGGGTATTTCCGGACAAGTACAATTTGGATCTTTTTAAAGGAAGAGTGAATAGGCATCTTCTGGGTAAGCGCGCTCCACCTTCGGCCTCATCATCAATTACCATCAGGTGAGACTGAGGCCAAGCGCAAATCCATCAACAATAAAAAAATCTTCTAGACGCGTTGGTGTGAAATTCGTGTAATACGAATATACATTACTGTATAAATAAATAATATTTTTAAGATCTATTGACATTAAATATTTTATTTTTGTTGTAATATTATTTTTGTTGTAATTTAATTTACATGATGACATCTGACATATTTTAGTATTTTAATTTTTAATTGACATGTAATGAAAATTATCAATAGAGTATTTGTATTTTATGTGGGCTTGGACCTATTAACCAATTCGGACGCCTCGTTGATGTATTGGTTTAGTTAGACAAAGACATTATATACTAGAGTTAAATTAGGGGCGATGGGCGATGTTCGTTGCTGTACTTACTAAGTCTTTGTTTTCAGGATGGAACAACGAATATACTGTCAACTCTCTCTCCTGTGGCTCTGATAAAATGTGTCAAGAATCAAGTGGAATTAGCGGTACGTAAATATACTACGCACGTAAATATACTGATACGTAAAAATACTGATACGTAAAAATACTGATTGTTAGTGGGAAGGTAAACAGCTAAGCGGAATTTTGGAAACTTTACGGAAATGAAGGTTAAAGCTTTTTATTGTTTTATGACTATTTTTTTTTTAATTATTGAATAATGTATCTATACTTCTATATTGAATAGATTTGCAAAAAAAAAGTTGAAGGGGTGGGGGGGGGGTCTAAGGATAAGTCATAGAAAACATTAAGATTCTTTTTGAAATGTTGGTCTGTTTGTTAGCTTGTGTAGGCATCTCATAAAAACTGGGAGTAGGTGTGGGAGTAGGAATGGGAGTGGGCGGGGGCGTCGGAGTCTGATTATAATTGTGTAGTCCACGCGAGTAGAGCCGCGGGAACAGCTAGTTTAATATAAGTTCGTAATAAAATATATACATATTCAAAGAAAAATATTTATATATAGGACAGCTGCCTGCTCCCCCCCCCCCCCCCCCCGCCCTTCCCCCTTTATTTATCTCTAAGAAGTTGATATGCCACGCTTGGATCATGTTGAGGATAATACCAGACAATGTTCAATATAAATTTATCACAAATAATTACCAAACTTGTCTATTTCATAATGAGCGTAACTGACGGCTGTTGGGGTAGACGAGCTTTAGGTCATCTGTCCATCTAACTGCGCGTCTACTCGCGCAGTTAGATGGACAGATGACCTAAAGAAGTTCGCCGAAAGCTGCTGGATGTGGAGGACGGGGGACCGGGTGTGGGGGCGTGCTTTGGGGAAGGCCTATGTCCACCAGTGGACGAAGATGCTTTTGAAACAGTCTTATAGGTTGTATCTTGCAGGGCTTCAGGTCGGCGCACGTGAAGGATGGCACGGCCGTGGTGAGGTTCCTGCGCTGGCTGCACGAGGAGGTGGCCGCTGGCAGAGAGGTCACAGAGGTACAAGCTTCAGACAAGCTGGAGGAACTGAGGGGGTGAGAAAAAAACATATCCTACTAATATTATAAACTAGCTGTTGCCCGCTACTTCGTCCGCGTGGACAACTTAACATCACAAATTATTATGTATTTCCTACTTACTTGATATTTTGGACAAATTCACACAATGTCTTTATAAATTGTAGCCTATGTGTTATTCTGATGTATAAGCTATATTATTGTAAAATTTCATTAAAATCCATTCATTAGTTTTTACGTGAAAGAGTAACAAACATCCATCCATACTTAAAAAATTTCGCGTTTATAATATTAGTAGGATGCCCACAAACCCTGTCTTTTTCGATGCACTGTTCACAATAGAATGATGTTACAAGAATACCGTTACATGTTCTCATTTCAGAGACGAGGAATACTTCATTGGCCCCTCGTTTGCGACCATCGCAGGCGCAGGTGAGAACGGCGCAGTGATCCACTACAAGCCCTCCCCTGCAGGACCACAGCGGGCTATTACAGCTGAGGATATGTTCTTGGTGGATTCTGGTGGACAATACAGGTGCTCTCATCATCTTCAACCTGACCAGGCCTTGCTTTTTGGAAGCTCAAACTGCCCAAAATTACACTGTGTCGTAGCCACTTGTCTACTTCAGTATCAGCGTGCCGATTTTCAGACACAGCGCACCCCTCCCACGCACCATTAATGCTTCGTGATTACGTTTCTACTGAGATACAGTTATGCGATGCAATATATTTCACATCGTTGGCACGCGTGTCGCGTCTACTTCACCATTCTATGTTGATAGTATTTATATGAATGTGAGTTATCTGTCTGCTAGCCTGGAATCGGAAGTTTGACGTTCCCAGGCGCGTGCTGTTGCGGGGGAGGGGTGAGGGGGGCTGGCAAGATTTTTTTTAATGTTACACTGTATTCAAAATGTTAATATACGTAGTTAGTTAATTCTGAGTTTCCTATCTATAGTCAAAATCCATGATTGATGATATGGGTCGATGATATGGGTGATGGCAAAGATAATATATACTAGAGTGTGATGGTCAGTGTCGGTCAAGTATAGTAAGACACACCTCGTGGAAGCTACTTTGTTATATTTTAATTATTATTACATTAGAGCTGTAATTTTTTTTTTATTAATGGGGGGGGGGGGGGGGAGATAGTACCTCATCCCCTGAAGCTATTGTAGTTGGTCTTCCGCAAAGCACGCCACATCTTCGCCAATTGTTTTTTCAGACAATATTTTATAATAATTTCTTTGGGTTTGGGTTAAGTATTATATAGTTTTTACTTACTACTTGTTCTCCAGTATAATCTGTCTCCAGTGTTTGTTCTAGATTTTCACCTTTGTTTTGTATGTAACCAGTCTGTATCCAAAAATAAAATAATTTTTCGCCTACTGAAATTAAGTACCCATAGCAATTAGAATCTTCATTTTGTACAGAGACGGCACAACCGACATAACTCGAACTCGGCACATGAGTTCCTCTCCCACTCCTGCGCAGAGGCTGGCGTTCACGAGGGTCTTGAAGGGACAGATACTGATGGGCGCGGCCGTGTTCCCTAGGGGCATCGTGGTACGTATCACCCCCCACGTTGTCTCGACATGTCCTCTAACACGTATCCTTCCACACGTTGCCGGAAGGGTCCTTCGCCCACGTAGCGTTAAATCATCGCATGCAGAAAGCGTTGTGGCGTTTCTTCATCAAGCTTGTAGTGTAGTTATTATTATTATTCGAGTTGGGGCTATTTCAAGGTCTCAATCTAGACCTTGTATCACTGCGACCATTTCTGGTCTATTGTGATCGCCACCATACTATAGTTCCGTGTTAAGCCTTGCAGCAGTTGGAAACTGCACTATGCTTTTAGCACTGAGTTGTTTTACTTCGTCAGGGTGAAGCAAGTACTTACCTACAGGTCATACCATAAAGCAAAATAATTTTCGCACCTCATAAGTCACCTCAAAGTTTTTACCTTCATGACATTACCTTACCTTCATTACATTGGTTATTAAACTAGGTCACAGGTGTCATCTCTTATCTAATTTAATAACTAATTAGTGTCAATCATGAAGGTAAAAACTTTGAGGTGACTTATGAGGTGCGAAAAATATTTTGCTTCGTGGTATGACCTGTAGGTGTGTATTTATTTTGCGCATCAGTGGTCCACACTCGCACAGGAGGTGCATGGGGGTTTCCTCTGCTTCCTCACAGACCCTGCACACTTCTGTGGTTAGGAGCTTGAGGTTGAACATGTGTTTGCTCACACCACAATATCCTTGAGGGCACTCACTAGGTACTATGCGTAAGTTATTCCTGTAGTGTACACCTCATACCATGAAGCAAAATATTTTTTTGTAGCTCATAGTTTCACCTCAAAGTTTTTTCCTTCAGGATTGACACTAATTGGTTATTAAATTTGATAACAGATGCAGTGCATCTGTTATCTAATTTAATAACCAATTAGTGTCGAGAGCTACGAAAAATTATTTTGCTTCATGGTATGACGTGTAGTTACCATCAAAGCTATAAAATTAGTCTTTTTTTTGTGAATACATTTCTCTGTCCTCCTAGGGCCACCGTCTAGAGACTCTAGCGCGCAAGGCGCTCTGGGACGTGGGGCTGGACTACGGGCACGGCACGGGGCACGGCGTGGGGCACTTCCTCAACGTGCACGAGGGGCCCTCCTGGATACTCAGCGGGCCTAGCCCCACCGACCCTGGCATCGTTCCTGGCATGATATTCAGTAACGGTCCGTACTTAGGGAGCTTCATTCATAACACTCAGGAGAGGTGGATCTCACTTATCCCACGTTCCCACTTATTTGACTGTTTTATTTTATTTTGTGTAAAGCATATTGTATGCCATTAGGCAGATTATAGATATAGGAACTGTATTATGAATAACCTATAATCAACAATAAAATATTTCATTTCAAATCACTTAATACGCGTCGGGTGTTGTCAATTTATTTATTAGTTAATCATTATACATTCTTGGTACAGAGGGATCAAAGTACTTTTATGCAGATGTAGTTGGCACGTATTGTAGCAAACTGCACTGCGCACAGGGAGGTTAGCGTTTGAACCACATCTGCTCCTTTTCCAGAGCCAGGCTACTATGAAGTGAACGAGTACGGCATCCGGCATGAAGACCTGGTGGAAGTCATACAGATGAGCACAGATGCAGACCACATCCTCGTAAGTCTCGTTTTACCATCATCAGCCGAAATACGTCCACTGCTGAACACAAGCTTCCCCAATAGAATGCCACTTTTGGTGGGCTGTCCATTGGGGTATTTGCCGAAATCACAACGCTTGGCAGATGGATTGGTGATCGCAGTAATTGTGTTAATATACACAGGAGAACGCTGCTGCCCATTCTTGGTGCTGTCCTTTAGTCGCATGGCCCTATTCTAAGCCGGGTGGTGTAAGTTTCGTTTTCATCTTATTTATTGCACCAACTTACACAAACATAAAAAGGGGTAAAACTGATTTTCTAGAATACTACGACTGATGAATTCTAGTTTATTTAAGTAGTATTTTTTATGGAATTACAACAAACCAGTTTGACCCTTTTTTTTGTTAAAATCCAAGTTTGCCAAAACACTTTACGGTCTTCTGGCAATATAAATGTACACATTTGCAATAAATGATTTTATTAAATGATTTTATAAGAATGAAAAGAAATCTTTATTGCATGGGAAACAGGTAAATGCAGATAAATTTGCTATATATACATTAGTTTCACCGTAAACCTGCCTTTCCAGGCAAATACGTACAAAGTTTTTACTTTGACACTATATTATCTTCTCAGGTGGCCAGGAAGACCTGGCGACACTTCGACCCTTCAGGATCTTTTGTGCCAAACCCCTGACCACCAACGGTGCCCCAAGCCGACTTGGTGGACTTCACACACGCCTTAGAATTTCTTCTGCAGGTTTCCTCACGATGTTTTCTTTCACCGAAAAGCCTGTGATATTATAAATATATTATACACATATGTATGTATGTAAACGCTTTATTTTACCAAAATTAACAACAAAAATAAATAAATGAAAAAAGCTCTGTACAAAGACGGAGTTATCCTACTTAGGGACCTCTTCCAGTCAACCATAGAGTAACTGATAGGACTGGTATAATGCGTTGAGTACCAAAATTATAAAAGAAACGTACCCATCAAATATACACTATGTATATGGATACTTTGACACTAAAGGAAAGCGAGTCTTTGCCAAAGCGGTGTGGTGTGCCGCATTGTGGATAGAATAATATATATTTTTTTTCAGGCTGAGGGTTTAGTAGGTAATTTCGGCGGGCTCGGAGCGCTAGGGTTCTACACGATATCGCTGGCGCCGCACCAGACCGCGTGTCTCGATATCGACCTGCTCACCGACTTCGAGGTAACTGTTGATTTTTTAATGTTAAAGATCTTTATTTTCCATTAAGAATTAAAATAATTCACTTGCATGAAAAATGCTGTTGTATCCAAGAAGGTTATATATGTAAAGTAAGCGTACAGGTATAGTATTTCAATATTAAAAACTACGCGGGTTTATAAATAAAAAAGTGTGGAACATTACAGTCTTACAATACATAACAATTATTGGTACATTGTGCATTGTTTTAGGATTTTTAAACGTATAATGTGCTTAAAAGCATAACTGAACTGCACACTTGTCAGTTGTCGCATGCTGGTATCAAGTTTTCATGGGCGACAATCAGTGGGAGCAGAGTACTGTCATATCATATCAGTCCTTAGACGTCCACTATTGGACATAGGCCTTCCCCGAATGTACGCTATCACACCCGGTCCTCCGCCGTCGTCGGTTCATCTGGCGGCGTGGCGGGGCCTCACCCTATAACCTCGTCTGCACCAACGGCTCAGCGACAAATGTGGCCCGCCCACTTCCACTACTTCATCATCAGGTTATTTTTGTCTCCACTGCAGGAGCACAACCCTCTTTCATCTGCCGGAGACAGACAGAGAATTTGGCCTACACTCTCCGCTCTGGCCAGACGGGTTGGAAAGGCCTGATTGATGTTTTATAATGTATTCCCTTAGCCGCCTTGTACGACATCCACGGGAAGAGTTGGAGTGGTCCTATTCTACTCTACCGGAAACCACACGGCACTTCCACTACTTCCTACTATGAATATAGGGAAATGGTCTGCCCATTTACCGTTGCATATCTTTTTAAATTTTTTTTTATTTTCAGATAAAGTACATAAACGACTACCACGCTCGCGTCTTATCCACAATTGGTCCGATCCTCCAAGAACGGAATTTGCAAGAAGACTATGATTGGCTGGAGAACGAGTGCGCACCAATCGAGCGCAGCGCCGCCATCTTGGTTAAATCCACGCCATTGTTGGCGGTAGTAACTATTTTCACGGTGTGGTTCGGTGTTTAAGATAATAAAGTCTATTTTGGTAGCTTAGCAGTTTTATTTAGTTCTTGATCAAGTCATCATTAGTTAGTCTGTAAAACATCTAAATTGATGCTTTTGAGATGTGGTGCTGAAGAAGACTACTTGGTATACCATGGACAGCCATGAGAACAAATGACTCCATTCCTAAAGAGCTCAATATAACAAAACGGCTCTCCACTATCTGCAATGAAAGGACTCTAAGCTTCTTCGGTCACATTGTGCGATCTCCCAAGCACGACGTGGAGAAGCTCATCATTCTGGGACAGGCGTGCCAGAGGACGAGCTCCGACGAGGTGGTCAGACCCGGTGAGGAGGTTGGCTGGCGGATCCTTATATGAAGCAGTGCGGCTGGCCAATGACCCCTATGCGTGGAGGCGCATTTTATACGGTCGCGATCCTGCTGCTGAAGTGAGGGAACGACAGAGAAGAGAAAACATCTACTGCTAGTAATTTAGTTCATGACGGCACGCTACGTCAATCATATTTCATTGTACATGCGTGCATACATACACCAAGATACAGGCGTTCGGCTCCCCGCGTCCCGCGCTCAACTCTCGCGCAAAGCGGGGCGTGCCATCGTGAGATGTGCGATCTATACAGTGTTGCCACTACTCTTAAATAACGGTTTTCTTTTACATAGTGTTCCACTAGAGATTTATATATTTGGTTATATACTTGGTACTTAGAAAACTACAATATGTTGCAGCAGTATTTTAGAAGACAAAAAAGTACTTGGTCTTTTAAAATCTTCTTCTTTCGTTATTTAAAAAGTTTATTGCACAGAAAGTACAAAAGGCGAACATAACATTCGCATGACAGATTTTAATATGTTAAATGTTAATAATAACGAAAACGTTTTGCTTCTTAGGTTTAGAGGCACCCACTGCTTAAGGGAAGTAAAGTAAAAACGAAAGTGTAAACAGTTAAAATTAAATCTTTAATTAAAGAAATCATACTTGTGTGTATATCTAATGTATTGCCTACATGATGTCCATAGCACAGTTTAATCCTTATCACGGTAGTGCTTGATGTTGACGAGCACCCAGGCGGGCACTGCGCACCAGCCGATCACCATCAATGAACCCAGGAAGATCAGCTCCTGAAAAATTTAAACAAATCAATTATATCTTTACACTACATTCTTTGCATGGTATACAGAAAGACCAGAGTACCAATTACAAAGATCTTACTAAAAAAACTTCATTAGACGGGTCTCATCAGATCCCGTTTTCGCTGAATCTCAGATAACAATTTTGTAGAAACTCGGCAAATGCTTTATCATCTTGCTGTCCTCTCCATAGACTACAGTTGACGGTCGCAAAGAGTTCGATCTTATGCAGTAGGTGCCTCACGTCCAAACTGTATTGTCGACTTTTGAGTTATCAGTATGATTAGCAAAATCCTAAATTATAAGAGAACCATCTGACTTATCATGGGAGCGTTTACCAGCCACTTTGGTGTGAGAAATCTTCTGTATAAGATAGGACTCTCAGAGACTCGACTATAGAGCATGTGGAGAGGACAGCAACATGAAGAAGCACCTGCTGTGTGAATGCATTAGCTGCAAGGGTAATAAGTGTCCTGCATGCTGCGTGTGTGCTCATCATTCATTTTAATAATTTTTAACTAGGTAACTCTGTAATAAAATTAGTTTCATCTTTATCATCCTAATACCGAGTGACAGTAATAGCAATAATCTTAATGCAAATGAAAACAATCACTTTCAATCACCAACAACAATCCATTGCTATTTTGTAGCTGCTAACGCTTTTTTTTTTAATTGAAATAAAATCTATCTAAAATTCTATTTCTAGCCTACTTTTTTTTCAGAAATGATGGAAAATGTACAATTCCTAGTGATTGTATAAACACAACGCAAAGCTCACTAGATAAAAGCTAACCTATATTTTTTATCAAAATTACGTAATTGCAAAATCATTTTTTTTATGCCGTAAACCTAAATATCATTTGAACTTTATGCTTTATATTACAAACGGGGATCAAATATAGTGAAATATAATATAACAAACAAATATTTTCCGAGAAATGAAATAAAAATGCTTTGAACACCAACCCCTCTTGAAACTTTGTTCCTGGCAGGAACGCAGATAGCACTCATGTTTCGCTGCTGGGCAACATTCTTGACAATATTTCCGTTGCTCCTGAGGAGGCTGCGGAGGGCTAGCATTTTGATTCACTTAAAAATTTTCACTTCACGAAGATCGATTGAATATCACGCAAAAAGAAAATTTCTTATCTGACAGGCAGAACAAGACAGATGACAGCAGGCATTCGTGTTGCTAGATTAATAATTTCATTAGCCTCTTAGTTTTTTTTTTGCTAGGAAAGAATACAAAGTTAATATAGCGTGGTGGGAAAACATCTCGAATATAGTGTTCAGATGCTACACCGTCGAAGGTGAGGAGAACGCCATGAATTTTAAATTCACAATATCATGTAGATAGAAGCAACACAAATTTACTACTAGAATAGGAAAAGAGTTATATATAGCAATACTGCACAATTATTTTTAAATTTACTCTGACGAAAAGGCAAAGGCAACTATGATCATATAGCCTTATCCAAAAAATAAATTGCCAATCATAAAAGCAGAACACATAAAAATCTAAATGATTTATTCAGTTTGATATTATTTTGTCTCCTATATTATTAACTATATATACTATAGAAATATATATATTTTTGTTAATCAACTATTTCTCAGTTGCTTATCGCTAAATTAAAATTATTTTCAACAGACTTCCAAAAAAAGAGATTGTCAGTAAATTTCAAGAGACTTAGGGCATTTTGTTTACTTATAATATACCTGACAGCCTCGTTGGCCTAGTGGTTTGGTCATTGGACTCGATGTTATATTGTGAAAAGTCTAAGGAGTATACAAAATAAACAAAACGAATTTGTTAAAGATTATTTAATTACAAACTTAAAAATAACTTAAAGTTACACACTTCTAGTAACACTAAACCATTAAAGTTCGTTCTAACGCACAACGCGCTTCGAGACATTAATTAGGTACATAAAGTTATTCCTTACGAATGGGGCTACTGAATCTGATATAGCTCTCACTCGCATAAAACTCCAATACTCAAAACATAGAATAAGCAATCGACTTTCCAGAAAATAACTGTTAAAAGAATCACATCGTCTATGTATATATTGTTCGTTTATGTTTATGTAATATGTATTTTCAAACTTTATTAAAATTACATTTCTTTATCAAATTTGGTACTAAACGCATTATACTTGTCCTTTCGGTTACTCTAAGGTTGACTGGAAGAGATCCCTAAGTGGGATAAGTCCGCCGTTGTACACAGTTTAATTCCTATTTTATTATTGTTGTTGTTGTTATTTTTGGTACAATAAAGCGTTTACATACATACATACATACACATTAAAAAAACTTAGTGAACAAGCCTTTTATAGAATAGGCGATTAATTCAATTCAGCTTCGCACAATCTTTAAATTATTGTTTACAAAAATGATTTATAAAGATGTGTTGTTTGAATTCTATTGCACCGATTCTTCTTTATAGCGCTTGGTAGTCGGTGAAAAAACGTCTACAGATGTCCCAAGTGTACTCATATGCAATAAAGGATTTTGACTTTGGCTTTGATAACTGTATTGATCTGCTAGAGAATTGAAGCCTAATCATAGGCAAAAAGATAGCTTGTTGAAGTGGCAGTGGGCTGGTCACATCTATCGGAGACCGATTACCGTTGGAGTAAACGAGTTCTCGAGTGGAGACCGCGACTGGGCAGGCGTAGTGTGGAACGGGCGTCCTGGCTAGATGGAGCGACGTGAGGCAGCTGGCAGTGGATGAGAAGAGCCGAGGATCGGGTTCAGTGGCGCAGCTTGGCCTATGTCCAGCAGTGCACTCAGTCAGGCTGATAATGATTATGATGAGTATTGGATATTTTGCATAATGGACATTCTGTCGGTGAGCCGGCCAGACATCAGCCAACCATTTTGTTATCTTCAGACATTCATTACGTACGACGATCCGGTAGAAACTTGCAGGTGTTTGGTATTCTATCCTCTAAGGGGCTACTTCCATCGCTTGTGGTGCATCTGAAACAAAATGGGAATAATATAAGATTCATCAATGCCGTTTGTGGCGAGCTCGCTTCTATCAACGATCTCTATGTACTACTAGACGGAGCGTTCCAAACAAACGCTCTGTTCCACGCAAGGAGCCGCAACTCGTTCACATACACTTGTGCAGTTACTACGCAGAACATTTAATTATTACTAAATATTGACGCTACGGGTAAGTAGCGTCAATATTTGGTAAATAATTAAATCCATTTAGTAGTACATAGAGATTGTTGGCATCTAGTTTATAAGGTCCAGAGTTTTAAAACCAACAATGAGTTGTTCGGAACTGAAGCCCGAAACACAGAGCGAATGCGTTTTTTTGAATTGTTACACTTCACACAGAGCACCGCCGCGGGATGCGGGGTTTGTAGGTATGAAGTATACCGCTACCGCCACGCCTTCGCCACGCAATCGCCTTTTGCGTGTTTCGGAGATAAAGGGGGGTCGGGGTCAACTAAAAAATTATTTTATATTATTATATGTATAGACACTTTGAACATTGATTCAATCTAAATAATAAAGCTTACAGTTGTACATCTAGGCGGTGTTATCGCTAAAAGCGATTTCTTCCAGACAACCTTAGGCTAGAGGCATACGAATAGCAGAGAAAGGTAGGTTGCGCAGGTATATAAAGATAGGAGTTAAGTGTTATATCATTAAGTGCATGCCTATACATACATACATAAATATATATATACTTAATTTATACACATAATGCAACGTATTCTAATCCAGTAAAAGTGAGTTTGGTTTGAAATTTCATTATGCAGCAAAACATTACATACTAGCTGTGCCCGCGACTCCGCTCGCGTGGACTACAGAATCCGCGTTCCCACCCCTATCCCACTCAGACTCCCAATTCCACTCCGACGCCCACACCACTACAACTCCAAATGTAGCCCTAACTCATTATTTATACTTCTTTGTTATATTGCATACTTACTAATGTATTAGAAAACTAAAAATTACCATAACTTTTGATAGAGTTAGCCGATTGCGACGAAATAAAGACTAAATGTTACTCCGAGGAAAGCCCTATGATTCTGTGAAAAGTACATCAAAATTGGTTCAGTAGTTTTTACGTGATGCGTGTACAACTAAAAGACAAACAGACAAAAATCAAAATGTGTCCCATTACTTATCCTTAGACCCCCAATTTTTTTTGCAAATATTCCCAATGTACAGACACGCGAAGTTTATATTTTTATTTATTAGATTATATAAATATAACATAGGATGAATATATTACACAATGGCGGCCTTAGGAAATCATTTAACTGGAACCACATTTTCCTAACTAGTGGTTCTGGGGCCCTTTTAAACACCTAATAATATATTTCACAGCTATCAGATTTCCCACGGTAAACAGTTACTTGCCTGAAGATCCTGTAAGTTGTGTGGAGGCGTGAAAGAAGACAAACAAATCGATGGGTCAGCTCAATATGGGAACTACTCGAAAAACACTGTTAGATAATCTTTTTAACGCTCATACAAATAAGTGTAGTAGTCTTATGGTTTTAGTATGTATGTGTGGTAGGGTCAACGATCTCTATGTACTACTAGATGGAGCGTTCCAAACAATCGCTCTGTTCCACGCAAGTAGCCACAACTCTTTCACATTCGCAATGAAACTTGTGCAGTTACTAAGCAGAACATATAATTATTACTAAATATTGACGCTACGGTTAAATAAAACCTCGTGTGCGAGTGTGGACCACTGATGCGTAAAAGAAATACACACCTGGGTAACTACTTGCTTCACCCTGACGAAGTAAAACAACTCAGTGCTAAAAACATTGTGCAGTTTCCAACTGCTGCAAGGGTTAACACGGAACTATAGTATGGTGGCGATCACAATTGACCAGAAATGGTCTAGACTGAGACCTTGAAATAGCCCCAACTCGAATAATAAATAATAAATACGGTTAAATAATGTCAATATTTAGTAAATAATTAAATGTTCTGAGTAGTAACTGCACAAGTTTCAAAGTGAATGTGAAAGAGTTGTGGCTACTTGCATGGAACAGAGCGATTGTTTGGAACGCTCCATCTAGTAGTACATAGAGATCGTTGGGTAGGGTAATAAATTTATAATACCACAGGATTTTCGGTGAAGGAAACCTGCATGTGCCAATGAAGTGATTTCAAATCCAAAAGTTGATGAAAACTAATATATTTTGCCGTGTGGTTTCCGGTAGAGTAGAATAGGACCACTCCAACTCTTCTCGTGGATGTCGTACAAGGCGACTAAGGGAATACATTATAAAACATCAATCAGACCTCCCCAACCCGTCTGGCCAGCGCGGGGAGTGTAGGCCAAATCCTCCGTCTGTCTCCGGCAGATGAGAGGGGGTTGTGCTCCTGCAGTGGAGACAAAAATAACCTGATGATTTCACCAATGCAGAATATGTGCTGGACCAGAAACTTACTGTATAATAAAAACGATGACCTGCTGTTTTCTCTTCAACTTTAGAAGGCGGGGTTAATGACGGCGGTTTAAATTCACCCGGAAAGCACTGGTAGCGGCACGAATTGCCACGTAATTAGGAGACGTGTGGTTCCCGGCTTAGAATAGGGCCACCTATCTTTCCCGTGGGTGTCGTCAAGGCGACTAAGGGATTGCACCAGGGACGGGCAGCAGCGTTCGCCTGTGTGTTTGTTACGATCATCTACGATCACCAATCCGCCTGCCAAGCGTGGTCATTATGGCAAATCCCCCAATGGACAACTTACCAAAAGTGGTATTCTACTGGGGAGGCTTATGTCCAGCAGTGGACGTATTTAGGCTGATTATGATGAACGTAACTTTGGGCGACTTATCCCTTAGGTAAGTTCAGTCTACTCACCGCCGGAGCCATCGCTGAACATGAACTCGTCCTGGTACTCCTTGAGGAACTGCTCCGAGCGGTGCTCGTCAAGGAACAAGGAGTACACCTTCTTCACATCCTCCATGCTGACCTGCCGACGGCACACACGGGGCATTTGAGGAGGTCACGAACAAAAGGTGATATTTACACAATGATGTCATACAGTCAGCTGTGTGGTTCTCGGTACCCCCTAATCTTACCACGGGTATCCTCAATTGTACTGTGACAATGAGTGGGCATCCGATACCTACGATCCCACCATAATGTCGAACTACCCTCCTGTCCCGTACTCCGGCGACCGCCGTCTCATCGCCGCAGTGCGCACCGAGCCGCGAGCGATATACGCCACGATTACGGACTGCAGTGATTATCGACTGTGAATTCCTAGTTTTCTAGTGACTCTAGCCACCGTTGACACTGGCTAGATCATCGTATATGGACAATAACGGGCCCGCACGTCGAAGGAGCTGCGACAATAGCTGTGAGTACCTCCTCATCTCCTTTGTGACCCCCATTCATTGTCACAGTACCAGGGAAGGGCCGCAGCGTTCTCCTGTGTACATTAAGGTCATTACTGCGATCACCAATCCGTATGCCAATCGTGGAGATTATGAGAAACTAGCTGTTGCCCGCGACTTCGTCCGCGTGAACAACTTAACATCACAAATTATTATGTATTTCCCGTAGGAATGGGATGTTTCTTCGTGATAAAAACTATTCTATGTCCTGTTCCAGAACCTAACCTATATGTGTGCCAAGTTTCATCACGATGGTTCACTATTTTGGCTATAATGGCTTACACATAAGATATAGATATATACTATGGCGGGCTTTTTTGTAGGACTATTTAAGATAAACATTTCCATCATACATTACATATGTGTAACTCTAGCGGTTTTGGCAGCGCACGCCAGAATAGCTCGCAGATAGTAGATTTTTTCCTACTTACTTGATATTTTGGACAATTCACACAATATCTTTATAAATTGTAGCCTATGTGTTATTCTGATGTATAAGCTACATTATTGTAAAGTTTCATTAAAATCCATTCATTAGTTTTTACGTGAAAGAGTAACAAACATCCATCCATACTTACAAACTTTCGCGTTTATAATATTAGTAGGAAGGATCCCCCAATGGACAGAACACAAAAGTGGTACTACTGGGGAGGCTTATGCTGATGATGATGGTGTGGCGTGTCGGGGTGTGGCTACGGCGTGTTACCTCTGCAGCCTTCCTCCGCTTGGCGACGAGCGAGGCCGTGGTAATTAGTTGTATCGCGTACCGCAGCGACGTCTCCGTCGCTACGCGAGTCAGCACCGTCAGAGCGTCGTTCGACATTTGGCAGTCTTCTTCCTCGCACCTGTCGAGAGAAAGGAGCACTTGTGTGATGTTTTAGTTAATTTTATGATGTGAAGCGACAAAAGGGCTACAGTCGATAGATAGATAGACTCTTTATTGCACACAAATTAAAGATAACAATAAATATAGGTACAGATATTTGGAAAGAGTACAAAGGCGGGCCCTATCGCTTAAAGCGATCTCTTTCAGGCAACCTTTCAGAAGGAAAATAAGAAAGACATAGCGACAGAGTATTGCAGGTGAAAGAAAAGAAATTTATAATTTTAGAACATGGTAAATACTTAGTAAAAATAAGTATCGAGACTTGTGGAAATACCCAAAAATACAACACTTTAAACAAAAATAACCTATAAAACATTTCTGTCAGTTTCTGTCAAGTTTTTGCCATGATCAGTAATGTTGAAATACACTGTCATACAAATGATATGAAATGAGAGCTCAACTTGTAGATCAGCCTCCTGACATTTTATTGAGATATGACTTATACCAGATTGTGTCCCAAACTCGGAGTTATTAAACAGTGAAAAAGTCGTCAAATTCTGTTCAGTAGTTTCCAAGATTAGCTCGTACAAACATACATACATACACACAGACACGAAATTATTTAATAAAATTTTTGGTCTCTACTGGTCATAGGTAATGTCTGGGAAGTGATTTTTTTTTTAACTTCGATGTACAGATTCACCTTTCTTTTGTTTTTCTACTGTTTTATTATATGTATAGATAACCTCCATTACAGGTCAAATCAAATTAGTTACAATATAAAACAAAAACACAATCAAATTAAACAATCATCATCAGGTTATCTTTGTCTCCACTGCAGGAGCACAACCCTCTCTCATCTGCCGGAGACACTCCCCGCGCTGGCCAGACGGGTTGGGGAGGCCTGATTGATGTTTTATAATGTATTCCCTCAGTCGCCTTGTACGACATCCACGGGAAGAGTTGGAGTGGTCCTATTCCTCTACAGGAAACCACACGACAAATTAAACAATAAAAAAAATTTAATATAATTCCTAGAATTAAATATAATTGTCAATGACTTCTGGAAAAACTCTTCATAACTATAAGATGATATCTTTCGATGGTGAAATTAAAACTCTCCTAGGCATGGTGGCATTAAAACGGTCAGTTGCGCTACCTGATGCTGAGTATCTCCCTGAGTTCGTGGTGCGTGTAGGGCGAGGTGGGCACGATGATCATGCGGTCGAGCAGGTCGAGCGGGATGCCGTGCGGGCTGCGGTAGCTGGTGCCGCGGATGCGCGTGATGCCGCGGTTGGTGGCCATCATCACCACGGGCGCGCTCTCCGACTCCAGCGCGCGGTTCAGGAACGAGAAGCACTCGATGTCGAGCATGTGCGCCTGTCGAACATACATAGACAAACTCTTTATTGCACACAAATTAAGAATAACAATAAATATAGGTGCAGACTTTTGGAAAGTGTACAAAGCCGGCCTTATCGCTTAAAGCGACCTCTTCCAGGCAACCTGTTATTAAACACTGTAATTAATGGAACATGTTATTATCATACATAATATCATTCGAGTACATGACCGTCTCGTTGGCCTAGTGGATTGGTCATAGGACTCGAGCGTCAGAGGTCGTGGGTTCGATTCCCAGTGGGGACAGACAACATTGTACAGTTTGTACAAGTTGGTCCCGGTCTGGATGTTATATTTGTGAATTGTCCTATGCTTGTTTAATTTCCTTAGCACAGGAGAAATCCTTATTTGGGATTAGACAAGTGTACCTAAATGTTAAGTAATATTTATTTATATCAGTTTATGGTGTAAACATATCATCAGCCATTTTTTTAAAATTTAATTGGTTATATCCATGTTAATATTTCATCCTGATTGTGACGTCAAATATGGAGAGGGCTATGCTCGGGATTTCTTTGAAGGATATGATTCGTAACGAAAAACGAAGACCGACATATCCGAAAGGATTAGCATGCTGAAGTGGCAGTGGGCGGGCCACAATAGTCGCAGAACCGACGGTCATTGGGGCAGACGCCCCCCGCCAGGTGGACCGACGACCTGAGGATGAACCGGGAGGGCGGAGGACCGGGTGTGATAGCGTTCATCTTAATTAATTGTATGCCAACTTGATTATAAAATATGTGTTGCGTAAATTTGTTGCGTCGTTTCTTCTTCACAGCGCTAACACCTAGGAAGCGGTAGTCGATAAAAAAAATTACGTGTATAAATGTATATTTCATTCCAGATTCATAGTCCTATGAAAACCAACGCTATTTACGTCTCGGTAACATATACATGAAAGGGTCACCAGCAGCAAAAACAGGTTTGTATTACCATGTAAACTTTGCAGTCCACTTAGGAACACCATCTATTGTGTATTTTGTTTTCGAGACGCAAATGCGTTTGTTTTCATAGGACTATTAATCTGGAATGAAATATACAAGTGTACATCAGGTTATATTGTCTCCACTGCAGGAGCACAACCCTCTCTCATCGCCTCTCTCATCCCTTAGTCGCCTTGTACGACATCCACGGGAAGAAATGGAGTGGTCCTATTCTACTCTACCGGAAACCACACGGCAAGTTTACTGCATATAATATGCAATCTATACATATAATAAAATCGTAAATGCAAAAAAGTCTGTACATTGAATATATTCTGAAAAAAACCAATCAGGGCGACTTACAATAAGTAACTCAACATGATAGAACAGTTTTTAAAATTTTTGTTTGTTTATTTGTTTGTTTGTTTGTTAGGGCATCACGCAAAAACTACTGAACGGATTTTGACGAAACGTTGTACCGTGACAATGTATATCCCGGAATAACATAATATATAAAAAAAACTAAAAATATGTCTAAGAAATAATAAACCAGCTACCAAAAACTTTAGTACTGTACAAATATGGTCTATTTCAGAGGTCTACTAAAGCAGTTTTTGATCTTTTTTGCAATACATTTTTCAAAACTTAGGTAAAAAGGAAATTATAATTGAGAAAACTGAAAAGAGACTATTGGGGAAAAGTATTTATTCAGGGAACGTCTTGAAAACCCTCGGCAAAACACACTTCTAGCGTTATTCAGACTGTGTCAAGAAGATGATTTTGCCAAAAGTATATTATATATAACCAGGTGCCGTCGTACTACACATTTAACAAACAAACATAGAGGTTTATTTAATCGACGTCGACGGGGCAATTGGAGGATGGAGCACGGGTGTAACACAGAGCACACGTTAGCCTGCGTGTACACTGTTAATCCCAGTAACAGTGAATTCTATTAATTATGCTACTGCACACTGTCCACGGCGCTTCCTCATTTACGTTGCTCAAACGGTGGATAGTGTTGAACACTCTACGTCCCACGCGGCCCGCAGCGCAAGGCACCTTCTGGATGACGACGGAAATTGGGACGAAACTCTCGGTGATGCATTCGTAAGTGACGTCTGCACCATTTGTCGCTATGTTCTGTGGGCTCTCGAACCCAGTGGACATGGACATATCTGATGAGAGGGTACTAAACCGCTGCCTTACTATGTATGCTCGAAGATGGTTCAGCGGCGATACGCTACATGGACCGTTGCGTGCGGATTATTTGTACCGGGTATAAACGGCGTGTACGCTTCGGAAACCGATTACAGTACAGCTGAAATGTCAGCGATGGTAAGTGATAAGTTGGTAATCTTTCAAAGAATCACAGTTGGGCAAATATAACGTTAATCATTTCTCACTGGCAAATATCTGGTAAAAATCAGACGACAAGGGAAAATCGCCCGCGCTGTAGCATCCTCAGGGATCGCGGCCACACTGCTTCCTGGCGGTAAAACAGCTTATACAGCCTTATTTCCCATCAATTTACACAGCACAGTAACTCCAGTGTGTCACGTCAAGTAACAGCGATAAAACCGGGGTGATCCAGGACTTCTGTATAATCGTTTGGGATGAGTGCACTATGGCGCACAAGAAAGCTGTAGCAAGTGTAAATAGGAGGGGGAATCGTGGGACGGGTGCTATCACGGTTTATTTTTGCAGTGAATTTCACCAGTCGTTGCCGGTGGTGACGCGGGGCACCACTGCCGATGGGGTGAAGGCCGGCCTCAACCATTCTGTACTACTTATGGTCGGGAGTACTGAAATTGAGACTCACGCAATAAGTACCAATATGCGGCTCCAACTTGGGGGCAATCTCACGCTCAAGAGTTTTCAGACATGCTCCTCAACTCAGATGCGTGCACAAACTCACAGACAAACAAACAGATAAACAGACAAAAACTCCAAAAATGATTGAAATGTGTTCTATTACTTATCCTTAGACCTCCAATTTTTTTTTTCAAATGCCTTTAATGTAAAGACACGCGATGTTTACGATTTTATTTATTAGATAGTCTTAACTGTGTAATTATCATCATTAGCCTGAAATAGGCCTAATAATGTAGTAATTCGTAAATAATCTATTCATAAAATATAACAGTAAAACGGCGTTTCGTTGCTTTAAGTAAAAAAAGCAGTCCCCAGACATTACTTTAGAGTGGAATCCAAAAATATAATTTAAAAATTTCGTGTTTGTCTGCATATTTTTTTGTAGGCTATATGTTGTTTGTAATCTTGGAAACTACGGAACAGTGTTTGCCGGGGTTTTCACTGTTTAATAGTTTAGGGTTCAGGACACAATCTGGTATATTTGTATCTTAATAAAATATCAAGAGACTGATCCAGAAGATGAACTCTCATTTCTTCTCATTTGTAAGTATGAAAGTGCAGTTACACGTTACTGTTCATGGAAAAAAAACTTTGCGGAATGTGACAGATCTTTAAATATTTTATAGCCTATTTATAGTTTATTTATATTTTAGCTGTTGCATAGTTTATTTTTGGGTATTACCACACATTGCGATAAAAAAATCTTTATACGATAATGGCTCTGTAACTATCACTAACTTATCCGGCATTTTGTTATCCAGTTATTTGGATATGCAAAAACTTAGCACTTTGAGGGAAGGAAGGGAAAAGGGAATGGGGAAAGGAACGGGTAGCGGGAAACGGGAAAAACTCTTCCTAGCCCTCCCACTCCCACCCTATCTCCCCTTTACCTTCCCCATTCCTACCCCTTCCCCTTCCCCTTCCCCTTCTCTTTCCCATCCCCCCATTTCCCGCTACCCGTTTCCTTCCCCATTCCCTATTCCCTTCCTTCCCTCAAAGTGCTAAGTTTTTGCATATCCAAATAACTGGATAACAAAATGCCAGATAAGTTAGTGAGGGCTAGGAAAAGTCCTAGCCCTCCCAATCTCACCCTCTCTCCCCTTTACCTTCCCCATTCCTAGCCCCTCCCCTTCCCCTTCTCTTCTCCCAAACCTCTACCCACATCCCTCTGGGTGTAGGTAGGGGTTTGGGAGAAGGAGAGTTGGGAGCGGTTGAGAGGAGATGTAGGGGAAAGGTTGGCGTAAAGGAGAGGGCGAAAGGGGGAGGGGAAGACGCGGGGAGGGAAATGCGAGGGGGAATTGGAGACTAAGAGGAGGGGTAAAGGCATATGTCCTTCCGATAAAATATTTGTTCTAAGAATCAGAGAAAAGATACCTCAACTTCCTGCAAAATATTTTCATGTGGAATTATAATTTAATCATAATAATGTGTGATGTTAATTTATCCACGCGGACGAAGTCGCGGGCAACTGCTAGTATGCAATAAATATGCAATAAATGATTTTGACTGTGGGGAAGGTCTATGCCAGCAGCGCCCGTCTACGTGCTGACATGATGATGATGGAATGAACGTGCTCCAGATCACCTCGTCAATGAAGAGGACTCCTGGTATCATCTCCGCCTTGCCCTCCTCGCGCCACTCGGCCACTTTGCCGTTAATCTGCTCGCGGATTTCAGACTTTATCTCGCCAGTATCACCTGTAAACAAACAATCAAACAGTTATATGCATTCATCGGAATTAGGTAGTCTCATTTATATACTTCCGAAGAAATGTTTAGATATCCTGGATTTTCTTCAGAGATTTATTAAAAAAACAAAACATTACAGAAGACTCTAACTGACCATAAAAAAATCAATGCAAGCGAAATTGAATCCTACGCGCATGGAAGAAAAAGTTCAATGTTACGATGAACCGCTAAATCTGTGAAGTCACTTGACCTGGTGGTGACAGAATACCAGCGCTGGAGTTCGCGTAGCGTGCTGCAGCATTATGCTGAGTCAGCCCCATTTTGTTGCTACGACACACCTTGATTATTGTTAAATTGTAATTTATTAATTCTGTTCTGTTTATTTCTCATGTATGTGTGTGTCGTAGCTATAAATAAATGACCTATTCTATTCTATTCTAAATCATGCAATTCTATTATAAATAAATTACCGAAACCTATACGAGACTGCAATCATATGAATTTATACAAAAGTAACTTATTTAACTTTTTAATAGGAAAATCTTACTACTCTGTAAACGAATTCATGAATGACAACAGTTTTTGATGTACACCATGTCTTGCAATGTACACTGATGTATACCTGATACTTACTTTCCATTCGGATTAGGATAACTCAAGCGTCTACAAAATCTAGCCATTCGGTTTATTTTCGGTCTACGGAAATTCGACCATGTATCTAAATTCCGCTCGAAGTTAAAATGGCTCCCTATCCGTCTTCGCCGAAATGTGCACATTATATCCTTTCTTTACAAGATCCTCAAAAATCCTTCTGCTCCCGAATACCTCCGTTCCCGTTTCCACGAGCTACCCCCCACCCACCGACCTAGACGTGACTGCGTCACCAAGACCCTCACCTATTCCAAATCCAACACCAAATTCTTTTTCAATTCCTTTACTGTCCGAGCGGCGCAGATGTGGAATAAACTGCCGACGGTCATTCGAGATAGTACGTCGGTGACATCCTTTAAAACTAAACTAAAAGAGCACTATCTGTCTCACTCAGTATAATATGATATGTATGTATTTATGTATGTTTATTATATTTATTATTATTTACTATATGTAATATGTATGTATATATATATGTATATGTGTGTAAAGTAGTTTCGGTATTTAGTTATTATGTAGTATATTATGCACTTTTTGTCCCCTCGCTCTTATTGCCTTGTCTCACACCCTGTAAGGTTGGCTGGAAGAGATCTCCTTTAGAGATAAGCTCGCCTTTGTACACAAAATTTGTAACTGTATTTACTTTTAAAATTTGTGCAATAAAGAATATCATTATAATTCTTGTCATTATTCTTAATATTTATATAACTGACATTAACTGATTTTTTTTACAACTTGTCATTTTATTCCAATCAATTGACATACTGTAATAGATTCATTTCCGCATGCCCATGTGCTTATTATTAAGTAATGTATCCGTACGCCGTATGGCGGAGCATACATTGCCACACTACCTTTTGTTACCACCATATTTTTTCCTACGCTCGCAAATAAATATATGATTGAACAAAAAAAAAAGTACACTTACCAGAGAACAGCGCCAGGAACCCGTGTGTACGCGAATTGATGACGTCCACCTCGTGCAGAGTGACCGTGTGGACGACCTCCTTGCGCTTCTGCAGCTCGCCCTCGGGGCACTGCACGAAGCGGGCCTGTTGACCTGCGAGACACAATTTAAAAATAAATATAATTAGCTATTGCCCGCGACTTCGTCCGCGTGGACCACTTAACCTCCACCACTCCCATTTTCTAGCTTTATGACTAAATTTTTTACACCTTGGGTTATATTACTGAAGTTTTAGTAGGGATCCCTAATTTTTTAGGGTAATAAATATAGCCTACTAGCGGTTTCCCGCGACTTCGTCCGCGTGGACAACTTAACAACACAAATTATTATGTATTTCCCGTAGGAATGCGATGTTTTTTTCGGGATAAAAACTATTCTATGTCCTGTTCCAGGACCTAACCTATATGTGTGCCAAGTTTCATCACGAGCCGTCCGGTGGTTGAAACGTGATTGAGTTAGGTCCTGGAATAGGACTTAGGATAGTTTTTATCATGAAAAAACATCTCATTCCTACGGGAAACCATAAATGATATCTATTTTGAAATTCAAGATGTGTAAATATCAAAGGAAAAAGCTAGTTTTAAATCCTATCCTACTAATATTATAAACGCGAAAGTTTGTAAGTATGGATGGATGTTTGTTACTCTTTCACGTAAAAACTACTGAATGGATTTTAATGAAACTTTACAATAATATAGCTCATACATCAGAATAACACATAGGCTACAATTTATAAAGATATTGTGTGAATTGTCCAAAATATCAAGTAAGTAGGAAAAAATCTACCATCTGCGGGCTATTCTGGCGTGCGCCATAAAATTTAATGTCATAATGTTAGTTCTTTTCTACGCCACGCTAATATAAGCTACTCGAAATACTAATCCTGCGCAGACGAACTCGCGGGCACCAGCTAGTAGGTAAATAAACCCCAACTGCCCCGACAGCCATCGGTTCACTTCAGCTTGCTAATCCTTTCGCCAATGTCAGTCACCTTCCTTCTTCGTCGGATCTCTTCTAACTACTCTCTCCTTAGACTACATAGGCTATAAAAAGTCAACAAACACACCAGTGGCGTCATAGTCTCTCGCGCGCGCGAAGCTCCGCCCCAATTTGTTGATCTTCCCGGTGGCCTTGTCTATGGTGATCACATCACCCGCTTGTACCTGTCCGATTATAACATCTAATAAATAACATTCTGTACATTGAAGATATTTGCAAAAAAAAATTGGGGGGATAAAAAAAGGCTAAGTAAATAGAACACATTTCAATAAAAATATTTTCATTTTAGAGATTCATTAGATATTAGAAATTAATTTTAGAGATTTTTGTCTGTTTGTCTGTTAGTTGGTGCACGCATCACATAAAAACTATTGAACAGATTTCGGTGGACTTCTCACAGAAACATAGGACTTAACTCGGAGTAACATATAGGCTTTATTTCATCGCAATTGGTATACTCAATCAAAAGTTATGCACATTTTTAGTTTTCAAATACATTAGTAGGTAAGGTTAGTATGCAATATAACAAGGAAGTATAAGTTTTAATGTTCGGTACTATTCAGATTGCGATGAGTTTGGACTACATTTGGAGATATAGTGGGAGTGGGCGTGGGCGTGAGAGCTGGAACGGGAGCGGGAGTGGCAAGGTGAGTGGATTCTGTAGTCCACGGGCACAGTAAATTAAATATAGCTACAATAACCAATAATCTACATGCGCAGGTAGATTATTACCACCACCAATCTTCCCGTGAAAGATGTCAAGGTGATTAAGGGTATGCAACAGGGATGGGATACAGCGTTCTCCTATGTACATTAAGATCATTACTGCGATCACCAACCCGCCTGCCAAGCGAGGTGGTTATGGCAAATCCCCCAATGGACAGCCCACCACAAGTGGCATTCTATTGGGGAAGCTTATGTTCTGCAGTGGACGTGTTACGGCCGATGATGATGATGCTTAGTTTTGCCAAAATATTTATTAACTATTAATAGGTAGTTGCGAAATTTTTTTTGCCCACTTTGTTTTTTTTAGCAACATGTTAAATCATGTAGCTTTTAGTTATTAAAACACGATAGGCGAAAAAAGGGTATCATTTGTACATACATTCTAAAATAGGTTTTCTTTTCCTTTTATGTCTTAAAATTGTCTGTTTTTGAAGAGATGTTTTATAGTTTAAATGAATTCTTTGAGTAAAAGTGTTAAACTGGTTTTGATTGACATTGTTTTATTTTTGTATGGATTGTATACTGTTGCGTTGGACATTCTAATTAACTTTGACATGGTTTTGACATTTGTAATTTAATTATGCCATCTTTTTATTTTACGGTTTTTATAATTTGTTTATTTAATAATATAACTTATAAGTAATGTAATTAATAACTGTTAGCAAAAATCACAATAATTAAGTTTTTATTATTTAGAAATATATGTGTGTCTAAATATACTTAGATATGCAAATACAACTTGTATTACTGTATAACCTAACCTAACCCAAATCCACATACAATATTTCATTTCATTTTAAAAAAGTAATACCATACCAAAAATATCAATTCTTTTCAAGTACATATTGGAACCCTCAGTGCGCGAGTCCCACTCGCACTTGACCGGTTTTTAGGGTTCCGTATCAAAATGGTGCGACTTCATCCGTCCGTCGGTCTGTCTGTCACAGCTACTTATTTCAGAAACCACTAATCTTGTCATCGACATGAGAATCTTCGATTCTTAGCTGCCTACCTTCTCCTTCAGCAGCGAGTCTATCATCTTGGTGCCCATGTCGTAGTTGGTCTCCATGTCGGTGGTCTTGAGCGTCAGCCGGCCGACCCTGGCGCCGGAGCCGCCCGACGCGCGCTCGATCATCACCTCCACCACCTCGCCTTCTATGATCTCGGATTCCTCTCTGGAATGTTTAAAAAGATCTCTGTAACTCGGTGCAGTTAAAATAAGGCTTTGAGGTTGCTAGCACTTGAGAAAAGGGAGAACACTTAAAATAATGACAAAGACTCACTTTCCAGTTCCACCTGTTGAAATTTAACCGAAATTCTACCAGTAGTCTGTAATAACATACACATTCCATAATGTCCGTATGTACCAACGATGATTGCGACACATTTATTATTATTATGGGGATAATAGCCGAGCAATTTGCTGATATGCTTGAATCTGAACTGGTGTATTTAAGTCTTTGAATTGTCACTTGGTTTTAACACTGGTTTTCGAAGAACTTGTCTAGTCTGTTTTTAAAAGTGTTTACTGAGGGGGCATGGATAACATACTGCAGTAACTTGTTCCATGTGCTCGCGAGCGTGTTGTGCTATGCTATTTATGCCATGAAGAGTCAGACCTATGATGATATCATACCAGGAACTAGGTATATCAGAGAATCTGTCAAGTATCAGCTCGACTGAACAGTAAGTATTTTATTTGACTTTCCAATTTTTTCCCAACAAATGGACAGCCTATTAATATGCCCCCACTGTTGGGGTATAGTCCACCACACTGGTACAGTGAGTGTTGGTGGACTTCACATGCATCCCCGAATTACTTCTCTGACATATGCAGATTTGCTCATGAGGTTTTCATTCAGCGTAAAGCATAACATATGTTATCGGAATAACTCACTGGTTGTTCCAACACGGGTTTTAAACCTTGATCTTAAAAACGTGAGGCGAGCATACTACCAATTAGGCTACCACGAATTTCATTCTATACTGATGTATGTTTATTGGAATCAAATGCATATATACCAAGACTTACTTGATCCTAATGCCTATAGACTTCCTGATAGCTTGCGTGAGTGCTTCAGTCTTGCTCATTTCTAAAGAGTATATCTCTGAACCTATAAAAATACATACATTAAAATATCTTCATATTTATATATAAATGCAAAATAATATTTGAATCTTAATAATTACAAAACTTATATACTTTATTGCACAAACAAATACAGTTAATATTTTTAGAAGTTATACAATTTAAGCACTCTTATTGCTTTAAACAATTCCTTACAGACAACCTTTGGATAAAAGATATTATGCAGGAGAAAAAGGTTGGTTGTGCTATTTTGAAAACTTCTTGTGTGTCAATAATAGTACACACTCTAAAATAAGCAGAAATAAAACGATGAACTCACCAGCCATGCTTGTGAACGGTGTGTCAGGACCTAGAGCTTGTGCGAGGCCCATTGCAATAGCAGTTTTACCTGTCCCAGGTTGGCCTGCCAGCAACACTGCACGGCCAGCTATTTTTCCTGAGAAACAAGCAAATGAGACAGTCATGAGACTGATGATCTCACACCGAGTGGTGTTAATGGGATGCAGTCACAGGATTGTTCATCCCTAACAAAAATGAATGTTAACATTTATGAAGCGGTGTTAAAAGTTATATCTAAAAATGTACCAAGTGACTCATGCAATGAAGGATTTTGACTTTGAATTAGAATAAAAAAATTATTAGTCCACAGTGTAAACTAATTAATATATTTTTAAATATTTTATTACTAAAAAGAACAATTTTAATTGTTTGGTTTAAATAAAACTAGAATACTAATAATAAAAGGAACAAAAAGGAGAACAAATAAAGGTAAAAAATGGCTTCCAGGCTCCCCACCGCTGGGAGCGTGCCCAAAAGGCTGGCAGCATTACCTCGCTGTATTGTGAGGCTTATCCTCTGTGCGAGGTAATGCCCAGCCCTTTGGTCATTCGACGCCTCAACCACTCGCTTTGTTATCTCCCGGAAGAGACGGAGAGCACCCGGTCACCAGGGC
This sequence comes from Esperia sulphurella, assembly GCA_947086405.1. NCBI lineage: Eukaryota > Metazoa > Arthropoda > Insecta > Lepidoptera > Oecophoridae > Esperia > Esperia sulphurella. The sequence goes on from OX352285.1 coordinate 5,393,881, forward strand.
CCCAGCGTTTCGACCCCAAACGGCTCAAATATATAGTCTCTGCTTAACACAGCATATTTGCGCCATTTGAGGTCCTCTGCCGTGGCGGCCGCGGACCTCCATTAATATATTTTGAACTTATAGAATAAATACATCAGTACTAGTAACCATGGCAACTACAATGTTTATATTTATTCAATAATACCTTCTCGGATCATCTGCAGGATGACTCCAGCAGCTTTTCTAGCGCTCTTCTGACCCACCATGCCCTGCGACACAGCTCTGGGCTCCAAGGAATCATCTAGACCCAAACCCCGAATGTGAGAATGCGCTCCAATTCTTTCAATACGCGTTATTGAGCGCACTTCCTGCACCTGAGCCGCTGCTAGTGACTAAAGAAGACACGACGAGTGTTACTTTTACATAAGAAATAGAATAACTGAGGAAATATTTAAAAATTGCGGCGCGAAAGTTGAGGTTATGTTTTAAATAATTCGGCAAATATTTCAGTGAGAAGTACGTGAATATATATATTTGAATTACTTACAGACATTTTGGAATTAGTATCACTGAATTAATTCACAAATAATACGATAATTGTAGAAAACAATGCCCAAATCGGCATCTGAAATGCAACAAAACAAATGAATGTATAATCAATGAATGACAATGACAAGCAAGCATGAAGCATGACAGAATCATGACATGAGCGAGTTGCTGCACGCATGTTACTATGGCCAAAGACTTTATAAGTAGTAACAAGACTGTGCACTGTCGAATTTAATTCAACGTTAAATGAACTTTGTATACTTTTCATAGACATAGACATACTTTATTAATAACTTCCGTTACAGGTCAAATAAAATTTTTACACAAGTTGAATAAAATCAAATTAAACACAATAAAATTAAACATCAATAACTAACATAAATATAAAAAATCAAATAAAATTCTTAAAATTAAATAAATTAAGTTACCTAATGCTTTCTGAAAGAACTCTTCAAAGCAATAAAATGCCTGAGTCCATGGAGTCCATTCTCATTGTACAAAAATACTACCTAAACGAAAAACGGTCTCGATCGAGAGGGTCTTAAACAGGATTGCGTTCTTGTCTAATGGTTGCAAGCGTAAAAAAATACTTTCGTGCAAGTAATATTTCTGATCTCAATGTTAATGTTCTAATTCCTATTTACGTTATTACATAAAACCGGGAATCAGTAAAATATATATTTTTAAATATTCTCTTGAGTTCTACGTTGTTTTTTGTATTTTTTAATGTATCTATATTCTAATTTAATTTAATAGTCAACATTATGGTAGTATATCGCAATTAATATAATGGTATCACTGCAGCGCCACCATTGGTCAATGTCGATGATTGGTCAACATTAAACCAATTTGTTTTATGAAGTAGGGTAACCATAAACATAATTTTGTTTTAGATTTCCTAAAAATGCAGAAATTAAAAAGAAATGGGTTGATGTCGTACCAGGACACATAACGCAATATACAGTAGATTGCGGATTACATTTTAAACCAGATGATTTCACAACAGTTGCTGGGGCACTCAAGAAGAGAATAAACAAAATGCTATCTATACCTTCCATATTTTCAGTGGTACTCGTAAGTGCTTGCTCATTTTTACACGATTTAATTTTTAAATTATTTAGGAGTATATTTAAATCAGTTTTATTGTATCTAAAAATTGTCTAAAAGAACTAAAATGCGACGCTGTGATAAAAATAACACAGTTTTAATTTTTCAGATGACACTATGAGTAGGGATTCGCAAAAAAATAAAAGTATCGATACTGTACTCGTTACCAGTATCGCATCAAAAGTATCGATACTACTTAGTATCGAGTACTATTCTCGTCATCTTAGAAACCTTGTCACAAAATTAATAATAAAACAAAGTATGATACCAATATTAATAATCCATCTCTATTTATATATATTCTTTATTGCACAACTTAAAACTAAATACAGTAATAAATGGTGTGTACAAAGATGAGTAATTTATTTACTTCAACAAACATTGACCTAATGGTAGATCTAAATATGATTATTTTTTAAACCTCGAATCTTTATCACTGCAGGCAGGCCATAATCAGACATAAAAAGTAATTTGTCTCCGTGCTACGACATTATATTTTAAAAAGGTAGGAATTTCGCTAAATCTATCTATCTCAACCGATAAGCATCAGCAAAGCAAGAGAGAAAGAAGAGAAGGGTAATGTGTGGGGTAACACTCTATGTATATACGATGCAGTTTGCCGTATTTACATAACATGCGTACGGAACTAGCGCGGGCATATTCGCAAAACAAAGTAGGTCTGGTATCGTTATATGAAACGACGAAGTATCGATACCTAGTAAAGTATAGTAACAAAAGTATCGAGTACGAAAATATTTGGTATCGCAACGAAAGTATCGATACTTTTTGCTGATCCCTAGGCACAGCTAGTAAGTAGGTAGGTACTTAATAATACGTGTTCGATGATATTATTATAGGAGTAACGGAGTAACGAAAAAGTATTTATCGTTTAGATACCTACAATCCATTTAAAATGGGTAAATGAGATAAGGATCTAGATAATTCGATTTGAGTTCATGCTTGGCAGTTTGGCTATGGCATCCCGGCTACGCTAATGGCAGGGTGATTTCCCCTACTGAGATGTATTTGGGTCGATAAAAAAAAGCTTTCTGATACAAAAGTACCCCTATACTCTGAAGGATGTGACATGGTACGCTAGTCACTACTTTGTTTGAGGACATGGCTATTTGATCTAAAGAAATCGTAACTTTACACATACTAGTATTTATTTCCCGGTTTGGTTAAAAGCAACGATCTCTATGTACTATTAGATGGAGCGTTCCAAACAATCGCTCTGTTCCACGCAAGTAGCCACAACTCTTTCACATTCACTTTGAAACTTGTGCAGTTGCTACTCAGAACATTTAATTATTTTCTAAATATTGACATTATTTAACCGTAGCGTCAATATTTAGTAATAATTAAATGTTCTGCGTAGTAACTCCACAAGTTTCATTGTGAATGTGAAAGAGTTGTGGCTACTTGCGTGGAACAGAGCGATTGTTTCGAACGTTCCATCTAGTAGTACATAGAGATCGTTGGTTATAAGCCTATTTGTGAGTTTGTTATCAGATAGAGTATGAATTGCAGAAAATATATTAATGCATTTTCTGCATTTCATACTTAAGTGTAAAATAAGTTATTTTCTGATAAATTCTAAAGAATATATTTGTCAAGTTCTACTGACCGCCTGATTGGCCTAGTGGTTTGGCCAATGGTCTCGAGCGCCAGCGGTCGTGGGTTTGATTCCTACTGGGACCGACAACTTTTTACGGGTGTATACAAGTTGGTCCCGGTCTGGATGTTATATATTGTGAATTGTTAAATCCTTGTTTAATTCCCATAGTACAGAAGAGAATCCTAGTTTGGGATTAGACAAGTGTATGTACTCGTATAATTATGTAAGACTAGCCGTGACCGCGGGTTCGCTCGCGTGGAGGAGCTCCCGCTCCCGCTTCCAATCCCACGCCCACTACAGCTCCAAATGCAGTCATCATTGCAATCTGAATTGCACCGAACATTATAATTATACTTCTTCGTAATATTGCATACCTACCTACTAGTTTATTTGAAAACTAAAAATGTCTATAACTTTTGATTGAGTAAGCTGATTGCGGTGAAATAAAGAACTAAATTTTACTCCGAGTGGTAAATGTTACTCCCTATGTTTCTGTGAAAAGTTCATTAAAATGGGTTCAGTAGTTTTTATGTGACGCACGCATGCACAAGCTAACAAACAGATAAAATGCCAAAACCCCCCTTAATTCTTTTTTACAAATATTTTTAATGTACAGACACGTGAATAATTTAGCTACGTTTTTATTTATTGAATTTATTATTAATACTATTTATTTTAAAAGTTTTTATATTGGAAAAGTTCACTAAATAAAGGTCAGCACACAAGGGCACAGAAGGGTGCATGTTTTCCCGTTAACCCCCAAGTACGTACAAAGTCATCGAGACCCTTCGCCCTTCCCCTACTGCTCCAGTTATCATGAGGGACACTGGAAACTGCACTGAAAACACTCCAACGCAGTGGTACTAACGATTCTTCATAATTTTGCGATCAAAGATGCGTATATTGAGTGTTTCGGTGATATTTACAACTATTCTTAAATAATTTAAATTAATCATTAAATCTAGTATCACCAAACGATAAGCAAAAGAACTAATTTTAAGGCGTACATTGAAAAATATTTTTAAAGAAATATAATTTTTTTTTATCAGCTTTTGTTATATTTTTAAGAGAGTTGTCGAATAAATTGTTATTGTTTTACCTGACATACTATATCGGAAAAGATTTTTTTTCTGCAATTTTTACAATTTTTTTATTTGACGTAAGTACTTATAATAATGTTCCAAGTTTCAGCTCAATAGGTCCAGCACTTTTTGAGTTTCGAGCGGAGAGACGGACATAAGCACAAACAGCTTCATTTTTGAAGGAACCTTAATTTTTTTTTATTAATATCAATTTTTGTCATTTTTATATAATTCTTTGCATAATTGTTAAGTAATGAGATTTTATTAAAGATATTACATATTTATGCATTTGAAAGTCATTCTTTTTTATTCCAAGACAACGTCGTCTAAATAGTCTACAAAACCAAATTACGAAAGATGGAATTTTTAAATCATCGAAAACAAATAGTACCACTTCATAAAGCCAACCCTATTTTGGAGGGTTCATCACACTCACAAACAAACCTCCCCTCATCACAAACTCCCACCTCCCTATCGCACTAAGGAGTACAGCTAACAACTATCCCTTTCTCGTACAATGTTGCATGCAGGAAGGTCTCTTTCCCGCGCAAATCGATTTTCCGAACACATTTTCCTTGGACCTCGATAACAGTGGTTGCGAAAATTGTTGAGGCATCAAGTGCGTGTTTCAAAACGTGATCTTTTCGTGAAAACTGAACAAAACAAACGAATAATTAACAGTGCTTTGAATTTAGTGACTATTTTTTGTGAAAATTCTTGTGAATTAAGTGGACTTTGAAATGTTTTGAAAGGAGCGGTGGTGAGTACAATAATAAAAATATAGAATAGCTTTTTTCGACACATTCCTTGGAGATCGTCAGCCTTTCTACGTCCACTTCTGGCCATGGGCCTTTACGCCACTATACCCGTTCCTCGGCCCTCCGTATACAACCCTCGACCACCTTTAGGTTGTCGGTCCATCTGGCGGCGTGGCGTCGCGTCGCTCGCTGCGCAATTTGTTTTTTCTGTTGTCAGAGCTCGTATTGCTTTCTTTTGTAACTACATAACTCCGGCAATGGTATTCTCGGTGTATTTTGCAATGGATCCTCAAGTCCCATCTAAAAGTAGGTTCTGGCTATCTATATAACAGCACTAGAAGCCTTCTCTAAGTACTTCGGATAATTTCTGTCAAACATAATATTCTCGCTCATAACGGGTCACGTGCAATAATCTGATGTTTGGCGTTTAACTATTGTAGTTAGATGCCAAACGCTTATCCGTATATATCTATGTCAAACAGGGTTGCAGAAAATCATGATTGTTTTAATTAAAAACAATTTATTATTCAAAAAATCGTAAATAGTTACGATGTTTTTTTATTTTATTATTTTATGATATAGTTTGCCGTGTGGTTTCCGGTAGAGTAGAATAGGACCACTCCCAACTCTTCCCGTGGATGTCGTACAAGGCGACTAAGGGAATATATTATAAAACATCAATCAGGCCTCCCCAACCCGTCTGGCCAGCGCGGGGAGTGTAGGCCAAATTCTCCGTGTGTCTCCGGCAGATGAGAGAGGGTTGTGCTCCTGCAGTGGAGACAAAAATAACCTGATGATGATGATAGTTTGATTAAGTTTCTAAGGGTGGCAGCACACTTGTGTTGTCGTCTTTCCATTGGTATGCATCAAAGCAAAAGCTGCAGGTAGCCAGTACGTAGGCTGTCTGTATGCCACTACATAGATCCATGTAGACTAAATTTTATATTTCTGACTTTCGTACTCTATAAATACTCTGGTATAGGTACTCTGTAAATAAATACATACATACATACATAATGTTCACGCTTTGGTTCCAGAGCGGTAGGCAGATACGATGTATCGCCACTTTGCGCAATCTAATGTCGCAAAGTGGCTTTCCTTCGCCCGCTTTTCGTCCTGAATAAATAATTTCGTAAAATATTAATCGTAAATAAATATAAATATGTCAGACATTCATACCAATTAGCCAGTCCCAAACTAGGCAGAGCCTGTGCTATAGTTACTAGATAACGAATACATATATGATGTACATTGCCATTCAAACTGTATTGTTGCCGTGTGGTTTCCGGTAGAGTAGAATAGGAGCACTCCAACTCTTCCCGTGGATGTCGTACAAGGCGACTAAGGGAATACATTATAAAACATCAATCAGGCCTCCTAAATCCTCCGTCTGTCTCCGGCAGATGAGAGAGGGTTGTGCTCCTGCAGTGGAGACAGAAATAAACTGATGATGATGATTCAAACTTCCACCGAAAATTGGTTTGAACGAGATCTAGTAAGTAGTTTTTTTTAATACGTCATAAATCGTAAACCACAATACTATTATTAAAACATCTATCAAAATTACAACGAACTACAATAACTTTTTATATTATGTTACTTGCTGCTACGGAACCATTCATGGGCGAGTCCGACTCGCACTCTTTTTTTTTGGCTGAAGACCTCATCTGCTTCACTCGTAATTAGCGCCCTAGGGCCCAGCAATAACTCTCCTTTTGCGCCTCGCGCTAACGCTCTGTCTAGACGCAGACTTGACGGAAATCATTCGAATAGCAAATTTCCGATACAACACGGAAATGGAAAGATTGCTTTTCAAGAGGGAGGGAGGAGAAGGGGGGGGGGGGGAGGAGATAGCAAAATAATTTTCATTTAATGTTCGGACTATCTCTCTGATCGCCTTTCGAGTATCGCCTTTCCAGAATGTCTCCTGGGTATATCAAGATCAATACTGCGATCACCAATCCGCCAGCCAAGCGTGGTGATTATGGCAAATCTCCCAATGAACTACACTACAAGCGGCATTCTATTGGGGAGGCTATGTTCAGCAGTGGACGTATTTAGGTTGATGATGAAATGAAGTGAACATCTATAAAGATTTGGGTATGTTTATAGATGCAGGATGTTTGTTACTCAATCATGCTTCAACCACTGGACGAATTGTGATAAAACTTGGCACACTTGGCACTTGGCAGTAGGTTAGGTTCTGAAATAGGACATAAGATAGTTTTATTCCGAAAAAACATCTAATCTCTACGGGAAATCTATCGCGATAAGCGATCAGCGAGATCAATCTATTCTATCTATTCGCTTATCCAGCGGGCAGGGAGATGAAAAAGCTTTAATCCTTTGAAGGAACCTTGAAAAAAGAATTTCAAGTTGCATAAAACACAAAGTAATGCAAGCAAACTGCACTCAACGTCAATAGGGCATCGGGGAACCGGGGTGTTGTAGTGTTCGTCAAAAGCGCGGAAAAATGAGTCGGAAGGGTGCGAAAGCCTCGCATAAAGACGCGATTATCTACGCACTGTGCGTACTGAATGGTGTTTTGTACCTTTGCTTTTTTAGCGAGCCTTTTTATAAAGATTTTTTAATGACTGAGGCAGGGGGTTTTCAAGGTGTATTGAAGCTGGAAAGAAAAGGCGGACGAGGCATTTGCAGGCGTATAGGCTTTGTTTATTATTCTTTAGAAGTACTTAAGCACTAAACGATGAATAACTTAGGTAATTAGCCAAAATAAAAATACTGACGAAACGTGAAGTCGCTCAGCGGGCTGTGGAAAGAGCCCGCTAAGCGACGCCCGCGCTGCTCAGAGTTTCTTTAAGGGATGGGATCTGAAATGAGGTGATCCGCCAAAGAACTAAAGTCTTCAACCTGGTGCAAAACGTTGAAGTGCCAGTGGGCTGGTCACATCTATCGGAGAACCGATTACCGTTGGAGTAAACGAGTTCTCGAGTGGAGACCGCGACTGGGCAGGCGTAGTGTGGGACGGGCGTCCTGGCTAGATGGAGCGACGTGAGGCAGCTGGCAGTGGATGAGAAGAGCCGAGGATCGGGTTCAGTGGCGTGCCTTGGGAGAGGCCTATGGCCAGTAATATAAGTAGCAGCAGCTGTTGTCACGTTCTACGCCAATTTGTGCGACGCGCAACGGCAGATCGCTGCAAATGCGTTGCCGCAACGCATGAACCACCACGTGCGCGGCGAGGCATGGCGGGCTGCCTCGCACTGAGGCTTGGTATGAAACCTTTACGGACCCTATCTTAGCTTGGATAAACATGTAGTTCAAGGATAGTACCTGGTAGGGGCTGCTGCAACACTTCAGGCCCGATGACCATATCCCCCTTCACCTCATGCCCCTCGTATATTGAGTACAGGTCCTCCAAATACGCGCGCGCGTCCTGACGCTCAGGGGACTCCTGTTTGAGTTCACCATCACTGCAGTCTGACTCGGATTCCCATTTTATTTGCGACTCCTGTCGTACCACGCGCAACTGCGCTTTTGCGCCCTATGGCCCAAGCCCTTATATGCAAAGCACTAACAATTTATTCGTATACTGATTTTTTGTACTAAAATTTAAACAGTAATTTTATAGTCAGACATTTAGTATTTTCGTGGGCTGCGGCAGAGCTAGCAGTGGACTAACCCTTTTTTGGTGGGTAAATGCTATGCATACCTACTTCCGTCAGTGGGCGGGTAGCTTATGTCGACTAAAACGTATGCCTTATTCTGACATTCCGACTAATTCTAATTTTTCGCGACTAAAACCTACTAATTCAGGTGAATTTTCTCTATGTACTGTGGTTCCGGAGATACCAAGGTGGTCCATAATAAGGTTTGGTTCGTTATGTGAACTTTCAATGCCCTGTAATTTTTAAACGGAGGACCGACCAAATCATGTTTTTATGCGACTAGGTTCGACTATATCACCTGACTAATCGACTAAATCAGTAGCTCGCTATGTACTGTGGTTCTGGTGGTAACCTAGGCTAATGGTGAACTGTTTTTTGTTACAGATAAACATCGGCATGCCGCGGACGGCATGAGATGGACGGCATACAGATGGAACCAGTCGGAAAATATAAAGCCGATCGAAACGGTTCCGCGAAAGGTAACAACTGTCATAATCAACGAACGTTGGTCTCATCAATCTGTTGGACTTGCGACTAATTTCCTCCTTAAGACGGCTGGATTGATGTGTACTAACATATCATCATAATACGATAACCAAACACTTGTCTAGGCGCAGGGTGGGACGCCCCGCCGCCAGATGGACCGACGACCTTTCGAAGGTGGCCGGAAGCGGCTGGATACGGAGGGCGGAGGACCGGGTGTGGTGGCGTTCATTGGGGAAGGCGTATGTCCAACAGTGGGCGTCTAAGGGCTGATTTGATGATGATGGCACTTGTCTAATCTGAAACTAGAATCTCCTGTGCTATGGAAAGGATAGGACAATTCCACAAATATAACATCCAGAACGGAACCAACTTGTATAAATAGTACAAAGTTGTCTCTCCCCAACGGGCATCGAACCCACGACCTCCAGCGACAAGGCGGTCAAATCAAAAGCTTACTATTGGCGTACGGGCCAAAGTCCACCACAGCCCAGTCCGCCATGGCCTAGTTGATGGACTTGACATGCTCCTTAGAACCCCTTCTTTGGCATATGCAGATTTCCTCACGATATTTTCCTTCACCGAAAAACCTGTGGTATGATAACAATGTACTGAGGTATATTATGTGTAAATGCATACATACATACATAATGCTCTCGCTTTGGTCCCAGAGGGGTGGGCAGAGAAGATGTATCGCCACTTTGCGCAATCCAATGTCGCAAAGCGGCTTTACCTCGTCCGCTTTTCGCTCCGTGATACCCCTTGACGTGATGTGGTTAGGAATGGGATACCGCTAATACTATATATGTATAACTTAAGTCTATATGTATACATGTATATACATACACTTGTCTAATCCCAAACTAGGGTTTTCTCCTGTACTATAGAAATTAAACTAGGATAGGACGATTCACAAGTATAATGGGCCCGATTCTGAAGGCACACATTTAAAATTTGACAGCGCTAAAATTGGTGTCGTCTTTATCTTCTTAATACTGTGTGACAAGGATAGCAACAGTTTTAGTGCTGTCAAATTTTAACATTGTGCCTTCAGAATCGAGCCCAATAATGTACTTAAGTTTGGAAAACCGCATAGGTTCGGGTTTGAAGCAGCGACCACACGAACAGGAGGCGAGCGCATTGCCAACTAGACACAATAATAATCTAGATTCGGCTTTTTGCCCATATACATCTGTCTTATCGGTAAAAGCGGTTTATTCCAGGTAAGGTTAAAGCTAGGTTGCTATTCTGTGTTGTCATTTACTTTAAGTGAATTGTTTTTTGCCAGCAGCTGCCTGGAGAAATATGGTCGACCAGGATTTGGATGACGTCGCCTTTTTGGCTGGTAAGTGTCACTTCAATTTAAAACTTCGAAGAACTTAATTGCGACGATTTCTGCACGTCTCATAGAGACTGCCGGTGACCAGAGGGCTGGCCAGTGCCTCAGCCATCGCATCCCAAGTAGCATTTTACTCCATTTAAGAGTACACATTTAGTTCCAATGTGAACTTAAAGCATTATTACAGTTCACTCGTGATGTATAAGCTGCATTATTGCGATTAACACCACCTATACCTGTCTAAGGGACTTATAGGAGTGTAGAGTTATACTTTTATACGGTTGTTGGTGTTATAATACTCTAACAACTGTCCATTAGTCAGCCGTCTGACTAAGAGCCGTATAGGAGGGTAGAGATACGGCAATCGCTGTTTAACGGTCTACTTGTACGATGTTATACAGCTAGCATATTAATAGAACACACGTGGTCATTTATACAGCCAAAGGCTGTTATGTTTACTTGTTTTAGACTGTTATACAGCTAGTAGCTATAGTAGGAGTTGTTTGTGGTCGGTCAAGTTGACGTGTATTGTGTTTATTACGTCGCGTGCAAAAATTTGTGAAAATGAATAAAAAATCTTGGAAAATAAGAGCGAGAACCGGTGGAATAAGAAGAAAAATTGCAAAAGAATATTCGCAAATTCGTCCCTCTTTATCTAGTTTGTTTACATTCTTTTAAATACCTCCTTGAACAACGTAGTGTCTTTGTAAGTGTAAATACTCTGACACCAAACTGTGTGGCTCACACGAAAACAAAAAGTGTTTTTTGTTAGTTTGTTACAAAATTTGTACTTTAGGTATTCATACTTGACTTAGTACCTGGGCTAGGCGATTTAACGGACAATAATTATTATTGCGGATCTCTAAAATTTCAGTATGAAATAATAAAAGAATAAAACGATGATCACAATTTACCTGAATTACATCTTAAAGCTGTACATAAGTTCACATTAGAATACATTTATAGACATTGGTTCTGTAGTGGTACAAATGTGGGACTTTATATAGCCAACAGCATTCTAACAGAACACATGTGAACCTATATACGCTCTAGCCGTATTTCATTTCCACCATTTTGTTCACGTAACCTAAAATATTTACCATATAAATCTCCAAAATTATCATGCAGATTTATCACAAAATACGCAGATAGAGCGAACGAGTTTTGGTTTCATGTTTTAATTAATTACCGTAGTATAATTATAATGCCAATATAATATCAAAAACTGAAAATTGTAGATTTCCTCTCAGCCAGTTTTAAATATTTTAAAATGAATATCGCGTTTTTACAGAGGCGCGTGAATATTTTAGCTGTAAATATGTATACATTTCACGATAAAGTTGCATTCCCATGGCATTTAACATTATTAAGTATTTAAAACAGGTATACTTACCGCGTGTTATCATAAATTTTTATCCAATTGATATCCGCCGGAGTTAATGTTTCTGATGGCCGGGCGTACACACAAAACCAAACTAAATGAGGAAAATTAATAAATAAAAGAAATAATTTAGGACACACGTGAACTTTAGGTAGCACTGGAGTACTTTTGTGGGATTTTATAACTGTGAAGGCTGTGTATTTAGCCACTTGTTACTCTTTATTACGCTCATGGACGTTGTATGGTTCACATGTGTCCCATATAGCGCCGTAAGTCAGCCTTTAAGCCCGATGTTACTACTTAAACTGCTAATATAACGCTAATGTACAGCCATAGTGAACTTAAGGCTGTCTAATTTGTGCCCAAACTGGTTCTATAAGAGCTGTATAGCAAGCTATACAGCTCTTATACGGCTGACTTACACAGCTTGTGGAGTACATGTGAACCACTATACATCTTATATAGAACCCCGAATTGGGATTAGCCTGGCCATACAACCAAAAAGAATATAATTATACAACGAGGGAATGTTGCCAGCACAACGCCCCAGTGTGACCACCTCGACGGATTCTTTTATTTGTAAATTCGTCTTTTGTTTTAGTTCTTTTATTTTATTCTTTTATTATATTTAAAACTTAGTACAATATTTTATTGTCATATTTCTAAAACAATAGAAACTACTAACTGAATTCGAAAATACCTAAAACGGTATAGGTACGTTAATTGTACCTTTTTAATAATATGGGTTGAAACTCACATACATAGAATGTCCCATGGTCCAAACGAAGTGTAGTGATGAGAGAGATCAATTCCTATCATTTTGATATGTGCCTATGCGATTTTTATAGTGAAAAAGTATACTATAATCGCATAGGGCATCAGTAAACATTGTAAAAAGTATTCTAGATTTTTTTCAATTATGTATGTACTATATGTATGTATGTAAACGCTTTATTGTACCAAAAATTACAACAACAACAATAATAAAATAGGAATTAAACTGTGTACAAAAGCGGACTTATCCCACTTAGGGATTTCTTCCAGTCAATTTTAGAGTAACCGAAAGGACAAGCATAATGCGTTTAGTCAACCATTACTATGTACTACTAGATGGAGCGTTCCAAACAATCGCTCTGTTCCACGCTAGGAGCCGCAACTCGTTCATATTAACTATGAAACTTGTGCAGTTTCTACGCAGAACATTTAATTATTACTAAATATTGACGCTATTTAACCGTAGCGTCAATATTTAGTAATAATTAAATATTGACGCTACGGTTAAATAGCGTCAATATTTAGTAAATGATTAAACATTCTGCGTAGAACTAACTGCACAAGTTTAAAAGTTAATGTAAATGTTTGAGATGTTCTTACTTTTTAATAGTATGATTTCCAGAAAATCAGTTAGAAGTTAGAAGCGATTAAAATTTATCTTGATTTTATGCAACAGTTAAAAAATATATTATTTTAGTACTATGGAAAGTTGAATATTATTTTAGTACTATGGAAAGTTGAAGGAGTACCAGGCAAATGGTGCCATCTAGTGTTACTGAACCCTAGGGCGCTACCTTTAGAAACATCCAAGTCTTGAAACTTTTTAAAACTATTTTCTAGTACTTCATTATCATCAAGGTTAAGTTAAGTTTTCAGTCGACACTATTTTCAACAAGCGTCCCTCTTGAGTTCTATAAGCCCACTTCTACACGTTCTATAGGCTACAACCCTACTTCAGTTTAGTTGAAGGGTTTTCTCGCTTGTATAAATGTTAAAAACGACTAAGCCGATTAACTGGAAGAAAGGCTAGCTATACCTCATACCATCTAATTTAATAACCAATTAGTGTCAATCCTGAAGGAAAACACTTGGAGGTGAAACTATGAGCTACGAAAAGTTATTTAGCTTCATGGTATGAGGTATAGATATTAAAACAAGGAAGCAAATTATGTAGTACGCAATATGAGAAATACAATACAATAAGTAACAGGGCTGGCGCATACCTCGCACAAAGGCTTAGCCTGGCGATCCAGCGAGGTAACGCCGCCAGTGTCCTGGGGACCATGCCGCACACAGGCGAGCTGGACGACGTGTTCTTACTGTGACGCGTTTTATATATTAGTTTTTAATATTGTATATAGTTGTATAAATTTTCATTAATTTAATATTTAATAAATTCATATAGTAACAGGACAAGTATAAGTATAAGGACAAGTATTGGCATTCTGTAAACATTCTAGAGCACTGTCGACGTGAAGTGTGTTCTTTGTTCACTTCACATCGATAGGCTCTAGAATCTTAATCTAGACAGAATTATCAATGGATTAGGTTTCGAAGTGAGCGAACTCACTTGAGTGAGACTCGCACGTGAGTTTGTATTTTAGAGCTCTACTGGGTGTCGATTCTGTAAAATTGAAACAATAACTCGAAAATCGAAACGAATACCGACGCTTACTGCGAATTAGATCACGAACGACTCTGAATAGGTATTTTGTAAACAAGAACAAGCCACTTTCGAAGTTGTGTGAGCTTCGTTGCTCGCATTCATTGGACTAGTGCTTGACGCTCTGAAAAATATCCTAGTCAATATAATCGAGTTTTTTTTTTGTTTAACTTATTTAAAGAAATTTACTAATAAAAAATTGTTTAAGTGCTTTCCTTTAACTACAGTTTCTAAGTCTAGATTTTTTTTGCATACAGCATAAAGTTACATAGTAAAAAATACATAATGCAATCAAATATTGTCATTGCTTTAAAAAAAAAGAATTTCATACTCATTCTTGGCCAACATGGTTTCAACCTACTGATGGTTCATTCAATTGTACACTATATAGATGTCTAATGCGTAGCACACTATAGTTTGTTTTAAACAAAACTTAAAGGAAGAAGAGATTATTGTTATTTGGAGTTGTTACTCCTCAAGATCGGCAAGATCCTCAAGATGAATATGAGGTATATGAATATGAGGTACACCAGAAAGTATCGAGTATGTGACGAAGTATCGATACCTAGTAAAGTATCGTAACAAAAGTATCGAGTACGAAAATACTTGGTATCGTAACGAAAGTATCGATACTACTCAGGTATCGATACTTTTTGCGGATCCCTAGTTGTTGTGAATACTACTGATTACGCATTTGGATTGTTTTTTTTTCTTTTACGTGTGATTTATCGACTCCACTGTACTATAACAATGGAACCAAGCTTTGTTAAGGCAAATAGCTCAAATTTGCCCAGGATTGATGTATAAATGTTGGGCGATTTCCTCGCAACAAATAAAGAATTTTGCTCGCTGAGTTACGAGAAACGTGAAAACTTCCTTGTAAGTAAATTTTGTATTTATCTTTACCCTAGATACAACCAACCTAGATATAATCAAACTTTTTGAACTCGTGCGAGTTTATTTTACTTTCATAGGTTATTTGCACAATAAACTTGTCATTGTTTATTTTTGAGGTGAGCTCCCTTACAGCTTGTATGTTGCTATTTTAGAGTTAATACCATGTTAATACCCGATAAAACTAGTACATTTCTGTAACTAAAAAACACTCCTCATAGTAAACACCTAAATCACCAAGTCAGTGTATATGTATTTGTTCTAATTAATTTCAATTATTTTAGGTCTTCAAGACCATCATATGGGGATGATGCAATCAGTTATGTGCAACTAAAACGGGAAGGAAACATTTGTACAGTAAAGTGCAAAATTTGCCCAGAGCATAAAGTCCATGCAAAACTATATGCTGTTACATTGATGGTTGATGAAGATGAAGAAAAAGTAATATTAATCGAATGCCATGATTGTGTTGCTCCCCAGGGCGGATGTAAGCATGCCATAGCGCTGCTTATGTGGATCCATAGACGAAGCGAAGAACCTTCATGCACAGAAGTTCAATGTTACTGGCGGAAATCAAAGTTATCAAGAGTTGGCACTACCTTGAAATTTATATCTGCAAAAGATCTATCTAAAGGTAGCCCTATATTGCCTTCTAACTCCACAGTTCTTGAAAAATTTTTTAGAAGGACAAAATAGAAAATATGACAACTGCGAGCTACTAAAGTATCAACAAGATTATAATTGTAATAAACTACTTAGCGTCTCAATGCACCAACTTGTGCTTACATATAAGGAAGAGTGTTGTGACTTATTTTTAAGTAAAATTAATTTGACTGTTGATCTTATTAACAAGATTGAAATAAGACACACCAGCAATGAAACGGGAAATAATAAGCAAGAAACTAGGGAAAAAAAATCAAGAATACTGGACTGTTCATATCCCAAAAATATCCAATGATAGCAGGTTCCCCTGATGGAATATGTCAAGATAGCATTGTGGAGATAAAATGTCCCATAAGCAACAAAACGTATCTCAATTATATAAAAAATGGGAAACACAGCAAGAAATGCTTTGCCCAGGTTCAAATGCAAATGTACCCAAGTGGTCTAAATAAGTGTTACTTCAGCATCGCAGACCCAAATTTTACTACTAATAAAAATATAGAAATTATATGTATAACTTTTGATGAGCAATATATGTCAGGCATGAAAGTGTTATTAAATTTTGAAAAAACTTATGTGTATCCATTGTTATATAAAAGTATAGAATAGGAAATAAAAATGCAGTAATTTCATTTGTGTTTTATTTAATAAGAGAATCTTGTATATTAATCAAACCACAAGCTATAGTTATCACATCATCAAGAACTTTAACCAAACTTAAGATAGGCATGTTACTATTAACACCTTGATGCTTGATTTTAAATGGTGATGTAGAGACAGAATGTAGAAACGGCTTCAATGGTGATGTCATCTGATTTACTGAACTGACTATTGTTTGGTTAGCTTTACTTCTGAATGTTTTCCATGTGTGTACTTGAATTGATTTATCCAACACTCTTGGTGTTACTTGGGGAACTTCTACATTCTGCTGAACTGTAAAACAAATATTTTATTATTTAAGTGCAATGTTATAATTATGAACACAAATAGGAGATTACTAGGTCACAGAAAAATCTATGTAGTTTTGTGTGTACCAACAATGTACCTATGTAATAACACTGAGAATAAAATTAACTTTTTCAATGCTATATTCTAATAAATAAGTTAATATTAAATACCTGAACTACCCGATGCAATTTCTTCAAAACTTGATTGTTTTGTAACTATACATTTTTCTTCGAATTCCTTTTTACACTCTTCAAGAATCATAATTCTTCGTTTCTTAGCTATATAGGGTCGCTCTGTTGTGTCAGATGTTCGTGTTTTCCTGTCTGGTTGGCATATAAATTTATGGGGCATACATCCTGGTTTCATACGTACTTGTGATACTGACCCCATCACATGATACTCCATATAATTTCCATATCATTTGGCAACTGGAAAAAGAAAAGTTAACGATTAAAATTGTTATTAGGAATGATGGCCAAGACCAAAACAAACATAACCTCAATAAATTAGTTATTCCATAGCCTCAATATTTCAACTATTTCATATCAAACAAACATTTTAAGTATAAGATCTATCAATATATGATAACATACTCACATCAAAGTGGTCTTCACAGAAATAAAGTGGCGAATTCGTGACTACGTTGTTTCGCCGTGCGAGCTTTAACCAAACCATTTATCTCTTGTTCATAACTTGTTTGGAACATGTACAAACACTTTGTTGGGTGTTTTTATTGATGTGTTTTTACACTGCAGTACTGCACACCACATATAAACTTTGGAATTCATTTTTATCACACGAATTAATTGAATATTTTGTTGACTTTCTTCGTACGCATAGACACAATGACATGTTTACCTAACCGTGACGTCAGAGCCGACGCCATGACAGCTGCGAGCTGTTTGCGCGCAATATTGAAAAAATATTATCAAAATGGCTTTAAACTCCGTTAAACTTAAGTTTTATACCGAAATAAAGGTTTTTTCGTAAATAGTAAATGTGTACCTACATTACGGAAGAGGATTTCAAAATCTTTCGTCATGCCTATTTGGTACTTTCGGTTGATACGATAAATAACCATGTTCATTCTAATTTTTACTTTGTCGCTATAATAATAAGGTGCTAGGGATGGTCACAATTCGGAATTTGACTGCACTACTAGTAGTAATCGCTACCAAACATAACATATTTCGCAACTGTGAAAAACAAATGGAACGAGAAAGAACAGCTGACCTCAGGTCAGTGACCTGTTTGAATATCTAGATATCTACCTCGGCTTGTATTCCAATTTTAGTTACCTAGAAGATAAGAAAAACAAGTTTACAGGTCATAATAAAGCAACGATCTCTATGTAGGTACTACTAGGTGGAGCGTTCCAAACAATCGCTCTGTTCCACGCAAGTAGCCACAACTCTTTTACATTCACAATGAAACTAGTGCAGTTACTACGCAGACATTTAATTATTACTAAATATTGACTCTACGGTTAAATTATGTCAATATTTAGTAAATAATTAAAAGTTCTGCGTAGCAACTGCACAAGTTTCATTGTGAATGTGAAAAAGTTGTGGCTACTTGCGTGGAACAGAGCGATTGTTTGGAACGCTCCATCTAGTAGTACATAGAGATCGTTGTAGTAAAGATAATATTTATGTACTAGAGTGAGTGAGTCAGGACTCGTGATTCTCACTGGGGGCAGGGAACTTTATATAATTTGTACAAGTTGGTTCGAGTCTGGATGTTATATTGAATTGTCCTTTCCTTAGGTACTTTGTTTCCATAACACAGAGATGTATATACCTACATGTAATATTAATGACTCATTAAAGGAATTTATGGTTCGGATTTGAAAGAAATAGGATCAGAAAGTACTGAAAAAAATACATTTGGTTATTTGAGATAAAATCCCGCCAGCCCATTTCCTCCATTTCGATAAAATTTATATGGGAACACCGCTGAAGTATAACCTACCAAACAAAAAAAGAAACATCAAAATCCATTCAGAATTGGCGAAGTAATCGCGTAACATACTAAAAAAACATACTGTCGAGCTGAGAACTTCCTCCTTTTTTGAAGTCGGTTAAAAAGAAATTCAAAGAACAACAATGCAATAAGAAACATGGCGGGCATGGCGGCTAGGGGTGTGAATGAGAATTATCTATGTTAAAGCAAGACAGGTATAACTGCCATTAGTTCGTTTCATATAACTGTTGTTACTATGAAAGTTGCGACAGATTGTAACTAGTTTCGTATTAGCGCCATCTGTTACGTAACACGTTCATGAACTCATTAGGTGATTACATGTAATGACATCTAGCGACGGGTAGTGTTACCACTTTTTACCTTCGCCACAACAAAGATAATATATACTAGAGTAAGATAAGCAATCCCCGAACAAAAAGTGTAAATCAAAAATTGGTAGCATAAACTTAGATGGCGCATTTGCTATCCAATTCTAAAAGTATTATCTAAAATCCGCACGGCGCTGGTGTTTTTAGTGCACTGTTTCTTAATGATTCCCAGTTGTGTATGAGAATTTTAGGAAATCTTTGTCAAAACATTGCATGCATTTTTTCTAACTTAGATTTTTTTCTTGTTAATACAAGTAGTGTATCACTGGTGATTTTTCTTCATACTGACCCACCGCAATGGCTCACCTTGTATATCACCATCAGCCGAAATATGTCCACTGCTAAATATAGGTAAGCCTCAATAAAATTACACATTAGGGATTTGCCGTGTGCTGACTGACGCTCCAGCTCCGACAAAGTATATCTTTTACTGCTTGCTCTAATTTAACACCTGCCTTGTCGATTTTGTGGAAACTGAAAAGGTATATTTTTTCACTGTAATAGGATGGTTAAGGCTTTCACTACTTCCTTTATACAGGTGAAGTTAAAGATTGGGACAAATATGTAGGCACTATTTTCACCATTTTTGGTAGCTATCATTACCCAGGAATGATAGTGGACATTAGATAAGTGTTATGATTTCTTTGTGATATCATTTAAAATACACGGTAAGTCGCATAATAATTAAGAAAGCTATAAAAACGTACCTTTGTTCTTATTAGGTCCAAATTGATTAATTAATTCTTCCGACAACCTATAAACCTCCACATAGTCGTTTTCGCTGATTTTACGTATAATATTAGCTTGATGCTGGATATCATAATAGTGAGCTTCTTCTACTGAACTTATGAATTGAAATGAACGAGCCATCTTTAAAATACGTCACTAAACACAAGTAACCACTATTCTGCGATAGAATAACTTTTATTTTCCAGTTCCACAACATTCGATCAAGTTTTCACGCACAAAATAGTAACTTTTTGCTAGTCGAATACAAGTACGAGTTGTAGATAGAAATAGCGTTCGTAATGTTGCTATAAAATACCATTCTAAAGTTATCTCATACAAACAAAAGTCGACATGTCCACTAACAGTAGTTACAACACGAAGTCGCACTCGAAAGTGTAGCGCTAGCATAGAAATCGAACGACTGTGAACTTTAATTAATGCAAATGTGAAATCTCACGGCGGATTTAGATTATAGTTGCTAAGTTAAGCTTTACAAAATTTTTCTACAGCAATTCCACAATATTCGTGCCAATTTTCACGCACAAAGTACTAAATCTTCGTCGAATGCAGACACGAGCTTCGAATTGAACGACGTGCATAATGTTGCTTCAGGATACGATTCTAAACGTCATCTCATACAAACAAACGTCAACATGTCCATTTAACAGTAGTTACAACCCGCCGCCGCGCCCGAAAGTGTGGCGCTGGTATAGAAATCGAACGACCGTAAACTTTACGGCATACGAATTTGAATTACTAAGCAATTTCGAAGTCGAGTTGCAAAGTTACTTTTTACAGAATCGCACTCCTGTACGCCTAAGACATTGTATGCTCAAATATTTGCAGACAGCGATAAGGCGCGTGAGGCGAGAGACCTGCGCGATGCGCCCGTTGCGGTGTGCTCGCAGCGGCGCGCGATCTGCCTCGCCGCGCTCGTGTTCTCCGCCATGTTCGCGACCGCTCTGATAGTCGTGTACGCCTCGCCGCAGCCAGGTGACTAGATAGATAGACAGCTATAACGTAAGGAGGAATAGATTCATCATCATCTTTCTTTACGCCTTTAAAGCCTAACCTCTTCCCAGAAAACGTTTGGTGCTAAAATTTAGTTCATCATAATCATATTAGCCCTTTCTGCTGGCCATACGCCTTCTTCAATGAACACCACTACATCCGGTCCTCCGCCCTCCGCATCCACCCACTGCCACCCTGCGCGTGCGCCTGTCCGCGATATCCACTCCAGAACTCTTCGGCCGGGCAGTCAGTTCAGCGACAGAAGATGTGGCCTACTACCAATACAGTTTGATAGTCCTTTCGACTATGTCAGTCGTCTTCGTTCTTCGTCATATCTCCTCATTATGAATCATATCCCTCAAAGAAACCCATAGCTCCAAAAAGTCGGTTTCAATGTGAGTTTTGTTCTCAGCATGAATGTCTATGATCTTGCAAGTGTATTTATACTCCATTGATTTTGGTTTTTGGGGCTATATAAATTAAAATCTATGGATTTATCAAATATTTCGGTATTCCCCTGTAAGTACCCTTCATATTCGTCAGTCCCTAGTTGGGCGCCAATTGTAAAACTTCAATATTTCGTGTTTATTTCCAGATTGCCCGTGTGCAGGAGAGGTTACGCTAATACCGGGCCAACCTCCAACTGATGCTGACAGTGCTTCCGCCGCGAATAAGTGAGTCCACCGTGGGGCTCCAGAAAGCCTACTATAAGTTAGATGACTACTTAAATGATAAAAGCCCATGGAGTGCTTGATAGCTCAGCATAGGTAGACTTAATGATTGTAATGAATAAGATAAATCAAAGGTAGGGCCCTGTGCCGTTGGGTTTGTTGCCACTTCTTCCCCTCGGTTATACAGGTGGAAGTGGAGTAGTTTTAGGCAGAATTTGACGTCAAAAAGAGAGTAATGTATTCCAATTTTGAATATAAATATTTTGATTTTGATTGCTGTCGTTGCCAACTTTATTTTAATACAGAAAAGGTTTTTTATATACACGAACAAATAGGTTCGAAGAGCCAATAAAGTAAAACAGGAAGTACCTAGATACTATGACTAAGAAATATTAATCCAAGGTTGGGTGCCAATGATCAAAGTACAAGAGTATTATGAACTGTAGGTATACTCAAATAGGCAATGGTTTAATTTTTTAAAGAAATATTTTTAATGCAAGTTCTCCGGTCCCCCCCCCCCCCCCCTTCTGTTAGAGGACTAACAATTAACAAAATTAAAGCAAGCGTGAAAGAGTCCACGACAACTGCTATAAAATGTCCCGTCCTTTTGCAGAGAACGCATAGCGACCAACGGTGTAATATTTCCTTGGCGAGGTGCTCGACTACCAACATTCATCATGCCAAAGCACTACAGCCTGTGGCTCCACCCTAACCTTACCACTGGCGAACTAAGAGGTATGTGTTTAGATACGAGATGTGATTTCAGTTCATCTAACGTGCAATCAAGACGTCCATTCATAAAGTGGTATACGACAAGGCATGTCAGATGTTTATATTTATTTTATTTATTTTCTCCGAGCAATCTTTACAATCCAACCAATCGTTGCCGTGTGGTTTCCGGTAGAGTAGAATAGGACCACTCCAACTCTTCCCGTGGATGTCGTACAAGGCGACTAGGGGAATACATTATAAAACATCAGTCAGGCCTCCCCAACCCGTCTGGCCAGCGTGGGGAGTGTAGACCAAATCCTCCGTCTGTCTCCGGCAGATGAGAGAGGTTGGTGCTCCTGCAGTGGAGACAAAAATAACCTGATGATGAATCTTTACAAAAGTGTTAAAGGCTTAAATTAACTTAATTTAGCGTCAAATAGCAAAGAAGATTGTTGTGGAGACTGACGCTTTGACTTAGGGAATCCCTGTATTCCAGGACTCCAGGTCTCCACCCCACGATGTCCAGATGTGGTCGATTACTGAAAAATTAATTCAACAGGTGAAGTATCGATAGACTTCAAGGTGGACCGAGACACGACCTTCGTGGTGCTCAACTTCCGAGATCTGAACATCACGGAGCGGGCCCTGTTCAAGTCCGGGGGCACCCTCGGGCCGAAGATCGCGAAGACTCTGGACTACACGCCTGCGGATCAGACCTACATTGAGTTTAAGGTTTGTTTTACCTACAGATGAGAGACAGAGAGGTAGATGATACAAATGAGTAAAATTGTATGAAAACCAAGCGTGTCACTTTTTCCGTATCCACTTTGATGTCACGGGAGCAATTTAGTGATAAAATACTAAAGAAGCGACACTCACCTCTCTCCCTCCTTCCGTTAACGTCGCCCGCAAAATAGAGCACAGCTGGCAGTACGCAGTACTGAGCTTTTGACGCATTCCCTTAGAAAGAGATTGATTTGATTTTCAAATTTCTTTATTGATAATAAAATAGATACTTGTAAAACTTAGACACAGTCACGGTATACAAGAACTTAAGCTACAATGTTTATGAGGCTTACTTACCTATTAAAACTTATACATTGTTATACACTAAATATTTAACGCATAATGGTACTACTACAATGTTATTAGTATGAACATTTTAGTTTAATGATCATATTTAGGTTATACATGCACGCACACAATATTTTTGTGGAACAGGTAGTATGAAAAATGTAGACGGACAAAAATCTCTAGAAAGTGAAAAACTCTTAGAAAGTGAAGCACTTATGTTGTTGAAATATAACGTTGTCTCTCTTTCGATTGCGCTAGGTGCAGCAGCCAGCTTTACTTTCATGTATTTACGCACACACGCAGGTGTACGGACTGGCTGGAGCGCCTCTAAATAGTAGTAGGTGATTACATTCTCCCATTACGCCTCCCCAACCCGTCTGGCCAGCGCGGGGAGTGTAGGCCAAATGCTCCGTCTGTCTCCGGCAGATGAGAGAGGGTTGTGCTCCTGCAGTGGAGACAAAAATAACCTGGTGATGATGATTACATCTGTTCGCATCTCTAAAGTGTGATTTCTTCACAAACATTTCTCATTCGCAGGATAAACTTCGCAGGAAATACAACTACACTCTGAGTCTTCGCTTCATCACCAAACTGGAGCGCAGTGACAAGCAACGTGGGTTCTTCTTAACAGGAACACACAGGAAGTAAGTATACTAAGTAAGGGGCCAGTTCAACTTCTCCTTTCTAGAATGGTCTTCCTTAGGATTTTGCCAATGTCAAGTGTATAGGACGAATACAAGCATGGAGAGCACGCTTTAACACAGTAAAGCTGTGGGTTGTGCCACCAGAGCACTGAGGGAGGGTCGCTCAGATCAAAGGATATCTCCATAACCTTTGATCTGTCCACGCGGAAGCCCTGCAGCTGCAGAAGCGCAAAGGACATTGCAATTAAATATATATATATGTTAGGACATTTTCACACACGGCCACCTGATCCCAAATTAGGCAGAGCCTGTAATATGGGTATCAGACAGCTGACATACATACATAAATACATTATGTACTTATATAAATAACATCCTTTGTACGCTTTCCAAAAATCTGTACCTATTTTATTGTTATGTATTTTTATTTGTGTGTTTATCCATCTATCTATCCAGTCACAAGGCAAACACAAGTGCTCATGACACGCATGTTTGCCCTGGGCGGGATTCGAACCCGCGACCCTGAGCTACGTAGGCACGAAGTTATTTGAATTATCGATAAAATAGTTCTATTCACAAACAGTAGCACAGTGTAATTGCAATGTCCTTTGCACTTGCAGCTGTAGGGCTTCTCTACGGGAGTCCACGCGGGCAGATCAAAGGTTATGGAGATATCCTTTGACCTGAGCGACACTCCCTCGGTTCTCTAGTAGCACAACCCACAGCTTTACTCCGTTAAAGCGTGCTCTCCATGCTTGTATTCGTCCTATACACTTGACATTGGCAAAATACTAAGGAAGGGCATTTTAGGAAGATATACGTTTAACACAAGTTTGTACAAAGAAATAGGGTACCTATAACGATATATTTTTTTCAGCCGCTGTGCAGTGTCTCGTTTTTGGCTGACCCACGCTCGATCAGCTTTCCCATGTCTGGACGAACCACATTTCAGAGCCACATTCAAACTGACAATCGTTCGAGACAGGTAAGACCGTTATTGCCCACTGACGGTGGGCCAGATCCACAAGTTTCAGTTGAGAGGGCTATACTCGTTTTTAAGGATATGATTCGTAATGAGGAGATCCGACTAAGAACGAAGTTCACTGACGTAGCCGAAAGGAAGGAAGCAAATTTCGACACAGGGTGGGACGGTCGCACCGCCGCCAGGTGGAAGGTCTGAGGAAGGTGGCCGGAAGCGGCTGGATGCGGAGGTCGGAGGACCGGGTGTGATGGCGTTCATTGGGGAAGTATAGGGCACTTTGGAGTGTAGGGAAATTTTGCGTTATGTAATTAGCGTAACACCCCCCTCCCCCCCCCCTGGCTTGAAGAGTTCTGAATCATTCATATTTCTTTGCAGGTTCCACGTGTCTCTGACAAACATGCCCATAGTGGCTACAGAGGAAGCAGGCTTCTACCTAGGACACAGACTGGTAAGCATCCTTCTTAGGGGCCAGGAAGACCTGGCACTTCGAGGGTCGGGGCCTACAAAAGATTAGTATTTCTTCTTTGACATATGTAGGCTTTCTCACGATGTATACATTCATCTTGCCGTGTGGTTTCCGGTAAAGTA
This sequence comes from Esperia sulphurella, assembly GCA_947086405.1. Classification (NCBI taxonomy): domain Eukaryota; kingdom Metazoa; phylum Arthropoda; class Insecta; order Lepidoptera; family Oecophoridae; genus Esperia; species Esperia sulphurella. Next base: position 5,419,506 of record OX352285.1, read on the forward strand.
GAATAGGACCACTCCAACTCTTCCCGTGGATGTCGTACAAGGCGACTGAGGGAATACATTATAAAACATCAATCAGGCCTCCCTCGGGAGTGTAGGCCAAATCCTCCGTCTGTCTCCGGCAGATGAGAGAGGGTTGTGCTCCTGCAGTGGAGACAAAAATAACCTGATGATGATGATGATACATTCATCGAAAAGCCTTGGTATTGTAAATAAACCTTAATTTCATAGTGTATATTTTGATATGTTGCTTCTTAGGTACTTTATCATTATTAGGTACTTCTAGGTTTTTATTTTTATTTTATTTATTTTTTATTAATTATGGTATATTTTTTCATGTAACTGAATTGTATAGTATTTAATGAAAAATCTAGAATGCAAATTAAAAATTAAAGGCCTTTCTGAGATATTTTAGAAATTAAAAACATACAATAAACCGTATATTCTCCTTAACCCGCACTTTGTGAGTACACAAAGTGCGGGTTGGGGAAAAATATACGTAGTAACGTAAATTTTTCCCCAAAAAGTAACTTATAACTTATTAACTCTTCCACAGCTTCAAGACGAGTTCGCCGGCTCCCCCCCGATGTCCCCCCACATGATGTCCGTGGCCGTGTGCCGGCTGCAGCGCCGCGCGGCCCCCCCGCTGCCCACCTACCCCCCGCCCCCCACCGAGCCCCCCACCACCTCCCTCGCCCCCGACGACCCGGAGGACGTCGACTTCTACAACCTACCCCCGCCAGAGATAAGCCTGTACAGTGATCAGCAAGTTATACTGGACGAGTCTGGGTAAGTTGTTGATCCTTCGAGACCGTATTTTGGTCCTACGAACCGTATACAACGAATAAGCGTCTTAGACATACATTTTAGGGGAGATAGGGTTAAATGGCTCCGGGTAATGGCTTCTGGTGGTGCAGTGAGGTAGCAGGGAACTTCAAACGTACGTAGACCTCATCTTCACCATCAGGTGATTTTAAAGGCAAGCTTAAACCAATCAGGAATTTTATATTTCTTTTTTAAATTTTAATTTTGAAAAATTTAAATTTTATCGTTATCGTTATTTTAATATGGATTTTTTAATCTACATTTACACTTCTACGCTAATATTATTTAAAGAAAAGATTTGTATGTTTGTAACGAATAAACTCAAAGGCTACTGAATTCAAAAATTCTTTCACCATTACAATGCTACATTATCCCTGAGTAACATCCTACTGATATTATAAATGTGAAAGTTTGGATATTTGGATGTTTATTTAATCACGCTCTAACCACTGGACGGATCGGGATGAAACTGGGCACACATATAGGTTAGGTCCTGGAATAGGACATAGGATAGTTTTTATCCCGAAAAAACATCCCATTCCTACGAGAAATGCATAATAATTTGTGATGTTAAGTTGTCCACGCGGACGAAGTCGCGGGAAACAGCTAGTAGGCTATATTTATTACCCTAAAAAATTAGGGATCCCTACTAAAACTTCAATAATATAACCCAAGGTGTAAAAAAATTGCCATAAAGCTAGAAAATTGGAGTGGATGAGATAAGGGGGACGGGAAATAACGCTTAATTAGTTCCAACTTTATTTAATTCTGTAGGCCACGCGAGCGGAGCCGCGGCACAGCTAGTCTAATAAATAAAATCGTAAACTTCACGTGTCTGAACATTTAAGATATTTGCAAAAAAAATATTTAGGGGTCTAAGGATAAGTAATTCACAACACACACTAATTAAATGAACACATTTCAAACATTTTTGGAATTTTTGTCTGTCTGTCTGTGAGTTTGTGCACGCATCACTTAAAAACTACTGAACGGATTTTGATGGATTTTTCACAAAAACATGGGGCTTACTTAACATTTAGTCTTTATTTCATCGTAATCGGCTATCTCAATCAAAAGTTATAGACATTTTTAGTTTTCAAATACATTAAGTAAGGTAAGGTCAGTATGCAATATATTGCAGATAATAGTATTTCCGTACTATTTAGATTGCGATGAGTTTGGATTACATTTGCGAGTGGGAATTGGAGTGGGAGTGGGCGTGGGCGTAGGAAAAGGGGAGCGGGTGTGGGAGCGGGAGCGGAAGCGGATGCGGGAGCAAGAGTGGTAATGGGAGCGGATTCTGTAGTTCACGCGAGCGGAGCCGCGGGCACAGCTAGTAACGCTTAATAAGTTCCAACTTTATTTAATCTGCCCTTCATCCTGGTCACTAATTGCACTATATTTGGTCAGCCCGCTCCTCGAGTGGGTGCAGAAGACCATCCAGTTGTTCGCGTACGAGCTGAACACCTCGTACCCGCTGCCCAAGTTGGACATGGTGGTGGTGGACGGCGGCGCCGCGTACGGCGAGGGCTGGGGACTCATCACGCTGGCGCCCGCCACGCTGTCCGACACGAAGGTCATCGCGAGGCTGTTGGCGCAGCAGGTACGACCCTAGGAGTATCATGGCAGGATCTTTGTCTGATCATCATCATCAGGTTATTTTTGTCTCCACTGTAGGAGCACAACCCTCTCCCATCTGCCGGAGACAGACGGAGGATTTGGCCTACACTCCCTGCGCTGGCCAGACGGGTTGGGGAGGCCTGATTGACGTTTTATAATGTATTCCCTCAGTCGCCTTGTACGACATCCACGGGAAGAGTTGGAGTGGTCCTATTCTTCTCTACCGGAAACCACACGGCATTTTGTCTGATCAATTAGTTACTATTCTTGTCATCCCATTCTAATCTGGGAACCACTTTTTGCCCCGTCGCTCTTTGTGCCTTGTCTCACACCCTGTACCGTTGGCTGGAAGAGATCTCTTTTACAGATAAACTAGATTTGTACACAAAATTTGTAACTGCATTTAGTTTTAAAATTGTGCAATAATTGCAACATGGCAATGAGACCAAATTATCTATGGTGAAGAACTAAGTTCTGCTGTTTCACAGTGGTTTGGAGGCCTAGTCTCACCGCGTTGGTGGAGCTCCCAGTGGCTGATGGAAGCCCTGACGTCAGTCCTGGGCGAGAAGGCCAGTCCTTACGGAGACGCCGGCGAGAGGCAGCAGGACGCTCTGCTTCTGGATCATGTTCTGCCTGCGCTCAGGTAAATTGGCATTAGAATGTATCACCAAGTCATGGCAGCATTTTCGCTTTGAAAGGATGGTAGGTGTTTTTGTATGGAACCCACCGACTAATAGCATAAGCGATACGCCAATGAAAAGATCTTATTATGCAGAACAATAGTTACTATGGCGACTAATCTAAGTTAGCTGTATTTTCGGCGTTATGGGCCTTTTAGTACCCATCCTCTGATAGCAACCAATAAAAAATAAAAAAATATATGGGGATATTTCACACACGGCCACCTGATTCCCAAACTAGGCAGAGCCTGTGCAATATATTGCATACTAACATTGCCTACTAATGTATTTGTAAACTAAAAATGTCCATAACTTTTGATTGAGTTAACCGATTGCGATGAAATATAGACTAAATGTTAAGTTAAGTTAAGCCCCATGTTTCTGTGAAAAGTCCATTAAAATCCGTTCAGTATTTTTTAAGTGATGCGTGCACAAACTCACAGATAAACAGACAAAAATTTCAAAAATGATCGAAATCGTTCTGTGGCTTATCCCCTCAATTTTTTTTTGTAAATATCTTCAATGTACAGACACGCGAATTTTACGATTTTATTTATTAGATAACTATACAATTTCTTATCAAATAATGTACGTTACAGACTGGACTCCAGCAACTCAGTGAGAGCAGTCGCGTCGCCAAGACTCGAGAGGGCTGACATAGAAGCCGCAGCAGATGAACTGTCACTTCATAAGGTAAAAAATATAGATTTAAAATAGCTAATGGGCCCGATTCTGAAGGCACACATTTAAAATTTGACAGCGCTAAAATTGGTTTCGTCTTTATCTTCATAATACTGTGTGACAAGGATAGCAACAGTTTTAGTGCTGTCAAATTTTAACGTTGTGCCTTCAGAATCGAGCCCAAATTTCACTGTTAAACAATGTTATTTTAGCTGTCACTTCTACAATGAACGTGTTATAACAAGAAGTATTACGAGTTCCAAACAAAATCCTCTCTAAGGAATGTCCAAAGTTCTGCATGTGCAGATATTCACTTACACTAATAATATTGAGAAGAAATTGTAAATATGAACCATTTTCCTTCGTCTTAAGGTTTAATTTTAAAAGTAACAACAAAATCCACGCCCACGTGGAATTGCCCTACATTTTGCGAGGTTTTCATTCAAAGATATAGCTGGCACTATAGTAAGCTGATTTTAGTAAGAGCTTTGAAGGTTTCTTTCCTAAGAAAAAATATTCTTGAGATGGACCGACGACCTGAAGAATGTGGCCGGAAGCAGCTGGATGCTAAGGACGGAAAACCGGATGTGGTGGAGTTCATTGGGGAAGGCCTAGGTGCAGCAGTGGATCTAAGGCTTGATACAATGATGGTGAGGTTTATATTCTTGCAGGGGGCAGCTATAGTGAGCATGGCTATAGAAGCGGCGGGCGAGGCCGCGGGGCGCGCCGCACTGGCGAGGCTGCTACGTGACCATCGCTCAGCCAGCGCGGATGCTAGGTAAGCTATGGACCAGAGCAACATGAACGCCTAGCTGGTCTAGACTTGGTCATTGGACATCGCCAGAGGTCGAGGGGACAGACAACTTTGTGGAAGTTGGTTCCGGTTTTGATGTAAAATTTGTGAATTGTCCAATCCTTGTTTAATTCCCATAGCACAGGGGAAAATCCTAGTTTGGCATTAGAAAAGTGTAAAAGGTATACTTTGTAACGATAATCATTCCAAGCTAGATTTACTGCCATAATGTTTGTCTCAGCAATTCAGCAGAAATGAAATTCATCATCAGGTTATTTTTGTCTTCACTGCAGGAGCACAACCCTTTCTCATCTGCCGAAGACAGATGTAGGATTTGGCCTACACTCCCCGCGCTGGCCAGACGGGTTGGGGAGGCCTGATTGATGTATTATAATGTAATTGCTGAGACAAAAACCATCTTGCCGAAATAGACCAATCAGATCTCGCGTTGCAATAAAACGCTTACTTCATATAAATTGATCGAACGCTGTGATTGGCCGTTAACTGCTGATGGCTGCCCGGAACTGCTCCAGGTCACTCTTCATTATTATTTGTTTCGCCTAGCTTTGGGGCTTTGGGTAATATGATTTTTGAATTTTTCATTTTTTTAAAGGGATCTTTGGCGAGCGCTACAGCGCGACGGGTCGGGGGAAGCCCCGGCGCACGCATGGGACGGCTGGTGTGAGAAGGCCGGCTACCCGCTCCTCTGTGCCACCGTCTCCGGCCAGGATGTCATCCTCAAACAGGAGCGGTAAGAAACTTGTCTTATAGCAGGTCTATTGAGGAGACCCAAGTAAACTTTAGGCCCAATATGGGTCTTGAGGAGACTTATAGGGCTTCTGATAAAAATGAGGGTAGCTTAAAGAGACCCAGTAGAGATCGCCACAGCTAAATGGGTACGGAGAAACCCCGGCGCATTCGTATAAGACGAATGCGCCGGGGTTTCTCCGTACGATGGATGGATTTGAAAGATGGATAATTTGACGCATATGCACTTTATTAGGTATTTTAACAGCCAATGAATCATGAATATCATGATTAATGGCTAAGTTTAAGATAAAAAAAGTGGTGTGAAAGATTTCAATTCTTATTTTTGAAGCCGATACTGTTCCTATTAACGATACCGCATCACATTATTGTTGTGTGTATAATACATTGGTAAGAAAGTTAAAAGTCCCAAGCTGGGCGCCAAGACTTATTTTGACGGCCAGCATGGTGTATCTAATTAGGTGTTTTCTTGTACTATGAAAGTTACACAAGGGTATACAAAATTAGACAAAGACGTGTTAAAGAGCTAGTAGACTCCAGGAACGCACATTCGACCGAGATTATTTCAAAAGTGCTACCCGACTATAATAATAATAAATCGTTTATTATCAGGCAACTTGGCCCATAGATAAATACCTTAACCTAGAAATACATACATTATTATAACCTTAATTAACATAATTCATCACACTATTTTTGAGATTTTAGTCGTTTATCCCTAAAACGTCTAAACACTACTCCCTCGGGCCAGAAGTCGGGACTGAGGAATGTTCCCTGGTGTGTTGTGGGAACCCGGAGTCTACAGGCCTTAAAGTCATTAGTGCTAGTAGACTCCAGGAACGCACATTCGACCCTGATTCGTTCCTCAGTCCAACCAATAATCCTCTAAGACCAATAAGACCCTTTTGCTTTTTAAGGCGGTCTAAGGCATAATCAGATATTATCTGCCAGGTTTGTGATGTCTGCGGAGCCACCAGATCCAGATCCGCCGATGCTGAACTACCTTCTGACCTTGGACTTGAGAGCTGATCTGGACGAGCTATTCTACGAGCCTGGTAAGTTCAGTTACATCTTATTTTAGGGTCCTGACTTTTCCTGGATTTAATGAAAGTTATGTGACGAGACGAAGGGAATATTCTATTACGGTGGCCGTTGTCCAGGGGAAAATGAATGAGCGTTTAACTGACCAGTTGAAATCCCTGATAATCAAACAAAACAGCGAATGTTAAGGGAAGGATGACGCTGGGGTAGTGCGATGTGCCACTCACTCAGCCTCGATCGGCCACGATTAGTCTGTTAGAGTATGATATGAAAAATGGAGGAAATATGAATTGTAGGTATTCATCATCATCAGGTTATTTTTGTCTCCACTGCAGGAGCACAACCCTCTCATCTGCCGGAGACAGGCGGAGGATTTGGCCTACACTCCCCGCGCTGGCCAGACGGGCTGGGGAGGCCTGATTGATGTTTTATAACGTATTCCCTCAGTCGCCTTGTACGACATCCACGGGAAGAGTTGGAGTGGTCCTATTCTACTCTACCGGAAACCACACGGCATTATAGGTATAAATAAGTAAATTATTTCCCCATGGCATCGCCCTTGATCACAGATAATACTGTATTTAAAATATACCTCTAATAAACCTAATATTGTACTCTATCGTCTACTACAAAAGTAATTATTATGAAATTACCCCCAAACAGAGAACTTCACCGAACCAATGGACGATGACAACTCTACCACGACTACTCCCACGCCCACTACCACGCGGCGGCCCGTCGCCAAGCCCACCAAGCCTCCCCCAGCGCCCAAGTGGGTCATCCCTGTGACTTTTATAGTGGGCCCACTCGTGGAGGACGAGGAGTTGGACAATGTGACAGCGTGGAAGAATGCCACGGGCCACAACATGCTGAATGGAACATGGTGAGTTGAATAACATTATGTTTGTTTACATCTGTATCCGGCTCGGAGGACCAAAATGAAATATTTTTTTGAGAACTCTAAATTAGATATTGTTATTGCTCAGGTCCAAAATGACCAGTGTCTCAAAAAGTCCGGTGTGGCAAAATGTCCAGTCTCAAAATGAACATGAGTCAAATTTGTCAGCACGGCGGCCATATTTGGCCGTTCAAAAATCAAATTGGTAATGTCCTCCAAAAGGCTGGGGTCCGCAGTCAGATGAATAATAAAAGGAGGTGCATGAAAAGGTTGATGGATGTGAGTGAGGCTAGTGAGGTGAGTCAGGATCGCGCAAGGTACAAAGGTAGGCAGATACATCGTATCTGCCTACCTTTGTAGATATGTCTATTCATGTTAATTAATTTGTTTTTAATAATTATTATAATGTTTGCAGGTATGACGTCGGTAACGAGACGAAGCCAAGAACGTCTCGGTGGGCGGAGAACGTCACCCATCTGATATGGATGAATGATACAGATAGTAAGTGAAAATAAATTTTAACAATTAACGAGAATTATTACAGTGGACTCGATTCTGAAGGCACAATGTTAAAATTTGACAGCACTAAAATTGTTGCTATCCTTGTCACACAGTATTACAAAGATAAAGACGAAACCAATTTTAGCGCTGTCAAATTTTAAATGTGTGCCTTCAGAATCGGGCCCAGTGACTCTTCAAACATAATCGAACACGTCCAGGATTGTTATCAAAGAGAATAAGGGAATCCGACCAAGGTGCCAGCTCTTATTATCTCCAGGAAGACGTCGCGACACTTCGACCCTTCAGGATCACCTATGCCAAACCCCTGTCTACCAACGGTGTCCCAAGCCGATTTGGTGGACTTCACATACATACATAATGCGCACGCCTTGGTTCCAGAGGGATAGGCAGAGACGATGTATCGCAAACTTTGCGCAATCCAATGTCGCAAAGCGACTTTCCTTCGCCCGCTTTTCGCTCCGTGAGACAACATGGCCGCCCCCGTGTTGAGAGACATTGTGGTACCACGGTTAGCTAGGGAAATACTTGTCCACCTCATCAGAGCCCCGCATGACTCGGTATGGCTATTAGTGCCAGGAGTTCACCCGGCTTCGAGATGTCGCCTGACTTCACATACGACTTAGAATTCCTTCTTTGGCATATACAGATTCATACACGATGTTTTCCTTCACCGACAAGCCTGTGGTATTATAAATAGACCCACAACAGATTAGCCTATGACCCCATGAATGTGAGGCGAGTGCACAATAAATTATATGCTACCACGGCTCTCGGTGCCGGCTCGCCTAGCACTGTGTACTGCAGCGCATCATGTCAGATGGATAGTACACCTCCATACCATGAAGCAAAATAATTTTTCGTACCTCACAGGTATTTAGTTATTATGCACTTATTTTGCCCCCCTCGCTCTTACTGCCTTGTCTCACACCCTGTAGGGTTGGCTGGAAGAGATCTCTTTTAGAGATAAGCTCACGATAAACACACCATTTATTACTGTATTTAGTTTTAAGTTGTGCAATAAAGAATATATAGTTTCACCTCAAAGTTTTTACCTTCATGATTGACACTAATTGGTTATTAAATTAGATAACAGATGCACAAATCATCTGTTGTCTAATTTAATAACCAATTAGTGTCAACATGAAGGAAAAAACTTTAAGGTGAAACTATGAGCTACGAAAAAAATGTTTACTGCATAGTAGTATTGACAAAGTTTAGACTTTCTTCCGCTAGGGGAGCTAGTAGGAATCTTTGAGTCGCCAAGCCGTTTCGTCTGAAACCGATGATCAACATTACCTAAATTCTTCAAATTCAAGTTGTATTGATCCTTTCTTACCCATGGTACTTGTTGAGGAGCTGTGGGCTGAAATAATTTGCTGAAAATAGAACCCAGGTGTAGTTTATTAGCTCAAGACAAACGTATAAAAACAAAAGACTTGTATCAAAAAGGAAATATAAATCTGCCAGTACGCAACAGTACTACTAATCCAATTATTTCTTACACCTCTTACAACTGCTTTATTACCCTGCTTTTTTGTCATGATTGACACTAATTGGTTATTAAATTAGATTGTAAATGACATCTGTCATCTTACTTAATAACCAATTAGTGTCAACCATGAAGGTAAAAACTTTGAGGTGACTTATGAGGTGCGAATTATTTTGCTTCATGGTGTGACCTGTAGCAATATATTATATTTTCTTTTTGTTACAGTGGTAATTCCAGAGCTGGGCAAACACAAATGGGTACGATACAATGTCGGAGCCCGAGGTCTGTACCGCGTCGCACCACAGGACAGAACCGCTGGCGAGGTATAGTATAGTCGGTTTGCTATGTAAAATTATCAAGTTCATTCTAATTTTAACGTTATCATCATTGAATAAAGTGCTGTTCACTTAATTCGAAATGTGACTGTACAACTGTAGAGGCCGGGAAGCTAACAATTACAAGTATGAGTTAGAAGTTCGAGCCGCAAAACTAAACCTTCTATAATACGAGTTATGCAATTGTCATTCCCGTCGAGATAGGTAGTGCTTCTTTAAAAAAGATTGAGGAAGTAATAAAGGAGTTCGTTTGTAAATAAAATGAGTAATTTTAGTCCATATTATAATATATACTTAATGAAAATGTTATCGTTTTTCCGGGAACACTTTAAAAACCTTTTCTTCTTTATTGCACATTTTAAAAACGATAAACAGTTATAACATATTGTGTACATAGGCGAGCTTATCTCTAAAAGAGATACTATACAATTATGATAGCTTACAAGGCATTTATTTCCGAGATGTCGCCGTACTGAGATGAAATGCTTCGTCTTCTTTTTTAAAAGTTTTTTTTTGTAATAAAATCTATTTTCTGTTAATGTATATACATATTACCAGACAGCAGAGGCAGCTGCCCGGCGCGCCGCAGCGCTGTACGAGAGCGGCGCCCCGGCGGAGCGGGCGCTGCTGCTCGACGACGCCTTCGTCCTCAGCAGGGCGGCCAGGCTGCCGGCCAGCAGGGCCATCGCCGCTGCTAGTAAGTTATAGATTTTCCTATACACTAGCTATTTCCAGCGACTTCGTTCGCGTGGCTAAGTTACGTACGGTGCGAATTTTAAGGACCCGCAGAAAGCCGACATGACAAATTGGCAGCTTTCATAAATCGTCGCTTTTCTGATATTATGAACAGAACTTCCCAGATCATTATTGAAATTTTAAGAACAATCTAAAACATTCTGGACCAATTACACTCACAGATTTTCATAGGTCATGTAAAAAAAATTAAAAAATTGGAAAAATCTGGAATATTCTAGTAAAGTTCTCGATATTGTCACTCACAAACGCACTTAACGCCGTTCAGCACAATATCGAGATTATATGAGCCGTACGATGTATTAGAAAAGGATAGAAGTATCCCACATTTTTACCACCCACATCCACCCACCGTAACCAAACTCCCTTACTTGCAAGTGCAGACCAAGGGCTATCTACCACTGCACCCATGACCCAAGCAGTGGGTGATTACGGAGAAAAGGCTGGACATACACACACTCTCCTTTTATATATAAGTTTCTGCAATGTATTGCAGATCACGCGTGTCGCGCCTACTTCACCATTGTATCGTGATAGGATTTCTGCGCTAATAATACTATGACCATTCTCCATCCCAGCCCGCCTCAGCAAGGAGAAACACTGGGCTCCGTGGCGAGTAGTCCTGAACCACTTGTCCTGGTGGAGAGAACTGCTGCACCTGTCATCATCAGGGCCACACCTGGCGCGGTTGCTGAGCAACCTGCATCCGCCCCGAGTACAGCTCTACACCCGCAGCCAGCTCAACTCTTCGGCTCTGAACGAGGATCAGCTGTGAGTTTTATTTGGTTTTACGGTCCGAATGGAATTAGTGCAGTGATGCTGGAGAGGATGTCCTTTAAGTATATCCACCATAGTAGTTATCTTCTTAGGGGGCCAGGCGACACTTCGACCCTTCACGATCTTTTGTGCCAAACCCCTGACCACCTACTCTTAGAATTTCTTCTTTGGCATAGGCAGGTTTCTTTACGATGTTTTCCTTCACCGAAAAGCCTGTGGTATTATAAATAAACCGTACTTAAGTTTCGAAAAACTCATTGTTACGGGCGGGGTTTGAACCCACGACCTCATGACGTGAGGCGAGTGCACAACCAACCCGGCTACCACGGCTCCACCACAGTAGTTACTGCGATTAAGGACCATCTGCTGTTGGACAAAACGCATCACGGAAGTATCCAGTCGCTGTCAGAGTCTATCAGATACTTTGACAAGGCCTACTTTACGGTTAGCGGCTTCTGTCGTATTGGATGTGAATGCTGCTTGCAGCTATTCAAAGATTACACCTACTGTGACGCTACTGTGGACTCAGGTGGAATGTTTCGTCTGGTACATGTCTAATATCTAATCTTATAATAACTAGGGGCCAAGTATACCAGGTGTGCCGTGTGGTTTCCGGTAGAGTAGAATAGGAGCACTCCAACTCTTCCCGTGGATGTCGTACGAGGCGACTGAGGGAATACATTATAAAACATCAATCAGGCCTCCCCAACCCGTCTGGCCAGCGCGGGGAGTGTAGGCCGAATCCTCCATCTGTCTGCGGCAGATTAGAGAGGGTTGTGCTCCTGCAGTGGAGACAAAAATAACCTGATGATGAAATATACCAGGTGACACGTTGACCCTGTGAAATCTTTTGTGTCAGCCGCTCTAGGACAGAAGACTATGGAGTCTGCTGCATACAATCTATTATGTTGCTAAGGCATATGAGCCTATAGTTCTTGGGTTCAGAGTAAGCCACACCCAGGACACTGATTCGCCTTGCAGCTAGTGTACTGAATTCACAAAGCAAGCGCTTCATTGTCTCGCTGTTCTCTCCGCAGGCTCTACAGTGATTGTTTGATAGCACGCTGCGCGAACTCCAGCGCTGGTATTCTGTCAGCACCAGGTCAAGTGACGGACGAATCTCTAACTGTATTTTTAGGATACCCGTCTTCTAACTGGACCTCTGCCAGGGGTTGTGGATGCGATTTCCACTAGCAGTTTTGTAGGGCACATCTTCCAGGCTCCTAACTAAATTCTTCAATTACTATGCTCAGGAAGCTGAAACAATGAGCAATGCAACTTTCCTCTCGCAGGTGGCTGAGCGGTGCGCTGCTGACAGCCGGCGTGGAGTGGGAGAACGAAAAAGTGACCAAACAGGCAGTGCAGCTGTTCGACTCCTGGTACAAGGACAACCAGAGCATACCTGAGATGTATCAAGAGGTAAGTCATTGAGCATCATAAGTCCACTATCGGGTATATGCCTTCCGGCAATGCAGCTGTTCGACTCCTGGTACAAGGACAACCAGAGCATACCTGAGATGTATCAAGAGGTAAGTCATAGGTCCACTATCAGGTATATGCCTTCCCCACAAATGTTTGGGCCGCCTCGTAGGACTTGGTCGTTGCACTCGAGCGGAGTAGGTCATGGCTCCGATCCCCACGTAAGACAAACAACTTCACACAATTTTCACAAGTTGGACGCAGTCTGGATGTTATATTTGTGAATAGTCCTATCCTTGCCTAATTGACATAATACAGGTGAAATCCTAGTTTATCACCCCCGTGAAATGTATTTAAATTTTTAAATACATACATACATAATGCTCACACCTTGGTCCCAGATGGGTAGGCAGAGACGATATTTATATTATTCGATAATTTATAATTATTTATAAAAAATATGCAATTTTTTAAAAAACGCCCATGTTTGTTTTTTTTAATATTTGGAATCCCATGTATATTTTAGTGAGTATCTCTGGTTAAGATGCTTTTTATCCTCTTTGACAGTGAAAGATTTCGTTTGTTCTAGTGAACATAACATAACCATAACCATCTTGCCCCATAACCTGATGTAAATAACAGAAACAAACGGAGTAATTAGCAAGTATTTTACTTATATTCAAACAATAAATGTACAGACAGAGCGCGAACAAGCAACCACAAAGTAGTGACTTTAACAGCGAAGTGACAATTCGTCTAACTCCAATGGGAATGAATTTCATTGCTATTTTAGCGTACATTGAACGCATTGTACGGTTATTTGATAACAAGGTAAGGTAGCCGCATATAATACGTTCAATGGACGCTAAAATGGCAATGAAGTTCATTATCATTGAAGTTAGACAATAAGGTTGCAGGAAGCCCCTTATAACACTGAGTTGTAATAGGACACAAGGGTATTCCCCAAAATATATGAAACATTCTGCACTAGGTCCATCCATACTTACTTACTATTGAGGGCTTCCCCGTAACATTAAACATAAATGAAAAAGGTTGCCATCTTAAACGTGTAAAATTGGTAGAAAAATCGGGAGAATTTCCATGTATACTGTGAAATCGTAGAAAAATCGTTATATTTCGGTATTTCGGTAGAACAGAGCCCATATCGGTAGAAATACCGAAAAATCATCGGTAGTTTCGAGACCACTGCAGTTCTCAGTTGCGTTCCGATACACGATGGTGACTGCGCCATTGTTTTAATATAAACGTAAACGTTTATATTAAAACAATGGCGCAGTCACCAATGAAGCTCTGGTTGTGTGCGCAGGCGGCGTTCATATCTGGCGTGCGCACGCACGGGCGCGGCGCGTGGCGCGCGTGCTGGCGCGCGCTGACGGCGTCGTACGCGGCGCCGCGCCCGCTGTACAGCCACCGGGCGCTGCTGGCCGCGCTCGCCGCGCCCCAGGACGACTGGCTGTTCTACAGGTAGGCTTCTGTACAAACTACCCTACTACAGGTCATACCACGAAGCAAAATAATGTTTCACTCGTAAGTCACCTTAAAGTTTTTACCTTCATGATTGACACTAATTGGTTATTACATTTGGATAAAAAAACTTGATTGGACTAAAAAAAAGAAGGAATTTCCATAGACGGAATGCACCTTTCACAATTGAGGTTTGCCGATGACCTAGTAATTTTCGCTTCTAGTGCCTCTAATTTATCGCAACTCCTAGGTGAACTGAACAACGACAGCAGAGCTGTGGGACTCGAAATGAGCGACACAAAAACGAAGGTAATGACCAACTCTAAAGGAATCCCTGTTCATATAGATGGCACTGCTCTCGAATATGTTAAGGAATATATTTATCTTGGACAACTAATCGCATTCACAGACTGCACCAATAAAGAAGTCCAGAAGGATTGGCATCACATGGAAAAAAATCTGGTCTATGAAAACCATCCTTAAAGGTTGCCTTCCACTAATTCTGAAAAATAAAGTCATAGATAGCTGCTTACTACCATGTTTAACATATGGAAGCCAGACATGGACAATAACAAAAGAAATATTAAACAAAATTAAGATATGCCAGCGGGGAATAGAGAGAAGCATTCTGGGAATAAGATTAAAAGACAAAGTAAGAGCAAGTAGCATTAGACAAAGAACTGAAATAATCGATGCAGTGAAACACATATTAAAGATGAAATGGCTTTGGGCTGGTCATGTAGCCAGGATGCATACAAAGAGATGGTCTTACAGGTTAACTGCATGGCACCCAAAACTTGGAAAAAGAAATATAGGAAGACCAAAGACTAGATGGGAAGATGACATAAATAAGACAATAGGAAAAGAATGGATGCAGAGAGCAAAGGATAAAAATGAGTGGAAGGAGGATATGGAATGTTATTTGA
The DNA here is from genome assembly GCA_947086405.1 of Esperia sulphurella. Lineage (NCBI taxonomy): Eukaryota > Metazoa > Arthropoda > Insecta > Lepidoptera > Oecophoridae > Esperia > Esperia sulphurella. Next base: position 5,434,515 of record OX352285.1, read on the forward strand.
AAGAGTGGCAAGAAGTAGTTGAAGGATGCCAGGGCCAAAAGGCTCTCCAAGACAATCATTTAAAATTAGAATCTATTTATTGATTTTTTTAAATTATGATATGATTAATGAATTATCTTTTTTTATATTTTTCTCAACTGTAAATTAATAATATGTTTTCATTTTCTATCAAATTGCTTGGGAATAAAGGCTATTTTTATTTTAATAAGGCCTATGTCCAGTAGTTGGAGGTCTTGGGGCTAATAAAGATTTTGACCGCCTCGTAGGCCTAGTGGCTTGGTCATTCGACCAGCCTGTGCTCGTGGGTTCGATTCCCACTAGGGACAGACAATTTTGTACAATTTGGTCCCGGTCTGGATTTTTTATTTTTAAATTCTCCTATCCTTGTTTAATTACCATAGCACCGGAAAAATTCTTACTCTCACATTAGACAAGTGTATGTACTTATTTGTGTATTATGTAATATATATATATTACATAATTTATATTAGAATATTAGAATGTAAAACTAAAATTTGCACGCCATGAATGGCAGAATATGAGAAACTGTTTTCATTGTATACCATATCATTTTTACCATATTCTAGCAAATAAATATTTCATTTCATTTCATTTCATTTCATACTATTATATATTATTTTATTAGTACCTTTAACTATATAAATGAGTATTGTAAGGTAAGGTTGGCTGGAAGAGATCTCTTTTAGAGATAGCTCACCTTTGTACACACCATTTATTACTGTATTTAGTTTTAAGTTGTGCAATAAAGAATATATTTTATTTACCTACTAACTCGTTGGCAGGTTCGCGTTCACGGCGATGTCTGGCGAGGCGCAGCGCAGCCGCGAGTGGAAGCTGTGGGTGACGGCGGCCTGCGCCGGCGCCTGCAGGCCAGTACTGCCACCTGTACCCACACGACACGCGGGATCCCGCAACCACCGGGATCTCGCAAGCACCGGGATCCTGGTGTTTGTGGGATCCCGGTGCTTGCGGGATCCCGCGGGATTCAAAATTATCCATCCTGCAAATACAATATATATTGATATCAATAATATATGTAATCAAATCAGATCAAATATTTGGGAAATATGTGTACAAATACACTCACACCCCTCACATACCTCCACAGACATCCCCCCCCACCGCGCTCAGGTTGCTTTCGCATAATTAAACGGGAAAAAAAAATAGCGTTAATGTTTAAAATAAACATTGACTGTATAAATTTGGTACCTTTGTCCTAAGAAAAATAAGTAAGGGTTTATTACCTACATTATTACCTATATCTACAGTAAAAATACGCAATTTTTTTAACTGAATATATTAAAGTAAACTAATATCAAAATCTGGGCTACTCTTAAAAATGTAGCTAAAAGTGACTCGGCTTAAATTTTCCCCATTACACTTTTGGAGCATAAGTGTAAAGAGTACTTTACTCTCCACTCTACGTGCCCGTATGTCCCCCGCAGGTGGCGCGGCGCGGCGGGCGTGTGGCGCGTGGTGCGCCGCGAGCCCGCGCTGCCGCCGGCGGCGCTGCAAGCGGCGGCCAGGTGCCTGCACCAGCCGCACGACTACTATCGCGTCAGTATAAACATTTACCTTTATTTTAGGGATTTTTTTCTGGTATGGCAACATTTTCTTGACACCGCATTTCAGGAATTGATATAGCGTAAAATAAAATTTTGATACTTGGAATTTCCCTTCCGATTTTTTGAGCCTTTTAGTGGCGTAGACCATTTTCCATTATTTTAATTAAATCATGCTCTAGTTTACCTTAAACGTTGTTACTTCTTCAAAATTGCAAAAAGGGGTATGCTTTAGTGTACGTAAATACGTCTCCCTCCTTTTCTCCTACAAAGACACTATTCATGAAATATTGATGCTTGTACAACGGCCAGCTTCCCGCCCTGTTATCGTACGTACATAAATTTTTGTTCTTGAAAATCCTTGTTATAATAAGATGTTTTTAATCATAAATTCTTTTGTTACAGTTCAAAGAGCTATTCGGTGACTACCGAGGTGCTAGCGCAGCTTTAGACACCATAGCTCTGAACGCTGCGTGGGTAATGCGCGCGGATGCAGACCTCTTGCGATATTTTAATGCTGTCAGCAAACAGTAAGCTGAAAGCGATATATCGTCGCGATTTAACGCGGTACCACAACGTCATCAGCAAGAGTATACTGCGTCTACAATACAATCAACAGCATTATATTGCTCCAATTACAAGCGTAAATCTATTTTATTTACAATGCAGACAACGCTGTTCAATTTCACATGCGACGCCACAAAAAAAGCTTAACTGAATTAAGATTCTTCTTGGCAACGCGTACTATAATTATCCTACTGCCAATATGGCTCCTTGTGATAACATCCCCGAGATTAAAACGTGCCAATGTATTGCATTGTGAATCCAGCTATATTGTAACGCCTTTAATAAAAAATAAAATGCATTCATGTGCATTATAGATAATTATTTGCTTGCCCCGAGAAGAGAAGCAATTCAATACATAATATATAATAACAATATATATAACAAAAGAAGAAAATCATCTGCATTCACACATGACATAATTTAAAAAAGGAGATACACAGATTTTTAATACATGTAAGTTGTGAGGGAACCTTATTATTTAGGAATTTATCCATGTAATTCAGTGAAACGATGTTATATACAGGGCGTCCCAAACTTATGGGACATGAAGGGGAAGTACCTTAAATATTGTAGATAGTGTATTTTGCTGAAAGAAGACTTTATGTTACTTTTAAAAGTTAGTAATTCTGCATTCATAGATTTTCTAAAAATTACTTGCTTCGTCTGGGAATCGAACCGACTTAAATGTCAAAAAAAATCATCCTACTTTTATGATGCCAATCGAAAGAATAGCTAAAAAATAATAAATTTGCTTAAGTAACATAGTATTTAAAAAGAAAGGAACAACGTAAAATGATTGAGTCAAATTTCAAGAAAGTTATTTATTGCCGACGACGAAGTTCGAAAAGTAGCGATATTATCATTCCAAAGATAGCATTGATTATTCGTAAATAAGTACCCACTTCATAAAATACTAACATAATTTTCCTTATTATAAGTGCACGTGTAGATAAAATGATAAAACTTAGTATTTCAATATGTCCTCTGTAAGCTAGACAGAAGGCAAATTTAAAACAAAAATAATGTTGTTGTTAAATTTGAAAATGGAACAGTTTATGAGAGCGTTTGTTTGAATGCATACTTTTAATGCATACTTTTAATTTACAAAAATACTTACTTAATTGACTACGGCACTTTCATGTATGTTTTTAATTTGATTAAAATGATTAATTTCATGTTGTTCCTTTTTATTAAATACTATGTTACTTAAGCAAAGTTATTATTTTTTAGCTATTCTTTCGATTGTCATCATAAAAGTAGGGTGATTTTTTTTGACATTTAAGTCGGTTCGATTCCCAGACGAAGCAAGTAATTTTTAGAAAATCTATGAATGCAGAATTACTAACTTTTAAAAGTAACATAAAGTCTTCTTTCAGCAAAATACACTATCTACGATATTTAAGGTACTTCCCCTTCATGTCCCATAAGTTTGGGACGCCCTGTATATAATTATATAATTATTTAAAAAAAATTTCAACATAGTCAATACTCGAACTATAAATAAATAATCCATAGCTTTAAGTTCGCTTTATATGCAGTATTAAAAATTATACAGCATCATAGGTACATAATATAAACACTCAAATCACAGTTAATCATGCACAGAATATATAATTATATAAACTATACATATAAGCATTACTTATCATAATTATATATTAATAACTCAAAATTATATTTTAGCTTGATTAGAATTTGTTTTGACACAAGATTTTGTACTATAAAATAAAAATATGAAAAATACAAACGTCAAAGTCCTGATATCTATGCTTTTGTTAGGGTCAAAGCATTAGTCTATACGTTGTACAAAAAGTTATTAATTGAACCCGTAATTTAAAATGTACTTATACAGTCAGATCGATATTACGTGAAACAACAAATGATACATGAAGAGTCATCACCATAAGGCGGTCTCTCTAGGAGGCTGCTTAACTGAACTAATCTCACAATTCTTTTACACTATTGACCTACAAGAAGTGAGTTATAACTCTAGTATAAAAGGTGTTGCTTTGGTTTGAATTTACTTTGTTTTTACGATATAAATGAATAAATGCTAAAAAAATGGAAAAATTAAAAATGTATGTTCACCTAAGTGGATTCACCTAAGATATTTTTTATTAACAAGAAAGGGCACTAATGCAGTTAAGTATATGTTGACCCTAATACAACGGATGAGGTCTATTTAACGAAACAATTAGCAAACTTTTTCTACAATTTTACAAAATAAATTCTAGTCGAATGAGCTCTTTAGTATATGTCACTAGTATAAATATAACGCCATGTACATACATAGAAACGAACATACAGACCGATTAATGTATTGGGTTACTTTGGTCCACTGTAATCTTCTACCAAGGAGTCCATGAGGTCAGTTTTACCTTAATCCACCGCATGTAATGTATTTTTTTTGTAGTAAAAGTTTAATAATTAAAGGAACTAAATCAAGTAAAACCATGGACTTGTGGGTAGATTACTATATGGTAAGGTGGACTGTTAACGTGTTAAGAAGAGCATAAACACTTCCTTAAATGCACTGGCAGCATTATGGAGTGTCTATGGGCGCGGTGACTACTTATCAGTAGATGGACCATCTGTCTGTTTGCTCCCCCTACCATCAAAAGTCTATAAAAGTCATCTGTTGAGTTTAGTGTTGTGAGAAGGCTCAGCCTTGTAGACCATAGAGTCTTGAAAGCTATAGATCTAGGCTCTAGATTTGTTAGCTCAAGCTTTGAAGGTTATCGAGCCTTCGAACTTTGAGGCTTTGAAGACTCGGACATAAAGATGTTATTCGGACCGTACATAGCTTCGTAGTCTTAAACGCAACTCGTAATGATTATACGAGCCTTGAAGGCCTCAAGGCTTGAGTCTGTGGGGCTCGGTAGCTGCGACTGGAGCCTTGAGCTACAAGGCTCATTCTTGCAACACTAGTTAAGATACACCTCTCCCAAAATCATTGGTATATTATAGCTCTCATCATCACATTTCTGTACTGGGCAGGTGAATAGGTGATCGCAGTATAGTTTTTAATGCAGGAGTACTAGTATATAAAATACAGATAAAAAGTAAACATTTTAAACCTCTGAAATTAAAACTGAACGCTTGTTAACACGTTTTAGGTATCAAATTAAATAAATTTAAGGTAACCGACATAACTGGTTCGGTCTGTATGTAGTTAAGAAGAAAAACTTAAAAGATGTCTCGAAATGTATTAATTTTCTTCCATTTATTTAGTTTTACTATAATAAAATATATTACGAAAGCTCTGTTTAGTACAAAAATATTCAAACCAAGTAGGTTTAGCAGCAGGGAAAGAATTCAAGAATAAGAGTGTCGTAGAAAAAGAACGCAACATGCGTGAACCGTTATATTTGAAGAATTCACGGCTGTAGTGTGACCGCATGGGATGTGCGGCGCCTTGGGTGCGACAGGCGTGGTGCGGGGAGGGAAAGGGTGACCATGATATATATGCGATCGATATTGTACGATAATTCTTACAGAATGGTAAGCCTCGGCCTAAAGGCTTGATTTTTAGACTCGAGCGTCAGAGGTCAGTCCAAAGACAGACAACTTTATACAAGTTGGTCCCGGATGGACGTTGTATTTGTGAATAGTCCTATCCTTGGCTGATTCCCATCGCACAGGAGAAAATGCTAGTTTGTGAATAAGCAAGTTTATATATTATATATAAATAAATAAATATTACATAATATACATACGTACCTACACTTCTAATTCCAAATTAGGATTTTCTTCTGTGCTATGGAAATTAAACAAGGATAGGACATTCACAAATATAACATCCAGACCGAGACCAACTTGTATAAATTGTACAAAGTTGTCTGTTCCCAGTGGGAATCGAACCCACGTCCTCTGGCGTTCGAGTCCGAATGACCAAGCCACTAGGCGAACGAGGCGAGGTGTATATATAAACTTATATATACATTTACCTGTATAATTATTATTTATACAGCTACCCAAGGCGTGGCATTGACTGCAAGGAAATAATACTATAGTGTCAGTCGCTGGGTCAATTCCTAACCATTTTTTTTTTCATGTTTATCATAAAACGATCTCAAAATACGTCCGCTGCCATGTAGTCTAATAACATAATAAGTGTTTAGTAAAATAAATTCTGCGAAATTACCTATATTCTTAAAAATAATGCCGTCGATATAAGTAGTCTCTACTCGTGAGTGTCGTGACCAAAAACAAAAACGTCTTGTCTATTTTTCTAGTATTATAAACATTTACATTGATGTGGATTTTGACTATTTTAGAATTTGAGTGGAAAATCATTCCGACCAGTAGAGAACGTTAGAACAATATTTCAAGTATCAACATTGGTTGTGTGCGGTTCAATGGTGTTGCTATTGTGGGTGCAAAATTTGCCACAACGAGTCTAAAGACAGAAACATACTTTTAAGCGTGTCGATAAGTATGTTTCTGCCTTAACAATGCTTTATGAATGGATTCTTCGAAATTGTCATTATAGATGAAAAGACAAAGTAAGCGTGATGGGGGCTTCCATAAACTGTGTGGCCCAGTCAGTGATTTTCAAGTAGATCTTTGAATAAAAGCAATAGTTCTAAATATCTTGACTGTGCTAACGCTCATAACTAGGGTTCGGAATTAGGTAGTGCCATTTATATACTTGCGATGAAATGTTAATATGGATATTCCCTGATTTTTTCCAAAATTTATAGAATAGAATATCTTTATTGAATGGAAAACGGGTACATTTTGCGGCTTAATTTACTATATACATTAGATTCACCGTAAACCTGCCTTTCCAGGCATATACAAGGTTTTAATTTGCTACTTGTTGAAAATATAATGCCTACCCTATACACAATCACCTACACATATTCATAATAATAAAACGACTAAAGAGGAACGAATATCATCAGCCAAAATAAGCCTCCCCAATAGAGTGCCACTTATGGTCCATTGGGGGATTTGCCATAACCACCACATTTTTATATTCTTAATTGGATATTATTATACTTTTTGTTTTTTGAATACTGCTAAGCATTTTCATTAAAACAGTTAATAAAATCCCCTGACAAGCAATGACCATATTAATCTTTCGTGACATATTTTCATCGCAAGTACATATTTTACGATACTACCTAATTCCCCTGCTCCTAACATCCATTTGTGGCCGTAAATTGTAGGTGTAAGTGCAAAAGTGTTTACAGAATAAAAGGTTCTAACTAACAGTAATACAAAATACAGGTCACGTAGTTTATGGAGAGCCCCTAACCGCATAGTAGCGGCCGGCGGCAGAGCGACCGCATTTTTGTGTTTTGTGAAATGAAGGCCGCGTGTATTGTATTTCTGATTTAGTTAGTAGGTGTACTTAATAATGTGTAAAAATTTTGTATCAAGCTTTTGTAATAAATTTTCCCAGTGTAATATTTTTGTTTTTTGTTGCCCATAACCATGAAGGAAAATAATTTTCGCACCTCATAAGTCATTGTTTTTACATTACATTAAATTAGATAACAGATGAGTCATCTGTTATCTAATTTAATAACCAATTAGTGTCAATCATGAAGGTAAAAAAACTTTGAGGTAACTTATGAGTGAGAAAATTATTTTACTTCACTAGTACTAAGTATCAAATAAATGAAAAACGCTATAAACGCGTCCCACTCACTCCCACTGTTGGGAAAGGACTACGTCACAACGCGATCGTCAACTTCTTAGTGAACTTATGGAATGACGTGTTGGTGGACTTTATATCATCATTATCATCAGCCTGAAAGAGTCCACTGTTGGACATAGGCCTCTCCCAAGGCGCTCCACTGAACCCGATCCTCGGTTCTTCTCATCCAGTCACTGCCAGCCACCCCACGTCGCTCCATCTAGCCAGGATGCCCGTCCCACACTACGCTTGCCCAGTCGCGGTCTCCACTCGAGAACTCGTTTACTCCAACAGTAATCGGTACAACGACAGATGTGACTAGCCCACTGCCACTTCAACTCTTTGAGCTGTGTTGAAGACTGTAGTTCTCTGGCGGATCACCTGATTTCGGATCCTGTCTCTTAGAGAAACTCCGAGCATAGCTCTTTCCATAGCCCGCTAAGTGACTGAATTTTCGGACTAGTCCCACTTTATTCAAGCTGTACGTGATTACAGGCCACAGTGTCCGCTTACCATCAGATGACCCGCCAACCAGCATACAAATATATTGGCATATTGATTGGCAATTTTGATTTGTTCACGCTCATCTGAAATCAAATTACTTAACTTCCTCCGAACTATTGGTTGTTACATCGCGTCATTCGTAACAATATTTATACTGGGCATGCCTCCAGACTCCGCGTGATTATTATTTTTTATTCTCGATAGATTTGACGTCAATCTCACCCGATGGTAATTTAATTTATTTATTCATCATCAGGTTATTTTTGTCTCCACTGCAGGAGCACAACCCTCTCTCATCTGCCGGAGACAGACGGAGGATTTGGCCTACACTCCCCGCGCTGGCCAGACGAGTTGGAGAGGCCTGATTGATGTTTTATAATGTATTCCTTTAGTCGCCTTGTACGACATCCACGGGAAGAGTTGGAGTGGTCCTATTCTACTCTACCGGGAACCACACGGCACTCAATTTATTTATTGTCAATATCATATTCACCCTAACAGAAACAATCCATAATGGTACAAAGTCAAATACAAACATAAAAAATATTATATACATTAGATAAAATACAATTACAAAGTAAAAAAATATAATTCTATTAATATTACTATGTCATGATTATAATCTAAAAAAAACTTATTTTATAGTACTTTCAAGGATCGTTCCTTCCATAACTCTCCTACACTCATTCAGCAAACATCCTATCCCGTTCACAAACAGGTCACACTGTGGCGCTGCGTCTAGAACGGAGTTGAGCTTAAGTTTAAGATATATTATCTTTGGTTTAAGTAACGATGAGGTAGCTTGTTCGGTGTATGACAGATTCTGTATTGGACAGATTCGTGATTCGGCAGATTCGTGGATATAGACATAAGGTGGAGCGCACTTACCGAGAACATGCCTATTCATCATTCGCCGTAAGACGTCCACTGCTGAACTTAAGCTTCCCCAATAGAGAGCTACTTGTGGTGGGATGTCCATTGGGGGATTAGCCATAACTTAGAAAAATGAATATATCCAATAGAACCCGCCATAATACTAATCAAGCGTACATAGCCACTTGTCAAAACTGTAGCTATTGGCTCCACTTTACCCTGCTGATTAAAATGTTCCCTAATATAGTCGCTGTTGTATTCTCTTTGGTCGCTGCTGTCAAGTGACAAATGCATCTTGAATTTAGTTGCATTAATGATTGATGAAACGGCTTGCGTGCTAGTCGAGTTTGAAATACTATTTTAATTTAAAATCCTTTCAGATTTGTGATAAGAGTGCAGGATAATATTTTGTGAAGGTGTAAGCTATGGTATGTGTGATAAGGCGCTGCAAATTTCGCATGGGGAGAAAAGAAAATCAATCCGAAACTATAAACTTTCACAGGTAAACATTCTTTTTGTGTTTACCTATCCATTTTCCATGTTAAAGAGATAAATTTATGCTTAAAAGTAAGGGAAATTAATTTCTTTTTATTATATTTATATTAATTGAGCATGTATAAGTGTAATTTCATATATTTTGTTAGTTTTGTAATTTTACAAAAATGTTTAAATAGAGCTGGACAAAAATTTATCGATAAAAGTATAAAAAGTGTTTTTTTGTGTTTTGCATGTGTTGTGTACATGAGTATACACGTATTTTTTACGTGCACACACGTATTTTTTCAATTTAGATTTCCTAATGAAAAAAAATTTAATGTGAAAAGTGGATTAATGCGGTGTCCACCGAAGCTGATTGGACGGCGAAAAAAACACCATAGAGTGTGCTCCAGACATTTTAAATTATTGTGTTGTATTATTACCGATGATAAATATCGAATACTGAAGGATAATGCTGTGCCTACATTATTTATGTCGCCAGGAAGATTAAGTAGTTTTTAAAAGTAAACGTATTTAATAGGGGCAAGCCTATTCAGTTGTCTTCGAATTTGTCAATTCTCCTCAGGCTAGCAGGTTTTATCTTGATTTTCTTCACCGTCGTGAGCGAAAAGTAAATATACAATAATAAAAACTCATTAGTACATAAAATAGCTCTTAGCTGGGATTACTGACACCCAATTTTTTTTATATATAATTAATCGTAATTTAAATTTTTTTAATGCCAGATTCATTTTACACTCTTTTTGTTATTCTTGACCAATAAATATTAATTTTCTTTTCAGTGCATTTCTACAACTTCAGCTCCATTAACTTCGGGCACGGTAGTGTTCTCCGTCTCAGGTCCTTAAATTTTGGGGCCTCAGACGTTCTCGTACCCAATGTAATCATTAGGCTCTGCAGCTTTGGCATCGGTAAACGGCGCGCTCTATGTCATCATCATCAGGCCCGGCAGCTTTGGATCCGTCAGTAACATCGCGTACCACGTCATTATCAGGCCCTGCAGCTTTTGGAATGCAAACGTTATCATCTCCAGACTTATACATATCCTTGGATATCGATTTCTAATCGACCGATACATATACCATCGACATCAGGCAATGACTAATGATAAAAATATGAAATTTTATTTTTTTATTGTTTTATAATCTTTTATAATTATATTTATTGATTGATTAACACTAAGTAAATATAATTTAATTTAAAAAAAAATGTAGTTTTATAAAATAGTTGTAAGTAAATAAACTGATTAATTTTTTACATAGAATACTGTTTCACTTTCCACTGGCAACTGTTAGATATAATAACGCAATTAGTTGCCACAGATTTAAATTTGACAGCTCTAAAATGAAATAAAATTATTTCACTATAAGATGACAATATTAGCTAGTTTAGTGCTGTCAAATTAAGTGCGTGCCTTCAGAATTAAATTAAATTTTCATGTTAACATAATTTCAAATTTTTACTAAATAATATAATGATAATTTTTAGACTACGTAATATATTTTTATTGATTATCGATATCCGATAATTATCGATATCCATGTTTTGCACGTCCGCCTCATCTCTAGATTTCTGAAACAGTGTACGGACATGGTATCTGACGTCCTGTTAAAAGTAGCATTCTCTCACTTTAGCAACAGCAAAATTACCATAAGAGTGAAAAGGGTTGGTTTCCTTCACGTTCTTGGACCCTTATAAATCCTTCTATTGGATATATTCATTTTTCTAAGAGCCATAATCACCACGCTTGACAGGCGGATTGGTGATCGCAGTAATGATCTGAATATACACAGGAGAACGCTGCATGCCTTAGTTGCCTTGACGACACCCGCGGAAAGATTGTCACTAGCCGGGAACCATACGGCTAATACAAATTCACTATTCCATCACCGGACTACCAGGCGTGGTGAGGGACCTCATCCTTATGTAGTAGACACACCACGCTCTCGCACGAAGCGTTTTGCTTCCTCTTTCATAATGCGAACTGCTAAGGAATGGAACTCTCTGACAACTTGGGTATTTCCGGACAAGTACAATTAGGATACTTGGCGCTTGGGCTACGGAATCTAAATTTTGCATCGAATATTGGCAAATGTCAGAAGGAAAAGTCCTGCCAGGTCCATTTTTATCAGCCGCATCAGCTATTAATGAAACAATAAGATCAGATTGAGAATTGAGGCTGTAAGAGCGAGAGGGACAAAATAAGTGCTTAATAAACGACATAATAATTCATCATCATCACCATATCAGCTCTTAGACGTCGACTGTTGGACATATGCCTTCCTTAAAGAACGCCACCACACCCGGTCCTCCGCCCTCCGCATCCAGCCGCTTCCGGCCACCTTCTTCAGGTCGTCGGTCCACCTGGCGGCGGGGCGTCCCACCCTGCGCGTGCCGATCTGCGGTCTCCACTCCAGAACTCGTCTGCTCTAACGGCCGTTGGCTCTGCGACAGATGTGGCCCGCCCACTGCTACTTCAGCTTGCTAATCCTTTAGGCTATGTCAGTGACCTTCGTTCTTCGTCGGATCTCCTCATTACGAATCATATCGTTCAAAGAAACCCCGAGCATAGCCCTCTCCATAGCTCGCTGAGCGACTTGAAACTTGTGGATCAGGCCCACCGTCAGTGTCCACGTTTCTGCGCCGTAAGTCATGACAGGCAGAACGCACTGATTAAAGACTTCTGTCTTGAAACATAATAATTAAAATACCTAAACTACTTGCATAGAAACTAGCTATGTTACAGACAAACACACCCACACACATTTATTTACGATTTACCTGTATGCAAGTACGAGTGTTTTTTATATATTTTTATGCATCGCGTCGAAATGCACGGAAAAGCGATAACGTAATACTTTAAAAAAATATTTATTTAAAGAATGTTCCATATCAATAAATGTATAGTTCTATTCGGAGTAGTCGTATTAGGTACGTACTTTATACCTACACTAATATAAAACAAAGTTTGTCAGTTTGGCCGAAGTGATCTCCGGAGCTAGCGAACCGATTTTCGAAATTTATGCAGTTGGAAACCTGATTTGTTCTAAATTTTGGAAAATACCTACAGAGTTCCCACGGATACATTAAATCAGGGTGATTTTATAGTTAAGTCGATCGAAGGGGGAGTAAGGGCGACACCACAATACCAAGTATTGGAATGCCAAACTCAGAAGTACGTAGTTCACCCAGGCTATTCTCTAAAATACAAACTCTGTGCGAGTCTCACTCAAGTGACTTCACTAATTTTTGCCACAATAACGTTTATATACATGCATACATACATATATTAACAATAAACCTCGCGTTTTTTGAGAAAGGCATGTGGCCCAGCAGTGGACTATTAAAAACTGCTCTTGTTGATACTAACTATTATTCTCACAGTAAACTTAACAACATCACTGAAGATATATTTGGTAGAAAACGAATTGCTAAACTCAAAGTTAAACGGGAACCACCAAAGACAACAAAAGCTAAAGATTCCAAAGCCAATCATTCCACTGAACGAACTTATTAAACACGTAGCACAGACCAGAGCTAATAGTAAAGAATATAACTTACCGCATGATAAATATGATTGTATGCCGGGAGAGATTTGTATAACAAAAACGAGGCATAAGAAAGATAACATAATTATAAATAATTCCCTAAGAAACAGTTATGCGTCTGATCATGAAGAATCTAATTCGGAATCCGAAGAATGCGGTGGGGATTATGATATTTTCACTGATTTGACAAGACTGCAAGGGGCTTTGAAAAACAAAAAAGACGCGTACAATAGCAGAAGAAACAACGATATAGACGTTGACGATTTACTAAGGACAGTCAAGAATACTGTTGCATTTGACGATTACAACCCTAATCCCAAAGAAAGGAATATTGCTAAGAATACTGTAAAGAAACATAAGTCCATCAGTAATAAAAATAATCATAGAAATTCGCGTGCTATGTGGAGAGCAAACAGCGAAGAATCTAACAGCGATTCTAGGTAAGATCAAACCTATTTTGTACGCCTACATTTGCTAATCTAATAAATAAAATCGTAAACATGGCGTGTTTGTACATTGAAGATATTTGCAATAAAAAAATTTGGGGGGTCTAAGGATAAGCAACAGAACACATTTCGATCATTTTTGAAATTTTTGTCTGTTTATCTGTTTGTCTGTGAGTTTGTGCACGCATCACTTAAAAACTACTGCTCGGACTTTGATGGACTTTTCAAAGAAACATGGGGCTTAGAGCCGGAACTTTAGCTAGACCTGGATCTGGAGCTGGATCTTTACCTGGATCTGGATCTGGACCTGGACAGGAGCGGGAGCGGGATTGAGAGTCTGAGTGGAAGTGGGATAGGGAGCGGATCCTGTAGTCCACGCGAGCGGAGCCGCGGGCACAGCTAGTTCCTAATAAACTAGGATGTTCTGCTGTAAGTAAAGGATATGACCAACTTGTACAAGTTGTACGTCGCGCACTGAGGGTTCCGTACAAACTTAGCACCGAACATATTAGTCTAACGAAAAGATAAACTGGATTGAGTGACAAACTTAACTTTACCGTTAGAAAAAAATTCCCCATATTTACATTGTATTTAATATGAATTTCATTATGATACCTCCACGCGTTCCTGAGAACGAGGGTCTAGACAGACGGACAACGAAGTGATCCTATAAGGGTTCCTTTTTTCCTTTTGAGGTACAGAACCTTAAAAATGATGAGATCGATGGATGAACGGCACAGTCATGAATAGTAAGACAGTTCGTTTACTTACAAATAAATAAAGCACATTTTTAATTTAATTTTTTTTTAGTAACTCCAAAAGCGAATCAAACGAGCAGACAAACAGTAAACACGAAAGAAAAGGCGCCTTCGGTAAGGTCCCGAAGCGCTTCGAAGTTGTCAACATTGGGAAGAAATCCAAACACAAAAAGGCGTCCTTATCATCTTCAGGCGAGAAATACCAGCAATCTGAAGAAGTAACTTTTTCGAAGCCTAAGAAATCTAAGAAGAAAGTAGGAAAGAAAGAAAAGGAAAAAAAAGAAATGTATGTGCAGGCCGGTCGGAAGGTTAAAGTTGGCAAATGGGCTTCTGATGACGATGACGACTTTAGGAGACGTCTACCCCATTTCCTGCCTAAAAGGTACCACTGGGACGACGATGACATCAAACACTTAGGCTATTACTGGTTCCACGGGCCACAAGGCCGATATCCCGGTATATACAAGATAGGCTACTGAAACACGAATAAAGAAAACGGGCCGAGCGAGAGGCAGCTCGCAAGTCCTCGACCTAAAACTGTATGCTTTATTATCAACGATCTCTATGCACTACTAGATGGAGCGTTCCAAACAATCCCTCTGATCCACGCAACTGCGGCTCCGGGAGCCGCAACTCGGTTACATTTACAATGAAACTTGTGCAGTTACTACGCAGAACATTTAATTATTACTTTTGACGCTACGGGTAAATAGCGTCAATATTTAGTAAAAAAATTAAATGTCTGCGTAGTATCTGCAGAAGTTTCACAGTGAATCCCGGAGCCGCAGTTGCGTGGAACAGAGCGATTGTTTGGAAGGCAACATTTAGTAGTACATAGAGATCGTTATTTATTCTTCACTTGCATAATTTTGGCAGAGCCACGACGGTCTGACTGAAATCTGACTATACAGAAAAAATTTACTGAAGATGTACTAGGCATTTTGTACTCGAAAATTATAATTTGTACTTCAGCCGTTTCAAAGTTATAATAGACGATTTAAATTTTAATCTTTAATTTCATACCTTGGTAAATAGTTGACAAAAATGAACACGATTGAATTAAGTCAACTCCCATTTATTGTCACTTTTAACGAATTAATAAAATCAAATTAAAAAAATACCATAGACTTTTGATTATTGCTGTGATTTATTATTTTCATATATGTGGATGAAAAATAGTCAACTATAACTGAATTTTGGATATGTGTAGTACTAATTCGGGTACATATTTTGAATTTTGATACCTTTTGTAGTTTCCGAGATATGGCGTGGCCTGCTGTAGTGACGTCATTTTGGCAGAGCCACCAATATACCCCTATAACTTTTAAAAGGCTGAAGTACAAATTCTAATTTTCGAGTACAAAATAGTACATATTCAGTAAAAAAAAATGCTGCATAGTAGATTCAATCAGAGACTGTGGCTTTACCAATATGACGCAAGTTTATACTTATCTGACCAATTGTCTAAATTAGCTCGCTATGTACTGTGGTTCTGGTGGTATTAGGTGGCCATGCAGTAATAAGCCTTAAATTAAAATCATCAGGTTATTTTTTGTCTCCACTGCAGGAGCTCAACCCTCTCTCATCTGCCGGAGACAGACGGAGGATTCGGCCTACACTCCCCGCGCTGGCCAGACGGGTTGGGGAGGCCTGATTGATGTTTTATAATGTATTCCCTCAGTCGCCTTGTACGACATCCACGGGAAGAGTTAGAGTGGTCCTATTCTACTCTACCGGAAACCACACGGCACCCTTAAGCCTTAGTCATGCCAAACTAAGACCACCAACATACCCCTATAACTTTTAAACGGCGGACCGACTAAATATAGTTTTTCGAAGTAATTAACGACTTAGGACATCTATTCAGAATTGCAATCCGTGATGGTGGTGGAATACCTTAATAAGGCATACTAAAATTTGCCAATATGTTAGGTCTACGCTTTATGAGTGTTTTCGTCATAAAAAAACTGTAATAATTTTTTTTGCGACTAAGCGGAATCTGCTGTTAAATAAATCATTGATATTACGAACATTTTCATATCAGTGGACAACGGCATAGTTAACCATAATGTGATATTTTAATTTTTTAAATCGCTACTACACCCAAAAATATACATAGTTATAATAATAGTCACTCAGTATAATATGATATGTATGTATTTATGTATGTTTATTATATTATAAATATATATTTACTATATGTAATATATATATGTGTGTAGTTTCAGTATTTAGTTATTATGTAGTATATTATGCACTTTTTGCCCCCTCGCTCTTAGTGCCTTGTCTCACACCCTGTAAGGTTGGCTGGAAGAGATCTCTTTTAGAGATAAGCTCGCCTTTGTACACAAAATTTGTAACTGTATTTACTTTTAAAATGTGTGCAATAAAGAATATATATATATAGGTACCCCTCTTTCATAAAAGTTACATAATATAATTTCTGTTTGCCCACAAAGCCTACACCTTTTTTTGTTCCAAAGTATAATAATGAGGTAAGAAAACAAGCACAAGGCTACTTCATAAAAAAATAGAGAAAAATTGGGAAAAATATAATATATTTTCAATTCACTGAATAAAACAACAAAAAATATCAACAATCTAAAGATTCTAGCTAAAAAATGCTTGGAAAATAGCAATATAATTAAATTATTATAAACATAATATATTTCGACATTAATGGAGCTATGATTTCACATAAAATGACATTTTGTTGCGATACTCGAGTAACCGTGAACCCAAACTATAATTCAGTCGGGTATACATATAATTAATACATTACTATATTCTATGACTTATGGCAAGAATTAATTAATTATTACATTGAGTAATAAGAAAGTAATATATTTTTGTGATCAACAACAATCTCTATGTACTACTAGATGGAGCGTTCCAAACAATTGCTCTGTTCCACGCAAGTAGCCACAACTCTTTCTCATTCACAATGAAACTTGTGCAGTTACCACGCAGAACATTTAATTATTTACTAAATATTGACGCTAATGTCAATATTTAGTAAATAATTAAATGTTCTGCATAGTACACTTGCTTCAAAGTGAATGTGAAAGAGTTGCGGCTCCTTGCGTGGAACAGAGCAATTGTTTGGAACGCTCCATCTAGTAGTACATAGAGATCGTTGGTGATCACAAATCATAATTATTATGTCTCGAAGGCCTATAATAGACTTATCAAAGTGGACCACAGAGCAAGTGTTTGGACTATTGCAGACCTATTGTGTTATATATTGGACCAAAGCGGACCAATAAACTCTAAACCGTAAATTATACTGTTCACACTTCACGACGCAGGGTTGGCATGTTTTAAACAAAGTGTTTAAAACATCTGTTTTAAACATGTTTTTTATTATTTAAAACATGTTTTTTATTGTTTAAAACTGTTTAAATTGTTTAAAACATGGTTTAAAACATGTTTTATATAAAAAAAAAAACAGTTTTTTATCCAACCCTGTCACGACGGCACGCCCCACTCTTCTCAAATCGCTTACATGTCACTGTATGCGTTATATTGTTACTGTGTCAGTTCTATCGTCACGCACTAATCATCAATGTGTGCATACGTACACTAACATACGTTCGGATTAACTTTCCACGTCACGCGCCACATCCACCCGCGGATAACTATTTCCCTAGATAACCGTTGTACCTCAACAAGGAGGCGGCCATGTGGCTGGGCGAACTGCGGGCACTATTAGCCTCACCGAGTCATGCGGGGCTCTGATGAGGTGGACAACTATTTCCCTAGCTAACGTGGTACCTCAACAAGGCGGCGATGTTGTTCGCAACACGTCACGTCTAGGGGGTATCGCGGAGCGGAAAGCGAGCGAAGGAGTCGCTTTGCGACATTGGACTGCGCAAAGTGGCGATACATCGTCTCTGCCTACCCCTCTGGGACCCCTCGCTAAAAGTAGCGGAGCATGCCCTCGTGAATTGTACGATATATACCTAGGTCTAACAGTGGACCGTGATAATAGCAGACCATTAAAAAGTGGACCAATTAAAATCGATCACACAAAAAACAAAGTGAATTTGTCATTTACTTTATAATCAATATTGAGCAATTCATGTCATTAACGTGAAATATAACTCTCATAGGAATAAGGCTACTAGGTAAACGACAAAGATATTTTTGCAAGTGATGGCGGCGCCACTGTACTCATAAATCTGTCATTCGATTTATATTATACATATCTAACATAGTCTTACGGCCTGGCCACGGAATACGCGCCCGCCGCACCGCTCATCGCGGCTGTGCGTGGCTTGCTAGATACATTCCTATACATTTGTTTTGTTCGCCGATCGCATCGCGCGAAGCGATAAATCTCCGTGGCCAGGCCGATACGCCGCCCGCAAAAATATAGGTGTTCGTATTTGAATTAAATAGTTAAAAATACATAATTATCTACAGTTAAAAGGAATTATAATACTTATAGAATGGCAACACCGTCGTACAAGCCTTTGTTCAGGGCTCAAAGGGACTCGCATCCAGAGCCGTAAACCTCTTATAAAAAAGCCTACGTTTATACACAAATAAATCGAATAGTCCGGAATACAATCGAAAAGTGTCACAAAAATACTTTTGAGATTCCGTGAAAATAACAAAAGAATAAATTTATTTTTAAAAAATAAATTTAAATTCCCGTGGAAGAAAATTTAGTTGGCAACACTTATGTATTGAAAAAGGAATATGGCTCAAAAGGACGTAGCTTCCAGAGCCGTAACACACATTATTATTAAAGGAATATTTGTCTTAAAGGGACTGTTCCCCGAGCCATAAAAACATTAAAAACTGGGTTAGAAAATAGCTCAAATAACAAGATCACAGAGCCGTAAGTTTCAAAGAACAATTCATGTAGGTATTTAATAATCGATTGATTTAACAATTATTGTACGCGAAATTTGTAAGCTACAATTCTTTATTATGAAAAATAATGGAGATTGCTTATCTTTTCGAGCGTTCTACTAAAAATAGTCAATTTATTATTATACTAATCACAATGACAATGATCAAGCTCAAATTCAGGACTAATTAGCTAAAAATATAATACGCTGTAGACATAAAACAACAGTGGCTTGGTTCCACGGTACACTACAATATACAGGTGTTACATAAAGGACCTCTAAAGATCTGTCAGAGGCATTCTGTATCAAATACTTAATTAACAATGTTTCCATACTGAATTAAACCATAACAGGCAACGATCTCTATGTACTACTAGATGGAGCGTTCCAAACAATCGCTCTGTTCCACGCAAGTAGCCACAACTCTTTCACATTCACAATGAAACTTGTGCAGTTACTACTCAGAATATTTAATTATTTACTAAATATTGACATTATTTAACCGCAGCGTCAATATTTAGTAATATTTAAATGTTCTGCGTAGTAACTGCACAAGTTTCATTGTGAATGTGAAAGAGTTGTGGCTACTTGCGTGGAACAGAGCGATTGTTTGGAACGCTCCATCTAGTAGTACATAGAGATCGTTGATAACAGGTCACTACACCTCATACCATGAAGCAAAATAATTTTTCGTAGCTCATAGTTTCACCTCAAAGTGTTTTCATTCAGGATTGACACTAATTGGTTATTAAATTAGATAACAGATGCATTAAAATCATCTGTTCTAATTTAATAACCAATTAGTGTCAATCCTGAAGGAAAACACTTTGAGGTGAAACCATGAGCTACGAAAAATTATTTTGCTTCATGGTATGAGGTGTAGATATTTAATTCACACTATGTAGGTAGTTGAACAAGAGCTGGCACGAATGGATGAAAGGATCGCTCCGAGTGGCGATACATCGTCTCTGCCTACCTAGGGCGTGAGCAGCATTATTTATGTATGATAATTACTTATACAAATTATCTCGTTCACAAAAGGCAAATTCGCCCATTCCGCAATAAGACCGATGGTCGAATATACCATTACATCATTTGGCATATTCGCCCTCCTCTCATATACACTGTTGTGTTATTCTACAGCCAAAATGTATTGCATTGACATAAAAACATTTTTATCTTACATTAAATTTACAATTGGAAAGCATTGGAAGGCAAGATGTAACGACTAAATCGGTCAAATCACACGTCGACACGTCTTTGGTACGTCTGTTGCAGAGGATCAGTAAATCCGGTGAACTATAAATTACTACAGATCATAACCACGAAGGAAAATTATTTTCGCACCTCATAAGGGCGGAAAAAAAGTATTTATCTTCATGATTGACACTAATTGGTTATTAAATTAGATAACAGGTGAATCATCGGTTATCATATATATATTTTTAATTGTATCTAAGTGTGCATTACAAATATATTTACTATTATAATCACTCATAAAAATAAATAAAAATTACAGATATATAATTAATTAGAGATCTGATTAAATCCGTTATCTAATTTAATAACCAATTAGTATAATTAGTTATTAAAATGTAATTTAATAACCAATTAGTGTAATGACACCAATTTGTGTCAATGTAAACACTTTGAGGTGACTTATGAGTAGTTATGAGGTCCGAAAATTATTTTCCTTCATGGTATGACCTGTACCGAATATTGTCATTAGGAATTGTTACCGAAAAACATCATTAACGACGGTTCAATTCACGACGGCACGCCCCACTCCTCTAAATAGCTTGCATTGTATTGATATTGCCTTTCAGTCAATGCACATATCACTTTTTTCATTTACTTACTGGAAACACGTTCTTTATATTGATTTAAAGTGATGCATAAGTTCGTAAAAGATGTTTATGAAAATATGGTTAAATCGATGTAGTAGAACCTCACTATCGATATGCACTATAGTTTCTACTGTCACGTCATGTCAGATGTCATGTCGAGATCCTGTGATGTCTCGGTTTGGTTACATTGAGTATTTGGGTAAAAAATTCTATTTCAACGAGTCTAATATAGTGACGAACGTAATATACCGTGGTCGACTATTAACCACACTATGACGTCAAAATCTGGAGCGGTTAATCATGGCCATATACTCATGGTTCTGCGCCAACGAAGATTTCATTCTAAGTAAGATTATTCAAGTTTTCCATCAAATAGTGAATCGATTTTATTTTGACGACAACTTGATCCAGACGCAAGGTTCAAAGTTCAAGGCCCGACTTCCATACAATTTCGGGCATTGTCCTTTAAGTGTTCACTGGAGATCATCATCATCATCAGGTTATTTTTGTCTCCACTGCAGGAGCACAACCCTCTCTCATCTGCCGGAGACAGACGGAGGATTTGGCCTACACTCCCCGCGCTGGTCAGACGGGTTGGGGAGGCCTGATTGATGTTTTATAATGTATTCCCTTAGTCGCCTTGTACGACATCCACGGGAAGAGTTGGAGTGGTCCTATTCTACTCTACCGGAAACCACACGGAGGACATTCGAGGTCAGATACATGGTTATTATTTTTGACAACTTAAATCCCCGCGTCCCACACTCACCCCTATCGAAAACTAGGTCGTGCCATCGTGAGTTGGACAATGCATACAACAAACGATTCTTAATCGGCGGTTATGTTAAATCCTTACCGAATTTACCACAATCACCTCAACATAAAAAAAAATTCCGACAAAATCATACCGAGCCTTACGGAAGTATATTAACTATTAACCGAAACCATACCGAAATATACACCGTTTTTATCAAAATGACGCTTTTAAAACTAAATCTTTTCGACTATGCGCTTGCGCATAACTTTTAGCATAAAGTTATCCTCATCAACGATGAGATCGCTTATCGTTTTCGTAAGTAAATGAAATGACCAGGCGCTGGAGTTTTTCCTGCAATTCCGAACAATAACAACGTAGCAATTTTTTTGTTTCAATTCAATCACAATTTATTGCACATTTCCAAAAAAAAAACAATCTAAACTAATATTATAAAGAGGTAAAGTTTGTGAGGTTGTAGCGGGTAATCTCTGGATCTACTAAACCGATTTTGAAAATTCATTTACCAACAGAAAGCTACGTTATTTGTGAGTGTCATCCTACTAATATTATAAACGCGAAAGTTTGTAAGTATAGATGGATGTTTGTTACTCTTTCACGTAAAATCTACTGGATGGATTTTAATGAAACTTTACAATAATATAGCTTATACATCAGAATAACACATAGGCTACAATTTATAAAGATATTGTGTGAATTGTCCAAAATATCAAGTAAGTAGGAAAAAATCTACCATCTGCGAGCTATTCTGGCGTGCGCTGCCAAAACCGCTAGAGTTACACATATGTAATGTATTATGGAAATGTTTATCTTAAATAGTCCTACAAAAAAGCTACTCGAAATACTAATCGTGCGCAGACGAAGCCGCGGGCACCAGCTAGTAGGCTATATAATTTATAAAGTTACGTGGTCCACGCGGACGAAGTCGCGGGCAGACAGCCAATAACCTGAGTTTAAGATGTTACCGTCATCTTAGGTCAATAAAGATCATAATTTTAAGTGATTTTTTATTTTATTTTATTTTATTTTATTTGGAAAACCAACAGCTTACAAACATTTGCAGTATTACAATAGGGATATGATAACATTTAGTATAGCTAATAACAGGTTTTCACGTAAGATAATTAGATTAAGAACGGATTTTGTGATATAGACAGGCGCATAGAGTCACGTTTAGATCTATGCGTCAAATCCTGCAATAGAATGCCCGACATTCTCACGTAGTTTTAAGTATATATACTTGATGTAAACAGAAAATAAAGAGAATTATTCTAACTGAAGTTGCGTTAGTTATTTGTGACTAACCACCCTTTTGCAATTTCAAAATATCAGTATTCACCTACAAATAAAAATAATTTTAAAAGTTTCATATGTAACTTATTTACCTACAGTTTACTGTGGCCCGCGACTTCGTCCGCGTGGACATCACAAATTATTATTTATTTCCCGTAGGAATCCGATGTTTTTCGGGATAAAAACTACCCTATGTCCTATTCCACCTATATGTGTGCCAAGTTTCATCACGATCCGTCCAGTGGTTGAAGCGTGATTGAGTAACAAACATCCAAATATCCAAACTTTTGCATTTATAATGTTAGTAGGATTTTATCGTGCAACGAAGAGCGATTGTATTGAAATAATAAAATTTATAGATAATTCGCTTCCATTGCTTTGTGAATTTCTTTGCATTGCAGGAAATCGTCCGATGCGTAGAAAACGAGACGCTGTTGGCGTCTCGGGAACCGAATACACATGCACAATACCGAGTACCGAGTGCTCGACCAAATTCTTTACAACGAGGTAGATGTAAATGAAAAGTAATCGCTATTTCTTAATCTTAAAAAAAAACTTTAAGTAATTATAATAAAAACTGCGAAGAAATCATGACGATATCTTGAAAACTGATTTTTTTTAATAAATCAATTTGGCCACTTCCGAAAACTGCTTACGCCTGCTCGGTAAGAGTCAATGGGCGACGTGGCGTTTAATCGCCCATTGACTTTGAAAATTGTAAAAAATACGAGAAAAGGCGATGTTGCTCGCAACACATCACGTCAAGGGGTATCACGGGGCGAAAAGCGGACGAAGGAAAGCCAATTTGCGACACATCCATCAACCTTTTCATGCCCCTCCCTTATTCTTCTCACTGCGGACCCCAGCCTGTTTGCGGACGTCACCGTCCTCCTACGACGACCTCTAGCTGTAGTTCCTTCCACATTCTCGCTATAAATTTCTTTTGTCACTCTTCATTCACTCATACGCTCTAAATGCCCAAACCAACGCAACATACCCTTCTCTACCTTCGTTACTACATCCTCTTTCAAACCACACTTCCTACGTCCTCAAAAAGGTATGAAAAGGTTGATGGATGTGAGTGAGGCTAGTGAGTCTCTGCCTACCCCTCTGGG
Organism: Esperia sulphurella; assembly: GCA_947086405.1. Lineage (NCBI taxonomy): Eukaryota > Metazoa > Arthropoda > Insecta > Lepidoptera > Oecophoridae > Esperia > Esperia sulphurella. The sequence goes on from OX352285.1 coordinate 5,458,828, forward strand.
ACCAAGGCGTGAGCATTATGTATGTATGTAAAAAATACAGTTTTTAAGATATCGCGAAAATTCTTTCAGCAATATTTTCTGATTTTAAGTTTTATTTTTCTAGACCATAAAATAGTTGAACTCATCTGCCTCATTATAACTTTATTATCACTTCACAATGTGCTAGGGCTGGTCACTTGGGTGTCACGAGCAGCAAAAACAAGTTTGTATTACCACATTAACTTTGCAGTCCACTTCGTAACACCATCTATGGTTTACTTTGTTACCGAGACGCAAACGCGTTTGTTTTCGCACACTTTTATGTTGGAACATATGCTACACGTTTTAGCGTATAAATATACACAAACACCTCTATGGGAGTAAGTATTTAGCCTACGTTTAATTTATTACCAAATACCGCAAGTATTTTTGTCTTTATTCCTCACAGACAACGTAGAAAGGAGCATAAAGTATCATAGCAACCTTAGATTGAAGCAAAAGAGAAAGATATGTAACTCTCTTAAATGATTGTCTAAATGAAAACTGGGCTCGCTGTACGACTAAGGTATATATCATGAATGTATTAAACCAATGGACTTCTGCCACGCACCAAGAACTTTTAACCCTGGTTGTAATTTATTTTTGTCAGTCTGACGCTCGGCAAGACAAAAGAAAGGGTAAATGTGCAGTAGATCGGTGAAAATCTTATAGTGACAAGCAATGTTTTATTTCACTTAAACACAGCTTAAATCTAAGTCGCGATCGTACTGACCGACAGAGATAGTGTGCGGGGCTAGAACTGTCGTGGGAGTGGGACAGCGGCAGAATAAAAGCGTTTATGAATTTTATTACTTACGAGCGGTTAATAATCATCCATAACAACAACAAGATACGTTTCACTCGTAAGTACATCAAAAAGTATTAAAATCACTTTCGTTTTCGCTACGCCACGTTTGTGAGAGTGACGAAATAGGCGCTGCTGCTGTCTCACTCGCACGAATATTCCAGCCCCGACTTATTTAAACACACGGGAATGCATTTTAATACGTATTTTTCAAGAAAAGTATGTAACGACACGCGATCGTCTCGCCTTTTCGCGTTGAATGAGAAAACTAGGTCCATAAGACTTAGTTTTGTAAGACCACGCGCAGTAGTTAGTACTCGTATATCTTTCCCATTTGCTCAGATCTCAGACAGCAATAAACATTCGACGTAATTTATAATGGTTTTGGTTGAGAATTTTTTTGGAAGTTGGATGAGGGAGGTCCAGAGCGCGTAAGACCTATCCCCCCCCCCCCCCCCTCCTCCTGCCCACACCAATTGACAGCAGCAAGAAAAATCAAAAAGAGCGCGGGTTCGATTCCTGCCGAGGACAGTTACACATGAGAAAATCTTAATAGCATTAACATTAAACAATGTCGTGGATAGTACGTCAATAGACGTCACCGGTGGCTCCTATCGCAGTTCGACGTCCATAGGCGTACATGAGTACGTCGTAGTGCCACATCACGAACTCACGACTGAGTCCACACGAGTATGTTAACACATTAAGATTTTCTTTGTAAAATGTCAATTTTAATAATTACTCAATTTGGTCAGCTAGATTTCTTATCCAGACATGGCCAACATCAGATCTCAAACCATTCCTTGGCTTTAAAATGACTTCGAATGCATAAAGAATAAGAATCACTATGACGTTTTAAACTCCTTACTAGCAATTCGCTTCTCCTAAACCGTACACATTTCCAATACCCATCGCCTTATTACCCCACGGACACACCTGAGCCTTTTACTCGTAGTCCAATTCTGCGCTGCTCGCTAAGACGACCTTCAAGTGTTTTTGGAAATTGTCAAAAGTATGATCAAACTGGTTTTCTAGAATTCTATGATTGATGAATTCTCTTTCTTCAATTGGCGAAGAAAGTCGTTAGCAGTTGTCATAGAACGCTAGCCAACCATTTTGACCCCATTTTTGACAATTTCCAAAACACTTTAACGTCTTCTTAGCTGGCAGGGCAGAACTGCAATGGATTATCAGGGAGCGAAATCTCATGGAAGAACCACACCCCCGACACTATACAAGCGCGTAGATTATAGTAGGGTTGCTGCACCAAGCGCACGAGCGTAGTCGATCAAGAGAGTGACATTATACGTCTACAGCATGAGTGCTGCGCTTTAAACTTTGTACCGGGGGGCTCGCGGCGACAGACTCGATAAAAAAACAAACCGGTTCCTAGATCCCGCTCCCTGATCATTATGGCACTTGAGTAGACCACTGTTTTTTTTTTTGCTGTAGTCAAACACTGTTATATCGTGTAATAGAGTGAAACATGAATTAGAATAATGACATCTCAGTTGTCTACAGTACAATTTTGAAGCTGAAACCGGTTCGTCAATGTATTGCTCCTAGAATATGTTCCCCTAGGAGCAATACATATCCATGTATTTCTACTACAATATCCAAACACCCGTAGTAGTTTTGAACAGTCGCGTCGACAATGCTAAGTTTCTGACAGCCCCAATGACATTATAAAGCATGTTCGACTGTACTAGTAGTAATGGATATGTATTGCTCCTAGGGTAAATACTTTAGGAGCAATAGATGGACAAACCGGTTCAAAGTTGTTGGTACATATAGCCCTCAGTTGCAATTTGTCGGACCATAATGTCAGATACGTCTGTCCACATGTTTACATTAAAATTACATATACATGTATTTCTACTACATTATCCAAACACCCTTAGTAGTTTTAAACAGTCGCATCAACAATGCTAAGTTTCTGACGGCCCCAATGACATTATAAAGCATGTTCGATTGCACTAGTAGTAATGGATATGCATTGCTCCTAGGGGAAATACTTTAGTACTAACCGGTTCAAAGTCGTTGGTATATATAGCCCTCAGTTGCAAATTGTTGGACCATAATGTCAGATACGTCTGTCCACGTGTTTACATTAAAATTAGACCACGAATGAACAGTGCGGTTCCATTTAAAAACAAATAACAGTGTCCCACAATCAAGCACCATAATCCATCTCCATTGGATCACTTTTAACAAGTGCATTACATTTTCTGTTATAGTAGCTACGTGCCAGCTATATCTGCATTAAAGTACATTGACCTAGAAGTCAAAACTTATCGCTCGTCATAAAAAACTGTGACATTAATTACTACGCGGACTGAGTTATCTTATTATTCTTTGACGGCACCTTCTACCTCCCCAAAGCCCTTTAACTCGGCCCCCACTAAGTTAATCGACCTCTTGGCGCATACAGCTGGGATCAAAGTACTTCTATGCAGATATACCTGGCATGTCTTTGTTATAATCACTTTTAACCATTGCACAGTGCCTTTCAAATATTCGTAAGTAGTCCAGTAGACCAAATATTTTAGAACTAGTTTACTGATCGGTTTACGCTTGACCTCAAGCGTAAGATAAGGACTAAGGTGGAGCGCGCTTACCCAGAAGATGCCTATTCACTCTTCCTTTAAAAATATCCAAGTTGTACTTACAATGTATGGAAATACCCAAGCTGTTAGAGAGTTCCAGTCCTTAGCAGTTCGCATTATGAACGAGAACTATTATTATTATTGAATAGCAGACTCATAATTTAACGACTACCAGTATATACTGTAAATACCCACCAACATGTAAATAAGCTGTTCTCGCAAATAAATATATTTCATTTCATTTCAAAGTTGTCCGCCGAGTTGTGTTACTAATACGCCAACGTCGCAAAAACAAAAGATTGATTACCAAAGATGTTCACAAATATTTGATCCAATCGACTGCTTACCAATATTGGACGTTGCACACAAACACACTTTTACCAGTCTACCTCTATAGGATGGGCATATTTGGCAATTGAACCGAATATTCTTATTCGGCCGAATATTCGGCAAGTCAATGCTCAAAGATTTGCCCGAACTGAGCTTACCTGGCTGGCGAAATATTGTATAGTTCTGCTATGTTATTGTTAAGAGGCAATTTAACTGACCAGAGAGGTCTAATGAGAGAAATATAGGTAGCAATTGCTACAGGTCATACCACGAAGCAAAATAATTTTTCACACCTCATAAGTGACCTCAAAGTTTTTACCTTCATGACTGACACTAATCCTACTTATATAATATTATAAACGCGAAAGTTTGTAAGTATGGACGGATGTTTGTTACTCTTTCACGTAATAACTACTGAATGGATTTTAATGAAACTTCACAATAATATAGCTTATACATCAGAATAACACATAGGCTACAATTTATAAAGATATTGTGTGAATTGTCCAAAATATCAAGTAAGTAGGAAATACATAATAATTTGTGATGTTAAGTTGTCCACGCGGACGAAGTCGCGGGCAACAGCTAGTTGGTTATTAAATTAGATAACAGTTTAATAACGAATTAATGTCAATCATGAAGGTAATAAACTCTAATGTGACTTACGAGGTGCGAAAAATTAGTTTTGCTTCGTGGTACGGCCTGTAGGTAGGTATGAGAATGTAAACGCTTACACAAATTATTAGTTGGAATTTTTACTTAAAGAAGAGTTAATTTTATTATTAAAAATAAATTTAACTGCATTCAAAGATATTTTGATAAGTCACCTGCCTGAGTCGAGTATCGAACCTGGCGAATATGGAAAAAGCACCCTCAACTCATCTCGGCTGCACATACTTGTTGTGCTCGATAAATCCCTCCAAGCATTGTCGAATATTCGGGTTCGATAAATGTTTTACCGAATATACCGGACGACCTCCGTGGCGGAACGGGATAGCTCTCGGACTGCCACGCCGGAGGTTGCGGGTTCGAATCCCGCTAGGGGCAAATGTTCGAATGATGAATATGAATGTTTGCACCCAAGTCTTGGATGTTTATATATTTATTTAAGTATGTGTATCCGTTATCTAGTAACCATAGCACAGGCTCTGCCTAGTTTGGGACTGGATAATTGGTGTGATTGTCTGACATATTTATTATATTCGGCCGAATATTCGTATTCGGTAAAACCCATACTCGGCCCATCTCTAGTAGGACCATTTAACCTCTAACCGGCTACATTACTACTCCATACCGGACCAACTAATCGTACCTTCGCGAGATAAAACTAAAAAACCACCTAACCACCACAACAACGAACAAATACTACAACAAATTTTGGTCGATGTAAACAGTACTTATTTCGGACTCTCAGCTGGCAACCCTCAGTCTTTGTGGTAGAATATCCAGTTCAGCATGGCTTGCAACACCAGGGCTAGGACGAATCCGCAGAAGAGGTCCCAGGAGTGTGCGGACGATGGTATTCTGCCGACGTTCTGTGGTCTGAATGCAGCTGCAGCTCGTTGAGACTCGCTTATAGATTCTACAGTCTTTGCCAGCCTCTCTATGGCTGTCGTTTGGTCTCTCAAAGCAGTGTCTATGGCCAGCAGGCTCTGTTTTAGTGTTCGCCTGAGAAAAAAATGAATTATTTAATGTCTGTTTATATTTAAGACTAGCTGTGCCCGCGGCTTTGCTTGCGTCAACAGAATCCGCTCCCGCCACCGCCACCTCTTACCCTCGCTCCAAACTTAGTCCTAACTTATCGCAATCTGAATTCCGCCGAGCATTACAGTACTTTGCAGTTTAATAAGGTAATTAAAGTTTTTAAACTATAAATTCGCATAACTTTTGATGGAGGAGCCGATGGAGATGAAATAAAGACTAAATGTTACTCCGAATTAAGCCTTTTGTCCCTCTGGAAACTCCATCAGAATCGGTTCAGTAGTTTTACGCGATGCGTGCACAAACTAACAGGCAGAAAGATAAAAATTGCAAAGATTTAATGTGTTCGATTACTTATCCTTAGACCCAATTTAATCAAAAAAGCAGTGAGTAAATATCGAAACCTACGCGGACGAAGTCGCGAACAAAAGCTAGTAATACATATAGAAGGAAAACATCGTCGGGAGATCTGCATGTGCCAATGATTAAATTCTAAGGCGTATTTGAAGTCTACCAAATGGGTTCGGGGCACTTCTAGTCCCTATAAAATTCTCATATTTGTAATATCGTGCTACCTAGACCGTCTAGGCATTAAAACCCGTCGTAAATATTGATAGATAGCCCCGGCACGGGCTGTATGGCCTATTGGGGCTTCTCTGGACATACACTGTCTGTCGCTCCATAACGCATCATCGTCAGGTTATTTTTGTCTCCACTGCAGGAGCACAACCCTCTCTCATCTGCCGGAGACAGACGGCCTATTTGGCCTACACTCCCCGCGCTGGCCAGACGGGTTGGGGAGGCCTGATTGATGTTTTATAATGTATTCCCTTAGTCGCCTTGTACGACATCCACGGGAAGAGTTAGAGTGGTCCTATTCTACTCTACCGGAAACCACATGGCAACGCACCATAACGCATACTCGGCCCGTATACTCGTATGAGTTGTGTTAGAATTAAGAAAGTGTGTAAATTCTCATAATACTATGTAAACAATATAAACAACAATAAGCAACCGTTGGTGTATGGCGGAGGGGTTTGGCCAGGTCTTCCAGGTCCCCTGAGGCCCCCAGGTCACTCGGTCACACTCACTTGGCCTTCTTAGCGACGTCTTCCTGGCTGTCGGTGTCGAAGTCCGGCCGCGAGTCGCGGCGCAGGTCGCGGTGCCTGGTGGCGGAGGGCGCGCCGGAGGCGAGGCGCTGGCGCGACGCGACGCGCAGCCCCGTCGACGCGTCGATGCTCTGCCGCAGCGCCCCCGCCTCGGAGATCAGAGATTTGATGATGAACTGATCTTCGAACTCTATTATTTCGCCAATTTGCCACGGCCTGCGGGAAGATAGCTTTTTTATAATATAACACATACATACATATATTATGAAACATCAATCAGCCTCCCCAACCCGTCTGGCCAGCGCGGGGAGTGTAGGCCAAATCCTCCGTCTGTCTCCGGCAGATGAGAGAGGGTTGTGCTCCTGCAGTGGAGACAAAAATAACCTGATGATGAATACATACATACACACACACACACACACACACACACACACACACACACACACACACACACACACACACACATATATACATACATACATACATACATACAGACATACACTTGCCTAAACCAAACTAGGATTTTCTCCTGTGCTATGGAAATTAAACAAGGATAGGACAATTCACAGATATAACATCAAAACTGGGACCAACTTATACAAATGGTACAAAGTTCACAGTACAAAGTTAACAGCTCCACTGCAGGAGCACAACCCTCTCTCATCTGCCGGAGACAGACGGAGGATTTGGCCTACACTCCCCGCGCTGGCCAGACGGGTTGGGGAGGCCTGATTGATGTTTTATAATTTATTCCCTTAGTCGCCTTGTACGACATCCACGGGGAGAGTTGGAGTGGTCCTATTCTACTCTACCGGAAACCACACGGCATCTAATTAATTATGAATAACTTACACGAAATTCCCATGGTTGTACCTCCATCCCTGATCGCTAATGCCTGTAACAAACCAGCGAACACCATAGGGTTGATTATTCCTTGACATTTTCAAGAAAATGGGACAGGATGGCATCAATTTTTGTACTAAACGCATTGTACCAGTCCTTTCATTTACACGAAGGTTGACTGGAGGAAATCCCTAAGCGGGATAAGTCCGCCTTTGAACACAACTTTACTCTTTTGTTTGTTTTAGTTGTTGTTAATTTTGGTACAATAAAGCGTTTACATACATACATTTTTTTTATTATGATTTCGTTCTTAGTTTTTTTTGTAGGAAACGACTACTCTACTCCGATGTCCCGCGCACATATTGCACCATTATAATAATACCTAGTTGATTCAAGGACAATAAAATATTAATTCAGTTACAGACTATATATTAAATACTTCATTCTCGAAGGAGAGAGAAGTATTTAATAAATAGTCTGTATATTATATTATATTATATTATATTATATTATATTATATTATATTATATTATATTATATTATATTATATTATATTATATTATATTATATTATATTATATTATATTATATTATATTATATTATATTATATTATATTATATTATATTATATCATAACTTACACAATAATAATTTTGTAAACATACATTTCAAATATAATAGTTGTTAAACGATATACACGGTGAAATAAAGGGGGGCGCGCAAATAGTGGGGGTAGCATGGAAAATAAATAAATAAATATGTCAGACATTCACACCAATTATCCAGTCCCAAACTAGGCAGAGCCTGTGCTATGGTTACTAGATAACGGATAGACATACTTAAATAAATATATAAACATCCAAGACTTGGGTACAAACATTCATATTCATCATACGAACATTTGCCCGTGGCGGGATTCGAACCCGCAACCTCCGGCGTGGCAGTCCGAGAGCTACCCGTTCCACCACGGAGGTCGTCTATAAAAGGATATAAAATTGGTGCGCACGATCATTTGGGGGATTTTTGTGATATGAAGATGCTGTGGTATAAGCGTGTGATCCGTATAGTGAAGTGAAAAAGTGCCGACATATTGTTTTATTACGATAGGATTTCTGTGGCATGTTGGCAGGCGGTACCTTCCGGGGGCGACACGTGGAGATCCCTGTGGAAGTACCGCGGCACCCAGGGGGACACCAGGTTCCTGGCGCGCCCGCGCTGGGACTCCTCAATGATCGTCTTCTGCTCCGTCGCCGCTCTCTGCCGTAAGAAAACACGTTTAGTGGCTCTGGCAGAATGACCAGCGTCGCTGCCACATGCTAGCGGCGACACATGCTGAGTCAAGGCCTTTTTACTAGCACGACACACGGGCACACGCGCGCCTCCAGGCTGCGCTCTCGCGGGCTCCCAACGTAGACGTGTAAACAGTACAAGTTCTATTGTGTCTCGTTGGGTGCCCGCGAAGCGATATGTCATGTTTTGTCCACGAAATTTATGTTTTCTACTTGTTTGTGAATTTGGTTTTGTATCAGTGAATAAATGTCTATCTATCTATCTTGTAGTACAATGGCTGATGAAAAATTCGTCGTCTTAAAGTCTATTTTTGCTTGTCTCAGTGCAAGAAACAGTACTGCCAACATTTGAATAAATATTATGTTTTGTTTACTGTTTCACCGACCGCATCCTGTTAATATCCTACGTATTATAAACGCGAAAGTTTGTAAGTATGGATGGATGTTTGTTACTCTTTCACGTAAAAACTACTGGATGGATTTTAATGAAACTTTACAATAATATAGCTTATACATCATAATACCACATAGGCTACAATTTATAAAGATATTGTGTGAATTGTCCAAAATATCAAGTAAGTAGGAAAAAATCTACCAATTGCGAGCTATTCTGGCGTGCGCTGCCAAAACCGCTAGAGTTACACATATGTAATGTATGATGGAAATGTTTATCTTAAATAAACCTACAAAAAAGCCCGCCACAGTATATATCTACATCTTATGTGTAAGCCATTATAGCCAAAATAGTGAACCCTAATATAAGCTACTCTAAATACTAATCCTGCGCAGACGAAGTCGCGTGGACCAGCTAGTGACAAATAAATTTCGTTATTAGTCGAAAATATCCACTGCTGAAAATAAGCCCATGGCTCTCTTCTTTAACTCTGCCCCCCATATGTATTAGTCTGATTATTATTACCGTGAGACCTTCCGCCTAAACCGGACTATAACCCTGGCTCGTCATCGACGCAACCGTTATTAAGACAAGTGTCAAATATTATTACTAAATATTTACCCGTAGCATCATCATCAGGTTATTTTTATCTCCACTGCAGGAGCACAACCCTCTCTCATCTGCCGGAGACAGACGGAGGATTTGGCCTACACTCCCCGCGCTGGCCAGACGGGTTGGGGAGGCCAGACTGATGTTTTGTAATGTATTCCCTCAGTCGCCTTGTACGACATCCACGGGAAGAGTTGGAGTGGTCCTATTCTACTCTACCGGAAACCACACGGCACCCATAGCATCAATATTTTGTAATATAATCAAATGTTCTGCGTAGTAACTGCACAAGTGTCAAAGTGAATATGAATGGGGTGCGGCTCCGGGAGCCGCAGTTGCGTGGAACAAAGCGACTGTTTGGCTCGCTCCATCTAGTAAGTACATTGAGATCGTTGAGAGAAACTGACCTGGTCTTCCGCGGCAATGGCTTCCGAGACCTTGATCCAGAGCTTCTGCGACTCAAACTCCGTCTGATTCTCCAATTTCATGAGGTACCGAGTCATGCGCTGCTCTTTCAGTACCCCGACATCGAGGAGGTTTTGCTCTTCCTGACAATGAGAGTACAATTTTTTTATTAGGAGGCACTACGTGTTATCTGAATCGTTTGAGTTGTTAACGTCACAAGCAGTGCGAAGTCTTAACATGGACATGTCATTCCTATAGTTTTCAGGCAAAATTCGAAACACTAACGACTATATGTATGTATATGACGACCTCTGTTCGGAACACATCTGAACACAGAATATTTGTATGCTGGCAACATATAATATAAAATAAGAAGCGACTAACTTCCGTTTCCGCATCATTCGGTTCGCCATCTTGGGGTAAAACGTGTGTTCCAAATATATTCCGGATTAGCGGGCAATTGTCGCTAATAAAATTAAAATCTTCATTGTTCCTAGTGCTATAGCTAAGAAAACCTAAATTTTATGTTGGTGAAGAAATAAATACCAGTAAATACAGTCCACGATTTCATTTTAAAAGACCTTCACCCAACAACCTCCGTGGCGGATCGGGTAGCTCTCGGACTGCCGCGCCGGAGGTTGCGGGTTCGAATCCCGCTAGGGGCAAATGTTCGTATGATGAATATGAATGTTTGTACCCAAGTCTTGGATGTTTATATATTTATTTAAGTATGTGTATCCGTTATCTAGTAACCATACCACAGGCTCTGCCTAGTTTGGGACTGGATAATTGGTGTGAATGTCTGACATATTTATTATTATTTATTTTATTTATTTACTAACAACGTAAACATATTTATTTACGTAAACATTTTTATCGATAACTACCTACTTATAACTTAGGAAATTGGAAAATATTCGAGCGTTTCAACCGCAGTTATCCTCACCTTCAAAAGTAGAAGAGACAATACCTGTTCATCGTTTTAATCACCTACTGTCAGACAATACACGCAAAAATGAGTCTAAGGCGCTCGACACTTAGCGTTGTTATTACTCCGTACAGCGAGCGATGTCGAGCGGTGTCTGATGTGCCCCGCAGCGCGCAAAAATGAGTCTAAGGCGCTCGACTTAGCGTTGTTATTACTTAGTACAGCGTGCGATATCGGGCGGCGGCTGATGTGCCGCGCAGCGCGCAAAAATGAGTCTAAGGCGCTCGACTTAGCGTTGTTATTACTCAGTACAGCGCGCGATGTCGGGCGGCGTCTGATGTGCCGCGCATGACGACGATAAAACGATAGAATATTCATCAATTTATAGAATCCACGTAATTTTTCGAATAAACGTGATCAAAAGTGTATTTACCCCAGTTTTCTTCTCCTTGATGTTGATCTGCCCGTCCCAGTAGCCCTCCACGGTCGCCACGGTGTCCTTGCCCTTCTTAATGTGGCCCTTTATAGAGTTCGTCTGCTCAGAGCTGCCGAGGAACGACTGTTGGAAAAAAAATTGACTTAAGCTGATCTCCTGAGGCTGTATAAAACTGCTTCAAGTAGCCTATCTTTCACACTGCTGTCTCAAAAATTAGATATAATTTAGAAAATAGATATAATTTAAATAAATAACGCTCACGCCTTGGTCCCAGAGGGGTAGGCAGAGATAAGTATCGTCACTTAGCGCGATCCTGACAAACGTCGTAAAATGACTTTGCTTCGCCCGATTTTCGCTCCGTGATACCCACGTGATGTGTGGCGAACAACATCGCCGCCTCCATGTTGAGGTACCACGGTTAACTAGGGAAATAATTGTCATCAGAGCCTCGTATGACGCGGTAAGGCAAATACTGCCCGGAGGTCGCCCAGCTCCGGGATATCCGCATACAATTTAAGTTTCTAATTTTATCAACAGAAAATCTCAAACGGACTATATTGCCGTTTGAGATTTTCAATTGGTAAAATTAGATACTTACGGATAACCAGCAATTAGATTTGGATTCATCATCATCATCAGCCTGAAAGAGTCCACTGCTGGATATAGGCCTCCCGAATAGAATTCCACTTTTCGTGGGCTATCAATTAATGGATTTGCCATAATCACCACGCTTGGCAGGCGGATTGGTGATCGCAGTTATATCTTAATATACACGCTACGCCTGCTTAGTCGCGGTCTCCACTCTAAAACTCGTTCACCCCAAGTGGTCATCGGTTCTCCGACAGATGTGTGGATAGTTTTTTGGTATTAACTCGGCAAGATTTAATATTAACAATGATATTCACAATAGACTTTTTGATCAATAATGGGTCAAAAAAAACTTGGCATCAAATTAAATTAAGACTAGACTCTAACATCTACCTTAATCTACATGTCATACCACGAAGCAAAATATATATTTGCACCTCATAAGTCACCTCAAAGTTTTCACCTCCCTCATTGACACTAATTGGTTATTAAATTACACATGAGATGACATCTGTTATCTAATTCAATAACCAATTAGTGTCAATCATGAAGGTGAAAACTTTAAGGTGACTTATGAGGTGTGAAAAACTATTTTGCTTAATGGTATGACCTGTAGATGTTAGAGTTTAGTTTTGAGATTTTTACGATTTTGATAAAAGTGTCATTGAACCATTTCAAATAAAAAAAATTATATAACATTCCCATCATTGCCGAATAATTTTACAAATCAAAATTTTACCACGATCTTTTCTGTAGTTTATTAGTTATACGCCGGATATACAGACGGATATAAAACCTTAGCTATTAAAATTACAACATTTTATACAAATACAAATATTACACCCAGACCAAACCCAACTTATGTATATAAACTAAACCTTGCCCATCTATACTAAAATACAATACAAAATTGCAAAAAATATTTAGTACAAACACCAAGAATAAGTAATAGAATAATCATTTTAGATTTTTTTTCTTCATGCACGCTACATGTAAAAACTATTGGGATCTAGTTTTTATAAAAATATACAGGTCATACCATGAAGCAAAATACTTTCTCACACCTCATAGGTCGCCTTAAAGTTTACACTAATTGGTTATAAATTAGATAACAGATGACATCTGTTATCTGATTTAATAACCAATTAGTGTCAATCATAAAGGTAAAAACTTCAAGGTGACTTATGAGGTGCATACAATTATTTTGATTCATGGTACTCGTATGACCTTGGAGAAAAGTCTTTATTTCATCGCAAATGGTTAACTCAGTCAAAAGATATACAAACTTAAAGTTAAAAAAATATATTTATATATTGCATTGCCACAGCACAGAAGTACGGGCTCTGTAACGGATTGCGATGAGCGAGGCTGTAGGGAGGGAGTGAAGGAAAAAGATGTGGTAGAGATGAAGGGACGGATCCTTACGGTTAATGGAGTGAGAAAGGCAGAGAGCGAAAAAGTGGTGGGAATGTTAGAGGGGAGGCGATAACGTGGTTTAGACGAGGGGGTGGGAGGGTGGAGGGGTGTATTTACTCACATCTCTTTAAATGGTCTCTCTCGTCTACTGTGCCTCATTTTCTCTTTATTATGAGTATGTCCAGGCTTTTATATACTTATAAAAAGTAATCTGTACGCGTCTGCGTGTACGAAGTAGCGGACACAGCTAGTTATACATAAAATAATATCATCATCAGGTTATTTTTGTCTCCACTGCAGGAGCACAACCCTCTCTCATCTGCCGGAGACAGACGGAGGATTTGGCCTACACTCCCCGCGCTGGCCAGACGGGTTGGGGAGGCCTGACTGATGTTTTATAATGTATTCCTTAGTCGCCTTGTACGACATCCACGGGAAGAGTTGAAGTGGTCCTATTCTACTCTACCGGGAACCACACGGTACTCAATTTATTTATTGTCAATATCATATGCACCCTAACAGAAACAATCCATAATGGTACAAAGTCAAATACAAACATAAAAAATATTATATACATTAGATAAAATACAATTACAAAGTAAAAAAATATAATTCTATTAATATTACTATGTCATGATTATAATCTAAAAAAAAACTTATTTTACAGTACACGGCAAAATAAAACGTATAGCCACTAAAACCAATTAAATAAATGCTTATAAAACTAGTGACAAAAAATTAGATGGACATTCACACGGAAAGTCCGACACTAACGTGTGGATACAACAACTGTTTTAGTATAGATGTGCAATACATGTTATTATTTTATTGTGATACAGACAGACAAAAGCTCGACATGCATTCCATACAAATAGTACTTACTGGCTGAGATGTCGAGACGAGTTGGTTGGTCCGAGTGAAACAAGAGAAATTTTTATAATGTAGAAACCGAAATTAGAGGCGTTACGGCTCAACACATGTCAGAACGGTACCCTGGTGCAGTTTTCGTAACAATTTTTAACACTAGTTACCAATTTTTTAACACTAGTTACAAAAACGGATCCGATTTTCGCTGTTTCATAACTGGTTTTTAACAAGAACAAATTAGTTCATCAGTTGTATTCTTAACTATTTTTATAATATAGAAACCGAAATTAGAGGCGTTACGGTTCAGCACATGTCAGAACAATAACCCGGTGTGTCGTAATTTTTTTTATCACAAGTTACAAAAAAGGATCTCATTGTTTCGTAACTAGTTATTAAAAAGAACAAAATCGCCGTCTACGCAACCGTTTTCGTAACTAGCTACGAAAAATAATTTCATACGTTCGTTTTCATAAATGGCTATCGTTATTGAATATGAATATTTAATATTTTTATTCTGCAATTTTCCCAATAAACTGGCAAATTTATGGTTGTGAAGCTTCTAAGATTATTTCGTTTGCTATTAGTTACAATTATCCGTAACAAAACAGCGAAAATACAACCCTTTTAGTAACTAATGATGAAATATAGTTACGAAAACGGCATTAAAGATCAGCAACATTATATTACGCAGATGATAATAGGTACCTTTACACGCCTACGCAATCGCCCGGGATTACATAAGCATATATGATTGCGCGCATTAAAACAAAATATAATTTTTCGTCGTGAATCGAAGCAATCATGCGTGCTCAGACTGTCTTGATTTACGCGCGCGAACGACCTATGGACATCGGAAGTATGAAAAAGTCGCGCAACTGCAGGGTAATCACAAGCTGTAACATTCGAACATCAGTAGCGCGTGATTGCGCGCGCTCCATACGTCTAAAGAGCTATGTCTAATGTCACCTAATAATTACATTGCAATGGTTTTGTTTATCCTGAGCTGTGGTCGACTGTATTAATAATATTACTCGAAATATAACTTTAATGTAAAAAAAATAAAGCAGTACAACTTACCTTTAGTTTGAATTCGACGTCCGCGTGGTATCCCGTGTTGATGCACATAATGTGAACCTGAAAAACAGTATATTTAAACACAGTTGCCAAGGTCTGTACCAATCTTATCACCTACCACCTAGCTTAACGTTGACCTAGAACCTTGCCATCTAGCTCAGTGCTGACCTTCACACCTAGACACCTAACTCCGCGATGGGACTGCTTGTTTAGCACCTACCTGACATGGTGCCGACCTAAACACCCAGTTTATCTGGTCATAATTTATTTCGCCGCCTACGTATATGAGAACTTTTGCACCTTACTACCTAGCTCAGTGCCGACCTTTGCAGTTTCTCTGTTCATAATTTATTTCGCTGCCTAGGTATATGAGAACTTTTGCACCTTACTACCTAGCTCAGTGCCGACCTTTGCAGTTTCTCTGTTCATAATTTATTTCGCTGCCTAGGTATATGAGAACTTTTGCACCTTACTACCTAGCTCAGTGCCGACCTTTGCAGTTTCTCTGTTCATAATTTATTTCGCTGCCTAGGTATATGAGAACTTATGCATCTTACTACCTAGCTCAGTGCCGACCTTTGCAGTTTCTCTGGTCATAATTTATTTCGCCGCCTACGTATATGAGAACTTTCGCACCTTACTACCTAGCTCAGTGCCGACCTTTGCAGTTTCTCTGTTCATAATTTATTTCGCTGCCTAGGTATATGAGAACTTATGCATCTTACTACCTAGCTCAGTGCCGACCTTTGCAGTTTCTCTGTTCATAATTTATTTCGCTGCCTAAGTATATGAGAACTTATGCATCTTACTACCTAGCTCAGTGCCGACCTTTGCAGTTTCTCTGGTCATAATTTATTTCGCTGCCTAGGTATATGAGAACTTATGCATCTTACTACCTAGCTCAGTGCCGACCTTTGCAGTTTCTCTGTTCATAATTTATTTCGCTGCCTAGGTATATGAGAACTTTTGCACCTTACTACCTAGCTCAGTGCCGACCTTTGCAGTTTCTCTGTTCATAATTTATTTCGCTGCCTAGGTATATGAGAACTTTCGCACCTTACTACCTAGCTCAGTGCCGACCTTTGCAGTTTCTCTGGTCATAATTTATTTCGCCGCCTAGGTATATGAGAACTTTCGCACCTTATTACCTAGCTCAGTGTCGACCTTTGCAGTTTCTCTGGTCATAATTTATTTCGCTGCCTAGGTATATGAGAACTTTCGCACCTTACTACCTAGCTCAGTGCCGACCTTTGCAGTTTCTCTGGTCATAATTTATTTCGCCGCCTACGTATATGAGAACTTTCGCACCTTACTACCTAGCTCAGTGCCGACCTTTGCAGTTTCTCTGTTCATAATTTATTTCGCTGCCTAGGTATATGAGAACTTTTGCACCTTACTACCTAGCTCAGTGCCGACCTTTGCAGTTTCTCTGTTCATAATTTATTTCGCTGCCTAGGTATATGAGAACTTTTGCACCTTACTACCTAGCTCAGTGCCGACCTTTGCAGTTTATCTGGTCATAATTTATTTCGCTGCCTAGGTATATGAGAACTTATGCATCTTACTACCTAGCCCAGTGCCGACCTTTGCAGTTTCTCTGGTCATAATTTATTTCGCTGCCTAGGTATATGAGAACTTATGCATCTTACTACCTAGCCCAGTGCCGACCTTTG
The DNA here is from genome assembly GCA_947086405.1 of Esperia sulphurella. NCBI lineage: Eukaryota > Metazoa > Arthropoda > Insecta > Lepidoptera > Oecophoridae > Esperia > Esperia sulphurella. Next base: position 5,475,918 of record OX352285.1, read on the forward strand.
CAGTTTCTCTGTTCATAATTTATTTCGCTGCCTAGGTATATGAGAACTTATGCATCTTACTACCTAGCCCAGTGCCGACCTTTGCAGTTTCTCTGGTCATAATTTATTTCGCTGCCTAGGTATATGAGAACTTATGCATCTTACTACCTAGCCCAGTGCCGACCTTTGCAGTTTCTCTGGTCATAATTTATTTCGCTGCCTAGGTATATGAGAACTTATGCATCTTACTACCTAGCCCAGTGCCGACCTTTGCAGTTTCTCTGTTCATAATTTATTTCGCTGCCTAGGTATATGAGAACTTATGCATCTTACTACCTAGCCCAGTGCCGACCTTTGCAGTTTATCTGGTCATAATTTATTTCGCTGCCTAGGTATATGAGAACTTATGCATCTTACTACCTAGCCCAGTGCCGACCTTTGCAGTTTCTCTGGTCATAATTTATTTCGCTGCCTAGGTATATGAGAACTTATGCATCTTACTACCTAGCCCAGTGCCGACCTTTGCAGTTTCTCTGTTCATAATTTATTTCGCTGCCTAGGTATATGAGAACTTATGCATCTTACTACCTAGCCCAGTGCCGACCTTTGCAGTTTCTCTGGTCATAATTTATTTCGCTGCCTACGTATATGAGAACTTATGCATCTTACTACCTAGCCCAGTGCCGACCTTTGCAGTTTCTCTGGTCATAATTTATTTCGCTGCCTAGGTATATGAGAACTTATGCATCTTACTACCTAGCCCAGTGCCGACCTTTGCAGTTTCTCTGGTCATAATTTATTTCGCTGCCTACGTATATGAGAACTTATGCATCTTACTACCTAGCCCAGTGCCGACCTTTGCAGTTTCTCTGGTCATAATTTATTTCGCTGCCTAGGTATATGAGAACTTATGCATCTTACTACCTAGCCCAGTGCCGACCTTTGCAGTTTCTCTGGTCATAATTTATTTCGCTGCCTAGGTATATGAGAACTTATGCATCTTACTACCTAGCCCAGTGCCGACCTTTGCAGTTTCTCTGTTCATAATTTATTTCGCCGCCTACGTATATGAGAACTTTTGCACCTTACTACCTAGCCCAGTGCCGACCTTTGCAGTTTCTCTGGTCATAATTTATTTCGCTGCCTAGGTATATGAGAACTTATGCATCTTACTACCTAGCCCAGTGCCGACCTTTGCAGTTTCTCTGTTCATAATTTATTTCGCCGCCTACGTATATGAGAACTTTTGCACCTTACTACCTAGCTCAGTGCCGATCTTTGCACCTTGCCACCTAGCTCAATGTCGACTTTTGCACTTCCCTAATAATTCAATGCATTTTGCCGCCTAGCTCAATGCCGAGCCGATGACAATGCTCTTACAATGCGCGTACGGCGGCGCCGTCGTTATTTATGTCTCGTCTCAGTTCAGTAGCAAGTTGCGTTTTGCACTTGTCATTGCCGATCTAAAAAAGGCGGCACCTAGGTCAGTGCCGCCTTTTTTTATCACGACACTAGGTTTAGTGGGAACCTCAGCAGCTTACCACCTTACAGTAGGAGAACGAGTTAAAGGACCGTCGGAGAAATGTTACAGTTACATATAACATTCCTTCCCACCTCAGCCTTCCGAGTGTATAACCACATTCCTGATGACATTCTTAGGGTGGAAGGTAAACATTTTGGCAAAGCACTAAAAAAATGGCTGCTGAGTAGGTGTTTTTATGACTTAAAAGATTTTTTTGACTATAAATTGTAAAATTACACGCTATTACTTATAATTAATAAATTAAAATTTGACAAACTGATTAATTTTAAATAACTTATATTGTATAAAATTGTAATTTTAAATATTGAAATGTAGAATAAATTTTATAGTACTTTTAATTATTGTATTCCCCAAAGGGTAGATTGAGAGGATTTATTTATTTTTTGTAAGACCTACATTTGTAAACCACAATTTCAATAATAAATCTTATCTTATCTCATCATTATATGAGCCCTTAGACGGCCACTGGTGGGCATAGGCCTTCCGCAATGAACACCACTACACCCAGTCCTACGCAAAAACTCATGTGCCCCAACGGAAATGTCGGTTACCTTCGTTCTTCGTCAGATCTGCTCATTAATTCACCGCACCTCATACCCCAAATCCCTTCACCTCGGTAGTAGATCCGTGCCGATCTATGCACCCAGCTCAGCGCCGACCTTCTTATCTTGCCGCTCAGCTCAAGGCCGACCTTTGCTTGTGCCATCTGGCTCAGTGCCGACCCTTGCACCTTACGCCACTATACCTCAGCAGGAGTAAGACCTAACGTCAGAATTAACGACTGGATCCCATCCAACGTTAGGGCTGGTGTCCTAACTGAGGAAGAGATCCAGCCACGGGTGAGGTGCGGAAGACCTCGTAGCTTCACGATACCTCAGGACCAGCTGTGGCACTCACCTTGCCGCCCAGCTCCATGCTGAGCGAGCCGATGACGATGCCCTTGCAATGCGCGTACGGCGCCGTCGTTATGTACGTCTCGTCCCAGTTCAGTAGATGCACTCTCACGCACCCCTCCAGTATGGCTGACGTTGAGTTACCTACGAGAGAGTAACACAATATAATCTACACCAATGTTTGTAACGAATAAACTCAAAAACTACTCCGTCAAAAACGAATTCTTTCACAATTAGAATGCTACATTATCCCTGAGTAACATAGGCTATATAAAAAATTAGAGATCCCTACTAAAACTTCAATACAATACAATACACTTTATTGCACAAACAAATACAGTTACACGTTATAAAAGTTACAAATAGTACAATTTAGGTGGTCTTATCGCTTTAAGCGATTTCTTCCAGACAACCTATAATAATAATGTAACCCTCCGCTCCAACCACTGGACGGAGCGGGATGAAATTGGGAAACATATAGGTTAGGTCCTGGAATAGGACATATGATAGTTTTTATCCCGAAAACACATCTCACTCATACGGGAAATACATAATAATTAGTGAAGTTAAGTTGTCCACGCGGACGAAGTCGCGGGCAACAGCTAGTAAATTATCTAGTACTGTAACCTCTACATTAATAAGCGGATAAATTGTGTAGAGCGCGGGCATAGTATTTATGCACATTCTTATCGTCTCGGGGGATGCACACATACCACGGGTGATGGTACTCACCGTAGAACTTGGACCGGGCGAGCAGGCTGCCCTCGATGACGAACCCCTCCTCCCGGTTGGACACGTAGAAGGCCGACACCGGCGGGTGGTGGGACACCTGGCAAACATCATCATCATCATCAGGTTATTTTTGTCTCCCCTGCAGGAGCACAACCCTCTCTCATCTGCCGGAGACACACGGAGGATTTGGCCTACACTCCCCGCGCTGGCCAGACGGGTTGGGGAGGCCTGATTGATGTTTTATAATGTGTTCCCTCAGTCGCCTTGTACGACATCCACGGGAAGAGTTGGAGTGCTCCTATTCTACTCTACCGGAAACCACACGGCTGTAGGCAAACATCACATTTACTTTAAAAATTTGGGTACATCTACACTGTAAAGAGTCATAAAGAGAAAAGTTGAAAGAGATAAGCATATTAACAGTAGCTAGTCAATTCATTTTAGATAATATTTTATATGTCAGAAAATTTATCTCTCTTTTTGAGACACTGTGACAATAATAGTTATAGTACAAGAAATAAAAATAAACTTGTTTTACCAGGGTTAAGACTAAGTAAGGTCAGCAAATCGTTCACGGGGCAATGTGTACGCTTCTACAACAAACTACCAGAGGAAATCTTAAATATGACGGACAGAAAGTTTAAGATCCACATTAAAAAACAACTTTGTAAGAAAGCCTATTATAAAATAAACGATTATTTGAATGACAAAGATGCACAATCTTTATATAATTGTATGCAAACTTGATTTTAGAAGATGTGTTGCGTGAAGTTTGTTGCGCCGTTTCTTCTTCACAGCGCTAACACCTAGGAAGCGGTAGACGATAAAAAAAAAAACGTACGTACGTAAAAAATTATGTGCTCATATGCAATAAATGATTTTGACTTATGGTTTGACTCAGATGTCCACATATGCCTTCCCCAATGAACGCCATCACACCAAAAATCACGCGGACGAAGTCGCGGGCAACAGCTAGAAGAGAATACCCACTAACCTGCTCAGCAACATAGAAAGTGTAGGAGTCATTGTTCGTATGTTTCCAACAACATCTGAAAGTTTCTCCCAGCACCGGGTTGTAGGGCTTCTTCAGCCCCTTGGGCTTCTTGTACAGCCCCGACAGGTACCAGCGAAGTACCGTCTTGAAGCGGAGGTAAGGGTCGTCCATGTTGTTCGTACTGGAATGTAAAATAATTCAATTGTAGATTGGTAATAAAACTGGGCTGAGTGCTGGGCCCTGTGAGACTTCCGAGTATTGTTTGTATGGAGATGAATATTTTAGCGAAGTACCATCTCGAAGCAGTGGTCACGGTCTTAGAATGTAAAGGAATGTAATTGTAGATTAGAAATAAAAATGGGCCTAGTACTGAGCCCTGTGGGACTCTTACGTTTCATCGAAGACGGCTAATTAAGCGAAATACCAGCTTGAAGCTAAAGTGAGAATTATCTATGTTGTTCGTTCTAAAATATCAAATACGAGGGGCGTTCAAAATATTCTCGGTATTCGAATGAAGACAAACAAGTACGAAAAGTTTGATATTTTTATTTTTCAATATACTCCCCCCTATGTTAATACACTTAAAAGATCGATCAATTATTTTTTTTAATCCCTCATAATAATATTTTTTATACTTGGTGTAAAAATGCTCGTCCACTGCCGCCTTCAACGCTTCATCGTCAGAAAATCGATTTCCACGCAGATCCTTTTTGAGATTGGGGAACAAAAAGAAGTCGCTGGGGGCTAAGTCCGGACTATACGGTGGATGAGTTATAGTTCCAAACCCACATTCAGCAATAGCTGCCTTGGCAATATGAGCAGTATGGCAGAACACCTTTGGTTAACTTTCGTCGCCTCTTTTCTTTGATTGCATCCCTTAATTGACGTAGAATGTTTGCGTAGTACTGTCCTGTGATATTTACACCTTTTTCTTTATAATCGATTAACAATACTCCTTCACAATCCCAAAATATTGTTGCCATAACCTTGCCAGCGGAAGGGACGACCTTGAACTTCTTGGGATGAGCTGAACCCTTAATGTGCCACTGCATGGACTCCTGTTTACTCTCTGGGTCATAATGATGAACCCAGGTTTCATCTCCAGTAACTATCTTTTGCAGCACCTCATCAGGATTTTCGCCACACAGGTCAATAAAATCGGAACAACACGCTGCACGCATATCTTTTTGAAGCCGAGTCAGCATTCGCGGAACCCATCTTGCACTCACTTTTGACATATTAAGATGGTCATGGATAATATCATGTACAGAAAGAAAGATTGGTTACTTGAGCTATTGATTTTATCTTCACTCGACCATCTTCCAATATGAGGTTTTCCACCTGATCAATATTTTCTTGTGAAGTAGCTACTACAGGCCGGCCAGGTCTAGGGTCATCTTTAATACTCTCCCTGCCACGTTTGAATTCGCTTGACCACTTTTGAATGGTAGATAAAGAAGGAGCAGACTCACGGTCAACACAATCCATTTCTTCTTTTATGGTTTTTTGATTTTTACCCTGTTTTGTCAAGAATTTTATGACGGAACGATGTTCTAATTTCGTTAACATTGTTAATTCACTCATAGTGTTCATGTTTGTTCAGAAATTGCAGAAAAACAAAAGAACATCTCGGTTTGAATTATACTTTTTTTTTAGTCAACGAATGAACCTTAGCAGCCAGTAACAAAACAAATTCAAAAAGAGGTTGTAAGATATCAATACCGAGAATATTTTGAACGCCCCTCGTAATTTATAAGTAAATAGGGGAATAAAAATTGGGCCGAGCCAGGAAAGCCCTGTGGGGACTGTTAGAATGTTTCTGAAAAGGATGCGCCTCGTAGATTGAGTATGAGCACCGTCTATATACAGACGCACAAGCCTCGCCTGCTTCAAGCAGAAGCCATAGCAGCGACTTGCTTCCTCGGCTACCTCTTGTATACTTACTGCGACAGTATATCCGAGTGGTAGTAGCTGTCGGACAGCTTGTCGAGGAAGGAGCGTGGCTCCAGGATGAAGGTCGGCAGCACCACCTTGCTCAGGTCCATGCCCGGCCGCACCTGCTTCAGCAGGAACCATAGCAGCGACTTGTTCTCCTCGGCCACCTCCTCAACTATCTCGCCAGCCTGTCAAAAGCAGAACAGAAATCAAGATCTACGTTGAATGTCGGTAATACAAATTGTAAATTAATACTACTTTAAACATTTCAATAAACTGGTCACCTCGGACGCTGAAGTACTACTCCATATATAAATAAACATGTATTCACTGATACAACACAAATCCATAATTACATACAATTCTTAGACCCACCTTCAGAGAGCACGCAACAAGATACAAAAGAACTTCTACTGTTGTCTTGTCTAGAGAGAGAGAAAGCGCGCAGTGGCTATAGCCGTGGGTGTGCCCATATGTCGTGCCAGTGGAAGGCTCTGATTCAGCATTTCTCTCATTTAAACAACACTTGCAATATCGTTCCAAGAGCGCCAGCGTAATTACGGACACACGCGGCATTCTAGCAAAGTCCTCGGGCAACGCAATGTTTATTGGACGAGAGTGATCACTTAGCTACCAGGTGGGATACCAACTTTCCACAAAATAGAGTACACTTACCGCTCCAATCTCACGATCAGGATCCTCAGTGTAGTTCTTCCTTATCCTCTCGAGGACTTGCTGCTTCTTTGCTTCATCCTTCTGCTGCCCGCTCTCCGGCATCACGCCGTGAGAGGCTTCGCTGTCGGTGTCTGAGGCTGCGCCGGCTAACTCTGTCAGGGGAACGGGGAGTGAAGAAGCTGTCTATATTACGTTTGGGGTAGCTGTGTCTACGTTGTCAGGGGCAGCTTTATCTACATTTAGGACAAGCTAGGGTATTTAGCTGGTGTCTAAAATCTGCGTCATATAGCTTGATGTGTGGAACCTAAGACGTCTATAACAGCAAGTATCTTTCTTTGTTGTGATGAGCCTTTGTTTGCCTTGTGTGTGGATGTACTTTTATCTGTGTATGTAAGTCTATCAGCTGTCCGATACCCATAATAACAGCTCTGCCTAGATTAGGATCAGATAAACGGGTGTGAGAAGTCGCCATATCACTTAATCGTCTTGCATTGATTTATGTCTTTAAATTTATGTAAAATGTTTTGAGTATAAAATAACACAAAACCATTTAGAAACGTCATTCCAATTCTGAAATCTATAAATCTATTCGCAGAGGCCAACGATCTCTATGTACTACCAGATGGAGCGTTCCAAACAATCGCTCTGTTCCACGCAAGTAGCCACAACTCTTTCACATTCACAATGAAAATTGTGCAGTTACTACGCAGAACATTTAATTATTACTAAAAATTGACGCTACGGTTAAATAATGTCAATATTTAGTAAATACTTAAATTTTCTGAGTAGTAACTGCACAAGTTTCAAAGTGAATGTGAAAGAGTTGTGGCTACTTGCGTGGAACAGAGCGATTGTTTGGAAGGCTCCATCTAGTAGTACATAGAGATCGATGGCAGAGGCTATGTTTTTTAACTAATAAGTGACAATCTAGACATACGTTCTCGGCATCATGCTATATAAAAGGCTATGCTAGGCTAGGCTATTGTACATCGATAGTAGAAAGTAAAACAGCTAACGCGTCATTTTGGAAACTTCAAATAAATGAACTTAAAGTATTATTTTACAACATAATAATATTTCTTCTTGTACGAAGAGCATTTTCACGGAACTCGAAAAATAACCGATAGACATTGACATGTAACCGTCTATTAAAACATAGAATCACGTAGTCCATATATTTTGCGAGACAAGTGTAGATTTTCAACCAATTTGGCGCTTAGCACATCATTTTACTATCGATATCGGTAGTCTATATATTATACTCTATATACATTATCATACAAGAGCTGTATCTACAAAGTATATTAAGTGGGGCATTCATCATCATCATCATCAGGTTATTTTTGTCTCCACTGCAGGAGCACAACCCTCTCTCATCTGCCGGAGACAGACGGAGGATTTGGCCTACACTCCCCGCGCTGGCCAGACGGGTTGGGGAGGCCTGATTGGTGTTTTATAATGTATTCCCTTAGTCGCCTTGTACGACATCCACGGGAAGAGTTGGAGTGGCCCTATTCTACTCTACCGGAAACCACACGGCAATAGCAGTAATAGCATTAACGTTATTTGATTTATTTGAATACATAGGCCTCAAATTGAAAATCATGATGAACGCACTTATTTTACTTGGGTAGTAGTATTTATCATTTAAAAATTAATCCAAATCGTGACCACCCGAAATGTCTGGCGTGCAGACTCCTGAGAAGTAGTCTTAGCCTTGAATAAGGAAGTCCTAACTCACAGAATAAATAATCATCATCATCATGTCAGCCTTTAGACGTCCCCTGCTGGACATAGGCCTTCCCCAATGAACGCCACCACACCCGGGCCTCCGCCGTCCGCATCCAGCCGCTTCCGGCCATCTTCTTTAGGTCGTCGGTCCATCTGGCGGCGGGGCGTCCCACCCTGCACGCCCCAATCCGTGGTCTCCACTCCAGAACTCGTCTGCCCCAACGGCCGTCGGTTCTGCGACAGATGTGCCCGCCCACTGCCACTTCAGTTAACTAATCCTTTCGGCTATGTCGGTCACATTCGTTCTTCGTCGGATCTCTTCATTACGAATCATATACTTCAAAGATACGCCGAGCATAGCCCTCTCCATAGCTCCATAGAATAAATAATATACAAGAATAATCAGAAGCGTGTGGTCCCCGTCTTGAATGGACAGAGCACCAAAAGTGGCGTTCTGTTGGACCTATGTTCAGCAGGGGAAGTATTTCGGCTAACGGATGAATTAGAAACAAAATTCCACTTGAATCTTTTTTATTTCGATCAACGCGTTGGATGCTACAGCTAAATCTTCAAACGTTGTAAACAGAGGTGATTCAAATGTAAATATGTTGGAAAGTACTTTCTAAACATACAATTAATGTGTTTTATAGGTTCATTTCTGGACCAATTCAATATTAAAGCATGGGATAGTAAGGGTATGTTAAAGAGCCGTGGTAGCCGTTCATGAGGTTGTGGATTCAAACCCCGCCCGTACCAATGAGTTTTACGAAACTTAAGTACGGTTTATTTATAATACCACAGGCTTTTCGGTGAAGGAATCATCGTAAGGAAACCTGCATATGCCGAAGAATAAATTCTGAGGCGTATGTGAAGTCCACCAAATCGGCTTGGGGTACCGTTGGTGGTCAGGGGTTTGGCACAAATGATCCTGAAGGGTCGAAGTGTCGCCAGGTCTTCCAGGCCCCCGAAGAAGATAAGAAAAGATAAGGGTATGTTAAGGTGGTTTGGACATTTAGAGCGTATGAGTGAAAGAAGACTGATAAAAGAAATTTACAGCGCGAATGTGGAAGGAATTACAGCTAGAGGTTGTCCTAGACGAACGTTCAAGGATTAATTTGGTCCTAAAAAGGCTAGGGTTCGCAGTGAGAAGAATAAAAAAAAAGGAGGTGCACGATGTAAGGCGTGTCAGGATCGCGCAAGGTGGCGACACACTCTACACTAATACACGTCTCTGCCTACCCCTCTGGGACCACAGCATAGGCATTGTGTCTATGTATGCACTTATAGTAAAACACACTGTTCCCACGGGAAAGGTAACGTAGGCAGCGTCGAGAGACGAAAAGCTTAGTATCTGACAAGTACATACATATTACATATACAAGTACATGTATATTATATTTATATATTATTGGTAAATATTTATTTATATATTTATATTTTTTATCGTGTAGGTTATAATCTATGTAAGTGGATATATAGTTTATATTAGTGTATGTATGTATGTTTTTATTTATGTACACACTATGTCTGCCTCTCTTATTTCAATTATCTCTCTCGCGGGTCTGCTGGGAGAAATCTCACTCAGAAATAAATTCGCCCTTTGTACTCGTGTTTCTTTTTAATGTATTATTTTTGTTTTATCTGTGTGTGTGCAATAAAGAATAAATACATTTACCAAGCTTCTACCGCGTCCGTAAACGACCTGCGCTTCTTTTTGACGAAAGATGGGAGAGGAAACGGTTCCATCATTTTCTTACACTAACAATTTGTGAGAGCTTCAAATACATCATTTAGGCAAAATAAAATCAATTCACACAATCCATCGCATGAATTGATTGTATTTTGATGGTATGACAGCAAATGACGTTTTATTGTAAATAAAAAGTATTCATGTGTTGCATTCTTAGATTATGTTGCATTATACCTTTTATAATTGAAAAGGAGGTGTTATTAGGTTTTCACTTTTATAATGACGGACTGCAATGGGAAAGCAATGCAGCTGAAAAAAAATCATACATACATACATAATGCTCACACCTTGGTCCCAGAGGGGTAGGCAGAGACGATGTATCGCCACTTTCCGCAATCTAATGCCGCAAAGTAGCTTTCCTTCGTCCACTTTTCCTTTTAGTGGTTTGAAGTGGTTTCAATGTAAATGCCTTTGTAAAAACCTTTTGCATATTTTTCTTTTCTTTGTGTTGTACTTTACTGTATGTTTGTGTGTACAATAAACTATTAAATAAAAATAAAATAAATAAATGTACCGACAGCCACTCCTTTAGGTATCTCGTATTAGGCACTAGGACGGTCATATTCGATCATACAAATAGAGATACGTTTGCTAGACAAGCAAGTGAAATAGAGGTCATAGCCAGAATCGGATTTTAAAGAGATTTTCATAGGATCAGATAGATCAGCCTCGGTCCCGTAAGCAGAGACGATGGATCGCCACCTTGCGCGATCCTGACACACCTCACTAGCCTCACATCCATCAACCTTTTCATGCACCTCCTTTTATTCATCTCACTGCGAACCCCAGCATCTATGAGGACGTCGCCAATTGGATCCTTGAACGTCCTCGTAGGACGACCTCTAGCTGTAGTTCCTTCCACATTAGCACTATAAATTTCTTTTTCACCTCTCCAGCTCGAATATCGCTTTTTGCTGCGAGCCGTGCGAGCGTGAGTCAAAGTGATTCGAATTTCGATCACCACCTTTTGGCAATAAACTGGGGGATATGATTCGTTCAGAAACTCATTTTGGCCTAGCGATTTAACACATAGGCTTATGATTTTGTATGTTGTTTATTGAAATTTAAGTTTATAAATAGTACTATTGCCTTTTTAAAGACGGAATATTTAAAATATTTATAAATTATCTGGTAAATATTAACATCGCTTACTTAAAAATATCATATTTACTTGGTTTTATAGAAATTTCAAACAGTGCAGTTTCAAAATGCAACATTTAAATTTAAAAAAAAATTCTTTTCTCCCATGTACAGGTGAAAAGTTGTAAGTTTCACACGAAAGCTAATGTTTTTATGTCTCGTGCATTTAAATCACTCACTGTGCTCATCATCATCATCATCATCAGGTTATTGTTGTCTCCACTGCAGGAGCACAACCCTCTCTCATCTGCCGGAGACAGACGGAGGATTTAGCCTACACTCCCCGCGCTGGCCAGACGGGTTGGGGAGGCCTGATTGATGTTTATAATGTATTCCCTTAGTCGCCTTGTACGACATCCACGGGAAGAGTTGGAGTGAGTAGACACTGTGCTCAGTAGTCTATAATTAGAATCATTACTTCGCTAGTTCGTGATTTAAAGTCAGTATTCGCAACAAAAAATAACTTTGCTCACTTGTTGAACAAATAACTATTGCCACTCTTCTTTCACTCATACGCCGTAACTGTCAAAATCAACGCAACATACCCTTCTCTACCTTCGTAACTACATCTTCTTTTAAATAATACATATTTTCAATATAATAACATACAAATACTTAGTTATTCTGCCATTTAATATTGTAAATTCTATTTTTTTTATACAAACCTCCATTACAAGGCAACGTGTCTCTACTCGCAGTCTGCACCAAGGACATTTTAAAGCCATTTTGGTCCTTGCTAAAATCCGACAAAATGGCGGAGTCCACAGAAAACTTTCTATTCAGGCTGTAAGTAGAATAATGAGCAGGCTCCGAATACTGTCTGGTTAGCTTCTTTTGCCTTTTGAGAAGTGAGAAGATACTTGATCTTCTTCGCTCTGGTTGGTTGTTCATTCTTGCTGATAGCATTATTTCTGCTTCGTTCTCCATTTTTGCTATTACAGTTTCTAATACTGGTTAGAGCAACGTATGGCATCGGATTAGGCTGTATAGTTCTATATACTTTTGCTTTTCGCTTTGGATAAATGAAAACTATTATGGCAGGTCAGTAGTTTCCTCGTATTTATTTTCTTCCATTTTCTGTTACTTTGGGTACATTCAATCAATTAGATTCTATGTTATTTTAAAGATCTAGTAGTAAATACTTCCCCATTGTCTTGATACTGACCAAAAATTTGACTGTACACAAACAATCCTCTGTATTCTAGTTATCTATGATAATTGCTTATCAAATTACAAAGCTCGCATTAGTTTTTCTATCGTCTCCTTGTACCATTCCTCAATATATGTTGTTCTACTCACTCACATTAAATTTAATGCACTTTTTGTCCTTGTCATTTTATTGTTTTTCTTTTTTAACACTAGTCATTTTAAATTACATTTCTAGTTTATATCAAACTTTAGAAACGGTTGTCGCTTATAGATGGCGCTATAGATAAATAAAATAAAAATTTAAATCGATTACTAGCGCCACCTCGTGTCACTCAACAGTATTAAATAAAAACATATTTCTAATAATATATAAGAAAATTAATTGGCCCTACAAAAAAATACAGCATATTTACGTCTTTGTTATAATGGACTTTGAGCGTTGTAAGGAAAAAGCCGGGAGGTAACTTTTTTATTTATTGTACGAAATTACAATCAATACTTCCAAAAACACGAAAGCGAAACGTAAATATAATATTATTATCTACACTAATATTATAAAGAGGAAAGATTTGTATGTTTGTAACGAATAAACTCAAAAACTACTGGACCAACTTCAAAAATTCTTTCACCATTAGAATGCTACATTATCCCTGAGTAACATAGGCTATATTCATTAATATAAAAAATTAGGGATCCCTACTAAAACTTCAAAATTGTAACCCAAGGTGTAACAAAATTATCTATAAAATGTCTTTCATCGCATGCACTGCGAAAACTATTGATGATAGAACAAAAAAATGTTCTACAATATTAAAGAACATATAAATATCTACTTGGAGCGGGAGGGGAGAGCGGATTCTATAGTCCACGCGAGCGGAGCCGCGAGCACAGCTAGTAGCTTATAAAACACTTCACAGATTCCATCTTCCGTGGTCAAGGCCTGTTATTTAATATCAGTTGTGTTTGCCTTGTGACTGGATGTTATTTATATATATATTTGGGCCCAATTCTGAAGGCACACATTTAAAATTTGACAGCGCTAAAATTGGTTTCGTCTTTATCTTCATAAAATATTGTGTGACAAGGATAGCAACAGTTTTAGTGCTGTCAAATTTTAACGTTGTGCCTTCAGAATCGAGCCCAATATGGATGTATATCAGCTGTCTGACACCCATATTACAGGCTCTGCCTAGTTTGGGATCAGGTGGCCGTGTGTGAAATGTCCCCACATATTTATTATTATTATTAGTTGTTATTTAACTCTGTAGTCCACGCGAGCAGAGTCGAGGGCACAGCTAGTTATCGTATAAAAAGACAATTTATTGAGTTACAGAAATTCAACGCGACCGTGAATCCCGCGAGAGCAAAGTCACGGCTTAACTATAGTGTTGTACTTAAGAGATTTACACGTAACCCTTATCATCGCAAACAAGCCGAACGTCATGCGACGTGCGATTCCATTCAGTGTCACAATTCTGCCTCATTATAAAATAACCAATACTGGTAGCAGGGTAATATTTTTACTGGTCGGCTTAAATTGGGTCGGTCACGGATCTACCACTGATCATAGATTACTAAACAGATGCGTAACTCCTACCCGACAGGTGCCACAAGCCGGTTTGATGGACTTATCATATGTACGCCTTAGAATTTCTTCTATGGCGTATGCAGCTTACCTCGCGATGTTTTCGGTTTAATCACAATGTCTTCCATCATCGAAAAGCCTGTAGTATTATAAACAATTTCTTCGAAAAACTCGTTTGAGCAACCAAGACCTCATGAACTTGCGGCGAGTGCACAACCATAGTGGTCTATTCGTATTAATAAATAAGTCTGTGCATTTCTGATTTCTTAATCGATCTTATCAGAACTAGTTATATCGATGATTTGTGCTGCATACCACATACCTCATCTACATACATACATAATTCTCACGCTCTGGTCCCAGAGGGGTTGGCAGAGAGGATTGCCACTGCGCGATCCTGACCCACCTCACTCAAAATGACATATTGATTAATTTTAAATAACTTATATTGTATAAAATTGTAATTTTAAATATTGAAATGTAGAATAAATGTTATAGTACTTTTAATTATTGTATGCCCCAAAGGGTAGATTGTGAGGATTTATATATTTTTTGTAAGACCTACATTTGTAAACCACAATTTCAACAATAAATCTTATCTTATCTTATCAATACATCAACCTTTTCACGCACCTCCTTTTATTCATCTCACTGCGGACCCCAGCCGTATTAAACTTGGTACGGCCGGGGTTTGAGCCCGCGACCTCACGAACGTGAGTCTACCACGGCTCACTGCTATAACTCGGCCCTCCACTTAGCCTGACTATTATTACCGTGAGACTGGCCGATGGCCGCCTAAACCGGCATGTAACCCTGGCCGTCATCGACGCGACCGTTATTAAGACATATGATTTCGCATTAGCGCTGCTCGTTTTGTGTCGCCATTACAGACAATTAGGACGCCGACGCCGCTCATCATCAGCCTGCATACGTCCACTGCTGAACACAAGCCTCCCCAACAGAATATCACTTATGGTGCGCTGTCCATTGGGGGACTTGCCATAACCACCACGCTTGGCAGGCGGTTTGGTGATCACAGTAACGATCTTAATATACACAGAACACTGCTGCCTGTAACTGGTGCAATCCCTTACTCGCCTTGACGACACCCACGGAAAGATTGGAGGTGGCCCTATTCTAAGCCGGGAACCAAACGGCCATAATCGATTTCGTCGCATTTCTGCCGGTTCGATTTCCGGTTGAGGCAAATGACTTTTAACAACGATCTCTATGTACTTACTAGATGGAGCGAACCAAATAATGACTTTGTTCCACGCAACTGCGGCTCCGGGAGCCGTAACTCGGTTATATTCACAATGAAACTTATGCAGTTACTACGCAGAACATTTAATTTTTACTAAATATTGACGCTATTTACACGTATCGTCAATATTTAGTAATAATTAAAAGTTCTGCGTAGTAACTGCACAAGTTTCATTGTGAATGTGAAAGAGTTGTGGCTACTTGCGTGGAACAGAGCGATTGTCTGGAACGCTCCATCTAGTAGTACATAGAGATCGTTGGCTTTTAACGATTAATTTGGTTTGTCGTAGGAATGAGATGTCTTTTTTCGGAGTAATATCTTTCCTATGTCTTATTCCAGGACCTAACCTATATGTGTGCCAAGTTTCATCACGATCTGTCCAGTGGTAGAAGCGTGATTGAGTAACAAACATCGAAACTTTCGCATTTATAATATTAGTAGGATTTTATCGTGCAACGAAGAGCGATTGTATTGAAATAATAAAATTTATAGATAATTTGACTCTATTGCTTTGTGAATTTCTTGACATTGCAGGAAATCGTCCGATGCGTAAAAAAGGAAACGCATTGGATTATCTGGGGGCCAATTCTACTATTTTCAACATTTATCGTTCGTTTAAACAGCAGTTACGTTATTTATTTTGACAGCAGCTGCGTGTCGTTTTACCTGAGACAACTGTCAAAATGTAAAGAAAACCTTAGTAGAATACGAAATCACAGAACGTTCGCCCCATCAACGTCTGACGTTTGTTCAAATAAACGTTAGCTACGGCTGAAACGCAGCTGAAGCACGAACGTTGCGCGCAGCGGCATACGAATAGTGTTAAAACTTGCGTTTCAGCTGCAGTTCAGTTGCGTTTTGAAATGAAATGAAATGAATCTTTATTGTGTATGAAGTTCAGGTAATTTTAAGATACTAGATATTTAGTACAAGTACCACTAAACCCTACCTTTGCAGGTGTATACACAGAATATAAATTTTATACAAGTTAAATTAAAAGTAAAAACTGTCAAGAATAAAATGTCAAGAATGAATACAAATGTCAAAGTATCAATTCCATTAATAATGTCACTGCAAATTATAAATTATCTCATATTTTTATGTCAAGCAAATATTAAAAATAATTATATGATTATTTATAATTGCAATATTCCTGTACGCTATAAAAACACCTTTCCTCAAGCCATAATTTTATTAACTTTTTGAATTTGGTTATGTTCATCTGTTTAAAGGAAATGCGTTAGTAGAATTGGCTCCCAGGTACCTTTAGCGATTATCATTTATTCCAGTGTCACCAGCGGATACTCTCACTACACTGTTGATAGATCACCTAATAATCCATCAACATTAATACAATACACAGATTTATCTAATGCAAAACTCGGCCATATCGAAATCGCAAAGATAAGTTACGCCACTTCGCGATTTACGACTTTTTTCTTATGACATTAAGGCAGACACCTGATAATAAGAGACTAGTACAGTCAGCGACCATAGTATCTTAGTTTGGTCACAACAGTCTGACATAAGTAATTCTATTAAGTATATATTAATTAATGTTTCCTTAAAAATGAGACAATATATCGTCGGCCAGCAAACATAGTCAAAGTCAAAATCATTTATTGCATATGAGTACACTTGGTACATTTATACACGTCATTTTTTTTATTGACTATTGCTTCCTAGGTGTTAGCGCTGTGAAGAAGAAACGGCGCAACAAACTTCACGCAACACATCTTTTAAAAATCAAGTTTGCATACAATTAATAAAGATTTTGCGAAGCTGAATTAACATTAGTACCAGGCATCTTTGTCATACAAATAAACGATTATTTGTATGACAAAGATGCCTGGTACTAATGGTAAATTTCAGAAGCGGGCACAGCTAATTTAGAATCAATGTCTTTCACCGTAATCTTTTTGAAAGGTCGATCGATTTCTATTTTCTTTCAAACGTTGTGCTTTACGTTTTGTTTCATAACTTTGACACTGGCAAATATACAAAAGATATAATTTGAAGTCGTTCGTACTGATTAATAAATACGTTATGAAACTTTAACGTGAACATTTACTACGAAAAATGGAGAAGGTTATTGTGTAACCAAGAAGATTCCTTACTTTTGGAAGTTCATTTTTGCTCAGCGATTATTGACGCTGACTATACGAGAACATGTTGCGACCTCAATATCTCAATGCCGCTCGGGCGCTGCCTAAGTTTTATCATCACAAAATCTAGACCACGATGCGCGGGTAACGTCACAACTGATGTGCTAGCTAATAAGACTGTAAAGTATTTTGACAACCTTTTGCAAATTGTCAAAAAATGGGGTCAAACTGGTTTGCTAAAATTTCTATGAAAATTAGGGACGGGGAGAGGAAAGGCATTGCCATTAAATAAATTTCAACTTTATTTTTGTTTTATGTTTGTTATGTTTGTAGTTATGTTTTATTATTGTAGTTATGTTTGTACTCAAGTCTTGGATGTTTATATATTTATTTAAGTATGTGTATCCGTTATCTAGTAACCATAGCACAGGCTCTGCCTAGTTTGGGACTGGATAATTGGTGTGAATGTCTGAGATATTTATTTATTATTATGATTATTATTATTATTTAAAAAAAACCGTAGTCCACGCGAGCCGAGGGCACATGTTGTAAATAATATGAATATAATCCTAAGTATTTTTATGAGTAATTGTTAATGTGTTTTAAAAAGGCTGTATGTGGTAATTAGTGTCTTTGCCTTTACTGAAAAGAAAAGTTTTCTTCTATTCCGTTTAATATTCAAGAAATCGCTTTTAGCGATAAGACTGCTTAGATGTACATATGTAAGTTACTTTATTACTGTATTTTTTTAAATGTTTTTACGTGAAATAAAGAGTAACTGAATCCGAAGTCCTAATAAGGCGGTGGCTGAGGCGAAGCGGAGGACGGAGGCGGAGGTGAGGCGGAGACGGTGGCGGTGCAAGCGGGAGCGGGAATGGGAGCGGTTTCTATAGTTCACGCGAGCGGAGCCGCAGGCACAGCTAGTATAATATAATATTATAAATGCGAAAGTTTGGATATTTGGATGTTTGTTACTCAAGCACGCTTCAACCACTGGACGGATCGTGATGAAACTTGGCGCACATATAGGTTAGGTCAAGGAATAGGACATAGGATAGTTTTATCCAGAAAAAACATCCCATTCCTATGGGAAATACATAATAATCTAAATCTAATAAATAAAATCGTAAACATCTCGTGTCTGTCCATTGAAGATATTTGCAACAAAAAAATTGGGGGTCTAAGGATAAGTAATAGAAGACATTAGAATCATTTTTAGATTTATTGTCTGTTGTCTGTGAGTTTGTGCACGCATCACTTAAAAACTACTGATCGGACTTTGATGGACTTTTCACAGAAACATGGGGCTTAATTTGGTGAAACATATAGGCTTTGTTTCATTGCAATCGGTGCAGTCAATAAAAAGTTATGCGAATTTATAGTTTCCGAAGACTCGCATACACTGCGAAGAATGTAGGGTGTAAAGTGGAGTGTTGAGGGGAGAGTTGACGATCTGGACCTGGACCTGGACCTGGCTCGGACCTGGACCTGGATTTAAAGTCTGTGTGGAAGTGGGAATGGGAGCGGATCCTGTAGTCCACGCGAGCGGAGCCGCGGGCACAGCTAGTACATAATAAAGAGTATCCCCCTTAACCACACGCGAGTGCAGTTTATTTACTCAAATTCCAAATGGCTGCCGACAGTAACCACACCTGACCCGAGCCATGTCGGCTGTAAATCTAAATATATACATTTTACTACGAACACTCCAAACGCGAGTGCAATGCATTATGACTTGCGTGTTTACACTGGGCTCCTGACCGTGGTAATGTTTATTTTCCCTTGGTAAAATCTGTCGGGAAAATACAATTGAAATACAAACGTCAACAACTATGACTGGCAGCCGAGCTGTGGTAGCCGGGTTGGTTGTGCACTCGCCTCACGTTCATGAGGTCGTGGGTTCAAACCCCGCCCGTACCAATGAGTTTTTCGAAACTTCATCATCAGGTTATTTTTGTCTCCACTGCAGGAGCACAACCCTCTCTCATCTGCCGGAGACAGACGGAGGATTTGGCCTACACTCCCCGCGCTGGCCAGACGGGTTGGGGAGGCCTGATTGATGTTTTATAATGTATTCCCTTAGTCGCCTTGTACGACATCCACGGGAAGAGTTGGAGTGGTCCTATTCTACTCTACCGGAAACCATACGGCGTTTCGAAACTTAAGTACGGCTATTAATAATATCACAGGCTTTTCGGTGAAGGAAAACATCGTAAGGAAATCTGCATATGTCAAAGAAGAAATTCTGAGGCGTATGTGAAGTCCACCAAATCGGCTTGGGGCACCGTTGGTGGACAGGGGTTTGGCACAAAAGATCCTGAAGGGTCGAGGTGTCGCCAGGTCTTCCTGGCCCCCTAAGAGGATAAGATGACTGGCAGCCGCACCACCGATGCAAGTTCCAGCGTCTATAATTATATAGTTGAAATACGGTGCATAGTGAATTCAAACAGGCGTCATACATTTACCTAATTTTATAATTTGAACAAGGCAAATATAGCACTTTTTGTATCTAATCAGTACTGAGTGACAATAAAGATATGTCATACTAGCTGTTGCCCGCGACTTCGTCCGCGTGGACTTAACATCACAAATTATAATGATATCCCGTAGGAATGAGATGTTTTTTTTTGGGATAAAAACTATCCTATGTCCTATTCCTTGACCTATAGGTTAGGTTGCAATACTTTGTGTTTTATGCAACTTGAAATTCTTTTTTGTAGGTTCCTTCAAACGCTACATACTTATATTTAGTAAATAATTCAATGTTCTGCGTAGTAACTGCACAAGTTTCAAAGTGAATGTAAACGAGTTGCGGTTCTCGGAGCCGAAGTTGCGTGGAACAGAGCGACTGTTTGGAACGCTCCATCTAGTAGTATATAGAGATAGTTGACTATGTCGATACAACTAACGAATCTTGTCGTTAACTGATTTTATACGCGCTCTGTTACACGCGTATTGATGTGTAGCGCATTTTCTTCACGTAACTTATCGTAATAGTTATCAACGCATAATTATGATGATAATTTTCCTTCGCAACTCTGCTTTCCGTGCCCAGACAATGTACTATTAATTTTTTGATAGCATTATAAGAGCCTTGGCCTTCATTAGGTACGTGCGGGCACGTTCGCGGCAGGTCAAATTACTTATTTTATTACCTACAGCGGTAAGTAGATACAAAATCGCACAGAACTCGTATGTTTAATCATCAGTAGGAAGAGAGTAGGTACATTGCATACTGCTAGGAGCACGAGAATACTGCTACATTTAATTATTTATCTACTAAATCACATCTCTCTTCCAATAAACAGTAATAATAATAAACAACCTGCGAACGATTATTTGGATACAATTTGACGTATATAGACATGTAATAAGTCTATTTTTAATGATTGTCGTTGTACTCATATGACGATCTTTACCTCAAAATATCTTGGTAACGTGACACTTTAGGGTACTATGTTATTTGATATTTTTTGTTCGTTTTTGTGTCCTCTACCCATATATACCACTTTCATCGTGCGCCGGGCGGCGGGACGAAATGCCAGTTCGGTTCTATCCCCTTTATATCAGGGACTGAAAGCGGTAGACCATTATTGGTACAAAACAGATATCACAATCACAACCGTTATATTTAAGAGATTCGCGATTTCGGTACCGAAGAACATCGCAGTCGCTGCTAGGTGGAGTGCGTGAACAGGAGATAATAAAATTAAATAATGACGCATCTATATGAATCGATTCGGCGACACACTAAAATAAACCTTTATTAAGTCGGTGCAATAACCGCGGCGATATACAAAACGACCCTGACCTTGATTACCTTTGAGTAATCAATTACTTAAATATAATCAAGGTCATACCTAGACCTTTGACTTACTTTTAATGCGAATTTCTACCTGCGGATTCCTATGAAACGCTAGTCTTTACTCGCGACTTCATCCGCGTAGGTTTCGATATTTACACATCTTGAATTTCAAAATAGATAGCGTTTTCGTAATCAACGTCCCTAAAAACCTCAAAAATGATTTAAATTCATATTAATTTGGTTACCCGTAGGAGTTGGATGTTTTTCGGGATAAAAACTATCCTATGTCATATTCCAGGACCTAACCTATATGTGTGCCAAGTTTTTACCCGGTGGTTGAAGCGTGATTGAGTAACAAACGCATTGGCATTTATAATATTAGTGGGATGTCGTCGCTTTCTGAATAAATGACATCAGATAATGTTTTTTCTTGTCATCTATTGCATGACCTCATTAATTAATTAATTTAATTTCGGTATGATTAGTAACCATACCGAACTAAAATGGTACCGAAATATAAAGATTTATAAATACACTCTTATGACCTTGATTACCTTTAGGTAATCATAAAGTAATTAAATGTGTCTGGCTGGTGTCGCTATTTCACATACGACTGCAGATTCTCTATGCTACCAAAATTTAAAGATTGTTGGTTATGGTATTGATTGCGGGAATATGAAAGGAATATAGTCCAAATATGTGGCAGTAAAAATGTTTAATCATTATAGAATAGAAATGCACATATTATAAGTTGAACAGATACTTTGATAAATGAGGTTGCGAGGTCTAAGTTATACGATGGCGGTAAAGCGTTGTTCAACCGGCCAGCTTAAAGACTCAGTAACAATCCTGGTTTCGCTTAAACTTCACAAGACCCGCTATCTTATTTTATAACCCTACCTGGTAAGAAAGCCTACTATAAGTTAGATGACTACTTAAATGATAAGTCCATGGAGTGCTTGATGGCTCAGCATAGGTAGACTTAATGATTGTAATGAATAAGATAAATCAAAGGTAGGGCCCTGTGCCGTTGGGTTTGTTGCCACTTCTTCCCCTCGGTTATACAGGTGGAAGTGGAGTAGTATTAGGCAGAATTTGACGTCAAAAAGAGAATAATGTATTCCAATTTTGAAAAAATAAATATTTTGATTTTGATTTTGGTAGTGCAAAAAACTTAAATATTAACAATGCCAGAGAATAACCGTGTTTCACAAAAAATGCGTTTAAAGGTACTTCGTGTTTATCGTCACTGATTTATAATACACTCTTATGACCTTGATTACCTCTAGGTAATCATACCGCAATCAAATTTAGCTGTTGTCGTTATTTCACAAACGAGTGCAGATTATGTGGTGTGACGTCACGCCCCAGAAGCGAGAAACGTCAAAAATGTAAAAGACGAATACACTTGTAATGGATTGGCCCGCATAACCGCGAGGTTGGGAGGGCCAAATGGAATTACTTCTCTATTAAAAAAAAACGAGTGCAGATTCCCTAGCGGCGTTTCAGAGCTGCGCCGATTCGCTCCTATCTTATCTCTGAGACTTAGCACATTGTTTGCAGACTTTTTTTTTATCAAGTATCCCTATCTTAATACCCATAATATACATCCTACACATAATCGCAGTATAAATAACACTGTAACCGGTTAACTTCGTCGTTAAAGACAATTTTTGTGACAATCTTAGGCAAAGAATTAATTATAGGAACAATTTTTTTCTCCACCACAGTATAGTAAACATAATTAATAATAACGCCATCCTTTTAAACTAAACGAGCACTATCTATCTCACTCAGTATAATATGTTATGTATGTATTTATGTATGTTACTTCATAATCAGCCTAAATACGTCCACTGCTGGACATAGGCCTCAACAATGGAATACCACTTTTAGTAAGTAGTGCATTGGGGGATTTGCCATAATCACCACGCTTGGCAGGCGGATTGGTGATCGCAGTATTGATCTTAACATACACAGGAGAACGCTGCTGCCCGTCCCTGGTGCAATCCCTTAGTCCCGTAAAGATTGGGGGTGGCCCTGTTCTAAGCCGGAAACCACACGGCATGTATGTATTATTATATAGTATGTATGTTTATTATCATTTATTATATATATATATATATATATATATATATGTGTGTGTGTAAAGTGGTTTGGGTATTTAGTTATTATGTAGTATATTATGCACTTTTGCCCCCTCGCTCTTAGTGCCTTGTCTCATACCCTGTAAGGTTGTCTGGTAGAGATCTCTTTCAGAGATAAGCTCGCCTTTGTACACAAAATTTGTAACTGTATTTAGTTTTAAAATTTGTGCAATAAAGAATAATTTATCATCATCACCAGGTTATTTTTGCCTCCACTGCAGGAGCACAACCCTCTCTCATCTGCCGGAAACAGACAGAGGATATATGCGGTATAATGGAGGATATGGAAGATATTATATTTTGAATAATATATAGTATTTATTTATAGTATTTATTTCTAGATACAGTATAGCCAAACCCCCACCAAAGATTTACCTTAAGCCGCAAGTTAGCTAAAATGGAGTTGAGAGGTTTACACGCTTAGTCGTTGATATCCACGTTAATATTTCGTAAAGATTGTGACGTCAACAAGTCAAACAAATCCGATCACCGCTAATAGCTAGTTTAATATGTATTCATTCAAAAATAGCCTGACGGCCTCCAGTGCAATATGGCCGCCATAGGCATTTCGTGGACCGTATAGACTTCTCTGCCTATATAAGCCTCTCATTTTTTTTTGTTGATAATTTCAGTGTCCGAGTGAGCTAATTGCCCCCCAACGTAAACCTTAGCTTACGTGCAACCTATTCGAGCACCTCTTCAGAGCATCGCCACAGCCCCCCCCCCCCCCCCCCCCCCCCCCACCCTCACACACACGCACTCAACTCTAATATTCTAGTAGGAAGTACCATTGTTATACTTTTACGTCTATTTATTTTGTTAAATTTTGATGACCCGCTACCTAAGTCTTTTGTATCAATAGAAAAAAAACTAGAGATAGTAATATGGCTATGGCTATAGTAATTTGGCTATGGGGGTCTGAGGTATCAATTCGTTTTGGAAAAGAGGTCTCTTGCCCAGAATAGTTTGACAATCCCTGACTTTTATAGTTCCGCTTTTTCCTTAAAGATAGGGTCATACGGTAGGTACGCATAACAATGCATCGATGTACAACATACGTTCTGATGTGACCGATTTAAAAATCAGAAATGCACTGACTTGTTTATTAATTAGCATCAAGCACCAAACCAAGTATGTAAAAAATACTGCATTGATAACAGAACTGTGGTAGCCTAGTTAGTTATGCACTCGCCTTACGTTCATGAGGCCCTGGTACAAACCCCGCCCGTACTGTTTAAATATCATCATCAGGTTATTTTTGTCTCCACTGCAGGAGCACAACCCTCTCTCATCTGCCGGAGACAGACGGAGGATTTGGCCTACACTCCCCGCGCTGGCCAGACGGGTTGGGGAGGCCTGACTGATGTTTTATAATGTTCCCTTAGTCGCCTTGTACGACATCCACGGGAAGAGTTGGAGTGGTCCTATTCTACTCCACCGGAAACCACACGGCAAACTATTTAATACGTATGTCTAAACTTAAGTACGGTTTATTTATAACTATCTGTTGCCCGCGACTTTGTCCGCGTGGACAACTTAACATCACAAATTATTATGTATTTCCCGTAGGTACGAGATGTTTTTTCGGGACAAAAACTATCCTATGTCATATTCCAGGACCTAACCTATATGTGTGCCAAGTTTCATCACGATCCGTCCAGTGTTTGAAGCGTGATTGAGTAACAAACATCCAAATATCCAAGCTTTCGCATTTATAATATTAGTAGGATAGGATACCACAGACTTTTCGGTGAATGAAAAGATCGTAAGGAAACCTGCATATGCCAAAGAAGACATTCTAAGGCGTATGTGAAGTCCACCAACTCGGCTTGGGGCACCGTTGGTGGTCAGGGGTTCGGCACAAAAGATGCTGAAGGGTCGAAGTGTCGCCAGGTCTTCTTAGCCCCTTAAGAAGATAAGATAGTGCAATATCTATCATTCAAAACTACATGTCGTTATAAACGGACTTAAAAATGCTGTATTTTTATAAAAATAGATCTATTTGAAAGGTTATTGATATCATCAGAAACCATAATTAATTACTAAAAAAAATCACACCAAAACACAATACACAACGCAAGCAGAACGCACGGCACGTAAACAGTAATATTAAATAACGCTTTGATAGAGAAAACACGACACCATATGATTATCACAACTTTTATCCACTTCAAATAAATAACTAGTATAAAATAACGTAACTAATATCGCGTGTTTATAATAAAACACCCACTCGTGCGAGCGTCCGATAAAGTACTGAATTTTAAAAAGTTTGAAGTTGAATCATCATATGTTATTGCCGCGATGTAATTTGAGACCTGAATTTAGTATAATAAGGTTGCTAATTGTTTGGAGTGCGATTTGTGTACAATGTTTAAAGGTTAGGTTACATTAAATATCTACAGATGCGGGTTTGTCTGTCTGTTTCTTAATAATTACAGCGAAGCCTTTTAAATAGATAGTAAATGCTTTATTGCACACGGAATAAGAACTAGGTAATTTTTTTTGGAAAGTGTACAAAGGCGGACTTGTCGCTTAAAGCGAACTCCTCCAGGCAACCTTTTCCAGGGAAAATAAGCAAGACAGCGACAGAGTATTGCAGGTAAAAGAAAAAAAAGCGTTTTGTCGTGCGTCTTTCTGTATGTGCGCAACTTGAAAACCTGACATGATTTTTGGAATAAAAAAATAAGTATGTTTTGGGCCCGATTCTGAAGGCACACATTTAAAATTTGACAGCGCTAAAATTGGTTTCGTCTTTATCTTCATAATACTGTGTGACAAGGATAGCAACAGTTTTAGTGCTGTCAAATTTTAACGTTGTACCTTCAGAATCGGGCCCTATAATTGCTTAATTAATGTTAAAATTATGGAATAGTCCGCAAAAATGTTATTTTCCAAAATATTACAGAAAGTCTACTCAGAAAAAAGATTACATTTATTTGCAATATATATGCAATTTCTGCAATAAGTTAGCTTATAGAGTGTAAACTAACCTTTATATGTGTTATTGGTATAGGAAGACATCATCATTTGGCATGTTAAATAAACTCAAACAATTACTAACTTTATTTACATAGTTTTAGAGGTCGAACTGACTTGTGTAAAAATATGCCTCAATCTACTTAATTTTTATTTCTTTTACTATTCCGAACTAGGATTTTCTCTTGTAGTATGGGAATTAAACATGGATTGGACAATGTTATTAATAAAAATGTAAACTTCGAAATTATTTGCAAAAAAAATATTGGGAGGTCTAAGGATAAGTAATAGAACACATTTCGATCATTTTTGGAATTTTTGTCTGTTAGTTTGTGCACGCATCACGTAATACTACTGAACCGATTTTGACGGACTTTTCACAGAAACATAGGGCTTAATTCGGAGTAACATTTAGTCTTTCATTTCATCGCAATCCTCTAACTCAATCAAAAATTATGGGCATTTTAGTTATTAAATACATTAGTAGTTATGCAATATAACAAAGTAGTATAATTATAATGTTCGACGCAATTCAGATTGCGATGAGTTAGGACTATTAATAGCTATAATGGGCGTGGGCGAGGAGTGGAAGCGGGAGCGTGTAGTGTAATCCACGCGAGCGGAGCCGCGGGCACAGCTAGTTCACAAAAAAACGAAGCAATGACGAGGCGACATAATTCAAAGCTTATTCCCCTCGATTCTTTCAGCCGATATTCCCGAGGAATGCCTGTATTTCCCCCCACTAAAAATTGCCTAAGTCAATTTGCAACAAATCAGAATTCATACAGCGAAAGAAGTTTTATAATCAGTTCGACCATGTCTTCATCATCAGGTTATTTTTGTCTCCCCTGCAGGAGCACAACCCTCTCATCTGCCGGAGACAGACGGAGGATTTGGCCTACACTCCCCGCGCTGACCACACGGGTTGGGGAGGCCTGATTGATGTTTTATAATGTATTCCCTTAGTCGCCTTGTACGACATCCACGGGCAGAGTTGGAGTGGTCCTATTCTACTCTACCGGAAACCACAAGGCAAAACCACTCCTGTGTCTTAAAAGAGTTTAAATAATTGCGGCCGAGAGAGTAGTACTCTTATTCAAAAGAAACAAAAAAGGTTCGCTATTCCTAACTCCATTCCGCGTCCATTTCTCGTTTTAGTCCAATTCCGTTTCTTCAGTCAATAACCACTCTTTAAAAATACTACTTTTTATAATTATATAAAAAAAAATATATTTATTTCATTTTCTTTTGGTTTTAACATAGTTTAGTGGACGGAATTTTCTTTTAAGTTAATTAGAATGATATTTGAGATAGAAAATTCCGCTCTTCATGAGATATTTATTTATTTATTTTATTTTATTCATATTTAAAAGACAACAGGGGTCGCATGTGTGTTAGTAAAATATTAAATTACGTTAATATTTAATAACTAATAGTGATTTAGTCCCCTGGGTGAGTATCTACACCAGCGGACTGTCCAGTCTGTCGGCTATTGCTTTTACGATGCTGTTGCTGCTCCCGCGCATTCTGCCTAATAGTGACGCAGTTTTCTTGCGCCAGACGGCGTGGAAGCCGTCTGTGCGCGCCTCGGCGAACATTGTCTATGCACTGCGGAATCCGCAACAGTGCCCTAAACGTATTATTGAATTGGACTCGCAGAGCATTTTAGCCCTTTGGGTATATCTGAACCTAACTTAATATAACCACTTCTTAAAATAACCTTCTCTTAAAATGATCACATTTTATAAATTCAGTCCACTAAACTATGTTAAAACCAAAAGAAAATGAAATAAACTATTTTAATTTCTTTTATTTTTTATATTTGATTGTTCTGGTATTAAATTAGGAAAAAGGGCCAAGAGCGCGTTGAACACATTTGAGAGTGTAATTACATTTTCATATTAAATGTCTGGTTTCCGAACACAAGTGCAGATGTACAATTCCAGAAGTTGAAATCTTAAGAAGCGGATATTTCCAGAAGCGGTTCATTGTCCGACGAAGTGCCAAATTCCCCATGTATATTGCCCATGCTACCGCAGATGGTATGAATCACGCGAAGGAGTAAACACCGCGTATAAACAATATTTTCGACCCACGTCAAAGGATAGCAACACGTGACATTTATTATGAAAAAAAAAAATACTCCATGCATCTTAAAATATATTTTGTAAGCATTTGCTAATCTTACTATCCTACTAATATTATAAATGCGAAAGTTTGGATATTTGAATGTTTGGATATTTGAATTTTTGGATGTTTGTTACTCAATCACGTTTCAACCACTGGACGGATCGTGATGAAACTTGGCACACATATAATTAAGGTCCTGGAATAGGACATAGGTAGGTTTTTATCCCGAAAAAATATCCCATAACTACGGGAAATACATAATAATTTGTGATATTAAGTTGTCAACGCGGACGAAGTCGCGGGCAACGACTAGTATCTCTTATCTTATCTTCTTAGGGGGCTAGGAAGACCTGGCGATACTTCGACCCTTCAGGATCTTTTGTGCCAAACCCCTGACCACCAACGGTGCCCCGAGCCGATTTGATGGACTTCACACACGCCTCAGAATTTCTTCTTCGTCATATGCAGGTTTCCTTACGATGTTTTCCTTCACCGAAAAGCCTGTGGTATTATAAATAAACCGTACTTAAGTTTCGTAAAACTCATTGGTACGGGCGGGGTTTGTACCAGGACCTCATGAACGTGAGGCGAGTATATTAATATATTTATTATACAAAGGGGTGTCAAAACATCCGATGCTTCAAATGCCAACCTCGCTGGCTGATTGACCAAAGTTGCCCTGGCGACCGAGAATGGCGTTATAACCGAATGGTTATTTTTGTATATATTTTTTTTGATGCTGATACCCGCCACTGGTCTGTAGTATTAATGGCCTAGTATTCACTAGGCCATATCTAGGTATCAGCCATAACTAGGTATCAGCATAAAAAAAAAATATACAAAAATGTTTATTACAGAAACTTAGGGTGTTACAGAGGATAGTTGGGGCCCTCTTTTAGACATAAAAATGTCTGTGCCAGAGGACCTCGCTCTTCCATACTTATATCTTATTATATATAAATTTAATCAACTTGTGTGTGTGTGTGTGTGTGTGCGTGTGTGAAAATGTGCGTGCATCACCGTATATGAAGGCATACAGGGTAATGAGAATGCTGATGCACTGGCTGGAAGAGGGTGAGAACAAACTCTGACAGGACCAGAGCCATTTGTGGGACTCTCGATGAGTACCATAAAAACAGCTCTAAAAGCACATGCCGAAGAACAACACCTGGCGGAGTGGAGAGCACTTCGGGAGCTGAAACACGCTAAGGAGTTTATCGGCAACACAGACGCAGGTTTTACTAACAAAATCCTAAAATACGGGAAGACTGCAGTTCGTCTTGTCGTAGGACTTAAAAAAGGGAGGAAGACTTAATTATATTAAAACTGTTGCCCGCAGATTCGCCTGCTTAAAAAAAGTGTTTGTTTCCAGCCTAAAAAAACCACGGGAAACCGAGCTATCCAACAGTGAAAACCACACTCGAATCCATTTAGTGGTTTTGGAGAAGAAACTGATGACGTTATCATTATCATAAATTATTTAATCGACGTGTTTACTTATTAACGTTTTCATCGTTTTATACATATAATACAGTTCATCATCATATTAGCCCTGCGACATCCACTGCTGGACATAGGCCTTCAAAATAAACGTCACCACACCCGGGCCACCACCTCCGAATCCTGCTGCTTCCGGCCGCCTTCCTCTCAGGGCGTCGGTCCATCTAGTGGCGGGGCGCCCCCCCTTGCGCGGGTGCCTATCCGAGGTCTCCACTCCAGAACTCGTCTACCTCAGCGGCCGTCGGTTCTGCAGCAGATGTGGCCTGCCCATTGCCACCTCAGCTTATTAATCCTTAATACTTTAAATGTATCTATAGGTTTGGAGAACACTACTTTTAAACTCCATTTCACCCCCTTAGGGGATGGTTTTTCAAAAACTGTAAAACATGTTTTCAATAACTAAGTTTTTAAAGGTTTCAAAATCCTACAAAGTTTCAAAATGATAGGAACATCGAATAGAGGTTCGCCATACAAACTTTGAACCCCAATTTTAGCCCCTTAGGGGATGAATTTTGAAAAACCCTTCCTTAGTGCTTGCCTATGCCATATAAGCAACCATTGTATAAAATTTCAAGTGTCTAGACTCAGCGGTTTGGGGCTGTGCGTTGATATGTCAGTCAGTCAGTTTCTTCTTTTATAGATATACGTGAAATCTAGGGAGGGGGGGGGGGGTGTCTTGGCATATACTACGGGTGGTCACCGAGGGGGGGAGGTGGTGTCAAAAATGGGTCACGTAGTTAGGGTGCGTTCCCTAGTTTCTGACTTCTCCCATACTGACTGGCCTTGATGATACACCCTGTATCTACATAAGGTTCCACATAAATGTACAGGGAAACTTAAAACTAATCAAAAAACGAACTACGGCTTATAATATAACGAGACAGTTAAAAACTATAATTCTTTAGCTAAAACTCTATCAAAATGCAAAAAGCAAAAACCTACATAGATAAATCACACAGACAGCCCTTAAACATTTTCTACCTACTCGCACACACACACACGCAACAAAAGTAGCCCGACTAAAATTCAGCATCTAAACAATTTTAGAATAAATCAAAATAATTCACGATACAGGATATTCAAGCCACGTTAAGCTTTTCACCGAATATGACGTATAATATCAATTACAGGGTCATAATAAATAAAACCTAATTACAAGTGATTAAAGTTCAATGTAGAATTACAAAAACCTGGCGGTTAAAAGGCTAATAGGAAATAAAACTGTCTCCAAAGGCTTTATAAATGCAAAGAGTAGAAAAAATTTCGTAAAACGGAGAACGGACAAGTTGTGTTAGTATCGCAAGTACCCCGCCGGGGGGACGCCGTACGGCGAGAGCTGTACAAAGTAACATATGTTGAGTAGTCAATACCGGAGACGTTGTGATATAGTACGTAGAACGCCTAAATGAGGCGAAGTACTGTAAATAAGGTTCAGTGTCGAGTGACCACAAAAGGTCGTGGAAGCTGAATTAGGTGGACGCCGCCCTCGCATATGGAATAAGAGTGTCATTCTCTAAAGCATGGAGACGCCGTCCTCGCCTTCTTACCACTTTTAACAATCTTTCCGGCGACATACACGCTCTGCGCGGCGTGTCGGACGTCGCGCCGTTCGGTGCGCAGCGCCTCCAAACTAGCCGAGGGCAGGTTGCGGTAATCTATTAGAGAGTATTTCTCTGGTGTGCTCAGGGCGCGGTATCGCTTCCTAGAATGCAAGCTGATGGTGAGTGGCGACTGTTCACCATTGCTGGCAGTAAATTCAAACGCTACAGAGGCGTTACCTTTGAACCTCATTTATTTTGCGAAAATTACCAAACTAATTTAAGGTTAGAAGCCAATGCCTGTAGTACCTTCAAGAAATTTAAAAAAATACTCAAATACATTTTACACTGGCTTGTAAACCATACGTAAAATTTTTACAATTCAAAATTTACCTTAATGTGATAAATGAGAGCCCATTTTAGATTGTGCATTGTATCATTCCTCTGATTTTTTAAATTAAAAGTAAACCAGACTAACCTATAATTTTTCTCGTCACAGATCTCATCTGTCGAAGACGAACTGTACCTACGAAGTTTCTCAATAGATGGCGCTGTTTTGGTAATAACTACATTCTCTGACGTGGCACATATTACCTCAGCACCGGCTTTTATAATGTTCTTCTTAGGCAATGTACATTTGGTGAAATCATCATTCTCTGAGTCGGTCTTCGCCCCTGACTCTCTTAAATCGCTTATGCGTGTCTGAGTCAATGTAGATTTTGTTGTGGACGGAGTGGAACTGCGTCGTTTTGGGAACGCAGTCATGAATTTGATTAGGTTTTCTTCTATAACATTACCTGGCGATAAAAATTTGTCCTTTTTGTCTCTGAGAGACAGTGGTAATTTAGGTATGTCCAAGTATTTCAGTATAGGCGTTCTTTTGGCTATCGAATCTTTCATAGGACTAGAAGCTAGACTTTTACTTGTCTGTTTTGGTATACTAGGCTGAGCGACAGCCAAAAACGACGAAGAAATAGGAGTATTTCGTTCAAACACATCTCTTTTCAAGAAATTCAAAAACCCATGACTTTCCGCTTCCGGCGATGGTGAGTCGCTGGACATTTCGTTGTCCTTCGATAGAGTCTCGATCGACTCCACGAATTGGGCCCATTTTGATAGTTTGCGAGTGGGTTTAGGTTTCTTCGCGGTCTGGTTTCTTTCTGAGGAGTTCGTTCTCTTAGGAGAGTAGTCTGAGACGGACATGAGGGGCACTGGAGAGGCACAAGACATGTCAGAAGACTTTAATCCTGTTTTAGCGAAGATTTTAGCGCAGTACCACGAAATTTAGCGTATAATAGTGCAGATTTAATAGCATTACGGGATAAAAAAAAAGATTAATAATTAAAAGTTACCTTAATAATGATGAAGAATTGCTATAAATTAACTTAGCAAATAATTAATATCAATATATCAGACATTTACACCAATTATCCAGTCCGAAACTAGGCAGAGCCTGTGCTATGGTTACTAGATAACGGATACACATACTTAAATAAATATATAAACATCCAAGACTTGGGTACAAACATTCATATTCATCGTACGAACATTTGACCCTAGCGGGATTCGAACCCGCAACCTCCGGCGTGGCAGTCTGAGAGCTACCCCGTTCCGCCACGGAGGTCGTCTGAATTTATTAAGTAATATAAATATGATAAGCGGCAATGTAATATTTTTATTTGACGCTATATATTTTCTAGTTATAGATTAATTTATAGTTAAAGATCAAGTGAAAATAAAAATAAAATAAATACACAGAGTTGGCACAAACCATGAAACGAAACGCTACTTTAAATTAATCAATGAAACGAACATGACCTAAACCGTTCGCTGTCAATTTGACACATAATTAGATAATCTGTATAAGTTCATATTTGTCAGAGTTTTTGTTATAAGGCCATCTGATACGGAGGGCCACAGTATAGGCCACATACAATGGTGAGGCAGGCGCGACACGCGTGCCAACAACTTGCAATATATTGCAGAAACTATCAAACACTCGTTTCGCGCCGAGTCACAAAAAATCTACAAAATGCAAAACTGTAACTAGAAACGTGACCGCTAGGCATAAAGGGTGCGCGCTGTGTCCAAAAATCGGCACATGCGGAACTGAAGTAAAGAAATGGCTACAACCGTTCTATCCGATACGGAGGGCCACAGTATAGGCACACGGGGCAGTACTCACCGTGCTCATTGAAGTGCCTCTCCAGCTCCTCGTGGGAGACGTTGGTCTGCGTGGCGGGCGCCGCCGCGTCCGCGTCCGCGTCCGCCGTCGCCGGGCACTCCGGCCGCGACCGGGAACATCTGCCACACGGAAAGGATGGACCGAGTACACATCGGGTTCTACGACTTCTGGCTAACGTAAAAATGTCCAAATAAATAGAGGTGGAAAACCTCATAAAAAATTGAAATTCAATTGATGTACTTTACACAAAGAATTGAACTGAATGCATGATACATTACACAAAAACTTAGGGTCATAGTTATGAACAAGATGTAGAAAAAACAAAACTTTTCACACAATCTGTACCAAGATGTTACTACAGGTCATACCATGGAGCAAAATAATTTTTCCCACCTTATAAGTCGCCTCAAAGTTACTACCTTCATGACTGACACTAATTGGTTATTAAATTAGATAACAGATGTAAAACTGAGAAATGAAGGTAAAACCTTTGAGGTGATTTATGAGGTGCGAAAAATTATTTTGCTTCATGGTATGAGGTGTAGTTAGTATTAGTTGGTCAATAGGCCCGATTCGGAAGCCGATAGTTAAGCAATTTTTAAATTTTGGTAAAACTTTCACTGAGGACAGACAAATTTGTACAAGTTGGTACCGGTCTGGTTGTTATATTTGTGAATTGTCCTATCCTTGTTTAATTCCCATAGCACAGGAGACAATCCTAGTTTGGGATTAGGCAAGTGTATATTAGATTTATTTATTTCAATATGTAACCAACAAACTGGATGTTTGAATGTTTGTTACTCAATCAATCACACGTCAACCACTGGACGGATCGGGATGAAACTTGGCACACATATAGGTTAGGTCCTGGAATTGGACATAGGATAGTTTTTATCCCGAAAAAACATCCCATTCCTACGGGAAACGCGGACGAAGTCGCGGGAAACAGTTAGGTGGACATTTGTCAAGTGTGTGCCGTACCTGAGCATAGCATTGCTGCATCGCAGGGCGAGCTCGAGCCCGTCGAGCCAGCAGTGTCCGGCCGCGGGCGAGGGCGCGCGGAATATCAGGTGCGCGGTCGGCAGCGGCTGTACCACCGCGCCTGTACGATGCGTATACCGCACATTAATATACTTTGATTAGATTAGATTAGATTAGATTTCTTTATTTCACATTACAAATTTTAATACATAGATTAACTTACGTAAAAGGTCAGAGTTAATGTGATCGTCAAAAAATAACAAACAATAGTATACAAAATGTCAATTCTACACAACTCGTGTATGAGATTTATAACAATGTCATAACTTAATGTACATAATAATAACAGTGTATATAAAAATACAAATAAAATCATTTTTCATAAACTATGTCGCAGTTTAAATTCTTTGAACAGCTTGGCGCGTGCGATACGGTAACTACGGAACATTATATGGGTTGTCGCGACAGTTTGGCGAGACCGTGAGCCTTAAACAAGTTATTATTATCCTACTTATATTATAAACGCGAAAGTTTGTAAGTATGGATGGATGTTTGTTAGTCTTTCACGTAAAAACTACTGAATGGATTTTAATGAAACTTTACAATAATATAGCTTATACATCAGAATAACACATAGGCTACAATTTATAAAGATATTGTGTGAATTGTCCAAAATATCAAGTGAGTAGGAAAATATCTACCATCTGCGAGCTATTCTGGCGTGCGCCATAAAATTATAATTTTAATGTCATAATGTTAGTTCTTTTCTACGCCACGCATATATGAGCTACTTGAAATACTAATCCTGCGCAGACGAAGTCGCGGGCACCAGCTAGTCATGCTATAAAACATAATCTTGTATTTCATATGACTCAAGATTACATACATATATAATGTTCACGCCCTGGTTCACCTTGCACGATCCTGACACACCTCACTAGCTTTACATCCATCAAACTTTTCATGCCCCTCCTTTATTCTTCTCACTGCGGACCCCAGCCTGTTTGAGGACGTCACCAACGTCATCCTTGAACGTGCTCCTAGGACGACCTCTAGCTGTAGTTCCTTCCACACTCGCGCTGTAAATCTCTTTTGCCACTCATCATTCACTCATACGCTCTAAATGTCCAAACCAACGCGATATACCCTTCTCTACCTTCGTTACTACATCCTCTTTCAAACCACACTTCCTACGTCCTCAAAAAGGCATGAAAAGGTTGATGGATGTGAGTGAGGCTAGTGAGTCTCTGCCTACCCCTCTGGGACCAGAGCGTGAGCATTATGTACATATGTAGATGAGGTATGTGGTATGCAGAACAAATCATCGTTATAACAGAGTTCTGATATGATCAATTAAGAAATCCAGTGACCAATTAATTCGAATGCTTTTGCAATGTCCCTCGCACAGGACACAATTTTACAGTGGCTCTTATACGGTCCAGGCCGTACGGTTGTGGAACGCTTTGCCGGCTCCCATCAGACAAGCAAAATCACTTCCCATATTTAAACAGCTTCTGCGTGTTCACTATAATTCACAATGCGGCTACTGAACAGATTACGTAATAGAGTGTTTCGTATTTATTTAACTATTTTTGTATGTATTTATTTAAGTATGTATTTACTAGTTATTTATATGTATTAAATTGAGTATGTATTTCGTATTACTAGTTATCGGTTTGTAGGCATATATTTATTTAAGTATTCATGCAAGTTTATGTTATATAAATTGTATACTCTTTGCATCCAGTATTTCCACTCCTCAAAAATTCGCCACCTCCCAAAGGTTGCCTGTAAGAAATCGCTGAAAGCGATAAGGCCGCCGTTGTACACTAAATTCATCCTTCTATGTAAGATTTGTTTTTATTAAAAATGTATATGTTTTGGTGCACAATAAAGAATATTTGAATTGAATTGAATGAACCACTGTATGGTTGTGCACTTGCCTCAAGTTCATGAGGTCCTGATCGCTCAAACGAGTTTTTTTGAACAATTTATTTATAAATACAATAATACTATAGGCTTTTCGGTGAAGGAAAACATCGTTATGAAACCTGCATACCCCAAAGAGTATGTCATCATCATCAGCCTAAATACGTCCACTGCTGGACATAGGCCTCCGTAATATAATACCACCTTTGGTTAGATGTCATTGGGGGATTGGCCATAATCACCAAGCTTGTCGGGCGGATTGGTGATCGCAGTAACGATCTTTACATACACATACAGAAGAACGCTGCTGCCCGTCCCTAGTGCAATCCCCAAGTCGCCTTGACGACACCCACGGGAAAGATAGGAGTGGCCCTAGTCTAAGCCGGGAACCACACGGCAAGGCGTATGAAATCCACCAAATACATATAATACATGTATGTATGTATGTATGTATGTATGTATGTATGTATGTATGTATGCATGTATGTATGTATGTATGTATGTATGTATGTATGTATGTATGTATGTATGTATGTATGTATGTATGTATGTATGTATGCATGTATGTATGTATGTATGTATGTATGTATGCATGCATGCATGTATGTATGTATCGTTCGGGGCGCACTCACCGATGGTCTCGTTGTGCGGCCCGCGCGGCGCCCAGATGCTCTGCTCGAGCGGGTGGTACAGCTTGAAGCAGAAGCCGTCCTTCTTGCTGGGCCGCTCGATCACCTGGCACGACGTCAGCAGCACCGTGCCCACCCAGTGGCTGCTCTGTGGGCGGGCAGACGCAGAGTCGGTAAAGCTAGCTGTTTCATAGCTCAGTAGGTCCACAGTGGTAGTATGTAAATCGGTGTTAGGTGCACTGATTGAGTAAACCGATTGCGATGAAATAAAGACTAAATGTTACTCCAAATTTAGCCCTACGTTTTTTATACAAATTCCTTTAAAAACACAGGGCTTAATTTTTGTGTCAATCGGCAGTTATGCGAATTTATAGTTTTCATAAACTCATTACGTAACAGCGTACAGAAGGGTGGAGAATAGGGGGGGGGGGGGGGGGGAGTGGAGGTGGAGAAAGAGTAGGGAGAAGGCGAGAGGGAAAGATATGGGTGTTTTATTTCATGATTAATATGTTAATATAATTAAAATAAAATACGGGGGAGGTTGGTTGGAAGAGTTGCCTTTTTTTGTTGTAAATTGTATGGATATATATACTTTGTTACACAATAAAGATTACAAATTAGGTGTAGGTAATGACAGCAATTGAAACGGTCGAATATATACCATGATGACGACGCGACGTAAAAAAAGGTGTGTAAAGTAAAAAAAAACAGTAACGAAACTTACTCTTACCTTCGCCTTGGGACTCTTATACAGCAGCAGGAGGCCCGGCTTCAGAACACACCACAACTTGGTCCATGACTTCAGGGAGCCGCGAACCTGGAATAGAATTAGACAATATTTATACTACAGTATGTCTCATATCCTGTAAGGTTGTATGGAAGAGAAGAGACAGAGAAAGATATATAACGATATATAAAGATATTTGACGACCTCCGTGGCGGAACGGGGTAGCTCTCGGACTGCCACGCCGGAGGTTGCGGGTTCGAATCCCGCTAGGGGCAAATGTTCGTATGATGAATATGAATGTTTGTACCCAAGTCTTGGATGTTTATATATTTAAGTATGTGTATCCGTTATCTAGTAAACGTACCACAGGCTCTGCCTAGTTTGGGACCGGATAATTGGTGTGAATGTCTGACATATTTATTTTATTTATTTATTTATAAGCTCGCCTTTGTATACGAAATTTTATAACTGTATTTTGTTCTAAAATGTGCAATAAAGAATATATGTATCATCAAGAATAATAGGTCATTTTTGAGGTAAAGCCTCAAAAATGATTATTAAAGTAAGTAAAGCATTCATAAATAGCTTATAATAACTTTGACTGAGACTAAAAAAAAAATTAAAATGTAAAAATTATTTCCTCATCATCATCAGCGAAAATACGTCCACTGCTGAACACAAGCCTCCCAAATGAATGACACTTTTGGTGGGCTGTCCATTGGGGGACTTGCCATAATGACCACGCCTTGCCTGGGATTAATACTGCGATCACCAATCCACAAGCATTGGTGATCATTACGTGATCGCAGAATGATCTTAATAAACACAGGAGAACACTACTGCCCGTCCCTGGTGCAATCCCTTATTCGCGCTGACGATACCCACGGGAAAATTGAGGGTGGCCCTATTCTAAGCCGGGAACCACACGGCACTGTTTCATCATTTTCTGTTAATAATAATAAATAAACATGTCAGACATTCACACCAGTTATCCAGTCACAAACTAGGCAAAGCCTGTGCTATGGTTACTAGATAACGGATACATATCTAATAAATAAAATCGTAAACTTCGCGTGTCTGTACATTGAAGATATTTGCAACAAAAAAAATTGGGGGGTCTAAGGATAAGCAACAGAACACATTTCGATCATTTTTGAAATGTTTGTCTGTTTATCTGTTTGTAAGTTTGTGCACACATCACTTAAAAACTACTGATCGGACTTTGATGGACTTTTCAAAGAAACATGGGACTTAATTTGGTGTAACATATAGGCTTTATTTCATTGCAATCGGCGCAGTCAGTCAAAAGTTATGCGAATTTATAGTTTCCGAAAACTTGCATATACTGCGAAGAATGTAGGGTGTAAGGGTCCCCGCAGACTGCAAACTTTATATCGGCCGATAATTTAGTCGGATTGAGCTGCTAGTGCGCACACTGGGCCAACAAATCGCCATAGTGTGCGCACTTGCATACATCTTTATACTGTTTAAGAGCCTGACTAAATTATCGGCCGATATAAAGTTTGCAGTCTGCGGGGACTCTGTATGTTCGACTGAATTCGTGAGCGGTAGCGGGTATGGTTCGCGATCTCCTGTTACATTTTGAGATCATAATTGCGATCACCAATCCGTCTGCCGAGCGTGGTGTTTATGGCGAATCCTATGGACAGCCCACCAAATGTGACATTCTACTGGGGAGGCTCATGTTCAGCAGTGGACGTCCCTCTCTGTCACTCGAAAAACTCCAAAAGCGACCGTTTGAACAGTTCTGTGGCAGCTGCAAGCAACATACCTTGAGCCAGTCAGCGAGCACGACGACCGAGGGGTCCTCTATGGAGTGCAGCAGGGCCGACGCGACGCGCTTCTTCTCCCGCCGGTAGTGCTGCCGCTGCGCCTTGTAGCTCTCCTTGCGCGAGAGCGCGGTGCTCGGCGTGCGGGACACGCCCACCACGGCCGTCTCGGAAGACTGCGGACGTATCATAATAATGCATTTAAGTAAACAAAACAGATTACAGTTCTAATACCGGAAATAAAAATCTTGGATAGGTAATTAACAGTCTCGCAGACAACACTATACCGATACGAGACGTTCTAATACAGTGGACGTTCTTATTCAGTGGACATTCTGATACAGTGTACGTTCTGTACGTTCTGATATAATGGACATTTTGATGCAGTGGTCGTTCTGATACAGTAAACGTTCTGATACAGAGGACGTTCTGATAGAGTGGACGTTCTGTACAGTGGTCATTCTGATACACAGTGGACATTCTGATACATTGGACATTCTATACAGTGTACGTTCTGTACAGTGGACATTCTGTATAGTGGAAGTTCTGATACAGTGGACGTTCTGATACAGTGGACATTCTGTACAGTGGTCATTCTGATACAGTGTACGTCCTGTACAGTGGTCATTCTGATACAGTGGAGGTTCTGATACAGTGGACGTTCTGTACAGTAGTCATTCTGATACAGTGTACGTTAGGATATAGTAGACTTTCTGTTAGTGGACATTAGACGACTAAAGGCGCTAAGCGTTTTTGGCCACCTTTGGTAAATTGGCAAAAACAAAATGCCAAACTGGTTTTATAGAATTGTATGAAAATTACTACAGTAATAGAGTATTTAACAATATGTTTTTTTAATTTCCCTCCTACATTTTTTAACTATAATGATTAAAATAGTAAATAAATAAGACTAGAGTCAAATACCCAATTGAAGAAACTAAAACATGAAACAAAAGAGGGGCAGTGGCCGTGGTAGAAGAGGCCATTGCTGTAAATGCCTTAAATACCTTATCAGAAGAAGTGCCGTCAGGTGGGTGGTTTCGTCCGTCACCTGACAGCGGGGTCACAACGGAGGCGCCGGGGGAGCGCGGTGGGGGGGTAAGCGTAGGCTCACCTGGAACACATGAAAATAAACGTAACTTATTTACTTAATAATTTAAATAAATACATAAAATACAATAAGATCATTAAAAGTTAACTACAAAAATGCTGAGAGCTTGACAAATGTGTTGGAACTGCCATACAAACAAACCATAAACGCAATCAAATAGTCCTAGTCCATAAATGCAGCAAGGGTACGTATTTTGCGTACTTAAAGATAAGAATGAAATCCGCAGTCTCGCCGTCAACATTACCCCGATAAGAGACGTTCTGATACAGTGGACAATCTGATACAGTGGAAGTTCTGATACAATCGACATTCTGATATAATGGATATTTTGATGCAGTGGCCGTTCTGATACAGTGGAAGTTCTGATATAATGGACATTTTGATGCAGTGGTCGTTCTGATACAGTGGACGTTCTGATACAGTGGACATTTTGATGCAGTGGTCGTTCTGATACAGTGGACGTTCTGATACAGTGGACGTTCTGATACAGTGGACGATCTGATATAGTAGACGTTCTGATACAGTTGACGTTCTCTATGTGCGTTTAATTTGCGTGCAACTTATTGCATTTATGGGTATACTAGCTGCCCACGACTACGCCCGCGTGAACAACTTACCATCAAAAATTGCTATGTATTTCCCGTAGGAATGAGATGTTTATTCAAGACAAAAACTATCCTATGTCCTATTCCAGGAGCTAACCTATATGTGTGCCAAGTTTCATCCCGATCCGTAAAGGGGCTGAAGCGTGATTGACTAACAAACATCCAAACTTTCGCATTTATAATATTAGTGGGATACACAACACTTTGTAACAGGTAGCTTGTGTGAGTGCAGGTAGACTTGGCTCGCACGGTGTTGCGTTGCACCATACATTTTAGGGTAAGTGTCAGGGGTGTTTACCCAAAAGGGATTAAGTTAGACATAGAAACGTTGGTCCGAAATGAACTCACCAAAAGTAGGTGGCGTTCCCGGCGCAGCTGGCAGGATAACCGTAAGCGGCGGCTGTTGGGGCTTCTGGAACATAAAAAAGGGATGGACCATTTATAAAGTAACATAAAATGAGTAGGTCATCAATTACAGACTGTTAAAATAATTAAAGGTGCAAATAAGAGACCGATAATGGCAACTATCCTTTAGGTTGAATAATCGGCTACAATTTCGGATAATTTTGATTTTCTCACATATGTCAGTTATTTTTAGTACTAGTATATGTGCCGTGTGGTTTCCGGTAGAGTAGAATAGCACCACTCCAACTCTTCCCGTGGATGTCGTACAAGGCGACTAAGGGAATACATTATAAAACGTCAATCAGGCCTCCCCAACCCGTCTGGCCAGCGCGGGAGTGTAGGCCAAATCGTCCGTCTGTCTCCGGCAGTATGTGCTACGCGGCTCCAACCTGGGTGGACAGAGCCACCATGGCAGCGGTGCGCCGAAGACTGCTCCAGAGTCAGCGTATGGCCTTGCTCTTTATGTGCAAGGCATACAGAACGACCAGCACTGACGCCTTGCCAGTCATGGCCGGTGTCTGGCCGATAGACTTGGAGCTTCAGCGGCGCGCCAGCGTTCACTTCAGATCTCGACAACTAACTTGGACCGATTTTGGGGTTGGAGACAGGGACCGCACATGTCGACTGTTCGGGGTGACAGCTTCGGCTGTGGACGACCTTCTGGTGTCCGATTGGCAGCGCAGATGGGAGGAATCTGAAAAGGGCAGGCACCTCTTCAAATTCTTCCCAAGCGTTGAGGAGAGACTGGAGAAACGGTGGCTAGAGGTGGATCACTGCGTCGCGCAGTTCCTCACCGGTCACGGCAACTTCCAGGCGAAGCTTCACTCCATGAAGCTGGTCGCATCTCCCGACTGCGAGTGTGGTGAGTCGGATCAAACCGCTCATCACATTCTGTGGGAGTGCACACGGTGGGATCGGGAACGTGAGCTCATGCTATCGGATCTAAATTGCGTGAATCGTCCGGTATACTATGGAGATCTGGTTGCGAACCGTCACAATTTCCGAGCGTTCAAGCGTTTCTGCCATGCCTACTATTGGCACTACTATACGAAGTAGCCTTCTGCTACTCCGTCACAGCTCACTGCGTCACAAAGGCGCTAAATACGTCCGTGGTGTTCAACTAGGTGGCCAGGCTTATCTTGGCCACACCAAACCCCCCAACCCCCCCAACCTTGACCACTCTGGTCACCGTTTCAATGCTACACTCCCATTTGCTAGAGGGGAAGTGGGAACTCTCTTCCTACTTTGACTCTTTACTTCTTTAATTAAATTTGTCTGGGGCCCAAGGTAGCGTAAATTCATGACCTGGGACTTGCCCTACCTTCACTGGTAGGTGTCTTTGCAGTTACCTCCGTTGATCCTCGCTTAGAGGAGTTGCGGGGGGAGAATGGTGAGGAGGAGGGAATGTCTCCGGCAGATGAGAGAGGGTTGTGCTCCTGCAGTGGAGACAAAAATAACCTGATGATGATACTAGTATATGATAGTTAACACAAAAAATGCATGCAGTCGTTGTCTATAACTAGGGTTACATCTAGACAA
This sequence comes from Esperia sulphurella, assembly GCA_947086405.1. Lineage (NCBI taxonomy): Eukaryota > Metazoa > Arthropoda > Insecta > Lepidoptera > Oecophoridae > Esperia > Esperia sulphurella. The sequence continues at coordinate 5,519,393 of OX352285.1, forward strand.
TCTACATTCTAAAGTTTCCCTTATATAATATTCTGTACCAGCCAGAGAGGTACAGTGTGTAATTTTTTTTTACAATGTTACTTTTTTGGTAATTTACGTCCTAATTACGTTCGAATCCCGCTAGGGGCAAATGTTCCTATGCTGAATATGAATGTTTATACCCAAGTCTTGGTTGTTTATATATTTATTTAAGTATGTCTATCCGTTATCTAGTAACCATACCACAGGCTCTGCCTAGTTTGGGACTGGATAATTGGTGTGAATGTCTGACATATATATTTTATTTATTTATTTATTCATCATATCTTATCAGCCCTTAGATATCCACTGCTGGACATAGACCTTACATAATGAATACCACGACACACGGTTCGGCCACCTTCCTCAGGACATCGGTACATCCGTCGGCAGTCGTCCCACCCTGCGCGTGCCGATCCGTGGTCTCCAATCCAGAACTCGTCTGCCCCAACGGCCGTCGGTTCTACGACAAATGTGGACCGTCCACTGACAGTTCAGCTTGCAAATCCTATTGGCTATGTCGGTTACCTTCGTTCTTGGTTGGATCTCCTCATTACGATTCATCCTTCAGAGTAACGAATCATGTCTTATTCTATGAGCTGAATTCAGCGGTAAAATGTGTTAAGTCGCAGATGCTATACTTTTTTAATTATCCATCTAATACCAACAAAAAAAACTGGTAATATATCAAAAGTTTTTCTCTCTTCCTGTAATTGTTTTTCATTTGTGACGACACAGTGTACATCTATGGTACAAAATGTATATACACACTGTTGGTCACCTAATAAATAAAAGAAATTCACCATTGTTACATCTTCGTTTTAATTCGATATTTAAGTTCAAAACGATAACGTCGTAAGTTGAACGAAACAAGACTTACAAAAATCGTATCTGTAGTGTTGGATATCCCAAATCCATAACAAGCGACGAATTAAGAACCTATTACTTGAAAGTAATAGACACTGACAATGGGACTACTCGAAAACTCAAAGTCGCTCAGCGGGCTATGGAAAGAGCTATGCTCGGAGTTTCTCTAAGGGACATGATCCGAAATGAGGTGATCCGCCAGAGAACTAAAGTCTTGGACATAACTCAAAAAGTTAGTACGTTGGCTGGTCATATCTGTCGGAGAACCGATTATCGTTGGGGTGAACGAGTTCTCGAGTGGAGACCGCGACTGGGCAAGCGTAGTGTGGGACGCCCCCTGGCTAGATGGAGCGACGATCTGCGTAAGGCGGCTGGCAGAGACTGGATGAGAAGAACCGAAGATCGGGTTCAGTGGCGCTCCTTGGGAGAGGCCTATGTCCAGCAGTGGGCTCTTACAGGATGATGATGATGACTTGAAAGTCGGTAAAAATGTATACTAGCCTTTAAGTTCAAACTAGGACTACGCCTTCGGCGCGGAGGGTACGCCCTGGCCTGCGGTCTCAGGTCCTGATCGCCGACCTCAGTTGGCCCTGCGTCTTCGGCCTTGCCAATTCACACAAAAATATTGAACGGGGGACACAGTGTCACATTCTAAAAACTAGCTATAAAAGTGAGGAAGCAAGCAAATATCATAAGGAGCCTCAAAAAACCTTTGTTTCATACTTCATCATCATGTCAGCCCTTAGACGTCCACTGTTGGACATACGTCTTCCCCAGTGACCGCCATATCTGTGGCTAGGAAGGTTTGACTTACTGCGTTTATGGTTTGTACGGTAGGACAGCAAATATTGACCGCCTAGTTGGGCTAGTGGACTCGAACGCCAGAGTGGGTTCGATTCCCACCGAGGACAAACAAATATGTAAAGTACAAGTTGGTCCCGGTCTGGATGTTGATGATGTTGGTCCGGTTTGGGAGCCAGGCTACTGCTTGTAATAATATATCTACATAGATATGTCTAGTATAAGGACCCTAATGTTCTTGAACCAATAAAGTTATTTGTATTGTATTGTATTGTATTGTTATGTATGTAAACGCTTTACTGTACCAAAATTAACAAAAAAAACAATACCAACATAGGAATAAGACTGTGTACATAGGCAGACTTATCGCAGTTAGGGATCTCTTTCAGTCAAACTTAGAGTAACTGAAAGGACTAGTATAATGCATTTAGTACCAAATTAAAAAAAATAAACGCACTTCATATGTACTTACAATTAAGTTTGAATACAAGGGCATATTATATAATATTATATTTGTGAATTGTTCAAGCCTTGTTTAATTCCCATAGCACAGGAGAAAATCCTAGTTTGGGATTAGACAAGTGTATATTATATTGGCACAACAGAAAAGTACAGATATTAGGAGCAGATTTTAAAGTTATCTTTTTTTTTGTTACACAATTACTGTACCTACTTGTATTTGAGGCTCCTTTAAAGTGCACTTCCGAGCATCGCGACCGTTCGCGGCCGCGCGCGGCTTTGTCGGCTGCGCTCGGGCCGCTGGTCTCGGAAGCGACACTATACATTTTCATAGTGTTTAGTATTGTCGCAGCGAGCGCGCGCGGCCGCGACCGGTCGCGATGCACGAAAGTTCTTAGACAACATTGAGGTGACATGCGAGAATAAATAAGGCATGCGTGAACTCCTATTTAAAATAAACAAGACTGAAAATAAATACCTTTGAAAGATAGTTCGGCGTCGAAGTTTGGTAGTAACGGGCGCTCTGCAACGCGGGGGAGGGCGGGGAAGTGGCGGAGGGGGAAGACGGCTCCGCTACTGGGGAGGAACTCATTGTGAACGGATTTTGTGACGTCAAAGCATGGCTACAAGGTGCGCCGCATGGGGGCAGCGACGTTCGTCGCAACTGAAGTTGGCCGCGTGATATTCGTCGCAACTGAAGTTGGCCGCGTGATATTCGTCGCAACTGAAGTTGGCCGCGTGATACTCGTCGCAAGTGACGTCGACGCAAGAAATGGAAGCCGTGGAATGTAGAAGGAATAAGTATGGAAGTGGACTGTTATATAATCGAATAACGATTTAATTTACAAGTAATATACCGGAAATTATATATTAGAATTGGCATAACTAAGTGACACATTTAAATATAGACAAACAATTTTTATCTACGAAATATATCACTTATATCTTTTCTTATCGTATGTTGTCATTTTTAGAATGACTAATATTTACACAGAATCAATAATGCAATCACAAATACTAGATAATATTTTCATTATTTTTTTATTGGGTTATTTAAAAGGTCGTCTATCTAAAGGTAAATGGAATGATTTATAATAAAATGGAAAATATTACGTATTAAATTTATTTAATTTAGAATTTTCCTTACATAACAAACAAGTGGCATTTTAAAATAGAGTGGAATGTGATCAGGAAGCATTTAGTATTGAGGAAAACGGGAGTTAGGAATAGAAGTTTTTCCTGTAACAAAATAATTTTATAATTAATCCTAATTTAATGTTGTCCCCTACCCTACAGGTCCCATGTGTGTCTGGTGTATGATAGATGAGTTGTTTAATTAGGCGTTCTGTTTGTGTGTCTTAGAAAGTGGAAATTCTATTAGTACCTGTTTTGCCTTATTCACCCTGGCACCCCTGAAGTCACAGAGTACTACTATGCGATTATAAATAAATGCAGATATGTAATCCGGATTTTTTTTTTTATTAAATTGGCCGAAATACTTTCGGCCGTGTGGTTTCCGGTAGAGTAGAATAGGACCACTCCAACTCTTCCCGTGGATGTCGTACAAGGCGACTAAGGGAATACATTATAAAATATCAACCAGGCCTCCCCAACCCGTCTGGCTAGCGCGGGGAGTATAGGCCAAATCCTCCGTCTGTCTCCGGCAGATGAGAGAGGGTTGTGCTCCTGCAGTGGAGACAAGAATAACCTGATGATGATGATGACTTTCGGCCAATTTAATTAATGTTTTGAAACAAAAGTAAAGTTTCAGAATTATTCATTTTGTCCCAGAGTTGCCAGTGTTTTAGCTGAACGAAATCTGACTACGACCAGTAATCTAACCACGAACATGTTCCAACCAAGGACATGAAAAGAGTCATCATCATCAGCCTATATACGTTGCTTCGGATCTACATCGCCACAAGATGAGCTGTATGGCGCTCGTGACCAGTGCCCTCGTCGAGTGTGACACTTCCCTTTTTCTACGGCATTTGATATATATATATGTATACCTTCTTACTTTCAATATTCTTGTTATTCTATCTACTATACTTCCACTACAATTTTCTTAAAACCAATATTATCCTAAATGCCGAAGAGTTGAGGTTTTTATTTCGACTCCTTAATGTCCACAAGAGACATACGTCCACTGCTGAACATAAGCCTCCCCGATAGAATGCCACTTTTGGTGGGCTTTCCATTTGGGGGATTTATCATATTCACCACGCTTGGCAGACGGACTGGTGAACGCAGTAATGATCTTAATATATTCAGGAGAACGCTGCTGCCTATCCCTGGTGCAAAGCATAGGTATTTTTGTTTTGCTAGGGAGTGATGTGTATCTGTTAGAACTGCTTACTGTTCTTTTGTACTTCCAGCATTACAGCTGTCAGAAAACTGGCTGAACCAAGCAGCACACTGCCTCTTAACTTACCTACTGCCTCCCAAATAGAAATGAAATGAAATATTTAGTTGCTAGAATATGGTAAAAATGATATGGTATACAATAAAAACAGTTTCACATATTCTGCCATTCATGGCGTGCAAATTTTAGTTTTACATTCTGAATAACTTTAAATATAGAAATAACATTTAATGTTAATACTATAAAGTTATGCATGATCTAAATAAATAAAAAAGAATTGACTTTTCTTCCTGAAGGGTTTGCGCTTGACCTCAATCTCACTTGATGGTAAGTCACGATGAGGCCTAAGGTAAAGCGCGCTTACCCACAAGAAAGAAAGAAATAGTAGTTTATTGCTACAAAATCTGATGGTAGGTATACATTAAACGTAACATCTAAAGACGCCTATCCACTCTTCCTTTAAAAAGATCCAAATTGACTTGTCCGGAAATACCCAAGCTGGCAGGGAGTTCCATTCCTTTCGCATTATAAAGTTAATTAAAAACCAATGATCGATCGCCTATTTGTCTGTTTTGGTGGTTTTAACACATTTATACTCTCTATCTCTCATTATATAATGTAGATGTAAATGTAATTATTGCGACATAAACTAGATAACCTTGCCAATCCATCACTTCATGGAATAGCTCATTCGCCGCGTTTGAGATTATACTTGACGTATCTAGATAAATGTCGGTCTTTTATCTCTATGGCGCTAGCCTAAAAATAAGATTTTTGAGGGCATACATCAAGAGCTTCAACGCCAACCTTGCCTTGCGACTTGCTAGCTCTGAAGCGGTTGGAAAAGGACCGCTTAGTTCCACAATGGACCGGTCAGATCACCTGTTAGATTAATCTGACCACAGAAGTGTCGTGTGACTCCCGGCTTAGAATAGGGCCACCCACAATCTTCCAGTGGGTGTCGTCAAGGCGACTAAGGGATTGCACCAGTTACAGGCAGCAGTGTTCACCTGTGTATATTAAGATCGTTACTGCGATCACCAATCCGCCTGACAAGCGTGGTGATTATGGCAAATCCCCCAATGGACAACTCACCATAAGTGATATTCTATTGGGGAGGCTTGTGTTCAGCAGTGGACGTATGCAGGCTGATGATGAGCGGTGTCGGCGTCCTAATTGTTTGTAATGGCGACACAGCGAACAGCGCTAATGCGAAAAACATGTGTCTTAATAACGGTCGCGTCGACGGCCAGGGTTAGGCGGCCATCGGCCAGTACCGTGAGACTGGCCGATGGCCGCCTAACCCTGGCCGTCAGACTAAGTGGAGGGCCGAGTTAGAGCAGTGAGCCGTGGTAGACTCACGTTCGTGAGGTCGTGGGCTGTTCGTTGTCGTGGTGATTATGACAAACGCCCCAATGGACCCCAATGGACAGCCTACCAAGAGTGGCATTCTATTGGGGAGGCTTATGGTCAGCAGTGGACGTATATAGGCTGATGATAGTTGCAAAATATTCAAGCTGACTCCATTTGACCGCAACATTATTACGATTATTATTTACTAGCTGTGCCCGCGGCTCCGATCGCGTGGACTACAGAATCCCGCTTCCCCACTCCCACTACAGCTCCAAATGTAGTCCAAACTCATCGCAATCTGAATAGTACCGAACATTAAAATTATACTTCTTTGTTATATATTGCATACTAACCTTATATTTACACACATACCTACACACGCATACACTCACATAGGCACAAACACCACATACCTGAAGCTAGCAAATGGTAACGTATGTAAAGAAGGGAAAGAACAATGTAACTTTTGATGATGGCCAAATGTAACTCTAATGCTGAACTAACTTGAGGAGGAACTGTCTCCTAAGACACAGGTTTATACCTAGTTTAGGAAGCAGGGATCCCTATCGCATGCCATATATACATAGTTATACATACCCAGTGTAATCTGAAGTTATTTGAAATAAATTATTATTACCTACTAATGTATTTGAAAACAAAAAATGCCCATGACTTTTGATTGAGTTAACCGATTGCGATGAAATAAAGCCTATATGTTACTCCGAGTTAAGCCCCATGTTTCTGTGAAAATTCCATCAAAATCGGTTCAGCAGCTGTTTCAAGTGATGCGAGCACAAACTAACAGACAAATAGACAAAAATTTCAAAAATGATCGAAATGTGTTCCGTTCATTATCTCCTTAGACCCCCCTACTCTAATGTTGACTGGAAGAGATCCCTAAGTGGGATAAGTCCGCTTTTGTATACAGTTTAATTCCTATTGTTGTTGTTGTTATTTTTGGTACAATAAAGCGTTTACATACATACATACATACCCCCCCCCCCCCCCCCCCAATTCATTTTTTGCAAATATCTTCAATGTACAGACACGCGAAGTTTACGATTTTATTTATTAGATTACAGTTTATAGTTTATCTATTTGACTTGACATGTTCTGTTATCTCGCCCATGCGGGAAGCTAGCTGCCTGAAGCCCGAAACACACAGAGAGCGAATGTGTGGCGAAGGCGTGCTCCAGTTATTTCTATTGTTCGATTTAACGACTTGTACTACTATTGTACTACTACAGATATAAACTAAAATTGATTGCAATATTTGTTCACATTTTTAATGAAAGTTATTTTTTTGTGAAGTAGCTAAAAATCCGCCTGCCAAGCGTGCTGATTTTGGCAAATCCCCTAATGGGCAACTTACCAAAAGTGGTAGTCTATTGGGGAGGCCTATGTCCAGCAGTGGACGTATTTAGGCTGATGATGAACTAAAAATTTAGTTTTCTAATTCCTAAGAAGACATTGCTTCTTGCGGAATTTCATGGTTCTAGGTCAAAAGGAAGAACCCTATAGGTTTTGATCCCTTGCTAGTGTCAAAATATGCGGCATAACCGGCCATATCTTTTGATTGCGTTGACTTAGAATTTTGATTTTTTTTACAGCTCCAAGGGATTGCAGACTGAGTGTTTGATATTATTTTCAATGTGATACCTCCACGCGTTCCTGGGAAAAAGGGTCTTGACAGACAGATGGACAACGAAGTGATCCTGTAAGGGTTCTTTTTGAAGTACGGAACCCTAAAAGGGGGGGAGGCAGAAACACATTTATCACACGTCAAGCAACGCATGTGGAGGCAAATCATGACGTATGAAATCATATAACCAGAAACAACACGCCACGCGACGAATAATTGTAATTCTGGTTATAGGATTTCATATGTTTTGATTTGACTCCACACGCGCATTGCGGGGCATGTAAAGTGTGTTTCTACCTTAAGTGATACGCCAAAGGTCTTATTAACTAGAACAATAATTACTATGGCGGCACATTCCATCATCATCAGCCTGAAAGAGTCCACTGTTGGACATCGGCCTCTCCCAAAGCGCGCCACTGAACCCGATCTTCGGTTCTTCTCATCCAGTCGCTGTCAGCCGCCCTACGCAGATCGTCGCTGCATCTAGACAGGGGGCGTCCCACACTACGCCTGCCCAGTCGCGGTCTCCACTCGAGAACCCGTTTACCCCAGCGGTAATCGGTACTCCGACAGATGTGACCAGCCCACTGCCGCTTCAGCGTACTAAGTTTTTGAGTTATGTCGAAGACTTTAGCTCTCTCGCGGATCACATCTACTGACATGTGATCCGAAATGAGGTGATCCGCTCAAAAAGAGCTCAACAACTTAGTACGGTGAAGCGGCAGTGGGCTGGTCACATCTGTCGGAGTACCGAACTAATTGTAGCTGTAATTTCTGCGTTTTAGGCCTTTTAGTATCGACCCGAAATAGTTAATAAATAAAAAATTACATACAGACGTACAGACAGACACTGTGGCGGAAGGTTTGGTAGGTTAATACTCGTAGCGGACGCAGACTTGGCAACAAACAGGGTTGAGAACCTAACCTTGACTAAACCTCTGAACTTGAAGTTATGAAAAATCACCCATGAAAGAAACTCGATTATTCAGTAGCGCGATTCGCCCTTGAAGCACGCCAAGTCTGGCCATGAATTTGTTATATTTCCTTCAAACCGTGTGGTTCCCGGTTTAGATTACGGCCACCCCCAATCAAAGGATTGCACCAAGGACGGGCAGCTGCGTTTTCATATGTATATTAAGAAAATTAATGCTATCACCAACCCGCCTGCCGAGTATGGTGATGCCACTTTCAGGGCAAATTCCACTGAAAGTGTCATTCTATTGGGGAGGCTTATGTTCAGCAGTGGATGTGTTTAGGATGATGAAGTTATGGAGTATATATGGTATATACATATGGACGTCTGGCGATAAACACCACAGGTAGAGACTTAAACGCATTTTTTGTGAAACACAGTTATTCTCTGGCATTGTTTAATGTTTAAGGCTGTTGCAATACCAGGCAGGGTTATAAAATAAGATAGCGGGTCTTGTGAGGTCTAAGCGAAAGAATAATTTTTAAACCAGTACTTACTGAGTAGTCAAACTGGCCGGTTGAATAACGCTTTGCCGCCATCGTATAACTTAGACCTCGCAACCTCATTTATCAAAGTATCTGTCAACTTATAATACGTGCATTTCTATTCTATAATAATTAAATATTTTTACTGTCACATACTTGGGCTATATTCCTTTTGACCACAACACACACATATTCCCGCAATCAACCCACAGCCAAAGACGTAACTTAGAAACTGCTGATGCTGTATATGTCGTACAGTTCACGACGGCGCACGCCCCACTTCTTCTCAAATCGCTTACACGTCACTGTATATATTATATTGTTACTGTGTTAGTTCTATCGTTACGCACTAATCATCAATGTGTGATTACGTCAACTAACATACTGACGTTTGGATAAATTCGGATTGTAACTGGGAAGGAACTCGCTTCTGACACTCGAGACATCCTATTTTGGCAGCCAGGGCTAAATCTGATTCAATGTTTTGTTTCTGTTCAATATTTATTTAATTTTTAGGGTTCCGTACCTTAAAAGGAACCCTTATAGGATCACTTCGTTGTGCGTCTGTCAAGACCGTTTTTCTCAAGAACTTGTGGAGGGTATCAAATTGAAATTCATTTCAAATACTCAGGTCTGCAATCCCTTAAAACTGTTAAAAAATCAAACCTCTAAGTCAACGCTATCAAAAGATACGGCCGTTTATGCCGCATTTTTTGACACTCTAGGGAATCAAAACCTGTAGGGTACATCCCGTTAACATAGAATCAATCAATTTGGCAAGAAGCAATGTTTTATAGCACAAGTAAAGGAAAAAATCTGAAAACTGTAAAATTGTAGTTGCATCACAAAAAAAAATACTTTTTGCGGTTATAAACTTATTTCCATGTCAGCCTTTCCCCAAGAACACCACCACACCGGGTCCTCCGCAACCAGCCGCTCTGGCCACCTTCTTTAGGTCGTTGGTCGTCCATCAGGGGGCCAATTCTACTAACGCATTTTCGCACAAAACGCAACCGAACTGCAGCTGAAACGCAGGTTTTAACACTATTCGTACTCCGCTGCGCACAACGTTCGTGCTTCAGCTGCGTTTCAGCCGTAGCTAACGTTTGAACAAACGTCAGACGTAGATGGAACGAACGTTCCGTGACTTCGTATTCTGCTAATGTTTTTTGTACATGTTGACAGTTGTCTCAGGTAAAAACGGAACGCTACGCTGTCAAAATAGCGTTTATTAAAAAGTTGGTAGGAAGGTACTTTTTCACACACGCAGTTCAGACGTTACGCTTAAATTTATGCAGAAAAAAGTTATTTTCACACAAAATAAGGTAGTAGGTACAAGTAGTATGTGGTCTACTCTCAACTGTAATAGAAATAATCAGCGTTTAATAAACAATTAGATGTTTATTTTTCACATAGGCTGGCACTAGATCGTCGCAAGTAATTTCGAGAAAAGATAACACTAATTATAAAAAACGTTAAGTACATTTTCAATAAACTTGTAATAAACTAAGAACTACATAATGAAATACCGTTATATACGTACCTACTAATTTTTTTTGTTAACAGCATTATGTTCAAGTATGACAAATACTACATTACTTTAGTACATAATTTAAAATTTCTGTGTATTATTGTTTAGGTTTTTATTTATAAGGATACCAATAGACAATTTTTAATTTTAATTTAATTTAACTAATAAATGATACAATAAGAATTAAAACAATATAAACTTACAATTTTATGGATATACAATGAACAAAAAGAAACATATGCGAAAATTTATAATCAATAACAATAATACAACATGTACTTTAAACGCGAACATTTCCCGCGCTTTCGAGAAAAATAATGTCGTATCTATGGGAAATTCGCACAATCGAGAATTGAGTAACGAATACTTACAAAAATACTAGGTTCGTCCCTAATAGCTGAGTAACGTGTGCGTTCCGTCTGCGCTTCGTCTTGCGTCGGTTATCGTTTCAAGTAAAACAATGAGTAGAATGTCAATTTGAGTATAGAAAGGAGTTTGACTGTAACTTAAACGTAACTGTTGTTTAAACGAACGATAAATGTTGAAAATAGTAGAATTGGCCCCCTGGCGGCGGGGCGTCCCACCTTGCGCACCGCGTTATAAACTTATTTGCAGTTGGTAAATAAATCGCGACCTATGTCGATGTATGGAGACAAATGTTTCCAACGGCATAGTTAAGTTGGTCCCTCAATCCAGTACATCTTTACGTTAGAGCAATTCGGTGCTAAGTTTGTACGGAACCCTCGGCACGCGAGTCCGATTCGCACTTAACCGGTATTTATTCCTCGCGTTCCGCGCTCACGAAAAGCAGTCAGGCGTGCCTTCGTGAATTGTACAATCTATACCGGAACTCTCCCCGGCTTCGATAACCGACGCGAAGCATTTTACTAGAGAGTACTTCTTACATCAGCAAATCGTGCACAGAGCGACGCGGGTGAGGTCGCGGGAAACTGCTAGTTGCGCAATAAACCGACGTACCCATAAAGTTAACGTGATTGTTACTCCTATGCTAATCACAACATGGTGTTTGCCCACCATGGAAATTAATATTGCCTTCACATGCTATTAATATTGCCTTCACATGCTATTAATACCTGCATTATTAATGAGTAATTAACGTACGAGTATTTTACTTAGGCCTTTTGCACATTACAAGACGCGAGACACCAGACAAGACAAAATTTCTATGCGCGTGTCTGATCCGACATAAGAAAAAATGTATTGTAATGTGTATGGTCTCATATAACAACCAATGCGACTGGATATCTATAAGACAGTTCTTATAAGACACAAGATTTTTTCTGATAATGTGCAAAAGGCCTTAAACTTAGTTATCCGCGACTTCGTCATTTAAGAGCTCTTTACCACCCTTTTATCGCTATTGTACAGCCGCTGTAGACCCTAAGGAGCTTTAACAGTGGTCCTCTTAGGGTGGTGGTGGGTGAATGTTTAAGTCCAAAGGTGAACCAGCATCCCATCCCACTTCCCACTAATATTATAAATGCGAAAGTTTGGATGTTTGTTACTCAATCACGCTTCAACCACTGGACGGATCGGGATAAAACTTGGCACACATATAGGTTACGTCCTGGAATAGGACATAGGATAGTTTTTACTCCGAAAAATAACTCATTCCTACGGGAAATAGGTACATAATATAATTTGTGATGTCAACTTTTCCATGCGGACAGCTAGTTAAAGAACAATGATGATGATAAGTGGGATAAATCCGCCTTTGTACACAGTTTAATTCCTATTTTATTATAGTTGTTGTTGTTATTTTTGGTACAATAAAGCGTTTACATACATACATACATGATGAATTTTCTCAATACATTCCAAAAAGCAGACACACTACAAACTTCCAAATATTTACAATGTTTTAAACACTGATATCATAAACGATTAGCATTTGATAGTTAACATCAAACAATATTACATACTATTTGTGATTTATGCTTTGTTTAAATTTGTTTACTGGCAACTCTCCATGAATTATATTAACATATTGTCTGTCGGTATTGTCTAAATATTATGGTTTCCTTAGTTATTGCACCTAACAGCTCATGTAGCCGTATCTAATCAGGCATCGGAATTAGGTAGTGTCTTTGCAATGAATATATAGCATGGGAGATTAATGCGGACATTGCCTTCATGGCATTTTATTAGCTATTTTCGCTGTTTAAATGGAAATCTCAGGACTCCTAGTAGTAATAATTATAAAGTATATAATTTCCTTTGTCAGTGTCCACGTGCAAAAACGTGGACACTGACAGTGGGCCTGATGCACAGGTTCCAAGTCGCTCAGCGAGCTATGGAGAGGGCTATGCTCGGGGTTTCTTTGAAAGATATGATTCGTAACGAGGATATCCGACGAAGAACGAAGGTCACCGACATAGCCGAAAGGATTAGCAAGCTGATGTGGCAGTGGGCGGGCCACATATGCCACCGACGGCCATTAGAGCAGACGAGTTCTGGAGTGAAGACCGCGGATCGGCACTCGCAGGGTGGGACGCCCCGCCGCCAGGTGGACCGACGACCTGAAGAAGGTGGCCGGTAGCGGCTGGATGCGGACCCCCCATACACACAAACACTCGTACACATTTCATTTGCACAAATTATTATTCTTACATACTCATTTATATTTTTTCTTTAATTTTAAAATTATCATAACTTTCTTAGTTTATTCGTGGTCCTCTCATTTGTTCTTTCTATCTTGTGATCTGCAGACAAACTTTTCCTACGATACTCAAATGTTAGGTGATGAATATTTAGCCGACAAAATGTTAGATTTAAGTTAGTTTAAAAAAAATTACCCTCATCATTATCATTGTTTTGCCATACTGACAAGGTCAATTATGTTAGATCTAAAATAAATATAATAATGGGCTCGATTCTGAAGGCACAATGTTAAAATTTGACAGCACTAAAACTGTTGCTATCCTTCTCACACAGTATTACAAAGATAAAGACGAAACCAATTTTAGCGCTGTCAAATTTTTAAATGTGTGCCTTCAGAATCAGGCCCAATACCTATATAACTCTTGATTGTACTGTACAAATAAACTAATTATGAATTACTTTGTTATTGGACTTAATTTATTGTGATGTTTGTTTTCTATCTAAATGTTTTGTGCTGTTAAGTATTGTGTAAATAAATAAAATAAAAATAAAATATAATAAACAATATTAATCTTGTATCTTATCTTCTTAGGGGGCCAAGAAGACCTGGCGACACTTCGATCCTTCAGGATCTTTTGTGCCAAACCCCTGTCCACCAACGGTGCCCCAAGCCGATATAGTGGACATCGCACACGCCTTAGAATTTCTTCTTTGGCATATGCAGGTTTCCTCACGATGTTTTCCTTCACCGAAAAGCGTGTGGTATTATAAATATAAATAAAAACCCCATTGGTACCCATTAATCTTGTAACTCTACCTACACGAACTCACCCGGACGAAGCGAGTCAATTCACGAACACTGAGTTTCGGCACGTACGAAGTTTCGACTGATTTTTGGCCGAAACCAAAACTATGGCCGTAACTAGAAATTATTTATTGCTGAAACTAAATCTTTGGTCGGAGATAGTAAACTAAAGTTCTTAACATAAAGGTTAAAGGTCAGGGTAATCTAAATACCAGATAACAAAAATCTGTTCTTGTTGTTGAAAGTTTCATCATCAGAGGTCAACTTTTCATGGCAAAAATATGACATTCATATACTGTTACCATCTCTAAAATCTACCAACTAGGACAAGAAGTCTGAAATCTGGATTTTAGAACTAAGCTAAGTAAAAGCTAAGCTTTCAAGAAAGGCATATATTTCATATTGTCCATAATATGTACAGAGCATTAATTCAATGAATTAATAATTAATCAGTAAAATGAATTCAACAAATTAATAAATACTCAATAAATAAACAATCAATAAAATTCCTTTTTTTCAGACAACATCCATTTTGTTAGTACTCAATGCAAGAGACTTAGGTCATCACTTTTTTTTAAGTTTAAGTACCATGTTATTAGCATCACACCCCCCAAAACTAGCAGTAAAATTGGTTCAAGCACTTGATCATGATATTTTTGCCATGAATCATCCGACCTATGGTCATAATTTTGATGAAAAATAGCATACTCAGTCAAGTCACACACATTTAGCAAATGATTTATGAACGAATGAAAACAGACACATATCATGGTGACCTCACTGAAAATTCTAAAGGACAGACATGAATAGGATAGTCACAACGTAGACCTGAAATATCTTCAAGCTTAATTCCATCCACAGAGCAAGGCACAAAAATGACATGAAGGTGTTGACAACTCGTTCTAACACTCTCGTCGGCCACAACACGCTCAACAACAGGGTCACGAGCACATGGAACAAGTTACTGCAGGACCTTATTGATGCCCCCTCAGTGAACACTTTTAAAAACAGACTAGACAAGTCCTTCAAAAACCAGTGTTACAAGTGACAATTCAAAGACTTAAATACACCAGTTCAGATATAGGCATACCAGCAAATTGCTGCTCGCCTATTATCCCCATAATAATAATCAGCTGAGTACATTCTTATAAGAATCCTATTGTATATTTATTGACTTAATATACATCTGTGACAGCGTGCGGCCTACTTTACCCCTTTATTGGATTAAATAGCCGTATCATATTACTGCACTATATACTACCGATTTGTATGAGTGGTACAACTTAGAGTTAAGTATTCATTATCAGTCGAAATATAATTACTGCATATATAAACCAATAGAATGCCGCTTTTGTGGACTGTCTATTAGAGGATTTGCCCGGGGATTGGTGATCACAATAATGATATTAACATACACAGGAGAATGCTAAAGCCCGTCCCTGGTGCAATCCCTTAATTGTCTGACAATACCCATGGGAATATAGAGGTGGCCCTATTCTAAGTCTGAAACCATATGGCTCATTAAGAAATAAGAATGCATTAAGTGTAAGAAGCTCATGTTAAATACCACCAACAATAACGTGGACAAATTATTATGTATTTCCCGTAGGAATGAGATGTTTTTATGGGATAAAAACTATTCTATATCCTATTCCAGGATCTAATTTATGCCAAGTTTCATCCCGATACGTTCAGTGATTAAAGCGTGATTGAGTAACAAACATCCAAATATCCAAGCATCTAAACTTACACATTTATAATATTAGTGGGATTTCATTAAAATAACAGTAGAGAAATATTAATAGTGACATATTTGATGTGTGTAGGATGTTCAAGGCCCAAATTAGTAAGGTACTCAAAACAGCTGGGGCCCGCAGTGAGAAGAATAAAAGGAGGTGCATGTAAAGGTCGACGAATGTGAGTGTGGCTAGTAAGGTGTGTGAGGATCACGCAAAGTGGCCCTCACTACCATTGCCTCTGCCTACCACTCTGGGACCAAGGCGTGAGCATTATGTATGTATATTTGAAAGGCTCAAAAAATTTATTATACACAAACTTTTATCAGACATTTTAACTACTTCATAATCAAATTTATTTTATACTTACTACAGGAAGTTATAAATAAATAACTGCATGCGTCGAATTATAAATAATTCACTAGTGTCTTTAAAACAATGAAAAATATCTACTTACAGCGTTTTTTGAGGATAAACCGGTAGGAGGAATCGGTCATCAAATTAATTTCCCATTCGTGATCGCCGTCGGAAATTAGAACACAAACCAACGTTGAACATTCTATTGGGTAACATACAGGACACAAGTTTTCGACAGTATCGAAATCAAACCACCAAAATCAAGTCTATTACCGTCTCGTACGCACAATCGTAGAAAACTACGCAAACTGACTAAATAATAAGTCCTTCAAGCCAAATAGACACAAATTAGCCAATAAATAGTTCCGACTAGCAAATCAACATTTAGTTTTCTTCACTTTCACAGTATGTTTTTTTTAGGGAATACACAGATAAATGTTTAAGCACTTGGTTCGAGTTTTTTTTTTTGCAATGTAGAAATTATCTCTCATTGGAAAATATGCTCAAAGACGCAAAAAACGCAAAAAAATATATCAATTTCCCCCAGTGACAGACGAGGCGGGCGACACCGAGCAAAACGACCACAGATTAGTAGCAAGCAAGTTAGAAACGATACGACCGATATAAATATTAACAAACAACTTTATGAATAAAAAAAAAATTGAAGTTATAAGCTGGGTTCACAATGTGAAATCTAAACTAATATTATAAAGAGTAAAGATTTGATTGTTTGTTTGGTTGCATTGAGTAGGCTCCGAAACTATTGGATCCATTTAAAAAATTCTTTCACTTTTGGGAAGCTACACTATCCCCGAGTGACATAGGCTATATTATATGTTCAATAAATTAGGGAAAGGATCCCTAAGAATCCCTAAATTCCAATAACCCAAGGTTTAAAAAAATGACTTAAAAATTTCTTACATCGCGTGCGCTGCGAAAACTGTTGATAATAGAACAAGATAATGTACTATGACTTTGCAGAACACATCATTGTCTACAAAAAGTGTCACGACAGCATATTACAGTTATGTCACAATAAGTGTTCTTTTATTTTAAATTTTTTATTGAAATGCCGCTGCTAGAAAAGGCTCTTTATCTGTACCTTGGTATTAATTTTTATCAAAATAAATTACTTCATATTCACGATTGCTTTAATACCTTTATACAAAATAATCCTACTATTTTAATATTATAAACGCGATAGTTTGTAAGTATGAATGGATTTTGTTACTCTTTCACGTAAAAACTACTGAATGGATTTTAATGAAACTTTACAATAATATAGCTTATATATCAGAATAACACATAGGCTACAATTTATAAAGATATTGTGTGAATTATCCAAAATATCAAGTAAGTAGGAAAAATCTACAATCTGCGAGCTATTCTGGCGTGCGCTGCCAAAACCGCTAGAGTTACACATATGTAATGTATGATGGAAATGTTTATTCTAAATAGTTCTACAAAAAAGCCCGCCACAGTATTTATCTATATATTATGTTTAAGCCATTATAGCCAAAATAGTGAACCATCGTGATGAAACTTTCGTGAAACGTGAGGTTAGGTCCTGGAACAGGACATAGAATAGTTTTTATTCCGAAAAAACATCGCATTCCTACAGGAAATACATAATAATTTGTGATGTTAAGTCGTCCACGCGGACGAAGTCGCGGGCAATAGCTAGTTACTTCATATTCACGATTGCTTTAATACCTTTATATAACTTTTTGAATTATTCAATTCGGACATTCCATTCGAAAGATATCACGAGTTTAAAAGTAAGTATTAGAAAAAATTGGAATCCAGTTAGGCTACATTAGGTTTAGATTACATAAAAAGGACTTATAGATACTATAACTTAGTTTTTTTTGCTTCGTACCGAATAGTCTCTTTGTATATAAGATCCTTGCGATTATTTGAATAACAAATCATAATATCTCATAGTACTGACGATTACATCGGCGCAAAAATATTATTATCATGGTATTGTAAATGCAGCTATTGGCATTTGTTCACTCACTCAATAGTCTGAGCAGACCATGAAGGAGCAGACATTAAGCTTGGTATGTATTTACGAAGTTAGCTAAGCTTTTTTATAATTGTTTGTTTGTTAGTTTACCTATATAGGTACCTACATTAATTAATATTGTTTATTATTTATAATATTAAGGTGAAATGTTTTGTTATTTTTATTAGGTTGTTATGTAAATTCATGATAAGACTGATGGCTTTGTTGCCAAAATCTTAATATGAGAAAAAAGCAACCAAGCAATATAACACGTTCCGTTATACGCTTAAACTTTGACTTTTACGCTTTGAAGTGGTGAAAGCCTGTGATAGTCGAGTCACCAATTCAACAAATGTCATTAAAATTGGCGAAACCGAACGTGGCGTTTTTGTAAACAAAAGTGTAAACACGGAATTATTGTAACAAATGCTAATTTTATTTAATTAAACCTACTAAAATGTCGTCTTTTCTTTGCTTCATATGCCACAGTACTGTGAACTCTGATACTAATGAAGAAACGCGCGAAAAGTATAGGGAAGTTGTAGGAATTCATGTAAGTATTTTGACCTTATTTCTTTAGGCTTTAGCATGGTTTTACTTAAATTTTGGTCCACTGCGCGGTCCACATTTTGAATTGATTGTCCTAGGTATTGTCGGTTATGATGTAGCAAAAATTTTCACGCCAATCAAAGATTTTTTTTCCTTAGCGCCTCCTTTTGTATGACCGTCTTGTCTTTAGAAGTGGTGAAGTTAGGATAAGTAGTGTTAGAGGCATCTTTCATAGAATTGGAAATTAATGAATTAGTGTGATACTTTCGCCCTATGTATAAAATTGTGTTTGTAAACACTTTAATATACCAAGTGTAGGAAATAAATGCTTTTGTTATTGTATTTATTTCCTACACTTGGTATAGGCGTTATTCCACTTAGTAAGTGCCTTTTATTGCTGATTGCATGCATACATTGATTGTTAATTAAGTTGATTTTAAAATTAGTATTCATTTCCATTTCATTTTTTATATGATGTCAGATAGATTCTTTTGTTGAGTAGCATTAGAATAGAATTAATAAAATTAATTTATCTTTAAGAAATTATTGTTGCACTGCAGCAAACAGGTGTCTATGGAAGAACGGCAAAAATCAGTCAATATTTTTAACTCTATATTACCCCCATATTAGCGTATCATTGGATGGGGAAGGGAGGGAGGTGGGGTGTCAAGAGGAGTAACTTTTGACAAGGTTTTGGTTTCTGTGAATTCTTAGATCAATGGAAGCACATCAAATATTATTTCATCATCATTAACCGAAATCTGTCCACTGCTGAACATAAGCCTCCCCAATAGAATGCCTCTTTTGTGGGCTGTACATTTGGGGGATTTGCCATAATCACCCAACTTAGCAGGAGGATTGGTGATTGCAGTAATGATCATAATATACACAGAAGAATGTGGTGCCCGTCCCTGGTGCAATCCCTTAGTTAGCCTTGACGACACCCACGGGAACATTGGGGGTGGTCCTGTTCGTAGCCTAATAAGAATTATAAAATGAAACATAGAAGAATGCATCTAGTGTAATCTAGTAGTGGTATATCTAGATTTCTTCTAGGCAGCCTTTGGGTGATGGCAAAGATAATATGTGATGGGGAATTATTTGATGATTGAAAATGAAAATTTATTTTTAAAGTTTAAGGGTCACAAAGTACATATAAATACAGCAATGTTTTGTATCAAAATATTTCATTGTTTATATATACTTTTTCCAGCTGTGTCCAGATTCACACCTGTGCCACATCTGCTGCCATGTGCTGAACAAGTTATGGCTGTTTAAATCTATATGTTTGAAACGGAGCTTGGAGTATCCTGTATTATTTAGGTAATCTTTGCCTTTCTTCATCATATTAGCATGTTGTTGTCCACTGTTGAACATATATGTTCCTCAATGATTCATCATTTACTCTGTAAGCTGTACTCTGTTATATATACAATAAATAAATATCAACGGAAAAAGCCATTTTATACTGTAATGGGTTATTAATAGTAATAAATAGTAATAAATAGTCTTTTTTCTTAAATTACATTTCCAAATGGTGTTAGGTTTGTTTATTCACAAGTTGTTAGTATGGTTAGTTTTCTCTAGTTGTAAATTGAACCCTCTTTGGGTGAAGGCCTCCTCCATTGCTTTCAATGACTTCTTTGTATGGGTCATTAGACAGTACAAAGTCATTAGGCCATGCGGCTGACCATTAACACCGCTATGTGTGGAGACACATTTTATACAGTCGCAATCCTCAGCAGTGAGGGAACGATCTGTCTGCTGTTCTTTCTGGAAGAAGAAGAATGGGTCATTTGGATAAGCATTTGGCATCTAACTACTATAGTTAGAGGCATGCTTATGGAGTAGGGTCCCAGATCACTGCCCTCCACATCCAGCCATTCCAGACTACCTTTAGGTTTCCAGTCCATTGGTCATATAATAACAGCAACAAATTATAATCACAATTAAATAAGATAAAACTGAAAACAGCGAAGGAATTTTCCTTAAAAAGCTTGTTTTTATTTCAAGGTGAGGTATTTGGATATGCATAGGTGATCATCTGGATATATCCTTAGAAATTTATAGCTTTGTAAAGAGCTGTGGTAGCCAAGTTGGTTATGCACTGCCTCACGTTCCTGAGGTCGTGTTTTCAAATGGTTGATTGCTTCTCGTTGAAGGAAAACATCATAAGAAAACCTGAATATGCCAAAGAAGAAATTCTGAGGTATGTTTTGAAGTTCCTCAAATCTGCTTGGGGCACCGGAGCTTTGGCACAAAAGATCCTGAAGGGTCGAAGTGTCGCCAGGTCTTCCTGGCTCACTAAGATAATGTATTGCTTTGACAATATTCATAGGAGTACTGGTAGTGGTATTGGTTATTGTGGTTGTGGAGGTTATCTTACTTGTCTGTCCCACCATATAGTTCAGGAGGCGAGAGAAATGATTACTAAATAATCTGTATTTATAACGATGTTTATTGCACAGAATTATAAGTACCGTTTATTACAAGGTGTGCGCGGGCCACTGGGGTGGAGTACTCGGGGCGACTGGCGCATAACTATGTCGTATCTGGGATCTTCGTACTCGCGTAAGGAGATGCCCGAAGTTGCTTGTGTCCCTACATGATCGAAAAATGGATAATTCCGATATTTTTATCCTATTAATATTATAAATGTGAAAGTTTGGATATTTGGATGTTCATTACTCAATCACGCTTCAACTATTGCGCGGATTGTGATGAAACTTGGCACACATATAGATTAGGCCCTGAAATAGGACATAGGATAGTTTTTATCACGAAAAAACATCCCATATCTACGGGAAATACATAATAATTTGTGATGTTAAGTTGTGCACGCGGACGAAGTCGGGGGCAACAGCTAGTTTAATATGAATGTAAGGATTTATTAGTATAGCTTCACCATTTCAGTCGGATTCAATTTAAAATATGTATTTATTCATTGCAGTGAAAAGGGGACTCTGAATCTCCAAAGAAACGATCTTGAGATCCACACGCTATGCCCAGAAGACGTTTGCGGGCAATACCAAAACAGAAATATAAATACACAGTCCTACCACTTTAATTTTAACAACTTCATAGATAATTTTGACTGCCATCATGATTACAACATAGATAACAACCAATATGTCGAGCTTGAAGATGATAGGAATGAGTTCGATGATTATTTTAATATAAATGATGTGATTGCAGCAAAAGAAATTATATTTGAGTCAAAACATGTACAGACGTCTGTGGAACCGGTTAAATGTGAGTCTAAAGAAGTACAAACAGAAACTGAAGCTGTAGGACTGGAACTCAATGATGAATTCGAAAGTGATGTTCCTAATACAGAATCCAATGATGTATACAACAATGATTATGTAGGTGAAAGTTTAATGGAAAATGATGATGAGAATGCAACTGAAACTAATGAACAAATAGACACATGCATTGAATCCAATGAAATAGTTAATAGCCCTATAAATGATACTGTAATTGAAGATGCAAATATTGAAAACTACAGTGAAACCATAGAAAATGGCACTACCAATGTCATACTTGAAGAAAACGCAGTCATAACAAAGGAGACTGTAAAAAAGAAGCGTAAGTCGAGAAAAAGTAAAAAGAATGGTTTTGTACAGGTCACTTTAAATCAAGAACAGCAAAAAGCAGAGTTGGAAAGTAAAAGAAAGGAAAAGAAGTACATAGAAGCGGAGTTCAAATGCTATAGTTGTGCTTTAGGATTTTTGTTTAAGGACACATATCAAACGCATATGATGAGACATGAAGAGGTACTGTGTTTTATATTCTTAATTTATTATCATATCAGCCCTTTGACGTCCCCTGCTAGACTTAGTCCCTTCCCAATGAATGCTTTCACACCCGGTCCTCCGCCCCAGCCTATTTCGCCCATCTTCCTTGGGTCGTCGGTCCATCTGGCAACGGACCGCGCCTCCACTCCAATACTCGTCTGCCACAATGGCCGTCAGTTCTGCGACAGATGTAGCCCGCCCACTGCCAGCTCAGCTTGCTGATCCTTCTGAGTATCTTGGTAACTTAGCTCTTTGCCGGATCTCCTCTTTGTGGATCATACTCTTCAACGAAACCCCGAGCATAGCCTTCTCCATCGTTCGCTGAAAAAAGATATTATAATAATTTTTTTTTTCTCATGAAAGCAGCGATACATATACAGCCTACATTTGTCTAATCCCAAACTAGACCGTTCTCTAGTCCTGTGAAGTTAAATAAGGAAAGGACAGGACACAAATATAACATCCAGACTAATTTTCTTCACAAACTTTCCTCTAGTCGAACGGCGAATACCGGTGTTCAACGTGCACGCTCCGCTTCGCGACGGCCGGCGTGCTGCGCGCGCACCGCACGGCGCACGGCGAGCGGCTCCGCTGCGCGCGGTGCGGCGCCGGCGTGCGCCCGCGCGCCCGGGCCGCGCACGCGCGCCGCTGCTGGCTGCAGGCCGGCGACGTCGCCGCCTGCCACCTCTGCGCTGGTATGTTCCAGTGAGTGAGCTTATCTACTTAGCTTATTTAGCAACTTATTTACCACCTAGAGTAACTAATAATTTTATGTGATTTAATTAATAACTACCTGTTCTTTGCCCGCGACTTTGTCCGCGTGGACCACGTAACTTTATAAATTGTATAGCCCGTGACACTCGCAAATAACGTGGTTTTGTAATGGTAATTTTTTTTCCAGAGATTACCCCCTACAACCTCACAAACTTTACCTCTATAATATTAGTATAGATTTGTATAATAATGATAATAGAATGTGTATATAATGTTTAATATGTTGTGTTAGTGAATAAATATCTTTCAATAGTGACCAAAGTTACCCCCAGTAGACACTAACGTAGCCCCAATAGTAAAACTAGCCCCTAAAGTAGCGTTGCCTCTAAAATGACTAAAAAGATGGTACGTACCTCTGATGGACTGCACTACAATGTTTATTTAGAGTCCCCGCAGACTGCAAACTTTATATCGGCCGATAATTTAGTCAGGCTCTTAAACAGTATAAAGATGTATGCAAGTGCGCACACTATGACGATTTGTTGGCCCAGTGTGCGCACTAGCAGCTCAATCCGACTAAATTATCGGCCGATATAAAGTTTGCAGTCTGCGGGGACTCTTAATCTTATCTATTATATATGTATGTGTGTATATGTTAGTATGTAGGTATATATATAAATAAATATTTAACAAAATTATGCGGACAGGTCACAGGGTTATAATTATAGCATTTCACAGCTTGCACCAGCCAGTGCACTAGGGAGCCCGTATCGCGGCGGCTGGTCTCTACCTGGTTTACATGATATCTTCTGTCGATGGGGGTCGGATCATAATATGTATGCCCATTATTTATGTTTTATGTATTTGTAGTCCACTCATATATTTTGTAAAACGAGGACAACTTTTATTGGCTTTTCTGTTTTGTTTAAACTATTATGTTACTTCATGTTTAAGTTATAGCTGTTGTTGTCCCAAATAAATAAAAATAAAAATATCTTCACCTTCCAGAGACGCGAGCGGCCTGCAACAGCATCTAAAACGCTTCCATCAATCCAAAACTAGCAACAGGATTTATTCTTGCAGCGTCTGTGGAAAGAGCTACAACAACCAGGCATCTGTTAGGACTCATATGATGTGAGTACAACAACCTACTGTTTATAATTAATTACACCCCCCCCCCCCCACACGCACACACACACCACACACACACAATCACTAGACTGTAATATAAATATATTGTAAATCCGTTATTGGCAGTAAGAACTATAAATTGGACTAATACTGTATACTAAGTGCTGTGGATTTTGTGAAAATAAATAAAATAATTCTCTGGTCGCTATTCAGGCAATAGAATGACGACCTCCGTGGCGGAACGGGATAGTACCTCGGACTGCCACGCCGGAGGTTGCGGGTTCGAATCCCGCTAGGGGCAAATGTTTGTATGATGAATATGAATGTTTGTATCCAAGTCTTGGATGTTTATATATTTATTTAAGTATGTCTATCCGTTATCTAGTAACCATATCACAGGCTCTACCTAGTTTGGGACTGGATAATTGGTGTGAATGTCTGACATATTTATTTATTAATAGTATATTTAGTAAATCCATCAACGTATGCCATTTCCGCACAAATTTCAAGCTGTCATGAGCAGCTTATGGCCGTCCACTGCTGGGCTCCATCCCCAATCTAGAAAAAGGTAGCTTTTTAAGCTCGGCGGTCCGTCTTGGCTTCCTATGTCTTCACTCTAGACATCTTCTGCAAGTTCTGCTGACCGAACTCGCCTTATAACTACCGTGTATTAATGATATTTTATTTTAGTAAACAAAATGTTATTCTAGGTTATATTATCTTAATTTTTTTTTATATTGCAAGTTTCAATGACATCCATTTAGCCATACGTTTTAAAAATAGGTATAATAAATATTCTTAGTAATAAATAAATATATTTTTGCTACCTAGGTTCAGTTTATGTGCACTATATGTAATATTTATATTTAATTGACAGCTCCAACTGCGTGGACTATAGAATTATTCCCCTCTCCGGCCCCAGCTTCTGCTACCGTTTCCACTCCCGATTCCGCTCCCGTTTCCACTACCGATTCCGCTCCCGTTTCCACTCCCGCTTTTGAAATACCCTCTCCCCCCACTCGAACTGCCACTGCCACCACCACCGTAGTCCTAACTCATCGCAACACCGAACACCGCCGAGCAATATATTTCTTGAAAAATACAAAGTCGTATAATTAAGCCGATTGCGATGAATTAAAGAGTAAATGTTACTCTGAATTGAGCTCTATGTTTTTCTGATACATACTCCATTATAATTGGTTCAGTGGTTTCTACGTGATGCGTGCACAAACTAACAAACAGACAAAAATTCCAAAAATTATCTTAATGTGTTTGTCGGGTTTATTGGGCTGGATATATGTTCAGGGGGCCGCTTGGTAGATTCGGGGAAGGTGGTGATATCATAAGACATAAACTACAGCTTTACTACTTTTATTTCACTTCGGTTAATCAGTAGATAGTTACAACATAAATAGAGAAACGGTCCGTGCGCCGTGCCGTCTGAATCCATACTCCTCGTACGCTGCGGCGAGTCTGTCTTTTATACAAGCGTGCACCTGCGTTTAGTCGTAGTGGGGAAGCGCTGAGGCGGGCGATACGCTGCGCGCAGGTGTTCACAATGACGATCCGTCGGTCGTTTAACATCATAGTAGGGAAGTGATGGTACGATGTCAGACATGTCACGAGTCCGCCGCCGTCATGTTCTATTGTACTTGTCCTTAGACCTCCAAAAATTTTTTTTGCTAATATTTTCAATGCACAGACACGCGAAGTTTACGTTTATATTTTATAAAATTTTCTGCTTTCCAGTAAGCACATTAACCGCAAATTCAACTGCGACAAATGCAAATCAACATTCAGCAGTCCGTACACCCTGAACCAGCACAAGAAGAAACACGAGAGTCCAACCGCGAAGCTGCACCACTGTGTGACGTGCAACGTTGGCTACAGCAGCCGGAAGAGTCTGTTGGCCCACAAGCGGAATGCACTCAACCACCAGCAGACAATGTGAGTACAAGCGTCATCACATTCTCATTCTCGAGAAGAGAAATGAAATGAAATATTTATTTGCTAGAATATGGTAAAAATGATATGGTATACATACAATGAAAACAGTTTCTCATATTCTGCCATTCATGGCGTGCAAATTTTAGTTTTACATTCTTAATAACTTGAAATATAGAAATAACATTTAATTTTAATAAAGTCATGCATGATCTAAATAAATAAAAACCTAATGTCAAAAATAATGTTCATGTAATTTGGCTACTCTTGTTTATCATTGAAAAATTCTAACACTGAATAGTAACTCCTCTCCAAAAAGTACTTAAAAACCTGCTTTTTAAATATATTAATAAGAAGAACGTTGGATAGCTCACGGTCTGCCACACCGGAGGTTGCGGGTCCGAATCCCGCTAAGGGCAAATGTTCGTATGATAAATATGAATGTTTGTACCCTAGTCTTGGATGTTTATATATTTAAGCTAGTATCAAGCATTAAACCAGCTTGTATTCCATCCTTCCTAGTATTTAAGTATGTGTATCCGTTATCTAGTAACCATACCACAGGCTCTGCCTAGTTTGGGACTGGATAATTGGTGTGAATGTCTGACATATATATTATTACCATGACCAATTTGGTTCAGTGATCATCATCATCATCAGGTTATTCTTGTCTCCACTACAGGAGCAAAACCGTCTCTCGTCTGCCGGATACAGATTTGGCCTATACTCCCCGCGCTGGCCAGAGGGGTCGGGGAGGCCTTACTGATGTTTTATAATGTATTCCCTTAGTCGCTTGTACGACATCCACGGGAAGAGCTGGAGTGGTCCTATTCTACTCTACCGGAAACCACACGGCAAACACGGTTCAGTGATCACTGTAGACCAATTTGGATCGCAATGATCGTTTTAGCTTGGCACTTTCCACCTACACGCACACACACACATACACACACACACACACACACACACACACATACCTACACAAGCACACACTCACATAGGCACAAACACAACATACCAATGTAACTTTTGATGATGGCCAAATGTAACTATAATGATGAACTAAGTTGAGGAGGAACTGTCTCCTAAGACACAGGTTTATACCTAGTTTAGGAAGCAGGGATCTCTATCGCATGCCATAAATACACAGTACATAGCTATACATAAGTACCCACTGTAATATGAAGTTATTTGAAAATAAATTATTATTATTATTATATTACTATAACAGCCAGCGCTCTAAATGCTAACTTCAGTTGCACGCTAGCTCCAACCTCGGCTCTGGTGAGCAAACAATAGCCGTAAACTGGTAAGTAGCTAAGCCGATTTGAAGGTCGATTGTTTTGTCGACTGATCGGTTAATTGGTCGATCGACCGATCGGACGATTGATACGACGACCAGTTGGCTAACAGGACGCTCAACTGATCGGTCTACTAATCGGTCGACTAGTCGGTTAACTATAAGGCTGACTGAGCTGTTGACTGATCGGCTAACTAGTCGATCGACTGATCGGTCAACTGGTCAGCTGACTGATTGGCAGACTAGTCGGACGACTGGGCTGTCGACTGATCGGCCAACTGGTCGGTCGACTGATCGGTAACTGATTGAACGACTAGTCGGACGACTTATCTGTCGACTGATCGGCCAACAGATCGGCCAACTGGTCGGCTGACCGAACTGTCGACTGATCGGTGAACTGGTCAGTCGACTGATTGGCCGACTAGTCGGACGTCTGATCTATCGACTGATTGGTCGACTGGTCGGCTGACTGAGCGGCCAACTAGTCGGTCGACTGATCGGTCAACGTTTCGGCTGACTGTTCGGTCGACTAGTGTGCCGACTGAGTTGTCGGCCAATTTCTTGACGGATTTGTTGCCCGATTTGTTCGTAGATCGTCATCATTCTTGGTGACTGGACAATTGAACGTCATCAGATAAATAATTGAATCTGCAGTGTTTAAACTATAAACGGAAGCGGGCCGAGAATAGATCCTTGGGGGACTTTGGGGACTCCGCTAGCGACAAGTTGGGTTAATGATTTCCCAGGATCTCATCATCTTGGCCGACTGCTAGATCAACTGATCGGTCGACTGGTCGGCCGATTTGTTACGCAAGATACGTCCAGTAGTGGACGCCGACAGATTAATGATTACTTAATACTATTTTCTCTATTCCAGCTTCGAATGTCCAATTTGCGCAAGAATGTGCCCGAACCAGCGCTCCCTCGCCTCCCACATACAGTCCGTGCACTCGTCCACAAAAAACTACTTGTGCCCGTCGTGCCCGGCCCGGTATTCGAACCGGAAGTCCTTAGTACGACACGTGGGCACTCACGATTCCAAACCGAAGCCGAAAGTAGCTGTGTGCCATCTCTGCGGGGCTCATTTCAAGGTAAGATTCACATGCACTGTTTTGTCATCTTTATTCGTATAATAATGCTGCGTATGCATTATGCCGTGTGGTTCCCGGCTCAGAATAGGGCCACCCTAAATCTTCCCGTGGGTGTCGTCAAGGCGACTAAGGGATTGCACCAGGGATGGGCAGCAGCGTTTTCCTCTGTACATTAAGATCATAACTGCGATCACCAATCCGTCTGCCAAGCGTGGTGATTATGGCAAATCCACCAAAAGTGTCATTCTATTGGGGAGGCTTGTGTTTAGCAGTGGACGCTATATACGTTGCCTAGCTAGTACCGGCTGAAGTGGCAGTGGGCGGGCCACATCTTTCCGAGAACCGACGGCCGTTGGGGCAGACGAGTTCTACAGTGAAAACTTGCAGAGTTGGACGGTCGCACCGCTAGATGAGCCGACGACCTGAAAAAGGAGGCTGAAAGCGACTGGGTGCAGAGGGCGGAGGACCGTGTGTGCTGGCGTTGTTTGGGAAAAGCCTATGTCCAGCAGTGGACGTCTAAAGGCTGATATAGTGATGACGAAAGCCTTGCTTAGCTACACAACAACAGAAAGATTGAATGCTGTGGTAATGATATCGGTTAGGAGGGCGTCTATCCGCTTAGGAACACCATATATTATTTATTTTGTTTATTTATTGATATCTGAAACTGTACCATCCCTTCTACGGTCATTTGTCTCGGCACCTCCATCTCATTGGATTACCTTTGATCATAGCAAATCTTTCTTTTACCAGGGTAACAACAAGCTGAATAGACATCTAAGAGAGGTTTGCGAGAAGGCCAGACTGGAGGAAGAACTCACTAATCTATACGACCAGGCGTGTATGAACCCCGGGTAGAAGACCAGAAGACCATATGTAAAAATCAAGACAAACCTGCGTGCAACGAGCTGATAGAAGCTGGCATACTTCCGCAACGAGGAACGCCAAAATACTAGAGCTGGGTTCGAAGTGATAATTATCATGATAATTAGGGTAGTACCCAATTGTTCTATAGAACTGACGTCACCAGGACAAAAAAAAAGAAAAAAATTAGTGTTGCATAGAACATTTAGTATATCTTTTTCTCAAATTGTTCTATAGAACAAGATAACAATACTCCTTAATGATTATCAAACTGTTGTAAATGTTATAAATAGATCGTAGAACTTGTACGATAAAGATTTTCAAAAGTAAATATAATTCAATGGTGTTACTATACTTGGTAAATATTATAACCTTACTTAACCGGGCAGAGGTTCTTATTAAAACTCAAATAAGAACCTCTGCCCGGGTAAGGGTTATTTATTTAGTGAGCTGAAGATTTCTGATATCATGACATTCACAAACTGACAAAAATTCGTGACAAACATTACATGGAACTGTTTTGGAAAAAACGATTCCCGATTTATATTAATGAGTAAATCAGGGTGGAAACGCAAGTATGCAGTTATATGGGAAAAAATGAAGAGAAAATTGTCTTATTTTATCCCGGTGACGTCAGTTCTATAGAACAATTGGGAACTACCCGATAATTATCTTGATAAATTAACCTTGATAATTATCTGAATATCAGGCTGTGAATATTTTTAATAAATAAAAGACTGGTAAGGTATCTTGTATTTTATTATACAAAAATATTATTTCTTACAATTCTAGCATTAATAACAACAAAGAACCAGCCCTGTGATGTCCAGCCGTGGGCATTGATAACATTATAATGAATATTTACATATATACAGTAAAATATTGTTGTTAATTAATTAATTAATCAAAGTTAATTATTGAGATTGCAACAAATTAAAACATTGTAGAGCAGAGTAAGCAACTAAACTGTATCCATCCATACATTGAACGATTATTTTGTTCAAAATCTGACTGCATTTGTTTAATGCACATATATTCTCTGTATTAATTTCAGATTTATCAGATCTAAAATCTGGATTCCACTTTTTCTTCCAAACATCTGATATGGAACTCTTTTTTAACATTTTCCCTTCATTCTGAGATACCTGGGAACTGTCTTGGCTCGACATAGGCTTGTGTTTAACATATCTCTTAATCAAAACTTGTAACATATGAAATATGTAACATATATTTTGAATTTGGTCGATGTTTGTAAGCTCATATGTTTCTTCGGACGTTAAAAAGGAATATACGTTCTCTAGTATATCGTTGATCTTATCTATTGTAAAGTTAAGTATATGCTGCGATTTGTTTAATAGTAAAATACGTTGAATATCGTTGTCCTTTTTCAGTAACTGAAAGTCAATAACAGCTTTTTATACGCTAATATAATAAATGACGTTTGGTTCCCGGCTTAGAATAGGACCACCCCCAATCTTCCTGTGGGTGTCGTAAAAGCGACTAAAGGATTGCGCCAGGGACCGGCAGCAACGTTCTCGTGTGTATATTAAGATCACTACTGCGATCACCAATCCGCCTGCCAAGCGTGGTGATCATGGTAAATCCCCCAATGGACAACTTACCAAAAGTGGTATTCTATTGGGGAGGCCTATGTCCAGCAGTGGACGTATTTCGGCTGATGATGATGATAATTGAAAACAAATCTTTTGGTACTGATGTGATACCCCTTGACGTGACGTGTTGCGAACAACATCGCCGCCTTGTTGAGGTACCACGATTATCTAAATATTTGGAAATATTTGTCCACCTCGTCAGAGCCCCGCATGACTCGGTAAGAGGGGATTTCTGGATTTTTTTCCAGAAATCCCCTTAGCGTTTCCTTTGAGCATCGGCAGGGGATTTCTGGACAAAAATTCCAGGAATAACCTTAAGGGGATTTTTCGCAAAGGATTATTGGAATAAGCCGGCTAATATTACCCTACATAATTCTGCAACATTTTGCTACAAAACTGCAACAGTGTACACCAGTTTGAAACACCGGTGTGGAGTCACCCTAAAAAAACGCAACCAACTACTCTTAATAATAATAAATATAAATAAATATGTGGGGACATTTCACACACGGCCACCTGGTCCCACCAAACTAGGCAGAGCCTGTAATATGGGTATCAGACTGCTGATATACATACATAATATACCCCGAGCTTCGCAGGCAGGTGTACTACTAGGCTACGGGGCTGACAAACAATGTATCAAATAGGTACTTACAATGTCATCGCAACCGCTCCCTCCTTCATAAACATCCTGTAGTAACTTGTCTATATTCTCAACTATATCATCCAGAAACAAAGGATACTTCTCCTCGTCATGCAGCTTGTCTATAAGTTTACTGAGCACCTGAAATACGTTGGCAAGTTATCACAGACTGTTTGGAAATTTACTATAATACTTATTTGTGTGTTGTCTTTCTTTCTTTGTCTTATCTTCTTGGGAGGGGAAGGGGGGGGGGGGGGGGGGGAGGGCAAGAAGACCTGCCAACACTTCGGCTCTTCAGGATCTTTTGTGCTCATCTTGTAATACCTTACCTTACTACCGCTCTAGTGTGCTAAGGACAGCTAGTATATATTTCATTCCAGATTAATAGTCCTATGAAAACAAACGCATTTGCGTCTCGAAAACAAAATACACAATAGATGGTGTTCCTAAGTGGACCGCAAAGTTTACTTGGTAATACAAACCTATTTTTGCTGCTGGTGACCCTTTCATGTATATGTTACCGAGACGTAAATAGCGTTGGTTTTCATAGGACTATTAATCTGGAATGAAATATAGAGCTCTTATACTATCCTTGTAACGCTATTGTACAGGCACTGCAGATCCTGAGGTGCACTGGTCCTTTTTGGTGGGTGATATAGTAGGCATAGGTAAAAAAAACTTAAGAGAGAATTTTTTAGGTAATAATGTGTGTTAATTTGTTTGGTTTGCTATTTCTAATTTAATATCCTGGCGAATTATCTGTAGTTTATATTCTGTGCCGGTGACCAGGCACAGGGCGCAGACGTTGGAGGGGCGCAAAAAGATCTGGGTGGGCATAAAAGGCTAGTTCTAGATGTTTGCATTACTTGTAGTCCATTTTTAGGTCTGTTTGGTGGAGTGGAGTGAAGTGAGGCGAGGAGTCCCGCAATTGCTGCGTCAGTCGACCTATTGTGTGCATGCGCGAAGTAACCCAAACTACCGTTAACTGCATCCTAAAAGTTTTACCAAAGCTTTCAGCAGAATACTTGCCAGTGAAATTTCGTTAGTGATGCCCTGTGTGGTAGTCACTAGAGAACACTGCAGTAGGTAAGCTAAGAGGCAGTGTGCTGCTTGGTTCAGCCAGTTTTCAGACAGCTGTAATGCTGGAAGTACAAAAGAACAGTAAGCAGTTCTAACAGATACACATCACTCCCTAGCAAAACAAATATACCTATGCTTTGCACCAGGGATAGAATAGAATAGAATAGAATAGGTCATTTATTCATAGCTACGACACACACATACATGAGAAATAAACAGAACAGAAATTAATAAATTACAATTTAAAAATAATCAAGGTACCTATGTGTCGCAGCAATAAAATGGCGCTGACTCAGCATAATGCTGCAGCACGCTACGCGCACTCCAGCGCTGGTATTCTGTCAGCACCAGGTCAAGTGACTTCACAGATTAAGTTTTTTTAAATTGTGCGTAGAGGGCTGTCAATGTATTGACATAGGATAGGCAGCAGCGTTCTCCTGAGTATATTAAGGTCATTACTGCGATCACCAATCCGTCTGCCAAGCGTGGTGAATATGGTAAATCCCCCAATGGAAAGCCCACCAAAAGTGGCATTGTAATGGGGAGGCTTATGTTCAGCAGCGGACGTATATAGGCTGATGATTCACCTGCTGTCGAGAATACACGCAAAAATTGGTCTAAGGCGCTCGACTTAGCGTTGTTATTACTCCGTGCGCTCGAGGCGAGAACGTTTGTAGGTACTTATCGCGGTAGGTACTTTCGAGTGACGGAGGCCTGACTCGGCTTCACCTTTAGCTATTACACTGGGTATAATTTATTTCATAGAAATGAATGAGATTTATTTTCCACTTAGCGAGCTAGATGTCACTAATAATTTTTTATTATTGTAAATGGAGGTGATGTCCTGAACATAAGCCTTTTCTTCTTCATAAAATGGCCTTCCTTAGGATTTTGCTCATATCAAGTGTATAGGAGAGCTCGCTTTAACGGAGTAAAACTGTGGGTTTTGCCGCTAGAGCACCGAGGAAGTGTCGCTCAGATCAAAAGATATCAAACCTTTGATAAAAAACCTTTGATCTGCCCACGTGGATTCCCGCAGAGAAATACAGTTGCAGAAGTACCAAGGACATTGCACGAAGTTAATATCGCTAAAACTTAATATACCCAAAAGCTAAATAACCTAGCACCGCTTCCAAAATCACTACGGAAATGTACGAGTATATGTCTAAACAAAAGCCGCGTAAAAAACGCCCACAACGTCATCCCGACCAATCATTAGATGGTATCACCTTGTCTGGGCCAATCAGTGTGCAGTTCCCTCCTCCCGCACACCTCAGCACTTTGACAGAGTTGTTTGTTGGAGTTGGTGGATTATGGTGACTACTGTGGATCACTATTAAGCAGCACCAGATGGCAGCAATAGTCCAAAAAATAGTTTTTAACTTTTCTTGTGTTATTTGGCCGCAGTTTTCGATGAATATCAATTTGCTGTCCTTCTGGACTTCAGGATATCCGATTATTTGTGAGAAGATATAACGTTTGTTAGTCAACCCGTAAACTTACCACTTTTATAAGAACTCTTGCTCTGAGACTCGCTTCTATATCCAGAGTCCGTTGTATTTCCATCCATACTGACTTTTCTTACCCTTCTGCTTAAAAACACTTTGACTTTATTTAACTCTTCTAACACTTTAAAAGGAACCAACTCCTTCTGTGATACAGTTAATTCTTCTTCGAAATATTCTGTATCTTGTGTACTTACTGTACTTGGATATATTTGGGTGTTTGTATAATTTTTAGTATGAATATCTGTTCCTAGATCTTGTTCTTCTTCTACTGTACTCCTATAAACTTCAGTCTGTATATTTCTTTCGGAGGTCTGTGTTTGTATTTGGTTATTTATCAATACTGTACTATTTTCGACTATTGTACTTTTGTCATTTACTGCACAACTTTGATTTAAAATCTTATAATAAATTTTGTCTGTATCAATAACATATTGAATTTTGCCAGAATTTATTTCTAAGACTTGAGAATTATCATTATTTATTTCAATTCCAATGTGAGCATAACTGTCAGTTGTATTTTCTTTATTAACATTTGCTGAATTTAAATTAACGCTGTTACAGGTACTTGGTAGATATGTCTCTTCCATTACAACGTTGCCGATTTTTTTTTCTTTATTTCCATGTATAAATCTTTCACTTATTTCAATATTTTCACTTTGTGATTGACTAATATGGGTATAGTTTTGTGTAAAACCATGCACACTATATATTTCAGTTTCTTGAGAATCGTTTTGGACAGTTTCATTCGAATGTATAGGTTTGTTTATATTTGTACAAACTTTAGCGGCTTCCGTGTCACCCAATTCGTTGCTATATTCATAATGATCCAGTTCTTCTAAATCAATATCCATGTTTATTTGACATCGATTGTCATTCGCCTTTTTAAACTGTGCATTCGATTTCTTATTTAAATTTTTACAAACTTTACTTGCCAAATAATCATTGTGTATATTAGTATATTCAGATTGATTCGAATCTCCTAAATAAATAGTTGTATTTATGTTATCCTGGTCTTCAGCGCTTTCTTTGCCAATATCTTCAGATTTTTTGTTATTTTCATGCATTTTAGTTGTTATTGCATCTCTATGTTCATAACTGTTTAGATAACTGTTGTTGCTATTTATAATCTTGCTTTTCTCATTACTAGTTTCATTTATTTTACACACTGAAGTAATTTCTTTGTTTATATTTCTGGAAATATTAGCAGCGATTCTACTGTCTATGTATTTTGAATGTTCTGTGTCGTCATCTTCAATCATAATTTCGTTTTGTATGACATTTTGTCCTAAACCATCATCGTATATTTTATTGCTTTTACTAAAATCTTCAGTATTACTTATTTTCATTGCTACAGGATTATATGTGGCTTGTGAACCTTCATAATATGTAATTTGAGTAAGGTGTTCAGATTCTAAAATGTAATTACTCTGAAAGATGAATAGAACACATTATTTTAAGAGAACCAGTGAATACAGGCGTTCCATATTAGAGTCGAGGGAACAGGGAGGCAACTTAAAACCTTTTAATGCATAAGAACATCGAACAGCTTTTAACATGACCATCAAGTGAGCTGTCTGCCGTAAATCCATTTGCTGCTATAGACAAAAAAGGAACCGCAGACATTAGCGTTATCACTCCCTGAACGATGTAACTCGGTATTGATAGCGTTGATAGCGCAGTGGAGACCCACAACTTCTTAACCTTGTCATAAACTTAACAAATTGGCAAATCCAGTTGATATGACAGTGCAATTAGAAGCCATACCTGTTTCTTAGGACTTCACGTCTCCTAATTAATGCTATACGATAAAATAAATAATAACTACCTTTTCCACTACCGTAATTTCGTTTAAATCCCTTAATAGCGCTAATGTATCTGCTATAGAATCTGATTTCACATTTCTACATTCATCTAGATCGACTACTTCCATATTAACATCAAATTCTTTTAGTATAGTCATACTGTTGCAAATGTTGACTCCGTCATCGATTAATGAAGTGTCATTATCATCAAAAATGTCATTAATGATGTTCACAGAGTCATTATCGTCGAGTATGAAGTCGTCACTGCATATCGTAATGTCTAGATCGTCTGTATCTATGCTTCGGTCATTCATTTTATTTTTTAATAGAGTAATGTATTGTTCTATGGACAAGTCTTCAGGTTTGCTTTTTAGTATAGCTATGGATACAGCTAGACGATATTTTTGTGTGATATAATTGACTGCAAGACAAATATTATTTGGTTATTGGCCCCGATTCTGAAGCACACATTTAAAATTTGACAGCCTTCAGAATCGGGCCCATTATTTACTTATTACTTCGAATAAGGCCACCCCAATCTTGCCAGGTGTGTCTTCTAGGTGACTAAGGGATCGCACCAGGGATAAGCAGCAGCGTTCAAGTACAAGTTTTGTACAAGTTGGTGCCGGCCTGGATTTGTTTTTAATTTATTGCACACGCAACAAAAACAAAATAACAATAAGAGAAAGGAAAAAAATAACATGTACAAATGGTAATGCTTATCTCTTTAAGAGATTTCTGCCAGTCGATTTCTGTTATTTTTAGTTGCGTTTTATTTTTTGGTGCATCGTTTCTTCTTCACAGCGCTAACACCTAGGAAGCAGTGGTCGATACAAAACTGACGTGTATAAATGTACCAAGTGTACTCGATCATGTGCAGCAAACGATCTCTATATACTACTAGATGGAGCGTTCCAAACAATCGCTCTGTTCCACGCAACTGCGGCTCCGCAACTAGGTTACATTCACAATGAAACTTGTGCAGTTACTACGCAGAACATAAATATTGACGCTAAGGGTAAATAGCGTCAATATTTAGTAAATAATTAAATGTTCTGAGTAGTAACTGCACAAGTTTCAAAGTAAATGTGTACGAGTTGCGGCTCCTTGCGTGGAACAGAGAGATTGTTTGGAACGCTCCATCTAGTAGTACATAGAGATCGTTGTGTGCAATAAGGGATTTTGACTTTGAGTGGGAATCGGTCCCACGCTTATAACGACCTTCGTTTTTCTTACGATGATGCCAAAATACAACCGTTTTTATATTGATTGCTAATTTTTTGTCCCAAACGGAATGTTTTACAAATCTACGCTTACCGTAATCGTCAAAACTCATTTTGTCTTTTATTGCAGTAATATCCACTCATTAGATTACACATAAACATAATGCTTAAAAATCAATAAAATAATTTCGTGCAACTTTCGTAAATTTACCCGCTCGCGCCAAGTTTTTTTTTTAATTATGGCTCTTTTATCGTACAACGAAAATAAATAAGAATTATAACTTAAAAAAATAATACAAACTTTTTGAAGAAACTCCTTTTTGTTGTTTAATAAAAATCAAACAAAATAAAATTGTTTAAGTATTTTATTTGTAAAATACTAGGTAATAATAAATTGTACATCATTTATCGATAATTTAAATAAATTCCTTAAGTTCCTAATGTACCTAATGAACGACTACTTTTGATTGAGTAAGCCGATTGAGATGAAATAAAGACAACAATGTTTTTAATTCATGACGATGATGTCACTTTGAACAAAAAAAGTATTTTATCAACAAATCTGTGCTTCAAATTGAACAAAATGTCTTCTAATATATTAAAATTACATATAAATGGCACTGTATACCATATTATTAGGCCTAAGCATTTTTATGATAGCCTTAGTCCTGGCAATCATAAAGAAAATGTTCTTCCGTTGGAAAGAAGAACACAAAATCGAGAGGATGTATGTGACCGTTGTTGAAAAACCTGGTGTGTATTAAGTAACAATTATAATACTGTAGGTCGTTACTCGATCTTTTATTTACGCCTGAGAAACAAGTTGCAAATTTCATACTAAAAACTAGAGATGCAAGAGATATCCGGCAAAGATAATATATACTAGAAGTATCCGGTAAGTATCAGGTATCCGGTCTAATTTTAATATCCGGCCGGATACCGGATAGTAGTCCAATATCCGTCGTATTCAATAAAATACGAAAATTTAAAATCTACGCTGACAAACTGATTTATGGATAAAGGGAAAATAACATTAAAAACCACATAACATTAAATTGTTTTTAGTTTCGAGCGTAGCGAGTATTTTTTACCAAAAAAGTTTGCTATTTAATTTAAAATGTGTTTTATTTATAAATCACCAGTAGGTACCTAGGTATATCTCAAAAAGAAATTCCCACGTTTTTTGTCGGTCACGTTTTTACTAGCGACTAAAGCATTGGTCTGGTAGATAGCAAAATTTGAACTCTACAGAGGATTCTTAGTGGTTTATCGTTCTCTTAATGTGAGGGTAGCTGTCATATTCATATCATTTATTGTTTCGCTGTACTACATAGTACAGCAATCGTAAAAAACTGCCATTTTGTCAAACCCCACTGTAACGATTTTGATCAAACATTGCTTGTTCTAGAAACTCCCTGGCGTATTATCTTACGGCAGTATCCATTGGTCTGTGAAAATTCATATAAGAGGTGTTCCAGTGGGTACTACCAAAATGTAGACTTCAATTTTCGCGAAATCGGTTGAATTGAATTAGTTTTAATGTTAACTTGAATTCCAAATTGTATGATAGGTATCCAACGGCCGGATATCCGGCTATCCGGCCTAGAGGGTCGCCGGATATCCGGTATGCAGCCAAATCACTATCCGTTTCATCTCTACTAAAAACAATATACCATACGAATTACATCTACAAAATGTTATATCTATAAGTTAAAAGTGCCGTTTTTAAACACGGTCCTCCACCCTCCGCCTCCAGCCATTTGACCACCTTCTTTAGGTCGTCGGTCTTTCTGTCGGCGGAATGTTCCACGCTGCCCGTTCCGGTCCACGGTTCATTCTAGATCATATCCTTTAAAGATACCCCCAGGATAGCTCGCTGAGCGACTTGAAACTTGTGGACAAGTTCCACCGGCAGTGTCCACGTTTCTGCGCCGTAGGTCATAACATAACAGGCAGGACACACTCATTTTAGACTCGTCTTTAAATACTGTGGAATAGGCGACGTGAATTTGTCTTAAGACTGATGGTCTTATTGCCAACGTCTTCTTGAATTAAAAAAATATATAGAATTGTTGTTTTTTTTCAGCCGTTTGCGTGATGATTTACAATGAAAAATGCGTAATCCGCCACCGTAGATACCAAGAAAAAATTAGCGTTTACGATATAATAACTAAAAGCGATATTAGCTTGTCTAAAACCGAACCGAATAACGAGTTAATGGAGTGATATTAACTACTGTATAATTAAGTTTTTGATATTTTTTTGTTTAATTAATAAACTGTTAGCACTGGTTTCCTGTGCCTGTGACCAAATTTTTCAATAACTCCGTTCAGCCTAGAACTTTGGGCGTTTTCGCACTTATCCGAATCCGATTCATAATCGATTAGTATTCGTTTCTGATCCGGTTTGGCCATGTTAGTAATTGTATGGACGTTTACGCACTCATACGTAAACGACACGTATTCGATACGTAAATTCTCAGTTCGGATCGTTTACGGATCAAAACAGAGCCGAAGTTGCCGCCATATAAATTGTACGTACGCTTGCCCACTACACTCGATTAAAAACGGATCAGTGCGCAGACGCTATATGTGAATTTTCCCGGCCGTATTTTTACGTATCGAACAAGAATGGAATAAGAATCGGATACGGATAAGTACGGCTAACGGCGTTTTCGCGACATTTTCAAAAAAAAAACATTTGTGCCCCCTTTTCTACCCCTGTCTAGGGTTGTTGCTGATTCAGGTTTTTAATGTATCAGCGGATGCTGATGCTGATTTTTTCAGATCAATATCAACGGATGCTGATATTAATAAAAGGCAATTTGAATATGGATTGTGGATTACTTATTTTATTTCTTATTATTACACTACGCACGCACGTCACACAATAAACCACTAATGTCCAACCAATTTATGTTGACCATATGTTGACAAAACAATCGAATGAGGGAACAAGTGACAGCTTGTTTTGTATAACTGTCTATAATTGGCTAAAAAAACTCCACGTGACTTGCGCTAGGTCCCGCCTTCAACGAACACGTTACGACTTGAATGTAAGCATTAAAAATCAGCATCGATTGTTGCTGATACCGACGCTGATGCTGATATTAAGAACAATGCTGATAATCCGCGGATGCTGATGCTGATACTGATTTCGCAACAACCCTAGTCGACATCATAATGTCCAAGATAAAAATGCAATAGAAGTGTTTCTCTACCAAAAAAAGCAAACCAGAAATAATTCATACGTCTTTATTCATAATCAATCAATAGGCTCAATGTTAAAATTTGACAGCACTAAAACTGTTGCTATCCTTGTCACACAGTATTATGAAGATAAAGACAAAACAAATTTTAGTGTCGTCAAATTTTAAATGTGTGCCTTCAGAATCAGGTCCAAAGACACCATTAAAATCTGCGCACTCTGCCCTTGAGCTTCGCGCGGCGTGCGCTCTTGAAGCATTTGACCCCGTACACGCTGTTGATCTTTATCAGGTCCATTTTGGAGAGAAGCTCCTCGTGCTGGCCAAGCGACTTCATTATGTGGCCGTCAGGATCCTGGGGACATAAGGTTATACTTAGAAGCACTTGGGTGTTAGAAAATCACGAAAAATATATTAATCTTATCATAAACCACGGCGCACAATTTAAGGTTAAAGCAGGACTCGGCCACAGAATAATAAATAGTACCTACTATTCGTATAGAAGTCTCTATCTATACTTATAATAAAACTGTAACTGGTCTATGTCTGTACATGAGATATTAAAAAAATTGTATGAGGGAGCTTTATAGGGCCAATAGAAGCTAAAACATTTTTTTTTTAATTTTTGTCTCTATGTCCGTCTGTCTGTATGTATGTTTTTTACCGCATCGCGCAAAAATTACTGAATGAAATTTAATGCAGGTTTCACAGTTGTCTTGCTGGTGGTCTAACTTAAAATCTGGTGCATGTTTCATCTTGATACGCCATTCAGAACCTGAGATATTAATAAAGTACATTTTTCTAGAAGCCATTATATCGGATGATAATAAAACGACTGTTAATATTTCTTCCAGTAACTCAGTATCACATTTAGAAATCATTCATGAAAAAAACTTAATAAAACAATAAAAAAATACAATATTTCTCGAACGTACGAGTATGTTCTCATATGGGCGAGGTCAACGGCCGCGGCGCGGCGAACGGCCCGGCGCGTATGGGATTAAGTGAAATTTAGTTTTTGGGGATAGGGATGGGGTTGAGGTTGGGGATGGGATTGGGATATTGAGTCTCGAGTCTGAGTGGGAGTGGAAGTAGAAGTGGGGTTTTTACGTCGTATGCATTAAAATTAACACTTTTTTCTTCCTGTACCTAAGAGTATACTAACCTGTTCCTTAAAAGTAGCAACAGTGGAGATGCCAGTCCTGCCGATATGTCGCCAGAACTGCCAGGCTGGGTGTGTCGCACTCTTGTAGTCGTAAGGTAGATCGAGGGTCGCGTCATCCCTGATCTTCTCGAAGTGATGCAGCTTGTCTGAAACGATGCCAGATGATGGACGTCATACTTAGTCAGAACTTACATAGAAAGAGCGGTTATAGCCATTGGTTTAGTTCAGTTCCTCGCGTACCGATTCTCGAATACAGCGCGCCCCTCCCGCTTACCCTTCAGGCTCGCTGGCACGTTTCTAGTGAGGAGATGCAGTTAGAAACCGCGCAGTATGGTATTTTTGCAGATTTTTTGTCGATGCTTCTCAGACCTTGACTCGGCGCGAAACGAATAAGCGTGCTGAATAATATATGTGTGCCAAGTATCATCACGACCCGTCCAGTGGTTGAAGCGTGATTGCGTAACAAACATCCAAACATCCAAACTTTCGCATTTATAATATTAGTAGGATAGGATAGGATTACAATAAGTGATGATAAATGATGAGGAACTGTTTGGGTCAGATTGATGTAGCTATATCCGAGGGCGTTCAAATAAGTAATAGGTTATGGGCCCACGTACCGGCTCGCACGTGGCGTTGATGCACGCGGATGTACTGGTCGCGGTCGTGGCGGGACACCTCGAAGTAGAAGCCCAGCATCGCCATCACCATCATGGCGGGGTGCTGGCGGTGCTGCCCGCCGCGCAGGAGTTCCACCACGCCGAACAGCTGGTCGCAGAAAATAAAGATAATTATTAGTTTAATAATGTATTCCCTTCGTCGCCACAAATGACTCCATTAAAAGTTGGGATCTTTCCAAAATTGATGTTTTTGAGATGTAGTGCTGGAGAAGAGAACTTGGTATACCATGGACAGCCATGAGAACAAATGACTCCATTCTTAAAGAGCTCAATATAACAAAACGGCTGGCCACTATCTGCAATGAAAGGACTCTAAGCTTCTTCGGTCATATTGTGCGATCTCCCAAGCACGACGTGGAGAAGCTCATTATTCTGGGACAAGTGGAGGGCAGGCGTGCCAAGGACGAGCTCCGATGAGGTGGTCAGACTCGGTGAGGAGGGTGGCTGGCGGATCCTTATATGAAGCAGTGCGGCTGGCCAATGACCGCTATGCGTGGAGCATTTTATACGGTCGCGATCCTCAGCAGTGAGGGAACGACAGAGAAGAAGAAGTCGCCACGGGAAGAGTTGGAGTGGTCTACTCTGCCGGAAACCACACGGCACATTATAAAACATCAATCAGGCCACCCCAACCCGGTTGGCCAGCTCGGGGAGTGTAGGCCAAATCCTCCGTCTGTCTCCAGCAGATGAGAGAGGGTTGTGCTCCTGCAGTGGAGACAAAAATAACCTGATGGACTCCATTTTTTATAAAAAAAAAACATCTTATTTCGCCGGCCTCTACACTATCGCTTAAAGTATCCAATCATTTGTGACAATACGCTTACTACCTGGTAGTGCTATTCTCTAAAATACAAACTCACGTGCGAGTCTCACTCAAGTGACTTCACTTACTTTCGGTTACTCTAAGGTTGACTGGAAGATATCCCTAAGTGGGATAAGTCCGCCTTTGTATTTTAGTTCCTATTTATTATTGTTGTTGATGTTATTTTTGGTACAATAAAGCGTTTACATTCTATCGAAGTGAAGTGAACAAAGAACTCACTTCAGGTCGACAGTGCTCTGGGATG
The DNA here is from genome assembly GCA_947086405.1 of Esperia sulphurella. Classification (NCBI taxonomy): domain Eukaryota; kingdom Metazoa; phylum Arthropoda; class Insecta; order Lepidoptera; family Oecophoridae; genus Esperia; species Esperia sulphurella. Next base: position 5,562,791 of record OX352285.1, read on the forward strand.
TTTACAGAATGCCAATGGATTAGGTTTCGAAGTGAGTGAAATTAAGAGAATAGCACTACTGTTCAGTCTTATAAATCCGAGAAATCAAGTTCTAACACCTGATACTGAAACGATTACCTTACGACACACTCGACGTCGATGTGCTATAAAATCTACCAAACGTGCTTGCCTCAAGCAGGTGTTACGCAATGTTAAATCTTGCTGAAGAATAACTCCCTGTAAATACACCCCTACTCATTATTTACACACACACACACACACACACACACACACACACACACACACACACACACACACACACACACACACACACACACATACACGCACGCACACACACACACACACACGCACACGCACACACACGCACACACGCACACACGCACGCACGCACACACGCACGCACGCACTCGCAGTGGTTTTATAATATTTGTAGTTATGTTTAGTTTACTTAATATTTTTGCTGTACTTAATGATTTAATGTAAAATGTGAAATCTCTTTTTGACCTTCACATTTCTTAAGCAACAGCAATACATGCATGCATACTTCTCACGCCTTTGTCCCAGAGGGTTAGGCAGAGACTAGTCTCACTCACATCCATCAACCTTATCATCCACCTCCTTTTATTCATCTCACTGCGGACCCCAGCCTTTTTGAGGACGTCACCAATTTGATCCTTGAACGTCCTCCCAGGACGACCTCTAGCTGTAGTTCCTCCCACATTCGCACTGTAAATCTCTTTTGTCACTCTTCATTCACTCATACGCTCTAAATCAGTCCAAACCAACGCAACATATCCTTCTCAACCTTCGCAACAATCATAATCCATCCAAAATAAGTTAATATTTTACTATTTATTTCTTATTTTCATACTAAATAGGTACGCAATAACGAAAAATAAACCACAAAAAATTGCGAACAATTTACTCAGTAAAAGTTATTGTCTACAATAAATCACAAACTTAGTTGAGATCTTGTATTTGGTGAGTTTGTACAGTCACTGCGCTACGATAAATATAACCAAGTTGAATCTAATTTTCACTTAACCATCATTGGATATGGCGTTAGGGGCTGGTCACTTAATTCGGAATGCGACTGCACCCACAAGCAATTATAAGTAATTAAAGCTCCAATCAAATAGACTTCATAAAACGTCTACTTCTAAAAATCATCAGATGATCACTCCCCACACAACGATCTCTATGTACTACCAGATGGAGCGTTCCAAACAATCGCTCTGTTCCACGCAAGTAGCCACAACTGGTTCACATTCACTTTGAAACTTGTGCAGTTACTACGCAGAACATTTAATAATTAAATGTTCTGCGTAGTAACTGCACAAGTTTCATTGTGAATGTGAAAGAGTTGTGGGTACTTGCGTGGAACAGAGCGATTGTTTGGAACGTATCTAGTAGTACATAGAGATCGTTGGCACTCCCCAATAAGGCCGCTTCCCTAAACGATCACTTCACAAAATGACTATTTCCTTCAATAATGATAGAATGAATATAAAAGATAGAATAATATTCAGAGTAAACATCCATATTTTGGTTAGTACTTATAATTATAATGGCTTAATGACTACTGCTTGACTGCAATGATTGATTAATTGCAATGATTGCTTAACGAAATGCGACCTTTACAAATAACAATAACATATGGCCAACGATCTCTATGTAGTACTACTAGATGGAGCGTTCCTAAAAATCGCTCTATTCCACGCAAGTAGCCACAACTCTTTCACATTCACAATGAAACTTGTGCGGTTACTACGCAGAACATTTAATTAGCACTAAATATTGACGCTACGGTTAAATAATATCAATATTTAGTAAATAATGAAATGTTCTGAGTAGTAACTGCACAAGTTTCAAAGTGAATGTGAAAGAGTTGTGGCTACTTGCGTTGAACAGAACGACTGTTTGGAACGCTCCATCTGGTAGTAAATAGACATCGTTGCATATGGCACTTATCTGCTACGACAAAAGTACACATTCTACGCACATACGAACACCCCACAAGCACTCTGATACACCCCAGCCGCTTGGCTTCATTCGTAGATTATAAGACGTACCTACCTACTAACGAAATACCTCAAAATAAAATAATAATGAAAAACCTGAATAAAAAAAAAGCTAATTACTTCAGCCATGTTCGAAGTACCTTGGACCTATGCTGCTACCTAAGAAAGCTAACTGTTTTGGCAATCTTTTGGAAATTGAGAGGTCAAACTGGTTTTCTAGAATTCGGTGATTGAAACTCTAGTTATAATGACAAATTACGCAACGCAATCTCCAAATTTTCACCCCCCATGTAACGCCTGGTCGACCAACCCCTGCCACCAAATGGCGTTACGTCTTTTATATACGACCTCTAATGAAACATCTGCGTGTGAGATACGATAGTATCTACTATCACCATCTGGGAAAGGGACAAACCGGGAACGGGACAATCTCGGAATGAAACCATCTGCTACTAAACATTTTCATAGAATTCTAGGAAACTAGCGCCCTCTTTGGAATGAAGTTTAGGTTTTAATTAAGGTTATGCAATGCCAAACAGCTATACTAACTTAAGTGCACGTACCTACCTAAATATATAGCTGACATTAGTAGAGCCTTAAAATAAAAAGTACTTACTATCTTTATCACTGAAACTGATTATAATTTTGTTTTAGATTTTTTAAGTAATAATTTTACATAATATTAAAACAATTTCAGCGATAAATATAAGTAAGTAGTTTATTTTTTATTAGTATCTACTAATATAAAATATGTAGGTAAGTATGTCCACTTAAATATATCTAGCATTTGGAATGGAATAACCTTAATAAAACCCTAAACTTATTCATAGACGTACATGGCTTAAGTAAAGGCTAATTTTTTTTAAAGTTTTTATTTATTATTTTCTTAAGTCGTATAATAGTCGACTACAACAATGAGCGATTTTCCGATAACTCTTTTCAAAACCTAGATGGCACTAATCTATTATCATCAGCAAAAACGCAAGAAATAATGTTATTTTTTTTTTAAGTCTACCGGCTGACTAGACGGCCTATGGCCGACTTAAGCAACTAATTAGTTCCTACTGGAAAATCGCTCAGCCGCGTTGCTTAGAATTTTGAATGTTAATAAATCTTACGTAAGTTTAATAATTTAATGAATATTGTAAACATTAACAAACCAGCATCATTTGGCGACTCAAAGATTCACCAAAGCGCTCTTAAGGCGAGAAAATTAGTTTTTTTTTTATAATGGAGTTTGCAGAAGAACGTCACAGCCTTGTCACAATTTTCCCGCCTGAGGCGCGCGCGCGTAATCTATACATCGGCCATTTTAGGTTGAAATCGTCACTCTCTCTATACAGGGCTAAGATAACAATAACTACAGAGTAAGTAAGTAAGAACAATCCTAATGAATCTAGAATACTTCAAAATCCTCATATCAAATTATTCATTCAGTAGACGCCAGAAGCACAGACCAGAAGTCTCAGAAAATATGCGAAAATCAAATGAAACATTCCGATTTGTTTCAGGAACATCAGCTGCAAAATAAAATTTGTTACACGTTTTAACACAAGTATTTAAATGCAAGTACTTATATGAATTAAATTATCTAAATAACTAAAACACAGCCTTTTAAAAAAAACATAAAGCAAAAACAACACGTACGAAATTAATGAGTTAACTAAATAAAACAATAATACCATCAAAATTAAACTTACCTTAAACTTTACTTTAAAACTGAAGAATTCCACACTCAATTCAAGGATCATCAAGAAACCCTTCTATTAAAGCATCTTCATGCTCTACTATTTCCTTTTGGTAAACTTCGGTCCTTCGCCTCTTCGCTTTATGCACCCATGTATTATCACAAAATTTCGACATAATCTTATACCAGCGACGCATTAGATCCGTCATTTTCCTCTCATATTCCTCTATTAAACAGTCTGTATGTTCATCTAACCAAGTAATAGCTTCTTCGCATTCATTAATCATAGTAACTTTTTCTTTTTCAGACAATTTGTCTTCATTCTCTGATGCGGTTTGTTTAACATTAAAAACGTAGGTCTCCAATTGATTTCTGACTTCCAGACAAAGTTTGTTCTCGTTGTCCTGCTCTTTAAAGATTTCGGCGTCAGCAACCATCTTCTCAATCTCTTGCTGGTTGAGTCTGTGTTCGTTGGAAATGGTAACACTTTCTGTGTTACCTGTGCTTCTATCTCGAGCTGAAACGCTCAAAATTCCATTGGCGTCAACGTCAAAAGTTACATCGATCTTAGGTACACCTCGTGGCGCTGGTGGTATGTTGTTTAATTCAAAAACTCCAAGCAAATTGTTGTCTTTGGTCAGAGCTCTTTCTCCTTCAAAGATTTCTATGGTCATAGCTCTTTGGTAGTCGTCTAATGTTGTCAAATCTTTGGTCTGACGGCAAGGTATGGCTGTGTTCCTCTCGATAACTTTAAACATCATTCCTCTTGCTGTTTCTACACCTAGAGATAACGGCACCACGTCGACTAGAAGAAAGTCGTGTATTTTTTCGTGATTTTCTCCACTGAGTACAGCTGCTTGAACCGCTGCTCCATACGCCACGGCTTCGTCCGGGTTTATGGAGGTTGTCAAAGGTTTTCCAAAGTATTCCAGTAATATATTTCTAATCTTTGGTATCCTAGTACTCCCACCAACCAAGATGACTTCGTGTATGTCTTCTTTCTTCATTCTTGCATCAGTTAACGCATGTTCGACAGGTTTTAGTGTGTCCATGAAAAGATCTGAGCACAATTCTTCGAATAGGTCCCGAGATATCTTTCCATAATAGTCAATTCCATCGTGAAGAGACTCGATCTCAACGGTGGCTTCAGTAGCTGAAGTAAGAAACCTTTTGGTTCTTTCAGAAGCGGTTTTTAAGCGCCTTAAAGCTTTCGGATTTCCCATAACATCCTTACCGAATCTTTTACGGAAGTCCTCGGCAAAATACGCGACCAGTCTGTTGTCAAAATCGTCTCCTCCCAGGCGAGTAATCCCAGCTGTAGACCTGACTTCGTAGATCGATCCCTCTCCAATGCTCAAGACAGAGACGTCGAATGTACCTCCTCCCAAATCGTAGATCAGCACATTCTTGTCTCCTTTCAAACCTCGGTCCAGCCCGTACGCTAGCGCAGCAGCTGTTGGCTCATTTATAATCCTGAGGATTTTTAAGCCAGCTATGGTTCCTGCTGCCCTGGTGGCTTGCCTTTGCGCGTCGTTAAAGTACGCGGGAACTGTGATGACAGCATCTGTCACTTTAGTGCCCAGATACGCTTCAGCTACCTGTTTCATCCTGAAAAGTACCATACTACTTATTTCCTCCGGCGCGAAACACTTTTTCTTTCCTTTGAACTCGACTGAAACTTTTGGCTTACCATTGTCGTTGGTCACAGCAAACGGCCAGTGTCGCAAGTCCAGTTGGACACTGACATCGTCGTAGCGTCGCCCGATAAGTCTCTTCGCGCCAAAAACTGTGTTCCATGGGTTCAAAGGAGCTTGGTTCTTCGCGGCTTCTCCAACAAGGCGTTGCGATTTTGTGAATGCAACGTAAGACGGCGTCGTTCTGTTTCCTTGTTCGTTTGCGATCACTTCAACACTCCCGCGTCGCCATACAGCCACACATGAGTACGTAGTTCCCAAGTCAATGCCTATAGCCACCATTTTTGGAATCAACACGAACACAAACTGTCACTTATTCAAACCCTTTACGGGTTAACTTTTCTACGCGTGCTTGAAGTTCAAACTGACACATTTTCCCGCAGTCGGGGTCTATATATACTCTCGGCCAATGGGTGTCGAGAAATTTCGATGGCCGCAAAACATCAGCCAATCACAGATCGAGTTTTGTGGAACATTCTAGAATCGGGGTGGCCAGGCGTAAGAAAATATATGCTGCATAATTTATTTCCACTACTGCGTAGCTTATTATTCGGAATTTTGTTCGTTTTAACAATTCGTAATTAATTGAATTGGATTTATTCATAATACATTTATAATTACTGTATTGAATTCGTTTTATTGAAAAATAAATGTACAGTGTTATTAATTTTAACATTGATATATGGTACGTACGGTATAAATTATTATGTTTATGCAAAGATCTCTATGTACTACATAGAGATCGTTGTGTTTATGTAGGTAACATTTGTGTATTTTTGCATGATTATAATATAAATATTTATTCCACATTATAATTATATTTTTATTATACAATTCTTTATTGCACAAATTTTAAAAGTAAATACAGTTACAAACTTTGTGTACAAAGGCGAGCTTATCTCTAAAAGAGATCTCTTCCAGCCAACCTTACAGGGTGTGAGACAAGGCACTAAGAGCGAGGGGGCAAAAAGTGCATAATATACTACATAATAGCTAAATACTGAAACTACTTTACATATATATATATATATATATATAATTTATATTATAAATTATATATATATATATATATATATGTAAAATAAAATATTTATTTACTATATGTAATATATATATATATATATATATATATATATATATATATATATATATATATATATATATATATATATATATTACATATAGTAAATAAATATTTATAATAATAAATATAATAAACATACATAAATACATACATATCATATTATACTGAGTGAGACAGATAGTTATCTTTTAGTTTAGTTTTAAAGGATGTCACCGACGTACTATCTCGAATGACCGTCGGCAGTTTATTCCACATCTGCGCGGCTCGGACAGTGAAGGAATTGAAAAATAGTTTGGTGTTGGATTTGGGATAGGTGTATTTTTATACTTTGTAAAACTTTATCTACTCGTTCTCTTAGTGGCTTGGTCATTGGACATGAGCACCAGAGGTCGTGGTCTCGATTTTCTCTGGGGACAGACAAACTGTACAAGTTGGTCCTGGTCTGTATGTTAAATTTGTGAATTGTCCTATCTTTAATTTCCATAGCACTGGAGAAAATCCTAATTGTGTATATGTCCATATGTTTGTCAATATGTAATATTTATTTATTATTTAGCAATTCATTTTTATTGCTTTATTTAAAATATTAACACAGTTAGCAGTAAAACCCTACAAAATTGATTTCTCGGTTTGACTGAGGGGTTTGACTAATATTACTATATTGTGTATTATTATGTGTAAACATTTGAAAAATAATAAATGAATTCCTTTTAATTTACATTGACATTTTACATATATTAATAGACATGTAATGTAAACAAATGTCGACTTAACCTAGGAAATTGTGTGTATGTCCAACCTGGTTATGGAGCCACCCACTGCCACCCGCTCATGTTTGCAGTGTCAGATAGCACTTGGTCTACACTTGCTAGGGAGTTTGGTTACAATGGGTAGAACTGGGTGGGTGTTGGTTGTAAAAATGTGTGATGGGATACTTCTATCCTTTTTTAAAACATTGTACGGCTCATATAAGCTCGAGATTGTGCTGAATGGCGTTGGCGTTAAGTGCGTTTGTGAGTGACAATATTGAGCTTTTCTAGAATATTCCAGATTTTTCCAGAATGTTCTAGAATATTCCAGACGTACAAATGCTCGTCGTAATTCAGATTGTGAGTAGTTAAGACTACGGTGGTGGTGGCAGTGGCAGTTGGAATGGATATGGGGATGGTGGGAGGAAGGTGGTGGGGTGCGTGAGCAAGAGAAAAGGGGGAAGGAGATTAACACTAAGTAAATTACAACTTTATGAAAAAGGAACAATAATTCTGTCGTCCATGCGAGCGGAGCGCGGGGGCACAGCTAGTTACTAATAAGGGTATGTATTTGTAATAGAAAAACATAATTTCATTAAGTAACCTCTGAGTATACTCGACTGACTAAAAGTCAGCAAAGTGTACAGTGTAAGTGTCGGACACGTGTTCCGCCCACTTTTTTTTTCCTTTAATCGGGTAATACCATTTCTCCTGATTTTCCATAACTTTCCCGTCAAATCTAGCAACTGTACGTAAAGTTCCCAATTTTAGTTTAAATGGTTCATATACTTTTGAGATATTCGGCGGATAGACGGAAGATGGACAAAAAAGTTATCGCTTTTGAGGGATTCCTAAAACTTATTTTGCCCCACTTGCTCTTACTACCTTGTCTCAAAACCTTTTGGAGGGCTGGAAGAGATAAATTTTAGAGACAATGCAATATAGAATAATAAAAAAGTAGAAATACAAAATAACTAATGATGCTCTTAGACATTACAATAAATATTATTATGAAATTCGTAAATATTTCAAAAACTGGTCACCCAGTCATTTGAATATGTTTTATGAAACACGTGTACCGTCTATCTCTTTTACACTCGTATCGTTATGTACAATGTTTTGTTGCTATCTCACTTACTCTACTACACAGCTGAGTATTATCGGAATGCGTAGGCTAGACTATATTACAGGGGAAGCCAACCTGCGGCTCGCGAGCCAATGCGGCTCTGAAGGATTATTTGTGGCTTTCGATAAATGTACCCGAGTTCCCTTTTAATTTTTTTGCTATTATATTTTTAAAAAATATTATCGTTCCGTATATGTTTCAAAATGTCTTTTAAATTACTGACAACAAATATAAAGACTAAGTGCAACGTTGTAACAAAGAACAATGGCGAGATTGGACCAAAAAATAAAGAAGGCCCGTTCATAATTGGGGTTGTTATTATTATAAAGACAATTTTATAAGAATGTTAATAAAAAATCATGGAGGGAAAAGAAGTTGGGAAACAGCTACAATTTAATGTTTTAACTTTAATAATTTATCATCCACAGCAATAATAAAACGCAGTCGGATTTTTACTGAAGTCTGTTTTTCTATATGTCTTATTTGATAAACAAACATGGCGCCAAGGTGACTAGATATAAAATAGTGCTGTCAAATAATAAAATTAATTGATTCAATTGAATTTGTGATTAATTCTATATTATTATCACAATTATCATTAGAAACAAACATTAGCGTATGACTTAGCATTTGATTATTACTATCGCCTCTGGCGGCTAAAACCGAAATCTTTTGTCACCCAAAGGGAGCGCAAGGGGTACGCTAAAAAATACAATACCTTTTTTTGGTTCAGTGGATGTCCAACCTATTTGTGTAATCCTTTTTCTCCTCGCCTACTTATTTCTAAAGATTCAATTAGTTACAAGTATTCCGAATGAATAATTGAATTTCGTAATTAAATGCCTGACATACCCCATCTCTAAAATATAAAGACAGTATAGAGATAACCCGTGTCAATGTTATTTAAGGTTAAAACGACTGTTGATAATTTTGCAAAAAACTGAGGTTTATGATGATTAACTCTATTTGTCTGAGATATTTTGTAAGTGGATATCGTGCATGTGCTTGTTTGAGGTGTATGAGGATTTTGGATCAGTTTTATTGTGTGATTGGCTCGCTACTAGAGATTTTGTAGAGGTGAATGGTGTGTTTACTAGTTGGGACATTTCTAGAAAAACATACTTTACGTTCGGATACACATGTGAAATTACGTTCCAATACATGATTGAACTTTTGGTTAAAATAGTAAGATCATATTTTCGGGCAACTGAATTTATACATCAACTAAAACTAGGTACCAAATTTTAAAGAATTATCAAGAGAAGTAAAATGTGTTTAATTTTTAATGTTTAAATTCAATACACATACTTTGTACTTTTATTCATATGTTTTCAATAAATATAATATCTATAAAAAAATTTAATACCTTTTTGCATACCTTTTAAATAGGTAAGTACTTAATTGCGGCTCACGAAAAATTGCATATTTTGAAATTTGGCTCCGACTATATCAAGGAGCTTGGCCACCCCTGCTATATTATATCACGTGATGTAATGCGATTCTTATTTGGATGCTTGTTTATTTATTCGTTTAAAACAGTATACACGTGTCAGTAGTTTATCGTGTCTGTATTTATTTACAGCAAACTAGTTTACGGTTTACTTTTCTGTGCCCGAAAAACAAAACATAAAATTAAAAATAAACACAGGCAGGTTCGTATCCTACCTTGAACTTATTTGTCTGCGATCGTACATAATATGACCTAATTACAACGATCTCTATTACTACTAGATGGAGTGTTCCAAACAATCGCTCTGTTCCACGCAAGTAGCCACAACTCTTTCACATTCTCTTTGAAACTTGTGCAGTTACTACTCAGAACATTTAAATATTTACTAAATATTCACATTATTTAACCGTAGCGTCAATATTTAGTAATAATTAAATGTTCTGCGTAGTACCTAACTGCACAAGTTTCATTGTGAATGTGAAAGAGTTGTGGCTACTTGCGTGGAACAGAGCGATTGTTTGAAACGCTCCATCTAGTAGTACATATATTTCATTCCAGATTCATAGTCCTATGAAAACCAACGCTATTTACGTCTCGGTAACATATACATGAAAGGGTCACCAGCAGCAAAAACAGGTTTGTATTACCATGTAAACTTTGCAGTCCACTTAGGAACACCATCTATTGTGTATTTTGTTTTCGAGACGCAAATGCGTTTGTTTTCATAGGACTATTAATCTGGAATGAAATATAGAGATCGTTGCCTACTTATCTTTTTTTTAACGAAACAAAGTTTGGAACCTTTTTTCTGGAGCTGCGCTGCAATATGTGGCTAAAATATTACTATTTATTTAGCCTGGCGTTGTACAGTGGCGGTATGATTAGGTTCGTCATCTTAAAGTCTATTTTTCCATATACCAGAGCAAGAAAAAATATTGCCATGATTTGAATAAATCTCACGTTTTGTTTACTGTCTTACTGACTGCATCATGTCAATATTACAAAAATAACACCTTATTTTTGTATTAAATATAAATATTAGTCTAATCTCAAACTATGATGTAATTCACAAATATAACTTCAAGACCGGGACAAACTTGTACAAATTGTCCCCAGTGGGAATCGAACCCACAACCTCTAGCGCTCGAATCTACCAAGCCATTAGCTCAAATAATTGAAACATAACTTTCCCTGCAGTCTGTTTTATTACAAAATTTGAAAAGGTAACATGTGCTCGCGACATGCTGAAGAAATAACTCGAAAAGTAAATAACCTTTTTATTCCGCTATTGTACTTCGGCTAGGGGAAACAGCTGAGTATTGCGACCATAGATTAATATTATACAACCGGGAAATTGCGACGTAATGCTAGATCCATGATTGCGACTCCCTTCATATTTTTTTTAAAGTATATTTTGGCTTTGTTACCAAGACCTTTAAGCCATTTCCTTCATATTAAGTCTGTAACTAAGGAGATTATATACAACATGTTATTACCTGCCTGCCCCCGACGCGGCCAGTAACAAAGTCTGGACTACTGTCCAGTACCAAGTAATCTTCGTATTTATTCGCTTGACTCTCACGTATTTCCTTTATTTGCACACAGGTTTTATCCTTCAATATTTCGTTGACTTCCCGCAGTCTACGTCGGACATCGTCTGGGTTGACTAGGGAGTTAAAAGAAAAAATTAGGTATATTTCATTCCAGATTAATAGTCCTATGAAAACCAACGCTATTTACGTCTTGGTAACATATACATGAAAGGGTCACCAGCAGTAAAAATAGGTTTGTATTACCAAGTAAACTTTGCGGTCCACTTAGGAACACCATCTATTGTGTATTTTGTTTTCGAGACGCAAATGCGTTTGTTTTCATGGGACTATTAATCTGGAATGAAATATAGGTATGTCGTTATTTCTTACGGCGGGAACAGATTTTTCCAAGGTAAAAGTTAGTCTTTGCTTATTTGTATGACGCAGGCTCTGCGTGTAAACGGAGCGGTAGACTTAGTTCACATTGGTTAAATCACCTGGTTGCATTAATACACTACTTAATACCTATATGTATTAAGTAATTTATTAATTAAGTCAAAATTAAGTAGTACGCAATGGAACGCATCCTTATAAAATCTTTGTCTAGTTTATGACGAAGACGACCAACGGTAGAGACCATACATACAGAGAGACAAAAATTCTAAAAACAATTATTTTGGCTTCAATTGGCCCTATAAAGACGCCTCATACACATTTTTCTACAATATCTCCCATGTACAGACATACATACCAGTTACAGTTTTATTATATGTACAGATGACTGCATATTATAGTTCCACCAACGATCTCTATGTACTATTAGATGGAGCGTTCCAAACAATCGTTCTGTTCCACGCAAGTAGCCACAACTCTTTCACATTCACTTTGAAACTTGTGCAGTTACTACGCAGAACATTTAATTATTTACTAAATATTGACATTATTTAACCGTAGCGTCAATATTATGTAATAATTAAATGTTCTGCGTAAACTGCACAAGTTTCATTGTGAATGTGAAAGAGTTGTGGCTACTTGCGTGGAACAGAGCGATTGTTTGGAACGCTCCATCTAGTAGTACATAGAGATCGTTGATGACGACATATCTTTTATTAGTGAAATTTGGGGCCGAAATAAAGTGAGCTTGCAGCAGCGACAATCAATCAAATCAAATTTTTTATGTAAATGTTTTCCATATTTCATTGTTTTTGATAGTCCCCGAAGTAGTTCCCGAACAATGGATGTATGTCCCCGTGGAATAATCTAGAAATTTATTTAGGTGATCTATTGAAATGTACGGAATGTTCGAGAATGTTCTGAGAAACTCAGGAAGTCTCGAATGTTCTAGAACTTTTTAGGTGTACGAAAATTATATCACCGCGGAATGAGCTGTATAGCTCATTACATTGCCTTGGATATATTCGTTCTTCTGAGGTTAAGTGTCACACTTCACTCCATTCTTTTATATTCATTCGGTTCTATCTCATTTTACGATTCTCAATCGCTAGGATCTAGTATGGTTTAATACTAGATCCTAGCTCAATTGTATTACGTTCTGTGTTCTCAATAATTATGTCCTCTTTGTTCTCAATTGAATCATTTAGAAAGTTAAATCGTTTATTACGAGCTAGCATGAACTGCGATTTTATTCGCCGCGATTTTTTCCGCGCGGTTTGTTTTCGCATCCGCGGCGCGGTGAAATCTGCAGCAAACAACGATCTTTGTGTACTACTTCGATGGTCTATTTCGACGGCAGCGAAACCCAGATTTGGTTGCGGATTTTTTTTCAGCAATGCGTGCAGCTTCATACAACTTCCATATGTCACAGACTTGGACCTATGTCACAGAATTCTGCGGAATAAATGGCGGCAAATAAATTCGCAGTGCTAGGGCTAGCCCTAATTAAATCATTCGACTCGTATGACAAAACAAACAAAATATGACATTCACACAATTCGTTATTCACACAATTATTAAATGCATTCCAAGATTATTACAATATTAAGACGTACTTGTTTCTATTGAATTCGTCATAAGTGTAACCAACTTAAATAATAAATAAATACATACATTACATTATACATCTATCTATACATATAATAAAATCGTAAATGCAAAAAAGTCTGTACATTGAATATATTCGGAAAAAAACCAACCAGGGCGACTTAAAATAAGTAACTAAACATGATAGAACAGTTTTTAAAATTTTTGTTTGTTTGTTTGTTTGTTTATTTGTTTGTTTGTTTGTTAGGGCATCACGCAAAAACTACTGAACGGATTTTGACGAAACTTTGTACCGTGACAATGTATATCCCGGTATAACATAATATATAAAAAAAACTAAAAATATGTCTTAGAAATAGTAAACCAGCTACCAAAAACTTTAGTACTGTACAAATATGGTCTATTTCAGAGGCCTACTAAAGCAGGTTTTGATCTTTGTTGCAATACATTTTTCAAAACTGAGGTAAAAAGGAAATTATAATTGAGAAAACTGAAAAGAGACTATTGGGGAAAAGTATTTATTCAGGGAACGTCTTGAAAACCCTCGGCAAAACACACTTCTAGCGTTATTCAGACTGCGTCAAGAAGATGATTTTGCCAATAGTATATTATATATAACCAGGTGCCGTCGTACTACACATTTAACAAACAAACATAGAGGTTTATTTAATCGACGTCGACGGGGCAATTGGAGGATTGGGCACGGGTGTCACACAGAGCACACTTTAGGCCGCGTGTACACTGTTCATCCCAGTAACAGTGAATTCTATTAATTATGCTACTGCACACTGTCCACGGCGCATCCTCATTTACGTTGCTCAAATAGTGGATAGTGTTGAACACCCTACGTCCCACGCGGCCCGCAGCGCAAGGCACCTTCTGGATGACGACCGAAATTGGGACGAAACTCTCGGTGATGCTTTCGTAAGTGACGTCTGCACCATTTGTCGCTATGTTCTGTGGGCTCTCGAACCCAGTGGACATGGACATATCTGATGAGAGAGTACTAAACCGCTGCCTTACTATCTATGCTCGAAGATGGTTCGGCGGCGATACGCTACATGGACCGTTGCGTGCGGATTATTTGTACCGGGTATAAACGGCGTGTACGCTTCGGAAACCGATTACAGTACAGCTGAAATGTCAGCGATGGTAAGTGATAAGTTGGTAATCTTTCCAAGAATCACAGTTGGGCAAATATAACGTTTTCCCTTGATGCACCGTGAGGCACCGGAAAAATCATTTCTCACTGGCAAAATTCTGGTAGAAATCAGACGACAAGGGAAAATCGCCCGCGCTGTAGCGTCCTCAAGGATCGCGGCCACACTGCTTCCTGGCGGTAAAACAGCTTATACCGCCTTATTTCCGATCAACTTACACAGCACAGAAACTCCAGTGTGTCACGTCAAGTAACAGCGACAAGACCGGGGTGATCCAGGACTTCTGTATAATCGTTTGGGATGAGTGCACTATGGCGCACAAGAAAGCTGTAGCAAGTGTAAATAGTAGGGGGAATCGTGGGACGGGTGCTATCACGGTTTACTTTTGCGGTGAATTTCGCCAGTCGTTGCCGGTGGTGACGCGAGGCACCACTGCCGATGAGGTGAAGGGCTGCCTCAAGCACTCTGTACTACTTATGGTCGGGAGTACTGAAATTGAGACTCACGCAATAAGTACTTATATGCGGCTCCAACTTGGGGGCAATCTCACGCTCAAGAATTTTCAGACAAGCTCCTCAACTCAGATGCGTGCACAAACTCACAGACAAACAAACAGATAAACAGACAAAAATTCCAAAAATGATTGAAATGTGTTCTATTACTTATCCTTAGACCTCCAATTATTTTTTTCAAATGCCTTTAATGTACAGACACGCGATGTTTACGATTTTATTTATTAGATAGTCTTAACTGTGTAATTATCATCATTAGCCTGAAATAGGCCTAATAATGTAGTAATTCATAAATAATCTATTCATATAATAAAACTGTAAAACGGCGTTTCGTTGCTTTAAGTTAAAAAAAAGCAGTCCCCAGACATTTACCTTTAGAGTGGAATCCAAAAACATAATTTAAAAATTTCGTGTTTGTCTGCATATTTTTTTGTAGGATGTATGTTGTTTGTAATCTTGGAAACTACGGAACAGTGTTTGCCGGGGTTTTCACTGTTTAATAGTTTAGGGTTCAGGACACAATCTGGTATATTTGTATCTTAATAAAATATCAAGAGACTGATCCAGAAGATGAACTCTCATTTCTTCTCATTTGTAAGTATGAAAGTGCAGTTACACGTTACTGTTCATGGAAAAAAAACTTTGCGGAATGTCACAGATCTTTAAATATTTTATAGCCTATTTATAGTTTATTTAAATTTCAGCTGTTGCATAGTTTATTTTTGGGTATTACCACACATCGCGATAAAAAAATCTTTATACGATAATGGCTCTGTCACCGATCACTAACTTATCCGGCATTTAGTTATCCAGTTATTTGGATATGCAAAAACTTAGCACTTTGAGGGAAGGAAGGGAAAAGGGAATGGGGAAAGGAACGGGTAGCGGGAAACGGGAAAAACTCTTCCTAGCCCTCCCACTCCCACCCTATCTCCCCCATTCCGACCCCCTCCCCTTCCCCTTCTCTTTCTCTTCCCCCCATTTCCCGCTACCCGTTTCTTTCCCCATTCCCTATTCCCTTCCTTCCTTCAAAACGCTAAGTTTTTGCATATACAAATAACTGGATAACAAAATGCCAGATAAGTTAGTGAGGGCTAGGAAAAGTCCTAGCCCTCCCAATCTCACTCTCTCTTTCCTTTACCTTCCCCATTCCTAGCCCCCTCCCCTTCCCCTTCTCTTCTCCCAAACCTCTACCCACATCCCTCTGGGTGTAGGTAGGGGTTTGGGAGAAGGAGAGTTGGGAGCGGTTGGGAGGAGATGTAGGGGAAAGGTTGGGGTAAAGGAGAGGGCGAAAGGGGGAGGGGAATGCGAGGGGGAAGAGGAGACTAAGAGGAGGGGTAAAGGCATATGTCCTTCCGATAAAATATTTGTTCTAAGAATCAGAGAAAAGATACCTCAAATTCCTGCAAAATATTTTCATTTAATAATGTGTGATGTTAATTTATCCACGCGGACGAAGTCGCGGGCAACAGCTAGTTATACAATAGAACTATGTAATCACGTGCTGCATTACAATTTGGCCGATTAATACACGTTTGTGCACGCATCACTTAAAAACTACTCGATTTTTATGGGGTGGGAATGGGAAAGGGAGTGGGAATGGAGCGGATTCTGTAGTCCACGTGAGCGGAGCCGCGGGCACAGCTAGTACAATAATAAAACCGTAACGGTTGCGTATTATTCTTCGCGCAAAAAGTAACCCCAAACATATCTCTCATCATCATTATCATCATCAGGTTATTTTTGTCTCCACTGCAGGAGCACAACCCTCTCTCATCGGCCGGAGACACACGGAGGATTTGGCCTACACTCCCCGCGCTGGCCAGACGGGTTGGGGAGGCCTGATTGATGTTTTATAATGTATTCCCTTAGTCGCCTTGTACGACATCCACGGGAAGAGTTGGAGTGGTCCTGTTCTACTCTACCGGAAACCACACGGCAAATACCACATCTCTCTCACTACCGGTTTAATTTAAATGTAACTCACATGTGCCATCCTCCTTTATAATATACGGTACCAGATTCTCCGGCCAGCGTCGGTCTCGGTAGAACTCTCGATTGATCTTGCTCAGCGCCACAGTTTCTGGCACAAACTCTAAGATAGACTCCTTTTTAATTTTCCTCTTCTGCTTAGCCTCTGACGAGCTTCAAGGAGACAAATTGAGTAAAATATTGTAAACATATATCTTCATATCACCCCTTAAACTGCTGGACATTGGCCTTCCTCAATGAACGCCACTATATCCAGAGAGGACCTTGGCCGGGCAGAAGACCCGGCCACTGTCCTCTCTGGATGTCTGGATGTCCTCATGTCGTCGGTCTATTTATCGGCGGGGCGTCCCACCCTGCGCGTGCTGATCCGCGGTCCACTATAGAACACGTCTCGGACCGGCACGTGCAGACGCCTCGCCGACAGATGGACGATCTGAGGAAGGTGGCTGGAAGGGAGTGGATGCGGAGGGCAGAGGACCGAGTGTGGCGGAATTCATTGGGGAAGGCCCATAAAAACCTTATTGAGATAGAATGGTGAAGTAGACGTGACGCGCGTGCCAAAGATGTGCAATATCTAATAAATAAAATCGTAAACTTGGCGTGTCTGTACATTGAAGATATTTAAAAAAAAAAATTGGGGGGTCTAAGGATAAGCAACAGAACACATTTCGATAATTTTTGAAATTTTTGTCTGTTTGTCTGTGAGTTTGTGCACGCATCACTTAAAAACTACTGATCGGACTTTGATGGACTTTTCACAGAAACATGGGGGTTAATTTGGTGTAACATATAGGCTTTATTTCATCGCAATCGGCGCAGTCAATCAAAAGTTATGCGAATTTATAGAATTCTAAGAATAAGTAATATAACACATTTCGATCATTTTTGGAATTTTTGTCCGTCTGTTTGTGAGTTTGTGCACGCATCACTTAAAAACTATTGAACGGATTTTGATGGACTTTTCACAGAAAATGGGGCATTTAGTCTTTATTTCATCGCAATCAGCTAACTCAATTAAAAGTTATGGACATTTTTAGTTTTCAAATCCATTAGTAGGTAAGATTAGTATGCAATATATTGCATATAATTATTATTTATTATTTTTATTATTTAGTATTTCCGTACTATTCATGAGTTTGGACTACATCTGGAGCTGGGAGTGGAAATGGGAGTGGGAGCACTCATTGAGTGGGAGTGGGAGAGGGAGCGGGAGCGGTAGTGGGAGAGGGAGCGAAAGCGGTAGCGGGAGCGGGAGCGGGAGCGGAAGTGGGAAGGAGAGCGGATTCTGTAGTCCACGTGAGCGGAGCCGCGGGCACAGCTAGTATTACATAAACTATCAAAGTCTGGTAAGCATCGATAAAAAAATTGCAAAAATGCCACATTGCGCGGTTTGTAAGTGCATCCAACCCGTCTGGCCAGCGCGGGGAGTGTAGGCCAAATCCTCCGTCTGTCTCCGGCAGATGAGAGAGGGTTGTGCTCCTGCAGTGGAGACAAAAATAACCTGATGATGAATTGTATCTCCTAGAAACGTGACCGCGGCGCGGCGCATAAAGAGTTCGCGGGAAGGGCGCGCTGTACCCGAAAATCGGCACGCGCGGAACTGAAATAAACAAATTTCTTAACCGTTCTACCTTGATACGATTTCTGAGCGAAGGCCTATGTCTAGCAGAGCGGACGTCCAAGAGCTGATATGATGGTGATTATGTGAAGTCCACCAGTCCGCACTGGGTCAGCGTGGTAGACTGTATAGCCTCATTGAGAGGGCAGGCCTGTGCCCCAACAGTGGGCACATATTAACACACTGTTAACTGCAACGATCTCTGTGTACTACTAGATGCAGCGTTCTAAACAATCGCTCTGTTCCACGAGCGATTGTTTGGAACGCTGCATCTAGTAGTACATAGAGATCGGTGGTTAACTGACTCTAGTATATATTATCTTTGGTTTGGTCAATGTTTGATAATACCTGACCCCACTTTCCTTCATTTGATAATCATTATCATCTCCTTTATTGACTTCTGTATCGTCCTCTTCATTAGTATCACGACTTATCTTCTTATTTTTCGCCTTTTGTTTTTCCATAGACATCTGAGAGTTGTCCCATTCTTCTTTTTCCCTCTTTCTGGCTTTGGCTTTCAGACTTTTGCGACTGAAAACATTGCTAAAATGGAGTCAAATCAGTATTTTCTCTCGGCTAAGATGAAGATATTTTTATATGTAAGATAGTTTTAACACGTTCGTGAACAGATACGTCAATAGACGTCATACCAGTGGCTCCTTCCGCGACAGTACGTCTATAGATGTATTTCGTACTGTTGCAACATTCCGTATCCACGATCTTAAAAAAATATTTATACCTATAAGTATAAGTAGTTAAGATACTCCATCTCCCTCCGAGGTGGGCCGCCGGGCGGCGTGGCGCGAGAGGGGCGACTTTGATCCCGGAGTCCCTCGATCTGCGCCGAGGAAGCCCACCGCGGGGTTTTAGTTGGTGCAAGCCCGACATATAACGTACTCGTCCCCTGAGGCGAGTAGGTAGTCATTTTCCCGCGACAAAAAAAGGCCTACTTGCTTCAAAATAAAATTAACTATACATTTTCATCTGTTTATTTAAAATTTAAACTTTACTATACATAAACTAACGATGACAAAAACCGCTTAGCAATATTAATATTCAAATAATTCGAGGTTGTGTTCAAAAAACGAATTAAATTGTCTTCAAAATTATGTCAACTAAAGACAGAGAGTTAAAGTCAATTTTAGAGCAAGTGGCCTTTAAAAATATAAGATATTTATAAGATCATCATCATCAGGTTGTTTTTGTCTCCACTGCAGGAGCACAACCCTCTATCATCTGCCGGAGACGGACGGCGGATTTGGCCTACACTCCCCGCGCTAGCCAGACGGGTTAGAGAGGCCTGATTGATGTTTTATAATGTATTTCCCTTAGTCGCCTTGGGAAGCGTTGGAGTGGTCTTATTCTACTCTACCGGAAACCACACGGCATTTATAAGATAGTTTTTTTAAATGACTTACCTACACAAATAAGTATTGTAGCTCGCTCTGTCTCGTCTCGAAGAAATCGAAGAGGCATTTACTGGACATCGACTTTAATTCTCTATCTTTGTAAACATAATCAGTTTTAAACATAATCAATTGTAAACTCCTACCAGTAAAAAATACTATACGAATTAAACTTACGTGAAACTTTAGGGGTATAAGGGAGCGCAAGAACATCTGGTACTCCAAATACCAACTAGACGTGGTGCACCCTGCTGATTGACCTACGAGGCTATGGCGACCGACAGTAACCTTTCACTCACTAGGCCACCGGTGGCTGGTAGCACCGTCATTGGTGCGAGGCCTAGTGCTACGATGGCCAACACTTCCGCCCAGCATGGCTATTATGGACAAAACTTCGCCATGAGCAGTGTGGCGTTCATTGAGGAAGGGCTATGGCCAGCAGTGGACGTCTAAAGGCTGATATGACGTGAACTCAGAGATATTGTCATGCATAATTGGATGCTAAGTTGATATTAGCGACGCAACCGAATTGTTTATTTAAAACCAAAATCATAGGTATACAAAATCGATCACATAATCTAGTCAACGTGATATCATCATCAGGTTATGTTTGTCTCCACTGCAGGAGCACAACCCACTCTCATCTGCCGGAGACAGACGGAGGATTTGGCCTACACTCCCCGTACTGGCCAGACGGGTTGGCGAGGCCTGATTGATGTTTTATAATGTATTCCCTTAGTCGCTTTGTACGACATCCACGGGAAGAGTTGGAGTGGTCCTATTCTACTCTACCGGAAACCACACGGCAAATGTGATATACTTAACCTTTTTTCTCATACGTTTTTACTGTGTATTGCATCAGTAAAGACTTACCACTACAAAAGTAAGTATTTACAGATAATCGGCAACTATTTTTTTTTCCAGCACTTTTTTAGCACAATGCTAGTGACAACTTAAGTATACAGAAAGAAAATTCACACTCGAGCAGGAATTAAACCTGCGACCGAACATTGTCCCATGGGGTCGATGCCGTAACTTGCCTTTTATGCGCCCGGTGCAAGCTTCTATAACTGCACCCTTGGAAAATGCACACCCTGATCATATTTGCGCCCCTCCAAGGTTTGCGTCCAAGTTACAGCCTACTAGATGGAGCGTTCCAAACAATCGCTCTGTTCCACGCAAGTAGCCACAACTCTTTCACATTCACACGGAAACTTGTGCAGTTACTAAGCAGAACATTTAATTATCACTAAATATTGACGCTACGGTTAAATAATGTCAATATTTAGTAAATAATAAAATATTCTGAGTAGTAACTGCACAAGTTTCGAAGTGAATTTTCCATTTCGTAACTGGCTACGAAATGGAAAATTGATTCTCGATCCGTAACCGGTTACGGAATCGCTTACCCAGATGTCTTTGCTATTTCTTGAAAAATAAAATGAACCTACAGGTCATACCGTGAAGCAAAATAATTTTTCGCACCTCTTAAGTCACCTCAAAGTTTTTACATAGTTTTTACCTTCATGATTGACATGACACTAATTGGTTATTAAATTAGATAACAGATGTCAGCTGTTTGTGTTAGGTGTCACCTCAAAGTGTCAATCATGAAGATAAAATCTTTGAGGTGAAGTCAATAAGTAATAATAATAATAATAAGTATGAGGTGCGAAAAGTTATTTTCCTTTATGTATGACCTCTAGTTGTCCGGAAATACCGAAGCTGGCAGGGAGTTCTTAGCAGATCGCAGAAGAAGCAAAATGCTACGTACGAAAACGTGGTATGTCTACTACATAAGGATGAATTCCCTCCCCACGCATCTTACTTTAAGATTCAATTCACAACTACTTTATATACAATCTTAGATATTTATTAAGTCTCGAAAAAGTTGCAAATGCTAATTCTTACCTAAATTGTCGCAATTGGGACTGTCGTCGCCCATCACCTGGTGCATAATCAATCCTTTTTGCTTTAGGCGGAGCAGTGTTTCTCATTCGCAAATCAGGTTTAGACGAAAGTTCTTCAACTGTCGTAACTGTTTCTGTTGCTTTAGACGTTAATTCTGAATCTGCATTTGACGATGATTTTGGTGATGGTGAACCGATTGTACTTGCTTCAGTATTTATTGGTGCTATTGGGGTATCTTGTGTAATAGAAGTAACTGTTGTAAGGACTGTTTTGCTAGTATCTACATCTCTTTTCCTTCTCTTAACTTCTTCGACGGCTTCTGTAAGGTCAGCTTTGATGTTTGCTAGCCTTTTCCTTCTGTAAAACTCTTTCTGTTCCATTACTACTCCTTTCTCTGAACTTTTGTCTTGAGGTAAGCTTTCCACATGTCTTTTCGTTCTGCTAGCTTCAGCTGTGGCATTTGTGCTATTGTCTTCTTGGGCACGCATGTGATGATATTGCGAATCGTATTGACCTTTAGCCGCGTTGTAACTGCCTTGGTGCTTTGTTGATTGTCTAATTAAAGGTCTGTGCTGGGTGGAATATTTGACTGGACCAGATTTAGTTGATCTGTAGTTAACAGGGCATCTGTTTGCGTTAAAGAAAGGGCAACTTCTTCTTTGCCGTTCATAAGCGCTTAAAGATTTCGATGCCTCACAGAATACTGTCAAATTCTCCACTGCATTTTCTACCATGACTTTAGCATATTCAGCCACTGATTCTACTATTCCAAGCATGTCTATGGGCTTCTTTTCTTCCTCAGTTCTTAAATTTGATTTGGTTACATTACAGTATTTAGTTCTAGCGTTCTTCAAAGCGTGTGATGTTACTTTATTGACCTGGTCGACTATTTCCTGGACTTCGTCTTCGACACCCAAGTCTTTGAGACTATGAATCAGTTCGTCGCTTAGCTTAGATTCATTTAGTTGCGGTGATGGAGTAATATTGCGATTTACGCGTAGATTTATAGGAGCGGGTGGTAGTTCGATTTCGCGTTTCCTCCTAGCGATGCCAGGGTAACACTGACAGAGATCGATCTTTTCATGTCTATCCCTTTTAATGCATTCTGGGCCGTATACAATTTCGATCTTTCGCAAATCCATGTCAGAGAGTCCGACGCGGTTCTGTTTGGTCTTGTGATCCTGGAACAATATATGTTTTATCAGCCCATCCACTTCTGAATATATGCTTTCCCCAAAGAAAGTAGCCACTACACTGTTTACTCAGTGATTCTGATTATTCAGGGTCAATTCTTCTGCCAAGTCACTGACCGCCTCGTCGGCTTGGTCACTGAACTCGAGCCCCAGAGGTCGTGGGTTTGATACCTACTGGGGACATACCATTTTGTATAATTTGTATTGAATTTGCTTCCGTAGCACAGGAGAAAATCCTAGTTCGTGATTAGACAAGTGTAAGTACTCGTTTATATCAAATATTAAAAAGTAACTCAATATTCACGTGATTTCCATGTTTCCCACTTAACATTGAAAATTCTTACCTTAAATATGATGGTCCTATGCCCGTTCTTACTAAAATCTCTTTCATCGAAATGCATGACGCTGTGGACGTCATAAGGAAGCAGCCTCAACTCCGTGGGTAGTTTGGACTCCATCGTAAAGAGCTCGATGTAGCCTGCAAGAGACATCGTTCAGCAGGCATAAATAAAAATTGCTATATACATTATAATTGCTATATATACCATGGTGTATTTTAGGCACGCTTTCAGCAGTATAATATCCTAAACTAATCTAACCTGAACCTAGCCAAAGCCTAACCTAAACCTAACCTAAACGTAAACCTAAACTTAACCTAAATATAAACGTAAACCTAACCTAAACGTTAACCTAAACTTAACTTAAACCTAACTGTAACCTTACCTAAACCTAAACTTAAACCTAAACGTAAACCTAACCTAAACGTAAACCTAAACTTAACTGAAACCTAACCTAAATATAAACGTAAACCTAAACCTAACCTAAACGTAAACCTAAACTTAACTTAAACCTAAACGTAAACCTAAACTTAACTTAAACCTAACCCAAACCTATTCTAAACCTAGCCTAAACCTACCCTAAACCTGAACTAAACCTGCCCTAAACCTGACCTTAACCTAACCTAAACCTAGTCTAAACCTAAACTGACCATAAACTTGAAGAGAACATAAACCTAACCTAAATGGTTCAAAGTTGCTGTTCCCACTAAGCCAAAGACAAGGTCAACATCATCATAATGCCTGCTCACGTCCACCTCTGACGCCCACAGCTGGACGTGACGGCGATGTTAACTTGAGTGTTGGACTAGAACACTAGAAGTTTTCAATCCCCAGTAAGAATGGAACTCACGACCTGCGGCCTCCGATTACAATATCAAGTCAATAAGCCAAGCAAGAGGTAATAAAAGATAATTTATGATTGAAAGATAGATGTAAATAAAACATAGAATAACATATTTTTTTTAAATCTGCGATCGGTCCTTAGATCATGAGCGGATCTTTTGTGCTTCCATTGGATTGCGGAATATGAAGTCCAGCGACTACACTTTTCCTTATTGTGGCTACCTATATTAAATATGGTCTGTGTCAATTATTTTTCGCCGTTTCAGTCGACGGTATGTGCAGCTGTCGGAGGAGACCAGTGTGCGGGCTAGGGTGTTTTTGTGGGCCATTAGTTTATTTTTGTAGGTTTCGCTGCGCGCCTTTATTTCCTTTTTTATGGTTGTCATTTTCAGGTATTCATGGATATAGAATAACATAAAAACAGAACAATACCTACCTATTTATAATTTGCATGCTAATGTAAGTTTACTGCCTAGCGGAGACACTTTGACGACCACCAAATAAATACGTTTCATCTAATAAAAACGTAAACTTCGCGTGTCTGTACATTGAAGATATTTGCAAAAAATATATTTAAGATCATTTTTAAATTTTTTTATGTACGTCTGTTAGTTTATGCACGTATCACGTCAAAACTACTGAACTGTTTTTTAAGGGATTTTTCACAGAAAAATATGGCTTACTTCAAAGTAACATATAGTTTTTATTTCATCGCAATCGGCTTACTCAATCAAAAGTTATGGAAATTTGTGGTTTTCAAAGTATGATTATAATGTTCGGTACTATTCAAATTGCGGTGAGTTAGAACTTTAGGACTACATTTGGAAGTGTAGTGGGCGTGGGAGTCGGTATGAGAGTGGGTGAGAATCGGTATCTGAGTCGGATTAAAAATAATTGTTTAGTCCACGCTAGCGGAGCCGCAGGCTCAGCTAGTCTTATAAATAAAATCGTAAACATCGCGTGTCTGTACATTGAAGATATTTGCAAAAAAAATTAGGGGGTGTAAGGATAAGCAAAAGAACACATTTCGATCATTTTTGAAATTTTTGTCTGTTTGTCTGTGAGTTTGTGCACGCATCACTTAAAAACTACTGATCGGGCTTTGATGTACTTTTCACAAAAAACATTGGGATTAACTTAACTTAACATTAAGTCTTTATTTCATCGCAATCGGCTAACACAATCAAAAGTTATAGACATTTTTAGTTTTCAAATACATTAGTTACGTAAGGTTAGTGTGCAATATATTGCACATAATAGTATTTCCATACTATTCAAATTGCGATGAATATGGATTACAATTGGAGCTGCGAGTAGGTGTTGGAATGGGAGTGGGAGTGGGCGAGAACGTAGGCGTGGAAAAAAGGGGAGTGGGTGTGGGAGCGGAAGCGGGAGCGGGAGCGGAAGCGGAAGCTATAGTGGAAGCGAAAGCGGGTTGGGAGCGGGAGCGAAAGCGAAAGCGGGTGGGGAGCGGGAGCGAGAGCGAGAGCGGGAGCGGGAGTGGGAGTGGGAGTGGGAGTGGGAGTGGGAGTGGGAGTGGGAGCGGAAGCGGGAGCGAGAGCGGGAGCGGGAGCGGAAGCGGGAGAGGGCTCGGGTGAGGGACCGGAGCAGGACCGGAGCGGGAGCGGAAGCGGAAGCTCTAGGGGAAGCGGAAGCGCCAGAGGAAGCCGAAGCGGGAGGGAAGCATAAGTGCAAGCGGGAGAGGAGCGGGAGCGAGAGCGGGATCGGAAGCGGGAGAGGGCTCAGGAGCGGGAGCGGGAGCGGGAGCGAGATCGGAACGGGAGTGGAAGCGGAAGCGGAAGCGCCAGCAGAAGTGGGGGGGAAGCGGAAGCGGGAGCGGGAGTGGGAATGGGAGCGGATTCTGTAGTTCACGCGAGCGGAGCCGCGGGCACAGTTTTAAATAAACGACCTGCCATTGAGGGTTACGTATCGTTAGGGTGTTAAAATATTTGTTCTAAGAATTTTTGGCGTTTTACTCCAAAAATAATCGGAATTTGGAACACCCCCCCCCCCCCCTCCACCCATCTACTCTTCTCCCCCTCCTCCCCCTAAACTTCCTCCCACTCTCCCCAATGCACAATCCTTTCTAGTCTTATGAAGACACAACTTCCTAATTCGCTTTTTTATGTATCAACAACTTTTTGCGTAACAACTTTCCCCAACGGGGGGTCTCGACGGACAGACCGACCACAAAGTGATCCGTAAGGGTTACGTATTTCATTACGGTACCTGAGGTACGGAACCCTGAAACGCAGGTTTATTTACAGACTGTATAATTAAACCAATTATTGCACAACGATAAAAAGTTAATAATAATATAATACATAATTATATCAGTAATCCTTATATCTTTTAAATTATAATAGTTATATTTACTTTGATAAGATTATCTACAAACATTTGTGTTGAGTGACCGCCTTGTTGACCTAGTGGCTCGGTCGTTGGGGCTCGCGAGACAGAGGTCGTGGGTCTACTGAGGACCACAACTTTGTACAAGTTGATACTGTAGTACTATTCTGTACAATACAAACTCACTTGAGAGTCTCACTCAAGTTATTTTAAGCTGTGCTAGCCTGGATGTGCACTCGCCTCTCGTTCATGAGGTCCTGGTACAAACCCCGCCCGAACCAATGAGTTTGCCAAACTTAAATACGGTTTATTTATAATACCGCAGGCTTTTCGGTGAAGGAAAACATCGTAAGGAAACCTGCATATGCCAAAGACGAAATTCTAAGGCGTGTGTGAAGTGCACAAAATCGGCTTGGGGCACCGTTGGTGGTCAGGGGTTTGGCACAAAAGATCCTGAAGGGTCGAAGTGTCGCCAGGTCTTCCTGCCCCCCTAACAAGATAAGATAAGATCCGACTGTCGCCGTGAAGTGGGTTCTTTGTTCACTTCACGTCGACAGTGCTCTGGAATTTTTGCGGAATTACCAATGGATTAGGTTTCGAAGTGAGTGAAGTCACTCGAGTGAGAATCGCACGTGAGTTTGTATTTTACAGAATAGCACTACAGGACTGTGTTTTATCATGGGAAAATATTTAATAGTTACTACGTGCCAAGCGCTTTATCTAAATATGTCACATGATGACCTATTAGAGAAAACAAAATGGCGTTTTTTTTGCGACAATGCTTATGGGGTAGGGTTTTGTTGTAATATTCTCAGTCGAGAAAGATTTTAGTAAAAAAAACAGCAAACTGTGACAATAACGAGCTGAACAATTTAAATAAAACTATTTGAAGAATAACTTATGTGTTTATATTTGCTTGGGTTACGAGGTAGCCACTGTCAAAAGCGAATTGTTAAATAAAATAAATATTTAAATAAAAAAAAAACAATTAAAACTAGTATTTAAACGACTTATTTCAAGTATTGAAGACGCAAAGATCACCCCAGCGCTTCGGGACGAAAATCGAAAGCTTTTTCAGTTGCAGTGTGACAGTTCGTAGCAGAGAAATATAAAAGTAAAGTTAGCGACGTCACACTTGTCATCTTCAGCATCATATCTGCATTCTCACTCCCCAAATTTTGCTGCTGGAGATGCTCTCAAAATTTTTGCATCACAAATCATTAGAAACATAGGAGTATTTAGCATTTTACAAAGAAAAATATAATTTAAAAAACATCACAAAAAAACTTTATGCACATGGCATAAAGACAGTACTGGCACTGCCGTTGGATCCTCGTTCACACTCAGCCCAGCAGCTCCTGCTATATCCAAATGCGTATACTTCACATTCTTATCCTCTAAACCACCAACTTTGATCAGGAACCCAGCAGCTAGCTGATGATGCCTGCACTTGACTTCCATGTCAATTTGTACCAAATCATCTCCTTTCGCTTTCCCCAAATTGACTGTAAAATCTTCTGGCCGTATCACAGATACTTCTATGCCTTCTGCCATCCTAGTACCGCTTAGCTGCAATCTACTAGCGTGATTAGTAGCTCTGGCGCTGTGGTTATCCATTGCTGCTGTGTGATTTCCATAGCAAGCTCTAGCATGGCCTGTTAGTGTTGCTATAGTATAAATATGTGGGTTCAGCTCTTTCGCAGCAATCTCTGATAGCTTAAAAACAGAATCAGCCATCGCGAATCTACCTTCAGCGTCCGTATTTGTAACTCTTACAGTCTTGCCGCTTCTGGAGACCAGTAACTCATCCGGAACATAAGAATCTGAGCCTATTGAGTTTCTGCAGAGGCAGAGTACACCGATGACCTTCAGATGAGGTGGTTTGAGGATCGAGCAAGCTTTAATAAAGCCTGCAACAGCTGCAGCACCGCTTTTATCTCGCGACATGCCAAGCATTTTTCCAGAGATCTTAATATCTGCTCCGCCAGTATCATAAGTGACTCCTTTCCCAACAAACATCAGAGTTTCCGTTACTCTATTCAAATCTGAAGGCTTGTATTCAAGCTCAACAATTCTCGCTTTGTGCCTGTCGACGTGAGTCGCAGCTCGAGACACTGCTGCTAGCAATGGGTATTGTTCAGCAATAACGTTATCATCGTCAATAACTTTAACAGTAACGTTACTGTCACCAGCGAACGATTCTTTAACGTAGTTTACGATGTTAATCGGTGACATACGTTCCGGATCCCCGCCTGCTATGTCTCTAGTGAAAATTCTGGCACGCTCCAGAGCTATAGCATTTCTAAGGACCTTCTCGAATGCTTCCCCGGGTTTCTCGTCCGCATGGAATCCGATTCTGATAAAGTTTCTTGCGTTGTCACGTTCTCTCATCTGAATAGGAGCGTATAAAGTCTCTAAAGCTCCAAGAATAGCTACTAACTGTCCATCAGGAAAGTCGACGACATTCTGAACGACAAACAAAGGCTTCTTCACTCCAGCTTCTAAAGCTCTCGTCATGCCTTTCTTAGCCGCTTCCTTCACTATACATGCATCATGGTAAGGTGTAATTTTACCTGTAGGTGCCAGGATGAGTCTTCCACCGGAAACATAGTCGCAGTTCCAAAATGTAGCAATTTTGTGTATTGATTTATCAATTTTTGTAATCTTATCGATAAAACTCTCTATATGTCTAGGTCTTGTCACGTTCTGTTCTTCAGGATATAGAATAAGGATCACACCATCGTAGTCTGATGACTGGATGTTCGTTTCTATAAATATGTTATCGTAGAGTTTAAAATCCGTAGCCGACATGTTAGCGATGTCTCTGTTGATAGCGTACTGGGTCCGATATCATTTCTCGAGTTATTTAAAAGGTATTGATAGCGCACTTGTTAATACTAGTAAATGCGATTACATAGTGGATTGTGGAGGTCGGGACCTCCCAGAAAATTTCAACCTTGTAAAAATTAAATACAGATTACTATGAAATACGGTAAAAAATAATTAATTGGATACTTTTTATGTTTTTATTTTTGAGATATGAAGCAAAGTAGAAGCAGTCAGCCCACAGACGGTAAGCGGGTAGGTATTTAATTTAAGTCCACTTTAACTGCTACGATCAATAATCATCATCATCATATCAGCCCCTATATGTCCACTGCTGGACATAGGCCTTCCCCAATGAACGCCACCACACCCGGTCCTCCGCCCTCCGCATCCAGCCGCTTCCGGTCACCTTCCTCAGGTTCATCTGTCTTCAGGGCGTCCCACTCCGCGCGTACCGACCTGCGGTATCCACTCCATAACTCGTCTGCCCCAACGGCCGTGTCGGTTGTGCCACAGATGGGGCCCCCCTACTGCCAATTCAGCTTGCTAATCATTTCGACGATGTCGGTTACCTTCGTTCTTCGTCGGATCTCTTCATACACACAAGCAATAATGTACCTCTAGCGTATAATCGACAAATAGGATTTCTGCCCTGGTTAAGTAGGGGTGACACTGGTTTTCTAGAATTCTATGATTTATGAATTCTAATTCTTCAACTGGGACGTGCCATTGTGAATTATTCGATTGACTGACTGCTTTAACTATGGATATTTTTATTAAACATATAATTTGTAGCTTCATGTTTATTTTTGGGATCCTCCTAACCTGTAGTGCTATTCTCTAAAATACAAACTCACGTGCGAGTCTCACTCAAGTGACTTCACTCACTTCGAAACCTAATCCATTGGTTTCGAAGTGAGTGAAACATTCCAGAGCACTATCGACGTGAAGTGAACAAAGCACTCACTTCACGTCGACAGTGCTCTAGAATGTTTATACAGAATGCCAATGGATTGGGTTTGCGAGGTGAGTGAAGTCACTTGAGTGAGACTCGCACGTGAGTTTGTATTTTAAAGAATAGCACTAATGTTACTTGTTGGCGATTTGATGGCTGACGTAGTGAGTGGGGGTCAGGCAGACCTCACTTAGACTTAGTCCGTATTTGATTACAAAATAACCATTTAATACAATGTTATCAAAATTTATCACTCGGTAATCTTATTATTGAATGTTATCAGGTATTATTTGTTTCTATCTTAAGTAATTAGGATGCATATTTTGAAATAAACATAATAACGATATAGGACGGATATCGAAAGGGATCGGGTTAGTACCTACTTATATTTTTAGTTCATGTAACCTTAACACGTTGAATGTCAGTGACCTGTAGTCAGTCCTTCATCATCAGTCTGTATACGTCCACTGCTGGACATAAGCCTCCCCATAGAATGACACTTTTGGTGAGCTGTCCATTGGGGGATTTGCCATAATCAATCACTACGTTTGGCAGTTGAATTGGTGATCGCAGTCTTCTTCTTCTCTGTCGTTCCCTCACTGCTGAGGATCGCGACCGTATAAAATGAGCCTTCACGCATAGCGGTCATTGGCCAGCCGCACCGCTTCATATAAGGATCCGCCAGCCAACCACCTCACCGGGTCTGACCTCCTAGTAGCTCTAGAGCTCGCTTCTTCTCTGTCGTTCCCTCACTGCTGAGGATCGCGACCGTATAAAATGCGCCTCCACGCATAGCGGTCATTGGCCAGCCGCACTGCTTCATTTAAGGATCCGCCAGCCACCCTACTCACCGGGTCTGACCACCTCGTCGGAGCTCGTCCTCTGGCACGCCTGCCCTCCACTTGTCCCAGGATGATGAGCTTCTCCAGGTCGTGCTTGTGCTTGCCAGGTGATCGCAGTAATGATCTTAATATATGTACACAGGAGATCGCTGCTGCCCGGCCCTGGTGCAATTCCTTAGTCGCCTTAACGACACATATATAGGAAGATGTAGGGTGGTATTCTAAACCAGGAACCACACAGCTAGATGTCCTTCAGCGTGTTAAAATCCTTTTCTCGAAGTATCAAAACATAGCCTTTCGCTTTGTGGCTTCTGGTTATTAGACAGTGCCAGGGGGCGTTGGTTCGATTCCCACAGGGGATTGACAACTTTGTACAATTTTAGTAACGTTCTGGATGTCATACTTAATTGTGATGTGTTAAGTATCATTGTTTCTTTGTACCGCAGGGTGGGATGCCCCGCCGCCAGATGGACCGACGACCTGAAGAAGGTGGCCGGAAGCGGCTGGATGCGGAGGATGGAGGATCGGGTATGGTGGCGTTCATTGGCTAAGGCCTACGTCCAGCAGTGGACGTCTAAGGACTGATATAATAAAGAAGAAAATGCTAGTTTGGTATTAGACAAAGTACCTATGTCAAATATTTCATTTTTATTTATTTTGCATTAAAAGTTATCAACTTTAACTGATTAAAACTTACATTTAAACTAAACTCTTAGTGAACGAGACTAAAAATTGTGCATATGTTATACAATAATATCTCAGACATTCACACCAATTATCCGGTCCCAAACTAGGCAGAGCCTGTGGTATGGTTACTAGATAACGGATACACATACTTAAATAAGTATATAAACATCCACGACTTGGGTACAAACATTCATATTCATCATACGAACATTTGCCCCTAGCGGGATTTGAACCCGCAACCTCCGGCGTGGCAGTCCGAGAGCTACCCGTTCCGCCACGGAGGTTGTCCTGAGTCAATCAAAGACAATCTTTATTAAAGTCAGCATACTTGTCAAACAGTCACCAAAACATGACTGACAGCACATAAATACTTATTTCTGTAACTAACAGACCCCAAATATTGATAAGACATAAGACATAAGTATCTGATAATATATTATCTTAGCTAAAAATTACAAAATCTTATCAAAACTTGACTAATATACACCAAATTAATGACTAACATTCACATAATCTCACCGAAATGTGATCAGTAGTCAAGACATTTAGACAAAAGTTACAAAAACTTGATATAACCGGGTCTATAACCACAGAATAGGTAATAGTTCAAATGCAGAAAGCGCACTCCCTAACAAAGTTTGTTACATACATACATACATACATACATACTCGTACATACATACATACATACATACATACATACATACATACATACATACATACATACATACATACATACATACATACATACATACATACATACATACATACATACATACATACATACATACATACATACATACATAATGCTCACGCCTTGGTCTCAGAGGGGTAGGCAGAGACGATGGATCGCTCTGCCTACCCTATAGATGGCGCGATCCTGACACACCTCACTAGCCTCACTCACATTCATCAACCTTTTCATGCACCTCCTTTTATTCTTCTCACTGCGGACCCCTGCACGTTACTAATTTGATCCTTGAACGTCCTCCTAGGACGACCTCTAGCTGTAGTTCCTTCCACATTCGCACTGTACATTACTATTGTCACTCTTCTTTCACTCATACGCTCTAAATGTCCAAACCAACCAAACCAACGAAACAAAAGCTTGTTCGATTTCTCATAGTACATTCTCGCTTTCTTTTAAGTAGGGTGTTGTTCTTGTTTATCTGTTCTGTGAAAATAACGATGTAATGCATGCAAAAATATATTTTATACCTAACAATATACTCGATTTACTATTCATCGTGTTTGTCTTCGTCATCGGGTCACCTATCTCAACAACGGGAACAATAAATATATTAAATAGTTATTTGTTCAACAAGTGAGCAAAGTTATTTTTTGTTGCGAGTGCTGACTTTAAATCACTCACGAACTAGCGAAGTAGTCTTTCTAATTAGATACTGAGTACAGTGAGTGGTTTAAATGCACGAGACATAATTTTTTGAAACATACAACTTTTCACCTCTACCAGCGAGAAGAGAAAAAAGTTTTTTTTTTTTTAAATGTTGCGTTCTGAAACTGCACTGCTTGACATTTTTATAAACCCAAGTAAATGTGATATTTTTAATTAAGCGACATTAATATTTACTAGAAAATACTAGATAATTTATAAATATTCCGTCATTAAAAGGGTAACAGTACTATTTGTAAACTTAATTTTCAATAAATAACATACAAAATTTTAGCCTATGTGTTAAATCGCTAGGCTAAAATGAGTTTCCGAATGAACCATCGCCCAGTTTATCGCCAAAAGGTGGTGTTCGAAATTCGAATCACTTTTCCCCACGCTCGCACGGCTCGCAGCAAAAACCGATTTTACTGCGAGTTTTTACGCACCAAAAGCGCCCTTTTCGAGCTGGAGAGGTGAAAACAATATTCTTATATCAACCAAGGTTATAAATCATACTTACATTAATTTCGTTCAATTTATCTGTGTAAAACTGATAAAGATCCAGCTCCATAATCTTGCGCAGTTCCTGGTCGACGCACAGACAAGCCATGCACAGCAATTTATCGTACAATTCCAGTTTACTATCCATTTTAGCAATATTTCAATCGATCACAACAAAGTTAAATAACCCAAGTGGCATTCGGGGTTCTATATAAGATGTATAGTGGTTCACATGTACTCCACAAGCTGTGTAAGTCAGCTGTATAAGAGCTGTATAGCTTGCTATACAGCTCTTATAGAACCAGTTTGGGCACAAATTAGACAGCCTTAAGTTCACTATGGCTGTACATTAGCGTTATATTAGCAGTTTAAGTAGTAACAT
Organism: Esperia sulphurella; assembly: GCA_947086405.1. Lineage (NCBI taxonomy): Eukaryota > Metazoa > Arthropoda > Insecta > Lepidoptera > Oecophoridae > Esperia > Esperia sulphurella. The sequence continues at coordinate 5,597,043 of OX352285.1, forward strand.
CGGGCTTAAAGGCTGACTTACGGCGCTATATGGGACACATGTGAACCATACAACGTCCATGAGCGTAATAAAGAGTAACAAGTGGCTAAATACACAGCCTTCACAGTTATAAAATCCCACAAAAGTACTCCAGTGCTACCTAAAGTTCACGTGTGTCCTAAATTATTTCTTTTATTTATTAATTTTCCTCATTTAGTTTGGTTTTGTGTGTACGCCCGGCCATCAGAAACATTAACTCCGGCGGATATCAATTGGATAAAAATTTATGATAACACGCGGTAAGTATACCTGTTTTAAATACTTAATAATGTTAAATGCCATGGGAATGCAACTTTATCGTGAAATGTATACATATTTACAGCTAAAATATTCACGCGCCTCTGTAAAAACGCGATATTCATTTTAAAATATTTAAAACTGGCTGAGAGGAAATCTACAATTTTCAGTTTTTGATATTATATTGGCATTATAATTATACTACGGTAATTAATTAAAACATAAAACCAAAACTCGTTCGCTCTATCTGCGTATTTTGTGATAAATCTGCATGATAATTTTGGAGATTTATATGGTAAATATTTTAGGTTACGTGAACAAAATGGTGGAAATGAAATACGGCTAGAGCGTATATAGGTTCACATGTGTTCTGTTAGAATGCTGTTGGCTATATAAAGTCCCACATTTGTACCACTACAGAACCAATGTCTATAAATGTATTCTAATGTGAACTTATGTACAGCTTTAAGATGTAATTCAGGTCAATTGTGATCATCGTTTTATTCTTTTATTATTTCATACTGAAATTTTAGAGATCCGCAATAATAATTATTGTCCGTTAAATCGCCTAGCCCAGGTACTAAGTCAAGTATGAATACCTAAAGTACAAATTTTGTAACAAACTAACAAAAAACACTTTTTGTTTTCGTGTGAGCCACACAGTTTGGTGTCAGAGTATTTACACTTACAAAGACACTACGTTGTTCAAGGAGGTATTTAAAAGAATGTAAACAAACTAGATAAAGAGGGACGAATTTGCGAATATTCTTTTGCAATTTTTCTTCTTATTCCACCGGTTCTCGCTCTTATTTTCCAAGATTTTTTATTCATTTTCACAAATTTTTGCACGCGACGTAATAAACACAATACACGTCAACTTGACCGACCACAAACAACTCCTATTACAGCTACTAGCTGTATAACAGTCTAAAACAAGTAAACATAACAGCCTTTGGCTGTATAAATGACCACGTGTGTTCTATTAATATGCTAGCTGTATAACATCGTACAAGTAGACCGTTAAACAGCGATTGCCGTATCTCTACCCTCCTATACGGCTCTTAGTCAGACGGCTGACTAATGGACAGTTGTTAGAGTATTATAACACCAACAACCGTATAAAAGTATAACTCTACACTCCTATAAGTCCCTTAGACAGGTATAGGTGGTGTTAATCGCAATAATGCAGCTTGTACATCACGAGTGAACTGTAATAATGCTTTAAGTTCACATTGGAACTAAATGTGTACTCTTAAATGGAGTAGAATGCTACTTGGGAACTACCTACCTAACTACCCATACTTAAAGAACAATAAATAAAAAAGAAAGTTTATGGAAAAACCGAAGTATACTTTCTTATAATAAGCGCGAGCTCTCGACACCCGATTGATTGGCCTCGAAATCGGGTTGGCGGCACCTAGGGGATTTTTTATAACTAAAGTGCGAAATGAGACAGGCCTGCTAACTCACCAGGCTCCACGTTCTCCTGCTGCACATCAATATACACGTCCCTGATGGCTCGGTTGTGTTCGAAGGGGAAGCCCAGGGCGCTCATGATCATCATGTCCAGGTCCGGAGACCGCAGGCAGTCGTAGCCGAGGATTAGTTTCTAAAATCCAGTCATTATTGATATTTATAATTATTTTATCTTGTATGTTTGACAATGCCATGTACCGTAGCTTAATGTTTATAACGTAGAGACTGGTCGCTCATCATCATCATCAGGTTATTGTTGTCTCCACTGCAGGAGCACAGCCCTCTCTCATCTGCCGGAGACAGACGGAGGATTTGGCCTACACTCCCCGCGCTGGCCACACGGGTTGGGGAGGCCTGATTGATGTTTTATAATGTATTCCCTTAGTCGCCTTGTACGACATCCACGGGAAGAGTTGGAGTGGTCCTATTCTACTCTACCGGAAATCACACGGCACTTATTATTATATTAAAATAACTCTTACATGAGGTTCGTCGATGGAATGCCCGTCAGTGTTAAGCGCGCACTTCCTCACACCTTTGGGGTTCTCAAACAGTAGCACGTGATGAGAGTCTCGCGGCCGCGCCGGCGCCGGCGCGAACTTCAGGCAGGTCTTGAACGAGAACTGCCACAGCGACTTCATGATGGAGAGGGATTGCTCGTGGTCTGTGGGAAACGAATAAAATAATAAAGTATACCAGCACCGGGCCAGCGTGAGGGACTATGGCCCGTATGAACCCGTTAGAAGGTAGATCTTAGCTTAGCAGTGGTATTAGACGGCACTAGACCAGGCCTCCCTCCGGCATGTTTGACGCCCCACCCTTACAGAGTAATAACAACGCTAAGTCGAGCGCCTTAGACCCATTTTTGCGCGTTGTGCGGTACATCAAACGCTTGATTGCACCAGGGACCGCGTTCTCCTGTGTATATTAAGGTCATTACTACGATCACCAATCCACCTGTCGAGCGTGGTGATTATAGCAAATAAAATAAAATGAATCTTTATTGAACAAAAACAAAACACAGAATCAGACTTAGCCCTGGCTCACAAAGTGGGATGTGCCGTGTGTCAGGAGCAAGTTCCTTCCCAGTCTCAAGTAGAATACTTAATTAACAAGGGTACACACACAATGTACTTAATTAAAGCGTTTCCAAATCCCCAACGGACAGCCCACCAAAACTGACATTCTATTGGGGATGCTTATGTTCAGCAGATGACTTATTTCGGATGATGATGTTGCAGTAGGTACTCACCAAAATGTTCAGGGTCTATGTAGAACGGTATGCTCGCATTTGGCCAAGACACGAAATTTCTTGTGCTGTGCTCAACTGAAACAAAAAAGATTAATTTATTTTTGAAAGGTAAAATCAACAACCCATCCCTGTGGTACAACCATAGAAAACAGAAGGATAATGGCGAAGTGGGCGTGGCACGCGTGCCACAACTCTAAGCAAATGCTCAGGGCTTGTCCAAAACACGCACATGCTTGACGAGTTTAGCGAAATGCGTATCTACTCAAAAGTAGTAAAAGATCTGATTATTTTGGGAGAGTTTGAGTAGGTAGGTACTTACGTCAGACCTGCGCCACTCGGTCGAACCTACCGCGATAAGTATCTACACTTAGCTCTTTTGCACATTATAAGAACTTCCCTACTAGTAGGGACAGACCAGTAGGAATATGTGGAATAGGCCAAAATTTCTTGTGTCTTATGAGAAATGTGTTATAAGAAATCCAGTCTCATTGGTTGTTATATGAGACCATACACATTACAAGACATTTTTTCTTATGTCGGATCAGACACGCGCATAGAAATTTTTCTTATCTGGTGTCTCGTGTCTTGTAATTCCCGCCTCCTCACCATTCTCCCCCCGCAACTCCTCTAAGCGAGGATCAACGGAGGTAACTGCAAAGACACCTACCAGTGAAGGTAGGGCAAGTATCATGAATTTACGCTACCTTGGGCCCCAGACAAATTTTATTAAAGAAGTAAAGAGTCAAAGTAGGAAGACAGTTCCCGAGAGCTTTAGCTTTTCGTATATTGTCTGAAGTGGGAAGGAGTAGAATATTTAAAGCGTAGGTATGTTCGTTTTACTAGGGAGTTATGTATCTGTTACTTAGTAACTATTAAGTAATCTGTGCTTACGTTTCATTTGGTTTTCATCGCTTCCACTGATATCTGATGTCATAGACCAATTAAACAAACTAAAAAAAATTAAAAACAAGGCAAATTTAATAAAACCCGCCATCTTGAATCGACGGGTTTTAAATAAAAACTGCGCTTTGAATGTTTACTGTTTATTGGAGCGGAAATGGATTAAATAATTTTATTGGACTGTGTCAAAACAGATTTTTATGTGAAATTGCGAAATGTGATAAGAATTCTACTTTTTTTCGAATATGACTGACGCATGCTGATACGTTTTACTTACCTAAGCAACGTGTGGTTCCCGGCTTAGAATAGAACCACTTCCAAACTTCCCGTCGTGGGTTTGTACCAGGGACGGGCAGGAACGTTCTCCTGTATATTAAGATCATTACAGCGATCACCAATCCGCCTGCCAAGCGTAGCAATTGAAGCAAATCCCCCAATGGACAGCCCACCAATAGAGGCATTCTATTGGAGAGGCGTATGTTCAGCAGTGGACGTTTTCGGCTCATGCTGAGACAAACCTGTTTAATGTATTCCCCAATAAACGTTTCTACACCGTCTTCTGCCGTAACGGCCTTCAGTTCTGCGACAGAGGCCCGCCCACTGCTATATCATCTTGCCAAGCCTTTATGTCGGTCACCTTCGTTCTTAGTCGGATTTCCCAATCATACCCTTCAAACAAACCCCGAGCATAGCCCTCACCACAGCTCTCTGATCGACTTCACACTAGTGTATCAGGCATACCGTCAGTGTCCACGTTTCTGCGCCGTAGGCACGACTCACTGATTAAAGACTTTGTCTTTAACATTGTGGAACTCAACGATCTCTATGTACTACTAGATGGAGCGTTCCAAACAATCGCTCTGTTCCACGCAAGTAGCCACAACTCTTTCACATTCCGTTTGAAATTTGTGCAGTTACTACTCATTGACATTATTTAACCGTAGCATCAATATTTAGTAATAATTAAATGTTCTGCGTAGTAACTGCACAAGTTTCATTGTGAATGTAAAAGAGTTGTGGCTACTTGCGTGGAACAGAGCGATTGTTTGGAACGCTCCATCTAGTAGTACATAGAGATCGTTGGTGGAACTATAATATGCAGTCATCTGTACATATAATAAAACTGTAACTGGTATGTATGTCTGTACATGGGAGATATTGTAGAAAAATTTGTATAAGGGGTCTTTATAGGGCCAATAGAAGCCAAAATAATTGTTTTTAGAATTTTTGTATGTCTGTATGTATGTTTTGTTACCTCATCACGCAAAAACCACTCAATGAAATTTGATGCAGTTGTCATAGTTGTCCTGCTGGAGGTCTAACTTAAAACCTGGTGCATGTTTCATCTTGATACGCTACTTAGAACCTGAGATATTAATAAAGTATTTTTTTATAGAAGTCATTATTACAAAAAGCATGTTGATACAATACATATTGCGATTGGTTTGTACTACAGTTGGATCGGGAGTGGGATTGGGGTTGGGAGTGTGAGTGGAAGTGGGAACGGGAGCGGATTATGTAGTCCACGCGAGCGGAGCCGCGGGCACAGCTAGTAAGCTATAAAACAGGTCTATAGTGGCTGTATACCGGTGTTAGTGCACCTGTCACCACTATACACTGACCCACCAAGCCCTAAGAAGATATCTACAAATATCTTCTTAAGGCGCCAGGTAGACTTGGCGACATTTCGACCCTTCGGGATCTTTTGTGCCAAACCCCTGTCATTCACAGTGCCCCAAGTCGACTTGGTGGACTTCATATAAGCCTTAGAATTTCTTCTTGGCATATGCAGGTTTCCTCACGATGTTTTCCTTCAACGAAAAGCCTGTGGTATTGTAAATAAACCGTACTTAAGTTTCGTGCATTAAGAGACGCCGTATCCAGCAGTGGACCCTTTCAGGCTGATGATGATGAATTTCATATTATTTGTACTTTATTTTACTGATGGGAAAGAATTATATATTGAGCTATATGGAATGTCTATATTTATATTACTGTACTAGCTGTGTCCGCCCCAAGTAGCAAACAAATGTCTTAAAAGGGTATTATAATTATCTTGAAGGCAAGTCAACGTATTCCAGCTGTTGTCTTGGCTAAGACTATTACGTCCCTCAAGATATCCCTGAAGATATCCCTCAAGATACAGTTAAGTACAAGTGGGCACAGCATTTAGGACAAATTTAAGACAGAGTTAATACTACTGTTTAGACAAACTTTAACCCTACTTAAGAGAGTGTTTTTTGCAGAGCTAAACACGGATTTCAAGATGTCTTGTAGGTCGACTTTAGACCAAGAAATAGACTTGAAGATATCTACAAAACCTAGTTAAAACTATCAATACTGAATTGCACAGATTCTATCATAACTTACTGAAGTAAAATTTAAAACTTTTTTTACTTTATGTCATAGTATTTTAGTAGAAAATATGGTGAACATTTAATACTTAATACAAAAACAAGATGAAGGCTTATGATAATGGCGGTTAAACAACTAATTTTTATGTCTAGAAAATGATGTATTATGTAGTTGTATGCATTAGAAATTTAAAACGCATGATTGTTCCGCGTGTAAAATCGATAGAAAGTGCTATAAAACAGACGGGCCTTTAAAATAGCGTAAAAATAACAATAAAATTTAGGATATTTGTATTGCAATTGAAAAATTTGGCGGCATAAAGTGCAGAATATTAAATAAATGAGTTTTTATAAAGTTATTCTAACTCTAACAAAAATATAACTTCAATCTTCTCTAGTTTATCATGAGGTGGTGTCGGAAAATGTATTATTATTTTTTCACTTAAAGTGCAAAATGGCGTTAAATCTTATTTTTCCTAACGTAGTAAGACTTTAGAAAATATTGATTTTGTAAGGCTAGTTTAGCTAAAGTAAAGACAAGTTAGATTTAAAGTAGTGCTAGTTAAGAGATATTACATTTAACTTATACTAAACAACGTATTGGTGTATTACTATTTAATACTACTTAGTATTAAATGATTCTTTAGTTTGATTTAGTTAATACCAGATTACTTGATATTTTCTTAGCTTTTCATTTCATTATTCTAGTGTATTTTGTGCTGGAAAGAAGTTTATGCAAAAAAAAACTATTCATTTATAAATTATTCACTCGATGACGTATAAGTAGTGCAAAATTCACAGTGTTCATCTCATGAATGTTACATAGAATTGGCCAAAACTCTACTTTTGAGCTTTTGTATGTAGGTAACCCATCGATATTTACATTTATATGTAAATTGATATGTTTATCGAAATTTCCAAAATACTGTAAAATATATTTTTTAAATCCATTATGCCAGTACTCTCCACTGTCACAAAGTTTGATATCTACATATTTTACTGTATTCAGAAGTGTTCTTGCGTCTTTTGGCACAACACCTGGATCATGCTTATTTATAATCTGCAATAAGCCATTGATCGCAGTATGTGGTATATTGTGACCAAAAGACCAGTTTCTTAATTGGTCTCTAAAATTAAAATCATCAGCTTTCGATTCATTAGAATCGGAATCACTGTCCACTATTTTGATTTCCCAATTTTCCGCGGTATTTTCTTCCTCGTGATCTGTAGTTCCTGATAACGACACTGAGGTCTGAGTCGAAGAAGATGCATTGTTGAAATTTGCAGCACGCACTCTGTTTAAAGTATTTTTTTTATATTTCACAACACGCCGACGAAAACTACCAGATCTTTTTAATTTTTCAACGTCATCCATTTTTCTACTTTGTTCCCTTTTGATAAAAACGTCCCGTTAAATGTATTTTTACTCTAAACTGATTAATTTGAGTAATAAAGGAATAAAATGTTCTTCAGAAAAACGGTTCCCAGAATTTGGTGTTACAATTATCTTAAGTTTAACTACAAAATTAATTTTTACTATGGAAGACTAAACAGATGCTTGAATTATTTGAATGAGTTTTACGTGATTCTTCAAATAATCTGAGTACAGTTAAAAAAGATTTTTAGTTTTAACTGTAGGCATAGGTACTTAATACAAAACAGTTTTGAGAATACTTAACTTGGTTTTGGGTATTCTGAGCTTGCTAAAGTAGCGGTAGTATAAAACTAATTAGTCTTAAAGAAAAAAATGACTTAACGAAAACTTTTTTGATTTAGTCAAATCCAACTTTAGATAAAGTAGATATGTAGGATTTAGTCACTATTCTTGATTGCTACTTGGGGCGACTCCGCTCGCGTGGACTACTCACTCTTTGCATACCAATAACAATGTCAATAACTTTTGATTGAATAAGCCGATTGCGATGAAATAAAGACCTAATGTTACTCCGAGTTAAGCCCCATGATTCTGTCAAAAGTCCATCAAAATCGGTTTATACATATAGGCTTTATTTCATCGCAATCGGTTAACTCAATCAAAAGTTATGGACATTTTTAGTTTTCAAATACATTAGTAGGTCAGGTTAGTATGCAATATAACAAGTATAATTTTAATGTACGGTACTATTCAGATTGCGACGAGTTTGGACTACATTTGGAGCTGTAGTGTGAGTGGAAGTGGGCGTGGGGGTGGGAGTGGGAAAATGGGAGTGGGTGTAGGAGTGGGGTGGGAGCGGAAGTGGGAGCGGGAGTGGGGGCGGTGGCTTTAGCGGGGCGGGAGTGGGAGTAATTGTGGGATTGAGAGTGGGGGTGGAAGTGGGATAGGGAGCGGAAGTAGGAAGGGGAAGCGGAGCCGCGGGGACAGCTAGTTAAACCATATTTTTCCTTTTCAGTCCGTGGTAAAACTAACACAATTTCCAAGTAATCAAATTATTAGGTATCAATCTAAATTATTATTAGTATAAGCAAAGATAATATATACTAGAGGTATAAGATACTTAACTTATTATTAAGTACTTATCCTAATAATATAGGCATTACAAGTAACATCGAGTCATCTGATCAAGATTTGAAGTAAAACAAAAATCAAAGTTTTTTACATTTATTTTACAAAATTACACGGTTTTTATTGAACATTGTGGTCCCGCAATAGTCATGTGTAGTTTTTATTACATTTGTGAATATTAGGGTTCAATCCCGGGCCCATATCAAAGGAGTGGTTACTGGGACGGCTTTTCTTACCTCATCATACTTTGCAGCAAGAATGCATGTTTACATAACAAGATGAGAGCCGTGGTAGCCGGTTGGTTGTGCACTCGCCTCACGTTTATGAGGTCGTGGGTTCATACCCCGCCCGTACCAATGAGTTTTACCAAACTTAAGTGCGGTTTATTTATAATACCACAGGCTTTTCGGTGAAGGAAAACATCGTAAGGAAACCTGCATATGCCAAAGAAGAAATTCTGAGGCGTATGTGAAGTCCACCAAATCGGCATGGGGCACCGTTGGTAGACGGGGGTTTGGCACAAAAGATCCTGAAGGGTCGAAGTGTCCCCAGGTCTTCCTGGCCCCGTAAGAAGATAAGATACATAACAAGATGTGGCATCACGTGTTGTAACGACACCAACGTTTGTCTATTAATAGCCATCTCGTGAAAGACTGTCTTCGCCAATGTACATTGTATAAACCTGGTACCATACTTCCAACCACAATGGATACCGCATCCCCGGAGCACATGCCTAATTCTGACAAAGTACACTCTGACAATGTCTTACACACAGATGATGTGCAACGATCTGATGAGCGTACAATCGTATTTTCAGATACGTCAGAGGGGGACTGTAGTATATGCATGTATAGGTAGTTTATAGATATCGGTCAGACGGTACAATGTTATATTGTAAAACTCGTCCTTACTACACGCTCGTAGTGTCATTATAGTACAGTATAGACAACGATCTCTATATACTACTAGATGGAGCGTTCCAAACAATCGCTATGTTCCATGCAAGTAGCTACAACTCTTTCACATTCACAATGAAACTTGTGCAGTTACTACGCAGAACATTTAATTATTACTAAATATTGACGCTACGGTTAAATAATGTCAATAATAAATGTGAAAGAGTTGTGGCTACTTGCGTGGAACAGAGCGATTGTTTTGAACGCTCCATCTAGTAGTACATAGAGATCGTTGAGTATAGATTGTTCATTTCATGACGGCACGCGCCGCTACTTTTTGCGAGGGGTGAGTGCGGGACGCGGATTGTACCAGAACACAGTCGTAATGTCTACTAATCTACAATTGGCCCGCGTAGTAGACTATGACCAACACAACCTCATTTTCAGGTTATCTAGGCTCCAGCAGTCAGTGGGCGTATTAGTCAGATGTGGCGGTATCTGCGTGTCTTATTTCATAAAGTCACAATTACATATTTTTATACCTAAGCAAAAGTGTAATTTATTAATAAATCAATTACAAAACTAATTAGTAATTACAATAAAATAAATCATTTAACAACTTTCTCCTCTGGCAACCCTAACAATTTCCTTACAGCCGACCCATATTTTTTTACTGTGGCATCACTTTCGCCATCATTGATAAGACTTGACACTGCAAGTTTGTAATTTTCAGCATTCGGTATAACAGATATATCAAAATTCTTATATTCTTCATCTGATAATGATAGATTCTGATTCGTTGCTCTAAAATACCAGTTAATCAAACTCCTTTTCGATTGGTTGTTATCCCAATCATAAAACTCCATATCATCTTCCGTTTTGTCTTTTTCCCATTCTTCAAAAGTCAATGATTCATGATAGCAAGCCGTTAATAAATAATTAACATAATCCAAATTCTGCTTCCTTACTGGACAACGATCTGCTGTAATCGTAACCAGATCAGTCTTTTCATCATAACGATCTCCTACCAATCGTATAAATTTATCCTTAGCATGCCTGTCAAGGTTAAGTGAAGATAGTTTGACTCTTAAAGTAACGATTCGAGCCAGCGGATTTCTAATAGACGGGCTTCCATGACAGTAATCTGAGTTTATAAACTCCAATGGATAATGTTTTTCTATAGCCTCCTCAGAGTTTAGTAGCTTCGGCCATTCAGTACAGTATTTCTTTATCGCTTCACATTGCATTTTGACAACTGGTGGGGTTAGGTGAAGGAAGTTTGGTATTTTCATCAGTTCGGCATTGGCTTTTTTTCCAGGAGGTGCTTGGCCTTTTGGAACGTAGCCCTGACGGAGTGGTAAAGGTACAGACGACGGGTGAAAAGTCTTCGGTCCCGGCCATACGTTGCCCCAGTTCTGAAATAAGTTAACAAAACCATTTAAAACAAATACAATACAATGTAGACAAGGGGGTTAGATTGTACTGCCATTTTTCTATCTGTTTTCAGGGCCCTGTTAAGGCAGCCCCTGATACAGCAGCTCTAAAGGAATGTTTGCAAAGGCTGGTACAGATGATTTTGCTGCAATAATGTGTAAGAAAGCGAGCTCCCTGATGTACTGGCTGAGGGGTGGCACTAATGGGATCCTGAAGATGAGTAACGGTCCCATCACCAGACACTGGTTGGGGCTGTTCCATCCTATCTTTATGTAAATTAACTGGAAGAGAATGCCATATTGGCATTATGTTCGCCTTTTGTACTTATGTGCAATAAAGAATTTAAATAAAAAAATAAATAAGTAATAAATAAATTACTAGTAAATAAGTTTACTAACATAGTACTAAGACTATGGATGTATGTCTGATTTATAAATAATAAATTATTTTATAATAATAAGGCACACACACATAGGAGCTTTCGTACATCCAATTTAGTAGTGGTTGTTATATGCTATAGATAGTATGTAGTCACATTCCGAATTAAGTTACCTGTACTAAATTTTACAGGTTAGGTTCTATTTACTATTTTTTTTTTATTTTACCTGATCAGTAGCCATTCTATCAGCCCTGTCTGGCTGTATATCAGTTCTCCTAGAGGATTTCCTCTGGAATCTTTGCCGTTTTTTCAAAATATCGAGAACTCGAAATTCTTCTTCATCATCGTCTTTTTTAAAAGAAGAATCTATTTTAGTTGAACTTAACCGCCATAATTTGATGTTAGACACTGTAACAAGGCTGCCTGGCTTGTAATGTTTTATAAAAACACTCATTTTCAAAGATTTATCGCAAAAAAATTACGAAATTCAAAGAAAGTTGTTTGCCATTTTTAGGTTATGGCCGTGTTTTTCTTGCACGATTATTGGTGTAAAATGATATAAAGCATATAACCTATCACCGCATTTAACTTTGCCTCATAATATATTTTTACACAATAAAGCGGTGGTGTAGTTTAAACTGTCAGCTGTCACCACTGATTAGCGCAACGATTGGATATAGAAACTACTTGTAGTATGTTGTTTCTCAACACGCAATCATTTTAGTATTTCCGTAAGATCCAATATGATCGTAATACGACGTTGCTAGTATTTATGATGTTTTTATATAGGAAAAGCAAGAATCCGTTGATATTTTACTTTATTTTTTATTCTTATAATGTCTCTACGATATATATATTTTGTATGTCAACGCCTCTTTACATGCAGTACAACAAATGCGAACTTGTCACCAACTACCTACCCGTTTCCTACAGTAGTAAGTTTTTTTATAAACCGACCAAATTATAAACTAATAATTACAGCACTATTGGCGCTAGTATCGACATTAATAGCGTCAGTAAAAAAGAGATAGCGATATAAATAAACAAATTTGACTATCTCCTCAATTTGTGCGCATTACCTCCGTAATCATTATACGAGTTTACTTGCTGTTTGCTTGCTCACGAGTTTTGTAAAATATATTTGTAAATTAAAATGAAATTGCGCTAAATGTGAATACTAAAATGGCTGAAAGCTCCGAATCCAGTAGGAAAAGGGCACGGAAGTCTAAACTGGTGCCCAGAGAATGTGTTGAATTTGACGAGGAAAATAATACGAGTGTGCAGGTAGGCCACCATTTTGTATACGAGTCGTCCTACCCATCGTGGGTATTATTATTTTTTTGTACAATCTTGCTTTACAAAGGCAAAACGATCGAAATACATGTTTCTTTGTGTTTTAAATTAATAACTTCGGCGGGAATATCCATATAGTAATGATAAACCGTCGCGGCGTATCGAAATTCCAAATACCTACTTTTACCCTTTGACATAATCAAAGATAAGCGAAATGGGGGTAGGAACTCTGTAGTTGATATATAAAATCGCCTAAAATGTGTAAATAATTAACCCACTCGCCTTAAAAAGCGTTTAACTAGTTTGTAAATTGTATCATAATTACTTTATATGCTTACCAGCCCCCCTCACTAACAGTTTTTATGTACAAAATACCATTATTTCTGATGGGCTTCTGATTTCTCTTGGGCACTGTACTACAATAAAAGGGATGCCACTAAAAATTAGTCTATAACAATCTATAAAACTGGAAAATATTATTTATTTTATTCTAAATGGAAGGGCAGCATATAGCTAGTGCTTCCATATCAGTAGTCAACTTGGTTATTTTCTTTTAAGAAATTGTCCCGTCTGTTGTTAATTGTGGCAGATACAACAGATTCTGGCAATTGTTTGATCTGTATACAACCCTGGGTTCAAGTGAAAATTGGATCGTTGTAATCTCATATTACATCATCTGAGTCGTACACAGTGGGATTTGGGTTCAATATTTTCTCTATATTGAATGAGTTGTAGTGATTGGGTTTGGGTTAAATATTTTCTTTAAATTGAAGAGTTGTAGTGAATGTTTAACACCTAAGGTCTCAATTAAATCTCCTCTTTCTGTGGTTTTTTTAAGAGTAGTAGTAATGTTTAGGGCATCCCCCATTTTCCTATGGGTGTCAAGGTGACTAAGTGGCTGCATCAGGGTCAGGCAGCTGCATTCTGCACCTTCACCCTGTAAGGTTGGCTGGAAGAGATCTCTTTTAGTCATAAGCTTGCCTTTGTACACACCATTTATTACTGAATTTAGTTTTAAGATTTGCAATTAAGAATATATCATTCTCCAGTGTATATTAAGATCATTGCTACGATCACCAAGCTGCCTGCCAAGCATGCTGATTATAGCAAATGGCCAGCCCACCAACAGTGTCATTCTATTGGGGAGGCTTATGTTCAGCAGTGGATGAATTTCGGCTGATGATCATGAATCAATATTAGTTTTAAGTTGTTATATTTAGATAGATTTATACAATGTTATTTCTATGATACCAATACAAAATAGGTAGTAAAAAACTTAATAGATCATACTTATCCTAAACTAATATAGTTTATTAAACAAAAGTGAGTTTGTTCATTACTTTTTATTACAGAACAAAGATACAATAATAAAGTAACTTACTAATATTGTATATGTAATTTACATATATACATCTAGGTGGTCTTATCGCTAAAAGCGATTTATGTTGTTCCTTCATGGCTCTTTCAACTATTGTACAAATCCAGTTAAAATATTGCATATAGCTAATTTTTACCATGGGAAAGATTGAAACATGTAAATATTTAGTAACACATACAAATTGAAATTTACTACTCATTTAAATAGATAGTTGATAGTGCATTGACCTGTGCCAAGTCCAGTCAGGCAATTTTTTTTTAAATTCTCATAATTTGCACCCTTATAATAACAATCCATAACGGCACAAAGTCTAATAAGTAAACATACAGACATTTAAGAATTAAAAATATATACACATACATTATATCAAATTAAGTTTTAAATTATTTTTTTCAAGTTTGAATATAGTTGTTTTATCGACAAAAATACCATAACAAAATCAAAATATATAAATAAAACATCAACAAAAATAATATTTTTTTTTAATTAAAATAAATTGGTTTAATTAAAACCAATGGATTTCATATTACTTTAAGACATCCCTCCTTCCATAACTTCCATACACTCAACTTACTTTTAAAATGACATGGTGCTAATGATGATTATAATGATACCTAATGTGGGATATTTTGTATTCTTGAATATTGTAATTGGCTGTGACATGAAGATGCTGGTGGGTTTCCTGATCAAGCTCTGCTGGCTTCAATGGATTCTGGCCACATCACACAAAACAGGCTTATCCATACTTTAGTAATGTTTGTTGAAGTTTATAAGCAAGCACACAAAGACAAATAGGCTAATCATAAATTTACTAAAATGAAATAAAAATGCTAGATTACAGATTTTGGCTCTATATTTTTCAGGAGCCAGAGTTAGCAGTACAAGCACTTCTGCCAAAACTAAGAACAGGCTTGGACCGTGACGACGAAAACTATGAGAACTCAGCACCACCGCCAATGGAGTTCTCCATCAACGTGGAAGTTGAGGAATGTGAGGAACACTTCAGCGTCTACGATGCGGCAGAAACTTTCAACGACAAAGACTTAAAACAGTGTGTTATTCAGGACTCCGTTCTACGCAG
Organism: Esperia sulphurella; assembly: GCA_947086405.1. Classification (NCBI taxonomy): domain Eukaryota; kingdom Metazoa; phylum Arthropoda; class Insecta; order Lepidoptera; family Oecophoridae; genus Esperia; species Esperia sulphurella. The sequence continues at coordinate 5,612,265 of OX352285.1, forward strand.
CGAAATTAAAGAACTGTGGAAAACAACAACTAGCTTAGCAGATAAGCAGCTTGAGATTGAAATACGAAACCATTGGGGTAAAATTCTGATGCCCGTTATAGAAACTCCTTTTGATTATATGTTACAGCAAGCTATAAATAGCTGGAGGGGATGGAATTCTCAGTCGAAGTATCGTGAATCATTTCTTCTATACAAATGTTATCAGTGTGATATCGGTTGGTGGCATTTGATGCCTTTTCAGGAACATATAAAACAGCATGAAGGTATTAAAGTTAACATTGAAATTTGTCACCACGAATGTAATCTAGTAGCGTACCTTAAAGACGAGGATAATGTGATGAGAGATATATCTATAGAAGGAGATTGCTGGCGATGTCTGAAAACTTTCTACGAGCACATGGTATTAAAACGGAAATCGAACATGTATTACTTCTGCGAAGGATGTACTTGTAATTTCTTCACTTGCTCCGCTTTGTTCGAACATGAAGGTTTATGCCAAAAGTATCACAAACTGACCCTGAAAGACGAGGTTCGTCATGAGACTGATTGGAAATGCAACATTTGTCAATTGAACTGCCTAACGAAGGCCAGATACGAAGGTCATTTGATCGGAAGACATTCTGTGAGGTCCGATTTTGTTGTATCAACTTCGTTGCCAAAATTCTGCACAACTTGTGATGGAAAGTATATGGTGTACAATCTGCACATATGCCCGAGGAGGCCGGATAATTATCAGTGTAAATATTGCTGTAGGAGATTCCAGAGTAGACACTTTGCCTCGCTGCATGAGAAAATGACCAAAAGTGACTATAATTGTGTCATTTGCGACAAGAATTTAAAGAAACAGTGCATGAAGATGGAGCATATGATTAAACATAGCAGGTAACATGCGGCCAACACTCCCACTGAGGCGGTGGCGAGCAAGGCGCAGCTTTGTAGTCTGTACAATCTCATATATCACAACCGGCCGCCAGCGCCACCACCCCAGTGTGATTAAAGCTTTTAAATACATATACATAATACTCACGCTCTGATTCCATAGGGGTAGGCAGAGAATATGTATCGCCACTATGCCCGATCCTGACACACCTCACTATCCTTACATATATCAATAAGAAAAAAAAATGAGGTCTAATAAGTAATAGAACACAATAAGTTATTTATTGGGATATTTGCCTCATTATCTGTTTGTTTGTGCACGCATCACGTAAAAACTACTGAACCAATTTTGATGCGAGTTTCCATAAAAACATAGGACTTAGTTCGGAGTAACATTTAGTCTTTATTTCATTGCAATCGGCTTACGCAATCAAAAGTTATGTCAATTTATAATTTTCAAAAACTCACTTATAATACATTATACAACAACGAAATGTAATGTTCGATACAATTCAGATTACGATGAGTTAACACTACGTTTAGAGCGAGGGTAAGCGGTGGCGGTGACAGTTGGAGTGGTACCGGATTCTGTAGTCCATGCGGGCACAGCTAGTTAAAAATAACATACATCGGTACACAATGCTCACGCCTTGGTCCCGGAGGGGTAGACAGAGATGAGTTATCGCCACTGCGTTATCATAACAAACATCGCAAAGCGACTCTTCTTCGCCCACTTTTCGCCCCGTGATACCCCTTGACGTGATGTGTTGCGAACAACATCGCCGCCATTGAGGTACCACGACTATCTTAAGTTCGCTTTTGTACATACTTATTTGTGTGCACAAATATATATTATTGCGGGTTCGAATCCCGCCCACGGCAAAACATTCGTGTACTGAGCACTTGTGTTTGCCTTGTGACTGGATGTTATTTATATATTATATTATGTATGTATATCAGCTGTCTGATACCCATATTACAGGCTCTGCCTAGTTTGGGATCAGGTGGCCGCGTGTGAAATGTCCCCACATATTTATTACTATTATTATTAAATAATAGAAAAGCGAAAAGTGGTCGAAGAAAAGTCGCCTTGCTACGTTGGATCGCGCAAAGTGCTATTAATCATCTCTGCCTACCCCTCTGGGACCAGGGAGTGAGCATTATGTATCTATATAAAGAACTAGCTGACCCGTGCCCACTTTATTGGGCGGTAAACATCTTTTCATTTTTCGTGTTAATATATAGCCTATGACACTCACAAACATGGTTGGCATGTTTTGAACAAAATGTTTAAAACATGTCTTATATTTAAAAAAAACTATTTTTTATCCAACCCTGCTCACTAATAACGTGGCTTTCTATTGGTAAAAGAATTTTCAAAATCGGTTCAGTAGATCCAGAGATTACCCGCTACCACCTGACAAACTCACAAACTTTACCTCTTTATAACATTAGTATAGTATATGCCGTGTGGTTTCCGGTAGAGTATAATAGGACCGCTCGCAACTCTTCCCGTGGATGTCGTACAAGGCGACTAAGGGAATACATTATAAAACATCAATCAGGCCTCCCCAACCCGTCTGGCCAGCGCGGGGAGTGTAGGCCAAATCCTCCGCCTGACGAAAATAACCTGATGATGATAGATTTATAATAAAATAAATGCAATATTATTTAATTTCAGGAACTACATGCTAGCCTACAAGTGTGCATTGTGTTTGGAAACCATTTTGTTTCCAAACGAGAACTCTCTCAGGCGGCACCGGGTCATAGCGCATGGGATGAAATTCGACAAACGGAGAGGTTATCTTGATGTGGTAAGTCCACTGTTGGGACAAAGATCTGCAGTAAAGCGCTCCGCTATAATTAGATTTAGATTAGTTGGCTTGGTCTTGGACTCGAGCGCCGGAGGTCGTCGGTTCGATTCCCACTATATGGACAGACAACTTTGTACAAGTTGGCCCCGGTCTGGATGTTATATTTGTGAATTGTCCTAGCCTAGTTTAATTCCCATAGTACAGGAGAAATCCTAGTTTGGGATTAGACAAGTGTAGTCAAATTCAACAATAACATAAGTCCCCTCTGTTACTTATGTGTCGGGTTCGTGGAATAAAGGCGAACAATTGTACCAAAAAGTAGGGTTTATTGAAAATACACGTGTATTACAGAGAAGTAGTCGCGCGATTGGGCTGGCGGTTAGCTGCAGACTGCGGGTCGCAGAAATCCGCGCAGGGTGGTCGACCAAATATAAATAATTAACTACCCTCTTACTACTAACAAAATTCTACAATTATAAAATTAGGTAGGTTTGTCCCAATTAACATATATATATTTGGGCGACCACCGACAATAGAATGCCAGCTTTGGTGGGCTGTCCATTGGGGGATTTGCCATAATCACCACGCTTGGCATGCGGATTGGTGATCGCAGTAACGACAGCTCCGTGCCGTCTTTTCGTCGCAATTAAATAAGATACATTGCCTAATTCCGATTTCTGGTCGTAACTTATGACCCAAAGGTCAACTGGTAGACAATGCCATTATCCATTTATGTGTGCACAAAGATTAATAGATTATGGTCGTATGGTTCCCGGCTTGAAACAGGACCACCCCCAATTTTTCTGTAGGTGTCGTCGAAGGCGACTAAGGGTTTGCACCAGGGACGGGCAGCAGCGTCCTCCTGTGAATATTAAGATCATTACTGTCCATTACCAATCCACCTGCCATACGTGGTGATTATGGCAAATCCCCCAATGGGCAGCCCTATAAAAGAGGCATTCTATTGTGGACGCTTATGTTTAGCAGTAGATGTATCGTAGAAGAGATCCCTAAGTGGGATAAGTCCGCCTTTGTACACAACTTTATTCTATTACTAGCTGTGCCCGCGGCTCCGCTCGCGTCAACTACAGAATCCGCTCCCATTCCCGCTCCCACTACCACACCCACTCCCCTTTTCCCACACCCACGATCACTCCCGCGCCCACGCCCACTCCCATTCCCACTACCAGCTCCAAATGTAGTCCAAACTCATCGCAATCTGAATAGTACGGAAATACTATTATGTGCACTAACCTTACGTAACTAATGTATTGGAAAACTAAAAATGTTCCTAACTTTTGATTGAGTTAGCCGATTGCGATGAAATAAAGACTAAATGTTAAGTTAATCCCAATGTTTTTGTGAAAAGTCTATCAAAGCCCGATCAGTAGAATTTAAGTGATGCGTGCACAAACTCACAGATAAACAGACAAAAATTGCAATATATTGCATACTAACCTTATACTTAAACTAATGTATTTGAAAACTAAATATGTCCATAACTTTTGTTTAAGTACACCGATTGCGATGAAATAAAGACTAAATGTTAAGTTAAGTCCCATGTTTCTGTGAAAAGTCCATCAAAATTCGTTCAGTAGTTTTTAAGTGATGCGTGCACAAACTCACAGACAAACAGATAAACAGACAAAAATTTCATAAATGATCGAAATGTGTTCTGTTGCTTATCCTTTGACGCCCCAATTTTTTTTTTTGCAAATATCTTCAATGTATAGACACGCGAAGTTTACGATTTTATTTATTAGATTAACTTTTGTTGTTAATTTTGGTACAATAAAGCATTTACATACATACATACGTATTTCGGCTGGTGATGGGAATATATTGTTACTAACATTTTATATTATATAAATTTTTTAGCTTGTGGTGCCAAAGAAGTCCATGAAATGCACCGATTTGGAGCTGGACCATGTGACCATTGCAAATGGTGAGACAAGACTTTTTTTATCATATATTTATAATAATAATAAAGTTTTTTATTAAAGGCATAAAAAAAACCATAGAACAGACAATACAAAAATAAAACAATTACAATTAAAATAAAACATTACATAAAATGCCTACCAAAATGTCATCATCAGGTTATTTGTCTCCACTGCAGGAGAACAACCCTCTCATCTGCCGGAGACAGACGGAGGATTTGGCCTACACTCCCCGCGCTGGCCAGACGGGTTGGGGAGGCCTGATTGATGTTTTATAATGTATTCCCTCAGTCGCCTTGTACCACATCCACGGGAAGAGTTGGAGTGGTCCTATTCTACTCTACCGGAAACCACACACCAAAATGTGTAAGGTGGTCAATAAGTCAAAATTGTCTATTTCCTGTTCACGCTCCGATGAACGTCTAGCCAGTACCTATAGATCGGGCTGTCCATGTCGCAGCAGACGGCTTTAAGTATACTGTTATGAGAGCGACGCAGCCTTTCCCAAAAGGAAGCCACGCGCGCTCTCATAACTGCATAGAAATCTCAGACTTTGTCAATAGTTGGACTTCGTTTGCGCCATACATTCTGTACGGTTGGATATTAATTGTAATCTTGACTAATTGTAATAAATATTTTAATTTCATAAACTTTAAGTAATGCGATTGATCTAGACATCGCTGAAACGATTTTGAAACTTTATTAAAAGTACATTTCTTTATCAAATTTGGTACTAAACGCATTATACTTGTCCTCTCGGTTACTCTAAGGTTGACTGGAAGAGATCCCTAAGTGGGATAAGTCCACCTTTGTACACAGTTTAATTACTATTTTATTATTGTTGTTGTTATTTTTGGTACAATAAAGCGTTTACATACATACATACACATACATACATACGATTTCAAGAAATCGATAAGAAATCGTATGTATGTATGTACATAAGTACGTACAGTCGTGGTAGACAACTTTAATAAATGCATTTGTCAAATTTCTAGATGTCAACCAACCCCCGGATGCGGCTGTGGCAGAAAACGAAGAAACAAACGTCAACACAGAAGAACATATCATAACGGAAGTAAAAACAGAAGCTGTTGAAGAAATAGAAGTAGAAGAAACTAGTCAAGTTATACAAGAAATTGATGACGCAATTGATATTAAAAACGAAATAGAAGAAGCCGAGAATGCTATAACCAACTTACTGCAAGAAAGTCTCAACAAAAAACAAGAAAATATCGACGCTACGGAAGCTTTCGAAAATGTTAAAGTTAAAACTGAACTGCCAGAAATAAAAGAAGAAAAGGAAGATTACGAAGAATTTGATGAACAAACAGTTCAAATTTACAATTCTTATGAAGATATCGATGTTGATATTAAAAAGGAGCAGGAAGAATATATAGAAACATTATCCAAAGTGTTTCAAGCTTCCAAAAGTGTTTCAAATCGTAAGAAGTCTAATACTTTGTTATTGCAAAAAGAATTGATGAACAAAGGAAAGAATTTGACTCCTGAAAATGTTGATACGAAAGAAAGTACGAACACACATAACGAATCATTAAAAAAATTAATCGCTTTTAGAAAATATAAAGGCAGAAAAAGGAAACCAGATACAACACTATTACAAAAAGAATTATTAATGGCTGAAAAGGCTTTTCAGGATTCTAATGAGACCACCGCAGAAGAATTAGACACATATTTACTGCAAGAAAAATCGTCTTTAAAAGAAAATAATACACAAGTAGTTAATCATATAACTGGAGAAGAGATATCAGCTACATCATTATTGCAAGATCATCAGGCAAGAAATAATGTGTTTCAAGCTTCAAAGAATATTACTGCAAGAGAATTACCAGATATAGAGACATTTATACATGAAGAAGTGGTTATTAAAGAAGAACTAATGGATGAAGATGAATACGAAGACGACATAATTGTTCTGAACGGTAACTTCGATACATCAATGAATTCTGAGAACAATGATATGAAAGACGAACCGAGATCCTCGGACGTTACCTCTGAAAATTCCATTCCAGATATAGATAATATGACGACTCTGGAACCGGATGTAAGAATAAAAGTGATGAGAAAGAAGATAAAGTCTTACAAATGCAATAAATGTGCTTTCGAAGGCCCCCATAGTCAGTTTAAAGAGCATAAGCTGTTCGTTTGTCCGAGAAAGAAATTTGATCGGCCAAAGACATACTTAAAGAAGCCGGATAAGAAGCTTTGGAGTAAATATCCTTGCTCGAAATGTGGTGAAACGTATAACTGCTTGACGACGTACGCTGAACATTTCGCTGCAACACATAATCTGCCTAAAGGGGGGTGTCCACAGTGTTGTATTATTCGCATGGAGACGGCAACACTGGCTACGCATATAGTATCACATATAAAGCTGTCGTTTGTGAGGATGCATATGATCAAAGAATCATCATGTGTTACGTCGAAGGCGGATGGAGTGTATAATTGTAAGGAGTGCTCTGGCACGGTGAGATTTAAGGAGTTTTTCGATCACTGGGAAGCGCATATGAAGCTTCGCGGAACGAGCGAGGAGCACGATCATTCGAGCGAGAGGGAAGATCTTACGGACGGCACGGAGAGTAAACTTACGCCAGAGAAGTTGAAGAAATTAATTGGTGAGACGATTTTAATATTTTACTAGATGTTTCTCTAAGGGTCAGGATCCGAAATGCGGTGATCCGCTAGAGAACTAAAGTCTTCGACATAGCTCAGAGAGTTAGTACGCTGAAGTGCCAGTGGGCTGGTTACATCTGTCGGAGAACCAATTACCGCTGCGGTGAACGAGTTCTCAAGTGGAGACCGCGACTGTGGGAGCGTAGTGTGGGACGGGCGTCCTGGCCAGTATAGGTGGGGCGATGTGAGGCGGCTGGTAGTGACTATGAGAAGAGCCGAGAGTTGGGTTCAGTGGCGCGCCTTGGGAGAGGCCTATGTCCAGCCAATGATAGTCGTCTTATGAGTCGCCTCAAAGTTTTTACCTTCATGATTGACACTTTGAGGTGAAACAAACAGCTGACATCTGTTATCTAATTTAATAACCAACTAGTGTCAGTTGACACTAATTGGTTATTAAAATCTGTTATCTAATTTAATAACAGATGACTTGTAACTGACTCGTGTCTGTGCCAAGTTCCATCCCGATCCTTCCAGTGGCTGAAGCGTGATTACATCTAAACTTTCGCATTTATAATATTAGTGGAATTGTTTCAACTTGGTCGTTATGCAGGAGTCAGAGCTTCGTAACTAATGTATCACTTTGAGTTGAATAAAGTTATATAAATAATATGTCAGACATTCACACCAATTATCCAGTCCCAAACTAGGCAGAGCCTGTGCTATGGTTACTAGATAACGGATACACATACTTAAATAAACATATAAACATCAAAGACTTGGGTACAAACATTCATATTCATCATACGAGCATTGTCTCCCCAACCCGTCTGGCCAGCGCGGGGAGTGTAGGCCAAATTCTCCATCTGTCTCCGGCAGATGAGAGAGGGTTGTGCTCGTGCAGTGGAGACAAAAATAACCTGATGATGATGATGATACGAGCATTTGCCTCTAGCGGGATTCGAACCCGCAACCCCCGGCGGAGCTACCCCGTTCGTCTTGAGTTACGATGGTTATTGTACAGGCCAACTGACCTCGCCGTGGGAGAAGAGCAACGCTGACAAGAAGAACTGCGTGCTGTGTCGGCGCGCGTTCGGGCGGCGGAACGACGTCAAGCGGCACCTCGTGGAGCACCTCGTGGTGGACGCGTGGGCGCACAAGTGGCGGCACGGCGCGCTGCGCTGCCAGCTGTGCGCCGCCAAGTACCAGGCGGTATGTGGGCCACTGGGCCACTGGGCCACTGGGCCACTCGTCCCGGGGGGACGAGCGGATTATCTAATAAATAAAATCGTAAACATCGCGTGTCTGTACATTCAAAAAATTTGAGGGGTCTAAGGATAAGTAATAGAACAAATTTCATATTTGGAATTTTTGTCTGTTTGTCTGTGAGTTTGTGCACGCATCACTTAAAAACTACTGAACGGATTTTGATGGACCTTTCACAAAAACATGGGGCTTAACTTAACATTTAGTCGTTATTTCATCGCAATCGACTAATCTAATAAGCTAAGGATGTTTGTTACTCAATCACGCTTCAACCACTGGACGGATCGGAATGAAACTTAGCACACATATAGGTCAGGTCCTGGAATAGGACATAGGATAGTTTTTATCCCCAAAAAAACATCTAATTCCTACGGGAAACCAAATTTATCGTTGAAAGCAGTGAAGATGTTTAAATATCGAAACCTACGCGGACAAAATCGCGGGCAAAGGCTAGTATGGGAACAACTCTAATACTGAGATATTTAACTGTTAAGTCATCTGTTATCTAATAGTTTTTATCCCGAATAATTACATTATTATAACAAGTGATGTTATCCCCCCCCCCCCCCCCCCCCCCCAGGCCGACCGCTACAAGCAGCACATGCGGCAGCACGGCTCGATGCCGCTGTACAAGTGCGAGCTGTGCAACCGCGCCTTCAGCGACTCCAGCAACTTCGCCAAGCACAAGAAGGTGCACAACCTGAGGGTGCTGGTCTGCGACATCTGCCAGAAGAAGTACAACTCCAAGCACCAGCTAGAGAGGCACATGGAGGTGGGTCCCGAGATCATCATCAGCCTGGATACGTCCACTGCTGGACGTAGGCCTCCCCGGTAGAATAACGCTATTGGTTAGATGTCCATTGGGAGATTTGCCATAATCACCACGCGTAGCAGGCGGATTGGGGATCGCAGTAATGATCTTGACATACACACACCGGAGAACGCTGCTGCCCGTCCCTGGTGCTATCCCTTAGCCGCCTTGACGACACCCACGTGAAAGATAGGGGTGGCCCTATTCCAAGCCGGGAACCACACGGCAAACGAGTTACGAGGTCGATGGATGGATATTTTTTTCTTTAACAAAAATTATAACATATCCCCAATGAACGCCACCACACCCGATCCTCCATCCTCCGCATCCAGCCGCTTCCGGCCACCTTCTTCAGATCGTCGGTCCACCTGGCTACCAATTAGCGCAAGCAAGAACACTGATGTCGCGATATTTATTAGAAAAGTCCAATATACAGGAGGGTTACGTGACCATTTATTTAAATTTTTGTGGTGTTTCCGGCTACCCTTGTAACAAGAGAATATCCCATAAATATATACATATTCATAATTCTAATACAGTCCACTTATTTCGAAACGCTACATTTTTTGGGCTACAGGGTGTGATGGCGGTCATTGGGGAAGGCCTATGTCCAGCAGTGGACGTTAAGGGCTAATGTGATAATAATGGCTAACATACAAATTACAGTTGCCGTGTGGTTTCCGGTAGAGTAGAATAGGAGCACTCCAACTCTTCCCGTGGATGTCGTATAAGGCGACTGAGGGAATACATTATAAAACACCAATCAGGCCTCCCAGCGCGGGGAGTGTAGGCCAAATCCTCCGTCTGTCTCCGGCAGATGAGAGAGGGTTGTGCTCCTGCAGTGGTGACAAAAATAACCTGATGATGATGATAAATTACAGTACAGTCCACAGAAATGGAAGCCCATTTGTATGTGGACAGCGCGCTCACGTGATCAGTACATTAGTCTACACCCAGCGACAAGAAGTGCTTGTGCAGTTCTTGCTTTAGTAATCCACCTGATGCAATGTATTTTAAATCGGATGGCAGAGAATTCCAAGTATTAGCCATAACATAACCGCTGGTACGCCCACCGTAACAGTTGACACATCTTGGATCATGAAGTAGACCTAAGATTGACCGCCTCGTTGGCGTGAGTTCGATTCCCACTGGGGACAGAGAACTTTGTACAAGTTGGACCCGGTCTGGATGTTATATTTGTGTATTGTCCTATCCTTGTTTAATTCCGATAGCACATGAGAAAATCCTGGTATAGGATTGGACAAGTGTCCAAGTGGACTGTTCCCAGTGGGAATCGAACCCACGGCCTCTGGCGCTTGAGTCCAATGACCAAGGCCAACGAGGCGGTCAAATTGTCGTAACCTTATTTAATTCCCATATGTACATATGTAATATATAACTCTATGACACACATATAAGTTAATAACAAGTATGTACAGATTTGCGTAATGTATACAAAGGCGGCCTTATCGCTTAAAGTGATATACTCCAGGCAGTATTGATCTTATACTTATCTATAGCTTTTTTAAATGTTTACACAGGGTATATATGTATGTAGGGTCAGATGCCCTGCTGTGAGCCAGCCAGGTACATTGAACCTCCCGCTATATCTCGAAACCGCGACGTTGCCATTGCGCACCGACATTGAAAAGAGGCGAGGCTACACTCTTTTTTTTTGTCGCGGGGAAATGGCTACTGCATAGCTACCCGCCTCGGGGGGACGAGTAGGTTATGTCGGGATCGCACCAACTAGAACCCCGCGGTGGCCGTCTCCGACGCAAAGATGAAGGAGGGACACCGGGATCAGTGAATTTTGCAATTCCATTGTCTCTTCTCCTTACGCCCCGCCGCTCCCACTCGGCGGCCCATATCTGGGGGAGACGATGCCTCCCCCCTGCACCCTCGCGGCGCATGCAGCATCAACGAGGCCAGCCCGTTGCTGCAGCCCTCCCCGGTAGGATGCAACGGATGCACAGAGCCCCCGCTCTGTGCACCCACGTCCCCGATGACCCCTTTCAGTCGGCTTGTACGACAGGCAGGGGATACCGTGGCTGCGTTCCTCGCCCCATCCCACAGAGCCACTCGTCTGCGCTTCTCCCTCAACCCCCAGTTCGCTCTATTTTCTTGTGCAAGCCGCGCGTTTTACTAAGATTAAAAAAAACTGACCGAAAAAGTAAGTATTTTGTGTTTATTTTTATTTTATTTTGTTGTTTTTTGCTGCATTATACGGATTATTTCATAGTTACTTATTAATTCACATATATATGGCAGTTCAATGCGTCATTGTTCAGTTTATTTTGTCATCATACTAAACATTTCCTACCATGAAGGAAATTTTTCGCACCTCAAAATTGACCTTCATGCTTGACACTAATTGGTAATTAAATTAGATAACATTTGTTACCTTTTAGTTTTCACCTTCATGAATCAAGTCAGTCAGGAATATTGGTTAATTGGTTATTAAATTGGATAACAGAAGTCATCTGTTATCTAATTTAATAACGAATTAGTGTCAATTATGATTATTGGTTATTATAACCAATTAGTGTAAATCATGAAGGTAAAAACTTTGGGGTGACTTACGAGGTGCGAAAAGTTATTTTCCTTCATGGTATGACTTAAGAACCATTTGAAGGTGTCTCACATTGAACCATGGTTCCATAATGTAGGTGATGAATTGATTCATTTATTTTGTTTTCCTTTTTACATTAAATTGCTATTTACACAAATTATTTGTTTAAATAATAACCAGTTACAGTTCATTTATACATTACATTCAGTCGGCCTGGCTTAAAGTGGAAATATTTATTTATTTATTACAGTACCTTATTTATTACTTATTAATATAAAAGTTCATTGTAACTTTTACCGCCTCGTTGACTCGAACGCCAGTTGGTTCGATAACCAGTGGGGGCAGATAACTTTGTACAAGCTGCTTCTAGTCTGGATTTTATAATCCTTCTTTAATTTCCATAGCACAGAAGAAAATCCTATTTTGAGTTTATTTATATACTATTGTTCATTATTCTACCTACTGCTTTTTTTTTTAAGATGGCGCGACCTAAGGAGACTTCAAGAAAAAAGGGGAAACATTCAGCTGAAACCATGTTAAAGGCGTTGCGTTTACATAGAAACGGGATCAGTATAAGAAGGGCCGCCAAGGAATGTAACATTGCATATGCTACATTACGCCGATATGTTTCTAAAAACTTGGACGCCCCAGTCGAAGCACTTATTAACAAGAGGTTAACACCAAACTACGATAATCATAAAATATTTACTCGTGCCCAAGAGGAAGCACTTAAAGACTATTTTAAAGAGTGTGGCTTAATGGCCGCTAAAGACTATCGTAAACTTGCGCATGAAATGGCTGTTATTAATAAAACTCGCATCCCAGACAAATGGAAACGTGACGGCATGGCTTCGAGAAGCTGGCTACATTCTTTCAGATCTCGATTTCCGGAAGTTTGTCCAAAAAAACTTGAAAGGTGCAGGATGGCACGCGCAGCTGCATTCATTAAAGAGAATGTGAACGTTTTTTTCGATAATTTGAAACGTGCCATGAAACTTCATCCGTCATTCGGCAACGGTTGCCGCGTGTACAATCTAGATGAGACTACAACTACAGTTCAACGCCCTCAAAAGGTCGTCGCTCCGAAGGTCACATGGGGTGAAAAAGGTACCACCCCGGTGACGACTTGTGCTATTATTTGTGCTCGTGGAGAAGCCTTACCACCCGTTTTAGTCTTCCCAAGAAAGAATTTTAAGGATGTTCTGATGTCGGGGGCCCCTCCTGGAGCACTTGGCTTAGCCCAGAAAAGCGGACGGATGAACTCCGAACTCTTTGTGGACGTAATGAAACATTTCATAAAATGTACATCTGCTAGTCCCAAGAATCCAGCCTTACTGATCCTGGATGACCACGAATCGCATCACAGTATCGAAGCACTTCATTTGGCCAAAAGTTCTGGTGTAACAGTGCTTACACCGCCCTCCACAGTCAAATTTCAACCGTTAGATGTGGGTTTATTCGCACCATTTAAAATCTCTTATAATTCCGCTATAGATTCCTGGTTGACGCGGAATCCAGGTAAGCCTGTGACCATTTATAATGTAGCAGAGTGCATTGGCGCAGCTTATGCGAAGGCCATGACGCCCAGAAATATTGCTTCTGCTTTCAAAACATGTGGGATTTTCCCCTACGACTCTCATGTGTTTACTGACATTGATTTCTCACCGCCAGAGGTGACTAGTCAAACGGAACCTAGACAGCCTACACCGTTTGGCATCGCTGACCCATAGAAACAAGTCATTGACCCACCCAGTCCCTACGTAGCTATTTCTAGATTACAAGTAGTTGACACAGGAACTTGATCTCCGAAACAGTTCAGGCGATCATTAAAAGCTGGACAAAGAGCCGCAATATACGAAACAATAGGAAAGAAAGGGTATGATAGCGACAGATACGCCAGAGAAAAAAGAAATCGCTGAAGATACAAAGTACCTTAAAGAAAAAACGAATAGTTAAACGACCAATTTTGAGGGTAAAATCAGAAAATAAAGCAAAAATTCATCATCATCGTGTCAGCCCCTAGAAGTCCACTGCTGGACATAGGCCTTCCCCAACGAACGCCACCACACCCGGTCCTCCGCCCTCCGCATCCAGCCACTACCGGCCACCTTCTTTAGGTCATCGGTCCACCTGGTGGCGGGGCGTCCCACCCTTCGAGTGCCGATCCGAAAGCAAAAATTAAAACATCAAAAAAAGAAGTCGTAGAATCAAGCTCCAAAGATGAAACAACTATTGAGCGAATCAGAAATAAGTGAGATAGACGAAGATATGATATGGATTAAGGGCAATTTTGACAAGCTTCCAAGGAAACCAGTTATAAACGACTTCGTTTTGATTGCTTTCATCTTAATCTTTAATCTCAATTTTAATCTTCTAGTGAAGATTAAAATTTTCTACGTCGCTCAGATTACCGAGCTCATAGACAAAAATAAATATGGAGTTTCATACTTGAGGATGAAGAACTAAGAAAATATGATATTTGAAATGCCCTTAGAGCCGGATTTAGCTGAAGTTGATCTGTCAGATATCAAAATGATCTCACCACCCCCTAGTATCACTGCTGCTAAGAACTGCAACTCGACTTATATTTTCCCAGCTCGTGCTTCACCTAACATCAACTCACACTGGCTTATTGTACTAAATTCTCGTTGTTTTTATTTTATTTTTTTATTATTATATAAAGATTCAAACTATTATTAAAACTGCTTGTTCCTGACGTCATGAAAATGGCCGAAAATGTGCGAGCAATAGAAATTGCAAACATTTTCCCAAAATTTACGATTCACAAAAATTTTGTTACGATATTTCCAAAATTTTGAGAAATTTTCGCAATAACGACAGTGTGAGCAGTTTTTTGTTTTTAAAGAAAAACGATTTTAATACGATTATGTATCAATTGACTGCAGGTCAGGCATAAGATAAATTTTTAAAGTCTGTAAAAAATTATTGTCTGAATAATTTAGTTTACATGAGAAGAAAGTTTTTAATTTGTTTTAAGCAAATATAAAAAATCTTGTTTATAATTTTAAGCCTTAAGAAAAACAGTAGATTGATGCTTAGCATAAAAAGAAGTCTGAATTGTTTAGTTATTAGATAAGAGAGTAACCAAATGATTTGATGTTAATCAATAACAAAAATAAGTCTGAAAATTTAGTCTTATCGTCACTTGCCTTCCTAAGTTGCATCTTAGGGGGCAATGCACGACAAGTAAAAATTGTTATGAAGGGGTACTATGTGGCGACTGCAAAGTGACCTAGAAAGTCCATTCAATTAAGTACCTATCTGTTTTAGCAACAGAATAAGATTTGTACAATTAGTGACCAACCATCGTACAAATAAACCCAGTGGTTTCAGTAGGATGGCTTAGGAAAAAATACATATCGTCAGTGGAAAGGTAAAAACGCTGAAGCGCCAGTTTGACAACTTTACAGGAACTTTAAAGTTTTTTTGATTTTTCAAGAAGAAATTAATATCTCGTTTTCTATGAGGAGTATTTTTATATAACTTGAAAAAAATACGATTCTATAATAACTGTTTAATTATGTAAAACAAAGAATCATTATAGATCTTTTATTTTACAAGATATATGTCGCTTTAGCGAAAATCACCTGAAAATATAAAAAAACTTAGGTAAAAAAACTTTAAACATATATACATATGTATAGACAGAAAAAAAATACAGTCGAATATATATAACTCATTTTCGACCAATGAGTCGCTTTAGCGTTTTTACCTTTCCACAGACGATATGTAAAATAATATAAATAAAAAGTGTCGTAACTAACATATTTGGTGTAACTGACCTTTTGGTCACGTTTTTATCTACTTTTAAAGCCGAATCGATCTGTCTAAAGGTCGCACCTGCACCAATATCAGAAAATATTTAAGTGACTTGACGTATCTGTAGCTCGGAAAAAGTCGATTCAAACTAAACGTCGTAACGTAAGTGACATACGGCCTTTAGAAAATCTTGTTTTCTACATGCTCTTACTTATTTACAACCAAAGATTTCCAAAGAAATATACGCAACTTGAATCTTTACCAAATTGATTTATATTGGGTATTTTATATACCGATGTGAAATGAATGATTAACTGATTGACTGATTTATAATCTTAATTTCAATTATTGTTTAAGTAATAATTTTATTTTAGTAATTTATCATAGTCAAATTGAGATCTCAAAGAACAATACGGGTCAGACTCCTATTAAGTTTATTGTATATTGGCTCCGTAGCCTAGTGGCTGCGAAGCTCGGGGTCGCGGGTTCGAATCTAAACAAAACATCCGCCCAGGGCAAACATTCATGTGCTGAGCACCTGTGTTTGCCTTTTATATATATTATGTATGTATATCAGCTGTCTGATACCCATATTACAGGCTCTGACTAGTTTGGGATCAGGTGGCCGTGTGTGAAATGTCCCCACATATTTATTATTATTTATTATTATCATGTTAAAACTTTTTTCGAACATACTAATATCTAATAAATATAATCGTAAACTTAACGAGTCTGTACATTGAAGATAATTGCCAAAAAAAATAATTTGGGCGTCTAAGGATAAGCAACAGAACACATTTCGATCATTTTTGAAATTTTTGTCTGTTTATTTGTTTGTCTGTGAGTTTGTGCATGCATCACTTAAAAACTACTGAACGGATTTTTCACAGAAACATGGGACTTAACCTAACTTAACATTTAGTCTTTATTTCATCGCAATCGGTTTACTTAATCAACAGTTATGGACATTTTTAGTTTTCAAATACATTAGTAGGTAAGGTTAGTTTGCAATATATTGCAGATAATTTGACGTCAAAAAGAGAATAATGTATTCCAATTATGAAAATTTTGATTTGATTTGATAATAGTATTTCCGTACTATTCAGATTGCGATGAGTTTGGACTACATTTGGAGCTGGTAGTGGGAGTGGGCGTGGGTGTGCGCGTGGGAAAAGGGGAGAGGGAGCGGGAGCGGGATTAAGAGTGAGATTGAGTCTGAGTGGTATAGGGAGCGAAAGTGGGAATGGGAGCGGAACCTGTAGTCCACGCGAGCGGAGCCGCGGGCACAGCTAGTAGCATAATAATTATCTGTGTTTATGCTAACATAACTGTCTAGTTTAGTATAGTTGTATAGTTACTATATTCAATGTTGAAAAACTTAGAACTTTAAGATTTTTTTTTTTTTTTCAAATTAACGAGTTTTAATTTCATGGTAAGTAATAAAGTTAAAGGAGATGAATATATGCTTATGGTAAGAAGCAGGAATAGTTAACATTTCATTTATATGAAATTTTTTAAGAATATTTCAAGCTGTGATGCCAGCCAACTTAATTGATAATAATTAGACGTTTTAATAAATAAAATTGATTTGCAGAAAAATGCATTTTATTTAATCATCACCCACACGTATTTTACTGTACTATCGCACACTGAAGACCAGGTTTCTTAACACAAAGTTATCTCAAAGTGACGTAACACAAAATAAACTTAGAACCAATAAATCAATGTTTTCTGAAACTTCTCGAATAGCTCAATATGATGTTGTAATTTCAACCACATAGATATTTTTTCAACCAAGTTACAGCCAATTGCGTGCAGCTCCTAAACGAATAATGCTTGCCCTGAACAATTAATTAAATGTCAGTTACGTCTCTTAGATAGGCAAGCGACGATATAAGAAAAGAACAAAGAGGATTGATGGTAATGAAGGATTGATGGGAATGGACAGCCCACCAAAAGTGTCATTTTATTGGGGAGGCTTATGTTCAGCAGTGGACGTATTTCAGCTGATAATGATTATTAATCTACGGCGCAGAAACGTGGACACTGACGGTGGGCCTGACCCACAATTTTCAAGCCGCTCAGCGAGGTGTGGAGAGGGCTATAATGAGGAGATCTGACGACGAATGAAGGTCACCTACAATAGTGGCAGTAGGCGGGCCACATCTTTCATAGAGTCGAGGCCGTTGGGCCGACGAGCTCTGGAGTAGAGACCGCGGGTCTGAGGAAGGTGACCGGAACGGCTGGATGCGGAGGGCGGAGGACCACATCTAAGAGCTGATATGATAATGATCCTTGTTTAACTTGCACATTTCAGGAGAAAATCTAGTTTGGCATTTGACAAAGTATATAAGATATTTTAATTTATATTGATTTTACATTAAAAAGTCATCAACCTTCACTAAGTAATTAAACACTTACATTTAAACTAAACTCCTAGTAAACGTGATTAAAAATTTGCAAAAGGGCAAGTTCATCAAGTTCTTAAAATATATTTTAGTTTTAATAGAACTCTACCAAAGGGTGCAGTTTAAAATATCTTGTATATAAATTATAAATTACACAATGTCAAAGATAAAAAAAATATATAATAAACACAAAAAATTTCAATATTAAATCCATCTAGGTTGTACGGACATTTTTTTTTATAATTAATAGTTTTAGTTCTCTTAGAAGTTTTTATTACAATTTTTGTTCATTATTAATTGCAGATGCACCGAGTGACTGAACCTATACCGTGCACGGCGTGCGACAAGCTGTTCTACTCTCAGTCCAGCTACAAGAAGCACTACCGCAATGCCCACGAGAAACACATCAAGAGGTACACGTACGTATACATTGCCTGACGTACTCCACGAGATAGATCGATGGATAAACAGACAGACATACAGATAGATAGGTACACAGATAGACAGATAGATAGGATACAGATAGACAGATAGGTAGATAAGTACACAGATAGACAGACAGATAGATAGATAGGCATACAAATAGATATATAGGCATACAAATAGACAGATAGGTACACAGATAGATAGATAAACTATCTACTTATCTAAGTAGATAGTACACAGATAGATATGTATAAAGATAGACAGACAGATTAGACAGATAGATAAACTCTTTATAGGGCAGACGTACCTATCTGCGATTACAGCATCCTGAGGGTAATCGCAGATAGGTGTGTCTGCCTTGTTATGTGACAACTTATTAATACTGTTAAATGTAATGTTATTATTTTATACTAACATAGTTCGTAAGTCACACTTACACTATTTTTAATTTATAAGTTGCACTATTGTGGAATCTTGTTGTCCTTAAATAAAGAATTTATTATTATTGCATACAGGTAAAAAATAACAAGTTAGGTACACATTTATGCAAAGTGTACAAAGGAGGCCTTATCGCTTCAAGCGATCTCTTCTCTTTCGAAAAGAAAATAATAAAAGCTTGATAAGAGTCCGCTAGATGGGCATTATGAGGCGCATTATGAGGCGTCTATTACTTACCTGAGCTTAAAATGAGGGGAAGTCTGGCAAAATCTAGCCGAATCTCATTTAAGGGGAGGGGCAATGAAAATCCACGTAAATAGCATTCTAATGGTGAAAGAATTTTTGAAATCGGTCCAGTGATTTTTCAGTTTATTCCATACAAATCTTTCCTCTTTATAATATTAGTCTAGTTTTTCCCTCATGTATATATTTTAAGTTTACCTTTGTGATAACAATTATTAACTGTTGTGCGCCGGCGCAGGTTCGTCTGCGTCATCTGCCGCATGCGGTTCAAATGTCTGCGCGAGAAATGGGACCACATGTGGAACGTTCATAAGGAGAGGAAGTTTAAGGCGGACTGCCCCTTCTGCGACGTGTAAGTATCATATTATTGAAAGTAGTTTTATAATATATTCAAATAAAACTAAGGTTTTAATTTGACGTGATGTTCTCACCATATTATTTATTGGTAGTCTTGACAACCATTCAAAATGTGACAATATATATTTTACTGTAGTATATGGCCGTTACACATATACATAAATAACGCTCATGCCTTGATCCCAGAGGGGTAGGCAGAGACGATGTATCGCCGCTTAGCGCGAACCTGACACACGTCACTCAAATTCATCAAACTTCTCGTGCACTTCCTTTTATTAATATATAGCCTTTTTGAAGACGTCCGATTTAAATAATTTTTTAATAGTATTTATTGGGTTTGTTAGCGCTAAATATCCACGTGACTGATCCTCATTGTGTTGCTCGGCAGGTCGTTCAGAAAGTTCCAGGATGTGAAGAGTCACGTGCGGGACGAACACAACGTGCGGCTGGCGCGCAGCAAGGACGACGAGCACGTCATCCTGTTCAAGTACGAGGGCTAGCGGCGACACGCAACCTGGCACTACACAAGCGTTTCGGAAAATATCCGTCAAGTTGGGAAATCATTTTGTACTCTGTAATGTTGAAATATGCACACATTTTGATAAGTGTTTAACGTCTAACTACAATATTGCTATGTATGTATGTAAACGCTTTATTGTACCAAAATTCACAACAATAACAAAATAGGAATTAAACTGTGTACGAAGGCGGACTTATCCCACTTCGGGATCTCTTCCAGTCAACCTGAGAGTAACCGGAAGGACAAGTATAATGCGTTCAGTACCAAATTTTGATAATAAAACGTACTACATAATATGTACTTATAATAAAGTTTGCAAATACATATTATATAAACAATACAATATATATTGTATATTCTTTATTGCACATCTTAAAACTAAATACAGTAATAAATGGTGTGAGCTTATCTCTAAAAGAGATCTCTTCCAGCCTACATTACAGGGTGTGAGACAAGGCAGTAAGAGCGAGAATATACATATACCATACACGAATAAGTAAATGATACAAATATCTATATAGCAATAAGGTTGCCTGGAAGAAATCGCTTAAAGCTATAAGGCGCCGCTTGTACATTCACAGTACACTAGCTGTTTGCCCGCGACTTCGTCGTAAGTACCACGGTAAAAGTTACCACAAAACTTTATTGATTATATAGCCTATGATTCTCGCAAATAACGTAGCTTTCTATTGGTATAAGAATTTTCAAAATCGGTTCAGTGGATCCAGAGATTACCCGCTGCAACCTCACAAACTTTACCTCTTTATAATATTATTATATTTTCTATACTATCTATATTGTGTGCAGTAAAGTATATTTATTCATTAGACGTCAAACGCGTATTCAAATATGTGACCATAACTCTTTAGAAAGTACAAATTAAGGCTATTTAGTTCGTAGTATTGGGCAGAGGCAGGCCTCCGTCACTCGAACGAACCTACCGCGTTAAGTACCTAAATCCGGCTCCGAGGACCAAAAATGTTGCGTTTCGAAATAAGTGGACTGTATTAGGATTATGAATTATATATGATCCTATACAGTCGACCGCCTTTGCGTGGTTCTCGCGTCATCCGTACAGAGTAATGAGAGCGCTAAGTCGACAGCCTTGGATACATTTTTGCGTGTATCATCAATTGAAAATTCGCTAAAAATATGTTTTGAGTTCCCAACAGTTCCGTGTGTGTGGAACGGCCTATGTCCAACAGTGGTCAATGTGGACCGAAAGGGACATTGGCAAGCTGTTGTGATAATGAATGAAACGTTTTTTTTACACTATGTACCTAAGTATATTGTTTATATAACGAAGCGCATGTTACTTTTGTAAATAACAAAAATGTATTAATGTTTACAATGACATCAACATCAGAAAACGAATCTAAGTCGAATGGTCTGACCACAGAAATACATCTAGATAGAAGGGTGAAGTGGGCGCGACCCGCATGCCAGCTCAAGTGCAATATATTGCATAAACTATCAAACGCTTACGCTCTGAGGCGAATTATGTATTTCTTCTGATATGTACTTTATTTTGATTAAAAACGTTGTTTAATGACAATTTAAACATATATAATTCGTTGCCTCATGAACTAATCATAATTTAGGTTAGTTTTACATCGTTAAGTACCCAAACTGGGACACTCCACCCAGCGCGCAGTGGAAACTGAATTATCGACATTTTCACAACACTGTTCGCTCATTGATTGCGTTAGTGCTTGACTACGTTTGTTTTCGGACTTAATGAAAACCGGTTTTGAACTGAAGTACTTTTAAAATGAATTTCAGTATAAATAATCTATAATTAATATTAGTGCAACTAATACAAGTTATAAAATACAGGATGTAAATTATCACAATACAATTAAAGTTTGTCCGATTGTAAGTAATAATAGACTAAACCGAAGTGATTTGAAAATAACATTTCGAAAACAATAATATTAATATTTATTTATTAATAATATACAACGAATGTTTGCGCTGGAGGGGCGCGTTGTGTCCGAATATCGTCACGCGCGAGTAAACAAGTGACTGTAACCATTCTATCTTGATCCCATTCTGTGGGTCTGAGTCCAGTGCTTTCGTAGAGACACTGGGCCTAGACCATTCGACGTAGATTATGTTTCTGATTCCGAATTTGCAATAACTAAAAATGTGGGTCGCATTGTTTATGCATTTTTGCGACGAACTATGAATTGATTATGCATATAACTAAAAATGTGGGTCGCATCGTTTATGCATTTTTGCGACGAACTATGAATTGATTATGCATTTTTGAAAAATAATTTTGAATTGAAATAAGTTTTTTTAAGGTTTTGCATGTAATTACCTACCGAAATTGTTCGGGGCTATTTTTCTAGTTTTTATTTAGTTTGCTTGTATATTAGGAAAGTGTTTTATATAAATTTGACATTCATAGATTTACGCAAACGCGAGTATTTTTTACGGCGTACGTATGAATTCTTTCTCCAATTAAATTAGATTTATGTGTTTATATTTAGTGCGATCAACATCATATATGTATATGCCTGCCATTTTTTTTATCGTGCACCTGGATTACATATATTTAAATAGTAGTTAGTTATTATAAGTAATTATGTTATATTAAGTTTGTATTTAATTAATATTTAGATATTAAATTATATTTTTGGAAATGAATTTCTCAATGTCATTGTAAAGATGGAAAAACTGTGAAATCGTGAAAACCCGAATTGGTTACTGGATTGCAGCCGATCTTCAAAAATAACCTTTACTTGCTGGGCAATTTATACATCGATGAGTCGGTTCAATAGCCCAATATTATTTATTATAAATGCGAAAGTTTGTATGTTTCGATGTTTGTTACTCAATCACGCTTCAACCACTGGACGGATCGTGATAAAACTTGGAACACATATAGGTTAGGTCCTGGAATAGGACATAGGATAGTTTTTATCCCGAAATAACATCTAATTCCTACTTTCTCTCATAGAAATGAGTGTATATATCGTTTTATCCAATAGTTACATGAAAACAAACGCATTTACGTCTCGAAAACAAAATAAATAACAGATGGTGTTCGTAAGTGGACCGCAAAGTTTACGTTAGTTTACTTCGGCGCGCCACCTGGCGGAGGAGAAAACTGCGCGCCATATTTGAATGTACATAGCTCGGAAAAGCGCGAGATTTCCATAGAGAATATTAATTAACTACGTGACGAAAACATAAACCCCGCCCCCCCCCCCCCCCCCCTGTGACCAAGCGTGGTATTTTGTAGTCCCTCCTCCCCCCCTCCCGGGTCACGTAGTTTGGGTACGTTCCCTTAAATAACTGTTATCAAATCAAATCATTTATTAATTCAGACGATAGTCCATAAAAAGTTATTAGTATTATAATAATGTTAGTAACATTTCGGTTAAGTTTTCTCCTCCATGCTATCTCTTACCTTATCACTTTGCATACACAAAAGAGAAACAGCATGTTATACTTAAATATGTCTGCTGAAGCTTTACTCAAACCTAGAGCCGGTCGGCTCGTGCAGTCTGGGGCCTTAGACTAATATTCAATCTGAAATATTGGAATCGTGTTGAGGTTCCATTTGTATATTATTATCATTGATACTTATTGTTATGAGATAATAATTATTAAAATATATTTTTGAATTACTCTTTTTGATTTTTTTATTATCCTACTATATGTGCGTCACCCGTCATCAGCCGAAATTCGTCCACTGTTGAACACAAGCCTCCCCAATAGAATGCCACTTTTGGTGGGCTGTCCATTGGAGGATTTGCCATATTCACCACGCTTGGTAGGCGGATTGGTGATCGCAGTAATGATCGTAATAAACACAGGATAACGCTGCTGCCCGTCCCTGGTGCCAAACCCTTAGTCGCCTTGACGACACCCCCGGGAAGATGCCAATAATCCCCTGCGAAGGGGATTTTTGGAATTTTTGACCAGAAATCCCCTTCCAGTGCTGAAAAGAAACGCAAAGGGGATGGGGGTGCTTTAAAGTTTCAGTCACATTTAAGACTAGCTGTGCCCGCGGCTCCGCTCGCGTGGGCTACACAATTATTTTTAATCTCAATCAGACTACGGCCCGGCTCCCAATCCCACTCTAGCTCATCCAAAAATTCCACCCAGCATTGCAAGGTTTTGAAAATTATTAATTCGCATAACTTTTGAGTCAGCCGATTGCGATGAAATAAAGCCTATATATCTCCAACTCTTCCCGTGGATGTCGTACAAGGCGACTGAGCGAATACATTATAAAACATCAATCAGGCCTCCCCAACCTGTCTGGCCAGCGCGGGGAGTGTAGGCCAAATAGTCCGTCTGTCTCCGGCAGATGAGAGAGGGTTGTGCTCCTGCAGTGGAGACAAAAATAACCTGATGATGAAAGCCTATATGTTACTCCGAATAAGCCCAATGTTTTTCTGAAAACCCACTTCAGAATCGATTCAGCCGTTTTACGCGATGCGTGCACAAACAGACAAAAATCCAAAAATGATCTAAATTACTAATCCTTAAACCCCATTTTTTAAAAAAATGCAAAATTTACGTTTTTATTTATTAGACTTCCTCTGGTAGTTTGTTGTACATGCGTATATACATTGCCCCTAAACGATTTTCTGACATAAACAAGGAAGCTGAATGACAAGGAATAAAAATACGTAATGGTTTTTATTATTAATTTATTTATCAATATAATAATATGTATATAATGTATAACTTATGGTCGGTACAGCCATATATAGCGGGACCTCGGCAGTGCCAAAGAAAGATGCTTTTTATACAATTCATGTTTATAAAAAAAATATTGTGAATTTTGGAAAAAAAAAAGAAACTTACACCTTTCACAACGGTATTTAACCGACTGCGGGAATACAATAAAAGGTTGTGTGCATTGTAACTCGACACTACCGCAGGCTACGCTCAGCAAGCATACTTAAAAAACAATGTTCTTAATTTTATTATCAAATACACCTAACTATTATAACTAAATTACTGACTACAGGTTAGGTATGAAACAAACGCTTCTTTTCTATATTACAACAACCAATTTTTTTTATCTCATTTCCTCAAAAATTACGAAAAGAAAATTACGAAAAATAATCAACAATCAAAACGTTTTTTTTTTCACTGGAAAAATATTTTTTTTCTCAACTTCCGCGTCTAAAACCTTAAATTTATACAGCACTTATTTAATATTAGGTAGTAAGACTTTTTTTTGTATATTTTTCATTTATACACAATATTTTCTAAGTTTTAATTTTTTTTTGCTCCAACACACTGTCTTCTCCCTTTGGCGTACTTACTCGAAAAAAATTGCAACAACTGAAAAGTAAATTAAAAAAAACTTAACAATAACGCTTCATAAGACGTCAATGAGTGACGTCACATTGTTACACGAGTTCCCGTCGACAAACTTACTGATTAGTAAGTTTACGAATTATCACAAGCTAACAGTAAGTTTACAACAAACTTACTGTCTGATAAGTTTACAACACTTACCATATAAGCACTGATTAGTAAATTTATAACAAGTCCAACTACAAACTAAACTGCTTAGTAAGTGTTTAAATGAGACTTTACTAACCTTGCTAATTGACTAGTAAGTTTATGAAGAATTACCATAAACTTACTGATCAGTAAAATAGCGCTTTTAAAAAGACAGTAAAAGTAAATAATATGGTATCATGTACCTGAATGTTCGTTTACATTATAGTCACAATTAATATATTATTTAAAGATAATAATCATTGTTTTAACTATTAAACGATACAAAATTAGTTGTAATTAAATATTGTGTTTTAATGGTATGTCGTAGCTAAATACTGTCAAAAGTTATCGGAATATGAATAATAAACAGTGATCGCAGCAGATAGTTTTTTTTTTTTAAATTATCGAGTAATTAACTCATTGAATAATCATTGCAAAAGATTTGTAAAATTTTCGTCGCAAGAAAAATGGGGTACTAAAGTAACGCCTCTGTCTGTTTAGGAAGTTAAGTAGGGGGCGCAGAAAAATCATCCAGACAAAAGTTGCTGGCCAAATACTTTCTATCCAATGCCCTAAAAAAAATGGAGTGCGAAAATGACGCCCTAGCAATATAGGTAACAAAGACATGTCCACACTGTGACAGCATGTCACAGGTACCTTAAATACCTCAACCTACCACGATCACTAATCAATAATCACACAAAATATTATAAATACGAAAGTGTGGATATTTGTTTGTTCCTCACTCACGCCGTAACGGCTAAACAGATATTTATAAAAAAAAAATTACACTGACAGCTTATACCCTGAAATAACATATAGGCAACGATCTCTATGTACTACTAGATGGAGCGTTCCAAACAATCGCTCTGTTCCACGCAAGTAGCCACAACTCTTTCACATTCACAATGAAACTTGTGCAGTTACTACTCAGAACATTTAATTATTTACTAAATATTGACATTATTTAACCGTAGCGTCAATATTTAGTAATAATTAAATGTTCTGCGTAGTAACTGCACAAGTTTCATTGTGAATGTGAAAGAGTTGTGGCTACTTGCTTGGAACAGAGCAATTGTTTGGAACGCTCCATCTGGTAGTACATAGAGATCGTTGCATATAGGATACTTTTTATTACAACTTTCTAAGGATTTCATGAAAACTCGTATAAAAATGTGACGGACCCCGCGTGACTCGCGATCGCTTCAACCCAAAAACAAATTATTTACGGTTTACCAACCACTAAACTAGTAAGTTACGACGGGACGGCTAAAATTATATTTGTTGGCAAATGTGTGACACAGAAATCAAATTAACGATCCGGATGGAGGTTGGGCTATACACGGGGTTCGGAATGAGGTAGTGCAATGCGTGTACTTGCAAAGAAAATATGGCGCGATGTATTTAGGGTCACGCCACATTGATCGACGGCGTTCGACGGTTTTTCCATACAAAACGATCACAAAATATGAGACAGCGTATGCATCCTTTCGCAATTTCGTGAGGTACGCGCGACGGCGGCCGATTGAACTGAAACGCGATCGGTCATCGACGGAGACCTGCGTACGCGTCCGTACAGCTGCGTACGGATCGGCAAAGTGTGAACGGTCGTCGATAAATGTGTCGTGACCCTAATATTTGCGTTATTTTTCACGGGAACTTACGGAATGTTATTAATTGTTGTATTGGAAATCCCGGGAGTCTTTAAGCCAGTAGTTTAAACTTAATGGATATATTCTAAAACTACTTTTAGAATCCAGATAGAAAAGTTAGTATTGAAAAAAATCTTTCTTCACCTAAATCAGCGTGAAACGGAAAAACAATTACTAAAATATTTTAATTTTTTTTCTCAGCGTCCCCTTTTGTACACCCCTAAATCCCGGAATTTCCTTCTTAACATAATTTCATCGCAAGTACATACATGGTTGATGAATGCGAGTGAGGTGTGTCAGGATCGCGCAAAGTGGCAATACGTCGTCTCTGCCTACCCTTCTAGGATCAAGGTGTGAGCATTATTTATGCCTGTAAATAATTCCAATTCCTGCTTTATTTATAATGATTTTGTCCGTAATATTAGAAATAATTTACGTGAGCCCAGAACTATTAGAAATATGTATTTAATTTTTAAATCGAAAAATTAGAAATTCTGAGTAAGTATTAGATTTATGACTTGGTCCGAAATATTGAACGATTAGTTCACCAAGATCACAAATATTCAATGAATTTTAAACAACAAATAAAAACTTATTTCCCATTTCTTTCTCAGAAAATACTAAAGGACATATTGGGCAGTAGTTTTAAGCTACATAATGCTCACGCCTTGGTCCCAGAGGGGTAGACAGAGATGATGTATCGCCACTTTGCGCAATCCATTCCTTCGCCTGTTTTTCGCTCCGTGATACCCCCCCCCCTTGACGTGATGTGTTGCGAAAGATAATAATCAAAATTTGTTCTTGCTTGCTGCCATTGATTTCTGTGTCAGTTTTCAATACAAAAGATACAAACGAATAGGAACTATTTTTTACACATTAAAAAAAGTACAGAAGCGATCTATGCGAAGTCTAGTAGACGAAAAATATTTATCACCTAGTAGTTACGAAGTAGTAGTATGCTTGCGATGAGTATATTAAACGGAGGACCGCAGCACGTTTACAGAATTCTGATATCTTTTGTTGTTATCGAGATATAGCCGTGGCTCTGCTGTGGTGACGTCATTTTGGCAGAGCCACTAACAAACCCGAATATCTCGGAAACGGCAAGGGTTACAGATCTGAATTTTGGATATGTGGAGCACAAATTCGAGTACATATTTTGTACTATTAGAGAATTTTGATATCTTTTGTAGTTTCCGAGATATAGCGTGGCCCGGCTGTAGTGACGTCATTTTGGCAGAGCCAACTATAGACCCCAATAACTTTTAAACGGCTGTAGCACAAATTCTAGTTTCCCAGTACAAAATAGTACATTTTTAGAACATGTTTTCTGCATAGTCAGATTTCAAAATGACGCAAGTGTTAATGGAGGCCTATGTGAGCCCTATATAGGCCCACAGTGGATGTAGATAGGTTTTTAACCTCAAAAGTGGGGATCGGGCTATAGCTAACAACGAATCTGTATGATGTATTGTCCTATTAACTAGTCATAGTCTGGAATTTATCATACAATTCACGAAGGCACGCCCCTTTACTTTACGCGAACCTTTCCAGCGACGCGTCTGCCGAGAAAGGAGCTTATACAATAACATAAGCGCTTCTCTTTTTAACTGAAAGCGTCGATCGTTTAGCGCCGGCGGGCGTACTGCCACACGTGCTCTATTTTGCGGGCGACGTTAAACTAGCGGGGGGAGGGGAGTGTCGCATCGTGACGTAGTAATATTTAGTATTCTTAAAGGCTGATATTATAGTCAGTTTAATATACACATCTCAAGCAAACTATTTAAAAAAAAAGCACACTTAGTCTAGGAAAATTATATTACCTTCAACACACCTTAATAAGTTCGATTTTTTTTTACCTAACATTTAGTGAAATATACAGATTTAACATTTAAAAACAAATTTAGTTGCGAACAATTTGATCGTCCGAATTGAATGCGGTTACAACTCATTTGCAGTTTCACTTATTTACAATAAGACGCCACTTATTCACCAGATATGTCTGTTAGACTTACAATCCTACATCGTAATGAAGAAACCTTAAAGATGACGGAGAAATTATCAGAGCAAGCACGTCGATAAGGCTGATGTTAAATCCAATGCCATAATAACATTAGAAACAAGGCACGTCATACATTTTGTAAACGTTTCCTTTGTAGGAATGCAATGTGTCGATCGTGAGTCTAGCCCGACTCGCACTTTGCCGATTTTCGGGTGACCAGGTATGAGGGAAAAACTTTTTATTTTTTTCAATCAGCTAGGTCGAGTCTAAGAAATAGATTTGGTGGTGGCCACTAGAGTAAGGATGGAGAGAAGCTCCGGCGAGACTAGGATACATAAGTAATCAGACAAGCTATTTTCATCAGACATTTTAGAATCATAAAGTCATTATCTTGTTTGTCTGTCTGTCGTTCCGGGTGGAATCTTGCAACTCAAACTTGGAGCACGTCCCGATTAGCTATCCGGCTGAAACTTTCAGGGTAGCTCACAACTCGATGACAATGCATTCTAAATCCATTTACTAGCATGCATACCGACCTAATCTAAATTAAAACGTAAAATAATAAACTATTTAATGGGCTCGATTCTGAAGGCACAACGTTAAAATTTGACAGCACTAAAACTGTTGCTATCCTTGTCACATAGTATTATGAAGATAAAGACGAAACCAATTTTAGCGCTGTCAAATTTTAAATGTGTGCCTTCAGAATCGGGCCCAATGAAGATTGAAAAATTAATCTAAATTTACGATTTTATGCGCCTTAAAAAAATATTCTTTTTCGCTGGAGGGCGAGAAATATATAAAGTAGTAACGATGCACCTCACGTTATCCAGTTCACCTGTAAGCATGTATGTGGTGGTTTGTGTTTCTGTGTGTATGTCCTCTTGGGTAATCAAGACCCACTGAAGCTCAAGTTATTCTTTTAAAGGCGCATAAAAACGTGGTTTTTAGATAAATTTTTAAATCTACATTAAATATTTTATTATTTTACGTTTTAATTTAAATTAGGTCGGCATTGCATGCTAGTAAATAAATTATATTTCGGCATTGCATGCTAGTAAATAATAATATACTACTGCATCAGGTAAATGTTAGGCATTGTGGACTCTAGCGACGTTGAAATACAGCACCTGAAAAGTCTATAGTGCGAAAAAATCACAGACAAGTATTTCTGCAAAGTATTGTACATGCATACTATAAAAATACAATTTATTTTTAACCAAAACTCCTAAATCCTTGCCCAGGAACCATCGGATCTCAGCCAAATCATTAAACTACAAGCTTCAAATGACTTCCAACGTATAAAAATATCATGACATTAATAACCTGCAATATATTTGGAGCTACGAGTTAAAAAATCAAGCATTCAATTCAGACAATAATTTTCGCTTCTCACGTCAAATTTACCTACGCAGTATACACTCCAGTACATTAAAACAAAGCTATATTTATACATATATATATATATAGGTACTTAAATCCTTGAGCAAAGTTAGTAATTTATATAACAAGTTTTAAAATTAAAATATTATTGTGTGTGGGTGATTTTGTAACGGTTGAACAACACCGTAATAAGCTGTAAAATTATCTACTTGAATTAAATTTTTAAACCGCAAAAAGGAAAATTCATTCAAATCGGCGGAAAAGTCTCGACAAACTGTGATAGTTGTACAAAGGATGCACGTCGAAGTGAAGTCGTACCCTTGCTGCATACATACTAAATGTATTATAAAAGATACGACGATCTTTTACCAAGCTAGACTGTCTTGTACCCTTGGTAAAAGGCAGTCTTATTATCTTTCATACTTTTAGTATAAAAGAAGTCTTCTATCAAGGGTACATGACAGTCTACCTGGGCAGAAGACAGTCGTATGTTTCACACATTTAATATGAAAGATACGTCTGTCTCTACCAAGGGCGTAACCCATCTGATGGCAAGTGGCCACATTGAATGCAGAAATATAAACGCCAACGCGAAACACAAGGTACTTTAATTGTCAAAAGCTTCGGCCATTTTATTCTCCAGAACCGTTTAAAATCCAAATCAATTTTAAATATTCAGTAAAATCACAACATCATGTGCTCAATTGTGTCGTTAGATTGAGAATGGCAGTGCAGGCAGACCAGAGAAGAAAACCTTTTAATATTGCATTAAAAAAAAGGTTCAAGGTACAAAATATAAGTTTAAAAACCTCTTAAGAAATTGAAACTTACTCTATTTTTTTAATGCATATACTGGGTTAATGCGTGAGTACTATTTTAATTATAACTGCAAGAGAGCACTATAAAAATTAATAGCATTTAGAATATGCAAATAAATACACGGTAACATGGTAATAAAAAGGTCAAAATTAAATATAGTTCGGTTTCTTCATAGGGTCCACAGAGAAAAATAAATGTCAATAATCAATGGAAAATATTAAATACATACAAATTCATTTTTACGCAGCTTTACATATTATATATATATTTTTTAATATTAAACGTGCACAAGCCAGTCTTTCTGACGATTATACATTTTTTTTCTATTCATCGAAAACTCTACGACATCTAATATCATTTCAACTATTTAGGGTAAAATATCAACATCTGTACATTAGAATTACTGTTTAAAAAAATTTCGTCACCTAAAACCGAGATCCGAAGAGTGAAAAAAAAAAAGGAAAACTTGCTAGTATCGAAAATCTGCAGCACCTTTTTTTCTTTAAACAAAAAAACAAAGTCAGTGTTGCCCCCTGCTGGAATCCCTAGCTCCCTGTCAACTAAAAAAGACTTAATTTTAAACTTCCTCGTTTTTTTTTCTCAATATAATATATACGAGTACACTATATATGGGTGATAATAAAATGACTGTTAATATTTTTTACAGTAACTCAGTATCACATTTAGAAATCATACGAGATTTTTTTTTCTAAATGTTTGATGAACAAGATACGATATTTCTCAAACTATTCACTAGTCGCGGCGGGGAACAGCGAGAAGCGGAGAGATGTGGCGGGGAGCGCGGCCGCTTATCTAACTGCGCGCGCGCGATGTATGTCCATAAAGTTTCATGTTTTTCGGAAAACTTGGAAGCGTCACAACTTTTTATTTTTCCGACTTGATTGAAAAAATACCGAAATCATATTTTTCATGTTCATTACAGAGTATGTTCTCAAAATATCCACAGGCATTTTCTTATCATCCGATATATTATTTCGATCAATAAATATGGAATTCATTTCAATCAATGACTGCACAAATTTTATTTGCGCTGATATTCATTTTTGTATAACAAACAATACGGTGTAATTTTGAAATCGCCAGTCTTAATATTAATTATAATTGCTATATTTTTAAGGTGTTGATTACTCAAAAATACATTTCAATAGTTATCAATAATCAAATATATTTTTACGTTATCATCATTAACTTTGACAATAGCATCACAAACAATTAAAGAACTGACGAACATCACCATTACCAAATTATTGTTCTATATTTATCGGGTAATTATTTTACTTATCGCGAGTCGCAAATAAAATTGTTTTTATTTTTGATTGAAACAAACTATATAAATTATTTATCATTGAATACACTACAATAACACGAATAACTATGTTCCAATGACTTGATATATTTATAGGTACACAATGTCAAAAATATATATATTTAAGTATGTATATATACGAGTGTGTAATTATTACGTTGTATTATATACCTTAATACTACAGAAGCTAAGTCAATCGTATGATGATGGCGACATTAGCGGGCAGCGTTGTTATTGTCGATGCATACAAAGCTGGAACAAGAAAAATAAACGATTAGTATTAATTTTTATGTGTGGTTCCTGCTCTGAATAGGACCAATCATAATCTAGCGACTGGGCAAGCGTAGTGTGGGACGCCCCATGGCTAGATGGAGCGACGATCTGCGTAAGGCGGCTGGCAGTGACTGGATGAGAAGAGTTGAGGATCGGGTTTCAGTGGCGCGCCTTGGGAGAGGCCTATGTCCAACAGTGGACTCTTTCGGGCTGATGATGATGATAATCTATCCATGAGTCAATCAAGGCGACTAAGGGATTGCACAGGGGACTGGCAGCTGCTTTTCTACTGTGTAAATTGATATTACTGCGATCCCCAATCCGCCTGCCAAGCGTTGTGGGTGATTATAGCGAACGCGCCAACGGACCGCCCACCAAAAGTGGCATTCTATTGGGAAAGGTTATGTTCAGCGGTGGACGTATTTCATCTGAAAATGTCATCCAAGTGATAGATTGTGAGCTTTGTTAATTTTCCATAATCTTAATATATTGGTAAATAATGGTTTGTTGTATGAGAACGCAATAAAGATGCATGATTTTATGGGTTTTAATTAAATTGGAATTCTATAACCCTAAAACATCCTTTATTTTTTTATTTCTACATCGAGTCTATAAAGTGTACTTATAGATTTGTTATTTTGTAATTACAGAACACAATTTACCATCACGACAATCAAATCTACAAGAAAAGAACATGCGTTGAGGTGATGGATTGTCAGTAGTGGCCCATATAAACGAAAGCTCGTGCCAGGATCACCAGAGATGTCCGAATATAGCTTAATTGGAACCCAACATCTTAGTACACCTCATACCATGAAGCAAAATAATTTTTCGTAGCTGATAGTTTCACCTCAAAGTGTTTTCCATCATGACTGACACTAATTGGTTATTAAATTACCAGTTAGTGTCAATAATGAAGGAAAACACTTTGATTATCATATAACAGATGATTAAAATTAAAGTGTTTTCCATCATGACTGACACTAATTGGTTATTAAATTATTTAATCATTGATTTAATCATCTGTTATCTAATTTAATAACCAGTTAGTGTCAATAATGAAGGAAAACACTTTGATTATTATATAACAGATGATTAAAATCATCTGTTATCTAATTTAATAACCAGTTAGTGTCAATAATGAAGGAAAACACTTTGATTATTATATAACAGATGATTAAAATCATCTGTTATCTAATTTAATAACCAATTAGTGTCAATCATGAAGGAAAACGCTTTGAGGTGAAACTGTGAGCTACGAAAAATTATTTTGCTTCATGGTATGAGATGTAGTGTACGGGTGTAATTGCGTTACGCAAAAGAAAAAAAAGACGGTCTTAAATTAAATCTCACCTAGGCTCCACATTATAATCAGCCTGCGACCCCAGACACCAACCAGTTGTCCGTTGAACAGTCCCAACCGGTCCCCACCGGTACCACTCGAAAACAAAAAAGAAACCACTAAAAAAACAGCAGTGTCACAGCACTAAATCTTTAGTTTTTAACTATTTATATTAAAAAAAAATGCATTTATTTAAATTTTAACTCTACACGTATTTTAAGTAACAATTTATGTGTCACATATCACACTGTTCATGAGTTTTGTAGTTATCGATGTGCAGTCGAAAGCTTATTTATACACTGCAGTCTCACTGTCACACGCAATTTAACACCGATTGCTTTAAGTGTATGTTGTGTGGTCACATATTGTAACATTGTACGTTAAAGGTTACACTGCACTGTAAGGATGTTGGAACACGTTCTCATGGCGTTATATCACTGCGTTATGCACACTGTTGTCTGACGTATCACTGCGTTTTGGCGGCGACCGGGGTCTTGTGTTCTGCTGGGGGAGCTGCCTCCTGCTTCGCTTTTGGTGTCTCTGCGAATTAGACATTTAATAACGTTAATATACCAGGATCAGGGAGCGAAAAGCGAGCGAACTTCGTCTCTGCTCTGGGACCAAGGCGTGTGCATTATGTATGTTTATTATTATGTAACATACCAGTAGGGCAAATGTACGTTTGTTTCATAATTTTGGTACAATAAAGCGTATACATACATGCATAATATATGGAAAGGGGGCTTTTCAAACTTTCGGGGTTATATTCAAGATACTGGATCTCTACCCTACGCTGGGGAGCGATCTGGGTGACATCTGATGCTGGCTTAATTATTATGGTAAAAAAAAAATTATTCATCTCTCCACAAAAAATACATACAATAACTCCGCCAAACTGTATAATACAGTTTGTTGGTAGACATTGTATATGGCAGAGAATACTAAATATCACTACGCAATGGTGAATAGCGAAAAAAACTAAAAAAGGTTTTATTTTTGATATTAGCAAAAACGTTGTCCAGTGGTTGAAGCGTGATTGAGTAACAAAGATCCAAATATCCAAACTTTCGCATTTATAACATTAGTAGGATACCACAGGGTTTTCGGTGAAGGAAAACATCGTAAGGAAATCTGCACATGCTAAAGAAATTATGTGAAGTCCATCAAATCGGCTCGGGGCACCGTTGGTGGACAGGGGGTATGTCACAACAGATCCAGAAGGGTCGGAGAGTGTTGGCAGGTGTTTGTGCCCCCCTGAGAAGGCTGCGAGTACTCACGGCGCGGCCTGGCCAGCGCGACGACGCTCTGCGCGCCGCAGGAGCCGGCGCGCCCGCGGTTGTTGCTGCTGGCCGCCGGCGGTGCCGCCACGGTAGCGGCGGCCGGCCGACTGCGGGTACGGGCACACATGTTATTGACGCATACGAAAGATATACACGTTCTATTTAGCAACAAAAACATTTAGCAGTCCATTTTGGTACACCGTCTATTGATTCTTTGTTTACGAGGTGCAGATGCGTTTCTTTTCGTATGCTATTCGTGTTGTACAGATGTATAAGTCTACAGTTCAGTGTATTATATAGCTTAGTGTAGTTCAGCATAGAGTAGTGTATATTTCATTCCAGATTAATAGTCCTATGAAAACCAACGCTATTTACGTCTCGGTAACATATACATGAAAGGGTCACCAGCAGCAAAAATAGGTTTGTATTACCAAGTAAACTTTGCGGTCCACTTAGGAACACCATCTATTGTGTATTTTGTTTTCGAGACGCAAATGCGTTTGTTTTCATAGGACTATTAATCTGGAATGAAATATAGTTTAGTGTAGAGTAGTGTAATATAGTGTAGTTTAGTGTAGAGTAGTGTAGTATAGTGTAGAGTAGTATAGTTCAGTGTAGAGTAGTGTAGTTTAGTGTAGAGTAGTGTAGTATAGTGTAGAGTAGTGTAGTATAGTGTAGAGTAGTGTAGTATAGTGTAGAGTAGTGTAGTATATATTCAAAAACGGTTCATGCGATATCTCCAGTTCAAATGCAAACGACGTGATTCTGACTATGAGTCCAGATGTAAAAAATACCATTTTCTTCCATTAGAATCGCGAAGAAACATAGCTGATATTGTATATTTAAATAAAATATTGTGCGGAAAAGTTGACTGTCCTGAGTTGCTATGTGAGTTGAATTTATGTGCGCCAGCTAGGCAATTAAGGAATTTTAATCCCTTACATGTCCCCGCTGCCAGCACCAACTACCGTCGTAACTCATTTATTTACCGAGCCAGCTCGCTACTCAATGACTTAGTGTCTGAGCACTCAGCTATTGATATACACAACACTAGCTCCGTAACTATCAAGCGCCTAGCTGTTGGTAGCTATTTCGGGCCCCCAACACCCTAGCACCATGGAAAGGTTTCTTATTGTTAATTATTTCATGTATTTGTTGTTGTTCTCTGATATGATTGGATTTGTTTTTTGTTTTTAATGTTAAGTAAATATGTGTTGTTTTAATATGTGAAAACCAGTTAATGGCTATTAGCTTTATATATTTGTAATATTATCTTTGTACTATAGCTGTAAGTTTTCCGAATAAAATAAAATAAATAAAATAAAAAATAGTGTAGAGTAGTATAGTTCAGTGTAGTGTAATATAGTGTAGAGTAGTGTAGTTTAGTGTAGAGTAGTGTAGTATAGTGTAGAGTATTGTAGTACAGTGTAGAGTAGTATAGTTCAGTGTAGAGTAGTGTAATATAGTGTAGAGTAGTGTAGTTTAGTGTAGAGTAGTGTAGTATAGTGTAGAGTATATAGTTCAGTGTAGAATAGTGTAGTTCAGCATAGAGTAGTGTAGTTTAGTGTAGAGTAGTATAGTTCAGTGTAGAGTAGTGTAATATAGTGTAGAGTAGTATAGTTCAGTGTAGTGTAGTTTAGTGTAGAATAGTGTAGTATAGTGTAGAGTAGTATAGTTCAGT
Source organism: Esperia sulphurella (assembly GCA_947086405.1). NCBI lineage: Eukaryota > Metazoa > Arthropoda > Insecta > Lepidoptera > Oecophoridae > Esperia > Esperia sulphurella. Next base: position 5,649,587 of record OX352285.1, read on the forward strand.
GTAGAGTAGTGTAATATAGTGTAGAGTAGTGTAGTTTATATTTCATTCCAGATTAATAGTCCTATGAAAACCAACGCTATTTACGTCTCGGTAACATATACATGAAAGGGTCACCAGCAGCAAAAATAGGTTTGTATTACCAAGTAAACTTTGCGGTCCACTTAGGAACACCATCTATTGTGTATTTTGTTTTCGAGACGCAAATGCGTTTGTTTTCATATATTAATCTGGAATGAAATATAGTGTAGAGTAGTGTAGTATAGTGTAGAGTAGTATAGTTCAGTGTAGAGTAGTGTAGTATAGTGTAGAGTAGTGTAGTATAGTGTAGAGTAGTATAGTTCAGTGTAGAGTAGTGTAGTTTAGTGTAGAGTAGTGTAGTATAGTGTAGAGTAGTATAGAGTAGTGTAGTTTAGTGTAGAGTAGTATAGTTCAGTGTAGAGTAGTGTAATATAGTGTAGAGTAGTGTAGTATAGTGTAGAGAAGTATAGTTCAGTGTAGAGTAGTGTAATATAGTGTAGAGTAGTGTAGAGTAGTGTAGTATAGTGTAGAGTAGTGTAGTATAGTGTAGAGTAGTGTAGTATAGTGTAGAGTAGTATAGTTCAGTGTAGAGTAGTGTAGTATAGTGTAGAGTAGTGTAGTATAGTGTAGAGTAGTATAGTTCAGTGTAGAGTAGTGTAGTTTAGTGTAGAGTAGTGTAGTATAGTGTAGAGTAGTGTAGTATAGTGTAGAGTAGTATAGTTCAGTGTAGAGTAGTGTAATATAGTGTAGAGTAGTGTAGTTTAGTGTAGAGTAGTGTAGTATAGTGTAGAGAAGTATAGTTCAGTGTAGAGTAGTGTAATATAGTGTAGAGTAGTGTAGAGTAGTGTAGTATAGTGTAGAGTAGTGTAGTTTAGTGTAGAGTAGTGTAATATAGTGTAGAGTAGTTTAGTTTAGTGTAGAGTAGTGTAGTATAGTGTAGAGAAGTATAGTTCAGTGTAGAGTAGTGTAGTTTAGTGTAGAGTAGTGTAGTATAGTGTAGAGTAGTATAGTTCAGTGTAGAGTAGTGTAATATAGTGTAGAGTAGTGTAGTTTAGTGTAGAGTAGTGTAGTTTAGTGTAGAGTAGTGTAGTATAGTGTAGAGTAGTATAGTTCAGTGTAGAGTAGTGTAGTTTAGTGTAGAGTAGTGTAGTATAGTGTAGAGTAGTGTAGTATAGTGTAGAGTAGTATAGTTCAGTGTAGAGTAGTGTAATATAGTGTAGAGTAGTGTAGTTTAGTGTAGAGTAGTGTAGTATAGTGTAGAGTAGTGTAGTTTAGTGTAGAGTAGTGTAGTATAGTGTAGAGTAGTATAGTTCAGTGTAGAGTAGAGTAGTGTAATTTAGCGAAGAGTAGTGAAGTTAAGTGTAGAGTAGCGTAATTTAGAGTAGTGAAGTTAAGATGAGTGTAGTTTAGTGTAGAGTAGCGTAGTGTTAGTGCATGTACCTGAAGTGATTCCTGTGCGGCGCGGAGGGGCGGTCGCTCTCTGAGACGGAGCGGTGCCGGTCGTACGGGCGCGCGTGCGGCCCGCGGCCCGGCGCCGCCGGCCCCTGCGACGCCAGCAGCTCGTTCAGCTGCGGCTGTGGACAGGACGTTGTAGGGGCACGTCAATCAACAGCAGATACAGCTAAAACAGCGGCGGCGAGAGCCCCGGTCCCAGAGGGGTAGCTGCAGACGATGTATCGCCACTTTGCGCGATCCTGTCACACCACACCAGTCTCACTCGCATCGGTCAACCTTTTCATGGACCTCCTTTTATTCATCTCACTGTGGACGCCGGCCTGTTTGAGGTCATCACCAATTTGATCCTTGAACGTCCTCCTAGGACGACATTCAGCTGTAGTTTCTTCCACATTCGCGCTGTAAATCTCCTTTGTCATTTTCCTATCACTCATACGCTCCAAATGTCCAAATCAACATTTAAAATTCAACGTCTCTGTCCTGTCGAAAGGCGGTTTACTCGGAAGAAATGATTACGGAGTGGATATCCAGGGCGCACTCACCTCTAGCACGCGAAAGTCTTCGATACTCTTGAACTTGGAGAGACACGCCTGAAGCTTGGGCTCCACCTGCAGAGCGCCGGCGTGTTTGTAGTACTTCAGGAACGCCCAGAATTTCTCCAGTCCGTACAGTTGACCTGCGGTAACAATGCCATCGGTCAAACACATAGAAACGACCGATGAAACCTTAAACAATTTAAAAACCGGGCAAGAGCGAGTCAGACTGCAACGAGTGTTTGTCGGCCCCGTAGCCTAGTCGGTAGTACACCTGCATGCGAAGCTCAGGGTCGCGGGTATGAATCCCGCCCAGGGAAAACATTCGTGTGATGAGCACTTGTGTTTGCCTTGTGACTGGATGTTATTTACATATTGTATTATGTATTTATGTATGTATGTCAGCTGTCTGATACCCATATTACAGGCTCTGCCTAGTTTGGGATCAGGTGACCGTGTGTGAAATGTCCCCACATATTTATTTATTTATATTTATTTAGTGTTCCGTACAAACTTCTATGAAAGTACCGAACATTGCTCTGACAAAAAGATAAACTGGATTGAGGGACAAACTTAACTTTGCCGTTGAAAAACTGGTGTTTTTATCACATTAGATAACAGATGACCATGAACAGGATCCTGACCGTGCTGGCTGACCGGTGGGACTCTCCGATGCTGGGGCGGTGGATACGACTGCATGCAGTCAAGTAGCCTTGCCGCCCAGTATCGGACAGCCATTTTAAATTATAATGTGTTTTAAATTGTATTAAATACTAACATTAGATAGTAAATAAGAAATTTGTTACTAAACATATGGATTATGTCCGAAATAAAATTTATTCTATTCTATCTATAATTTGACACTAATTGGTTATTAAATTAAGTAACAGATGACCAGCTGTTTGTTATCTAATTTAATAACCAACTAGCTGTTTCCCGCGACTTCGTCCGCGTGGACAACTTAACATCACAAATTATTATGTATTTCCCGTAGGAATGAGATGTTATTTCGGGATAAAAACTATCTTATGTTCTATTCCAGGACCTAACCTATATGTGTGCCAAGTTTTATCACGATCCGTCCAGTGGTTGAAGCGTGATTGAGTAACAAACATCCAAATATCCAAACTTTCGCATTTATAATATTAGTAGGATAGGATCAGTGTCAATCATGCAGGTAAAAACTTTGAAGTGACTTATGAGGTGCGAAAAATTATTTTGTTTCATGGTATTACCTGTAGATACCTAAGGCAATGTAGACATAGACATATTTTATTGATAAACATTCGATTAAGTTTTTTTTTAATATATTTCATTACTTTTATATACATGTAATTACTTTTATACAATTGCAAGTCAATATCTTTTAAAAAGTCCATAATATAATCATAATTTAATATTAAATTAAAACCATAAAATAACACATTTAACAGTATAACTGTTTAAAATTACTTAAACTTACTTTCGATAAATTCATCGAAGCTATAGAAGGTTTGCTCGAGAAGCCACCTCTTCAGTTTCAATTTAAATGATTGGTTGGAGGGAGCGTCCTTTATATGGCCGGGTATCCCGTTGTAGACGGCCGGGCCCATGGCATGTATCAACCTCGACGACTTCGCCAGACAGCGTGAGACAGGCGCTAGCCTTCTTGCGTTTCGCAAGTTGTAGTTATGCCCGTCTCCCCTCCTGTCGAAGGCGTCGAGATTCTCCCGTATGTGCAACTCACCCTTCTCGTAGTCGGCGAGGGTCTCCTGCTGGAAGTGCTGGTACAACTCTGGGCGGAACTTGCGCTCTAGCCCGTACGAGTAGAACCGGAACAGGCACTCGAGCCCGTAGCGGAAGCCTTCTGCCGCGTCCTCGTTGGCCAGCGTTCTGGAATATACAGTCACATTATCACCATATATCGCCGTGTAGCGGCAAGCGGAACGCTGACTAAGCGCGTTGTCCTTCAGGCGACGCGTGGCACTAGTCAGCCCCGCCAGTCGTTCCCCGTCCGCCGTTCGTGTAACCTGTACACTATAATTGGTGTGTTGAACTTTAAATATCACAATTCTTTATTTCCATACGTCCGTAGAACAAGCAACGAGTAGAGTCGATCCAAACTCTACAGGCGCATTGAAGACAAAGAACACTTCAAGACTAATCACTAAACTCGATGTTTGGTTCTCCTCTTAGGAGCGGACTCTAAGGAGTTAGTGCTCATATTTTATACCCTTTCCTGCCGCTCTAGGGTGCTAGGGACGGCGACTAAAGAGCTTTTATACCTCCCTTCTATCGCACTATCCCTAATTGAAGTTTAAGATTATTTATTCTCATAAGAATTACAATTCACTTACATGGAAAATTAAACTAAAATATATATTATGTTCGTATCAGAGTTGAACGTAAATACTTATTTATACAAAGAAGCGCGTTTACGCGCGATACTTTAATAGTCTGAAAACATAACAATAACGAAGAATAATTTCAAATTATATGAACTTAATTCTATATTTGTGAGTAGGTAGATTTCTTCGCTCTTTGTTACAATTAACTCTTAGCATGCCAAATGACCAATTATAATAATCGGCTAATGTATTTTATTATGTATTATTTTTTAAATAACACATGATTCCCATGAAATAAAAATAATTAAATATACTTTATCCACTTAAAAAACTAAGGTACCATAACAGTGGCCTTCTTTGAAGGTATAATAGAGGTATTGTGCTAGTTCTTAGTACAATATACAAGCTAAGTGTTAAATTTCACTTCTTTTCAGTGCATAAAGTGCTGAAATGCGTTCAGGTTTCAGAGGTCATTAACAGCTCTGTGTCGCGCGTGTTTTGTTTACGGTAAACTGCGCTAGTGTGCTGCGCACACTTTTGCCCGCGAGGCGACGGATGACGTCACTTCCGTTTTTGGAACTATTGCACTGAACTTGCTGTATCTTCGTCATTTTTGATCCGATTTCAATATTTTTTTCATAGTATTTATGAGGTTTATCAGCGCTAAATATCTGCATACTTAAGAACAAAAAAAAACTGATTGATCCTTAATGCTACACCCCTGTAGTTAAAGTTGCACTGGTCGATTACCAAATATTGTTTATATTAATAACAGCTGTCTATTTACATGTAATTTATGGCAATAAATGAATTATGGATTACCTGAACTCGTTGTACATAGTCCTGTTGAAGTGATCACGCAGGAAGAACGACCAGAACCGGAACAGCGTGTTCATCTCCTGCGACTGCCCAATGCCCAGCTTCTTGCGTTCTGTATCAACAAATCAGATATATAAGTACTAAGGGATTTCACCAGGGACAACCAACAGCGTTCTCCAGTGCATACTAAGATTATCACTGCGATCACCAATCCTCCAGCTAGGTGTCAATATTTAGTAATAATTACATGTTCTGCCTAGGAACTGCACCAGTTTTAAAGCGAATGTGAACGAGTTGCGGCTCCGGGGCCCGCAGTTGCGTGGAACAGAGCGATTGTTTGGAACGCTCCATCTAGGTCATTACTGCTACCAATACTACGCATAGTGACAGCCCACCAAAAGTGGCATTCTATTGGGGAGGCTTATGTTCAGCAGTGGACGTATTTCAGCGGATGATGATGATGTATAGAAGAGTATACGAAGACACCAGTGACGGATCCAGAATACATTTTTGGGAGGGGCTGAGACAGTGCCGTAACTAGGGCGGTGCCAGCGGTGCCCAGGCACAAGTCGCAACTCTTGGAGGGCCATCTCGATCCTTAAGAGTTAAATAATCTTGAACTGTGTGACTGACTAACCTTTGAGGCACCGCGAGTGGTACTTGTGGTAGGCCTGCTGCGTGAAGTGGTTCTCCCGGAGCAGGCCGTGGCTGGGGTGGTGGAACGTGGGCAGCGACTGCGGCGCCGAGCCGCACGACGAGCCCAGCGTGGGGGACGTGCCCAGCGACGAGCTGCGCGGACATGTACACACATACAAAAACACTAATACACACATACGACACATATACTATCGCTTGTATTTATAGTTTATTAGTTTATGTGTATTGTATTATATGTTGTATGGTTATTGAATATATAGTAGGTGCACGCGACTCCTGCCTCTCCATAATACGTTGTCTTCACCGCAGGTTAGCTGGAAGATATTTCTTTAGAAATAGGGTTAACCATTTGTATAATTGTCTTTTCTTTGTGTTGTTCTTTGTATGTCTGTGTGTACAATAAACTATTAAATAAATAAATAAATAATAAATAAAAAAATCAAAGAATGAGAGTGATAATGCTCATTCACTCTTTCTTAAAAATGATTCAGATGACAAGAAGAGTACGATTGACCGTCAGTCAGTTACCCCGTGCTCTGCGTCCTGGGCCGGTGCTCGCGGACGTCCATGATCCAGCCCACGTGGTGCTCCACTGGCGGGTTCAGGCTGTGCCGGGTCTTGTGTTTTCTGCTGGTGCTGCAAATAATAATCAATCAATCAATCACCAATCAATCATCAATCATCAATCAATCATCAATTAATCATCAATCAATCATCAATCAATCAACTACTGCGGCTGGCAGTGTGACTGGATAAGAAGAGCCGAGGATCGGGTTCAGTGACGCGCCTTGGGAGAGGCCTAAGGAGGTCTTAAAGAGGTCAAACTTGTACAAAGTTGTCTGTCCCCAGTAGGAATCGAACCCACGACATCTAGCACTCGAGTCCAATGACCAAACCACTAGGCCAACGAGGCAGTCAATGGTTTTTGTCATTATGCTCCAGAGAGGATTATTTCTGCGTAACTGGTTCAATCGCAATCAATTATCGTGGTAACTCAACAAGGCGGCGATGTTGTCGCAACACATCACGTCAAGGGGTATCACGGAGCGGAAACCGGCGAAGGAAAGCCACACACCTAGAGACCTCGTGGACGACGACTCCGCAGACCCATGAGACCTACGCTTAGCTGGCTCTGCTGATGCTCGTTCGCTGGGCTTCCCCCTCGGGGTTCAACCTGGTGCGCTGAGCACGCGAGCCGGCGAGAAGAAAAGGTCTCAAATTTATCACAGCGGAGTCTCTCCGCGCTCCAAGGACCTGCCCGTATTAACGGGCAGCGCACGAAGCCCCTAGTAAGAGGCCATTGCCTCGGTACAGGCTCCCCCAAGGGGTGAGAAGACATCTCGTGTGGAAAGCCACTTTGCGACATTAGATTGCAGAAAGTGGCGATAAATCGTCTCTGCCTTCCCCTCTGGGACCAAGGCGTGAGCATTATGTATGTAGCAGGGTCAAATTTCCCAAAAATAACAAAAAAAACTCAAAAATAACAAAAAAAACTAAAATAACTCACATAACATCGGTGGCGTGTGGGTCCTTGCTAGCTGCGTAGAACCTCGCCGTGCGGCGCGGCCGCTTCGCGTTGCCGCCGCCGTGATCTTGTTGCGTCTCCACCTAATAACAACGCAGTCAAAATTATTGGCTACGCAGACGATATGGTACTGCTGAGTGAGTCAGTGGTCATAGATTTATTTATTCCATATATACAAATGTGAATATGTAGATTAATTTCAGTAAAAGGTCAATAGTTAACGTGATCATCAGAGAATTATAAAAATATAGTATATAAAACGTCAATTTCACACAACTTGTGTATGAAATTCATAGCTTCATTAACTATATGAAAAAAAAACCATTTTAAATAAACTATGTCTCGTGCAGCTGTTATGAACCTGCGAGACAAAGCCGCGAGTCACGGGCGTACCGTAGTAACGTACTCGTATAATGCGACTAAAGGTCAGTTCGTTGTATGTGAGGCTGATCCAAATCATGTAATATTATACTCTAGCAATAATCGTATTTATAGATCTTTAGAATAAAATTTAAAACCGGGAGGATAGGACGCTGACCGCTGGATACATTTTACTTCTGCAAGCAACTTCAAACTTTACTCAAAGATGTTTTAACGACGATTATTGATTGTCGGCGAAATATCCGCCGCGCTGGTGACAAAGACTTACCCTGACGGGCCTGGGCGGCGGCGGCGGCGGCTCTGCCGGGTTGGCGTGCCGCTCGGCCGGCACGGCCGCCTCGAACTGCTCTCTGCTTATCACAGACACCGTGCGGTATTGATTTTGGCTGCCGTATGACTGCGAATGGAACAAAAAATAATTAGTTGTTTCTTTTTTTTTTATTGTAGATGTGTTTGCGCTTGTGCGCGCTCAATCTCACCTGATGGTAAGTGATGGTGAGGTCTAAGGTGGAGCGCGCTTAACCACAAGGTGCCTATTCACTCTTCCTTTAAAAAGATCCAAATTGTACTTGTCCGGAAATACCCAAGCTGCTACGGAGTTCCATTCCTTAGCAGTTCGCATTATGAAGGAGGAAGCAAAACGCTTCGAGCGTGGTATGTCTACTACATAAGGATGAAGTCCCTCACCACGCCTGGTAGAACGTTGATGGTACCCGGATGGGGGAATCAAATCGTGTAATTCCTGCGCACACTCCCCAAAATGTAACCTGTAGAATACCGAAAGACAGGCCGCACTGCGACGATGTTTGAGGCTCTGTAACTTGGTATTTACCAGAGCGTCGTCACCAATGAGCCTTCGGGCACGACGCCTGTAACCTGTTTCTCTCGCAAGTTGACACAGATTTAAATAAAACTACCTTATGTGTAGTGTCAAAGGTATCTAATGTGGGCAATTAAGGTTCAATGTTGGTTGTTATAGCAATGGTACCAGTTGGAAGCCCGGTTTTCAAACGTGACCGTGGAACATGACAGGCAGCAAGTACCCACGGCCTACTGATCGAAATGCTACTCAGCTCACTGCACGTTTACACCGACACAACACAGAAATACATTAGAAAACATCAGTCAGGCCTCCCCAACCCGTCTGGCCAGCGCGGGGAGTGTAGGCCGAATCCTCCGTCTGTCTCCGGCAGATGAGAGAGGGTTGTGCTCCTGCAGTGGAGACAAAAATAACCTGATGATGATGAACACAGAAATAACATTAGTTGAGTAAATTAGAATAGATTAATATATATGACAAATTGAAGACCATGTAAGTTGTAGTAACATATATAAAAAAAAGAATGAAAAAAGAAATTTACAGTGCGCGAGACCGCAGTGAGAAGAATTAAAGAAGGTGCATGAAAATGTTCATGAATGTGAGCGAGGCTAGTGAGGTGTGTCAGGATCGCGCAAAGTGGCGATCCATCGTCTCTGCCTACCCCTCTGGGACCAAGGCGTGAGCAGTATGTGTGTATAAAAAGAGAATCAACTGGATTCTCAAATTTTTTTAAAAACTTATTCAAACTTACCGATGTGTAATCCGTATCATTCCATAAGTCCTCCTCGTAGCGTTTGAGGCCATCCGTGATCACCTGAACCAGAACATAATGATTAAGGGGACGTCCAACACAAAAACAAGCCGACAAGATACCCTTGTAACTCAACATACTTTTGGACCAACCTGTGTCGGTCAGTAAACTGTTGATTTTTTACACCTGGGAACATCGCATAGTACGGCGATACAAATTTTTTATATAAGATGCCGCGCACAAATTCTACTATGTGTGTATGTAGGGGGAGCGAGGGGGAGGATAACCCAATGGACCAAGTGTATCAAGTGTAGTTATCTATACTTCTATACTAATCTATACTAATAATATGAAGAGGTAAAGTATGTCAGGTTGTAGTGGGTAATCTCTGGATCTACTGAAGCGATTTTGAAAATTCTTTTACCCATAGAAAGCCACATTAATTGCGAGTGTCATTGGCTATATATTCGCTCTGGCCGTTTTCGTAACTGAAAAATTCGCAACCAGTTGCAAATCAAGAGGACGGTGGACGTGGAAGGTGGACTTTTTCCTTAATCGCAACTAGGTATCCTGGCGATAGAGTTTCGTAACCAGTTACATTAACCCGTAAAATGAAGAGACATTTTCGTGGTAAGCGGAAAATGTTTACCGCCCAACGAAGTGGGCACGGGTCAGCTGGTGTGCAATAAAAGACTTTGTAATGTCAAGCAGGCATTTTATTGCTATGAAGAGTTCTTTCAGAAGGCATTAACTTATTTAGTTTTAAGAATTTTATATGACATTTTTATATTTATGTTAGTTCTTGATGTTTAATTTGATTGTGTTTAATTTGCCTGTCTATAAAGATTGTGTAAAAAATTTATTTGACCTGTAACGGAAGTTATCAATAAAGTATGTCTATGTTTATTGGAGAGGAGTCTTATACTAGCAAGTGTCTCGGTACGCAGACTATGTCCACCAGTGGGCAGGGCGCGTACCTGCTCGAGGTCCTGCGTAATCTTGGTCCGCGTGGCCCAGTCGCCCTGGCGGTCGTGCCCGTCGTGCTTGGGCGCGCGCGCCCCGCCCCCGCCCCCGGCCCCGCCCCCGCCCCCGGCCCCGGCCCCGGCACCGCCCGCGGTCTGCGTCACGATCAGCAACCGCCCGATGTCGCGGTCGGTGAACTCCATGTCGGACTCGTCGTCGGACCTGCTCGCACATAAGCAAGAATTCCAGTGATTTTTTAAAACGCCGCTCGGAGAATGGAGAACATGACAAGTATGATCTTCAGGATTGACACTAATTGGTTATTAAATTAGATTGCATGTGTTACCTAATTTAATAACCAATTGACCTACCGCTTGTTTTAGCTTTTCCCACAGTGAAGGTTGGCTGGAAGATATCTCTTATAGAGATAAGTCCACCTTTGTACACTTTTATGTTATGCCCTTTTTTTTGTAACAATTTTATGTGCAATAAAGAATATATTAGTGTCAATCCTGAAGGAAAACACTTTGAGGTGAAACTAGGAGCTAATCATCAGCAAAATAATCCTCCGTCTGTCTCCAGCAGATGAGAGAGGGTCGTGCTCCTGCAGTGGAGACAAAAATAACCTGACGATGATGATGATGATTTGTAGTGGCAACACTGCACCCGCTCAGCCCAGCAGTAGGCCGCTCGGAACGCCTGGCTAACACATATTCTATAGCACTATTCCGCAGTAACTCTAAACAATATTAACATCGTGAAGAGTGGACATTAGTGCAGGAGGGACCCAACACCTGAAGGGTCGTTCATCAATCACTATAACTTCCATTTTAAACATATTTGAACTGAAAGTTTGATACAAATTTAAATATTTGGCGTCATTCAAGTAATACCGTATGGTTTCTATGCCGTGTGGTTTCCGGTAGAGTAGAATAGGACCACTCCAACTCTTCCCGTGGATGTCGTACAAAGCGAAGTTATGCGAATTTATAGTTTTCAAAAATTCAAAAGGTTGCCTAGTATAAATCATGGTAAGAGTGCGACATGCATTATCTACGAGTACTTACAGATAAGTATTTAAAACATAGAAAAAGTGTGTGTGTGTGTGGCGGGGAGAGCATGTTTGTGGGGGGAGTGTGTGTGTGTGGGGGGGGGAGTGTGTGTGGGGGGAGCAGAGAGTGGGGGGAAGTATGTTTGGGGGGGTTTGTGTATGTCTGATGGGGGTGTGTGTATGTCTGTTGGGGGTGTGTATGTCTGCGTGTGGTAGGCGTACTGACCACGCGTCTGTGAAGGTGTTCTGTCTCGGCGGCGGCAGGTCCAGCTCCTCATCCAGTTGGAAGTGGAGCTCCTCGCGCTGCTCCTCGGCAGGGGCGGCGGGGGGCGCCGGTGGACCGGCGGGTGGCGCGGAAGGGGGCGCCGCGCGCTCGCGGGACCCTGCCTTGGTACGTCGCTTCACCTGGAAAGGAGCAAACATTGAAGCGATCTGAGGGGTAGATAACTGATGCCTACTCTGTAAGCATTTCTGACAATATCCGTCGATCTAAAAAGCCACTTTATACTTTCTAACCCGTCATGTGACAGATACTATTAAAAAAAATATTACATTATCAGAGACTGTTTGGTTTTGGATACCTTTGCCTACATTTAGTTGATAGTGTACTTGCTAGATGACGCTGTTCTTGTCAAGCCCTCTCTTTACAATGCAAGAGAATGAACTCGTTTTTGTATCACTGGAAATTCTTACTTTAAATCATTAGAAGCCCAAATACTATCATATTCAAATAAGCATTAGGCATGTAACATATAGTCAGTTGCCGTGTGGTTTCCGGCTTAGAATGGAGCCACCCCCAGACTTCCCGTTGGTGTCGTCAAATCGACTAAGGGATTGCACCAGGGACGGGCAACAGCGTTCTCCTGTGTATATTAAGATCATTACTGCGATCACCAATCCGTCTGCCAAGCGCGGTGATGGTAAATTCCTCAATGGACCGCCCGCAATATCTGTCAATCTTAGGGAGGCTTATGTTCAGCAGTGGACGTATGTTGGCTGATGATAGAACAAATTAGTATTACCTCGGTCCACACGTCGCAGTGTGGGCTGGCGCCGCCGGATCTCGACTCCTTCACAAACTTTTCGCTGCTGTATTCATCTGTCAAAATGATAAATAAAAGCTTAGAGAATGGGATGTAAAGTATCTCAGACATTCACACCAATTATCCAGTCCCAAACTAGGCAGAGCCTGTGCTATGGTTACTAGATAACGGATAGACATACTTAAATAAATATATAAACATCCAAGACTTGGGTACAAACATTCATATTCATCATACGAACATTTGCCCCTAGCGGGATTCGAACCCGCAACCTCCGGCGTGGCAGTCCGAGAGCTACCCGTTACGCTACGGAGGTCGTTTAGAACAGGGATTCTCAAACTGATTTGGGCAAGAGGCCCCTTTTCCACAATGAACTGATACCTCAGACCCCCATAGCCGAATAACTAAAAATCCTATCTCTGCTGTCATGCGTGTGTGTGAGAAGTGAGAATAAACAGTGTTGTGTATACGCATATTTGTGTCAACCTCTTCGAATCTAAAAATACTTAGAACAAATAACAAAACTTAACAACTTCTTCCTACAATGGTACAGGCCCAGCCTAGTTTGTGATAAGATGGTCGTGTGTGAGATGTCCCCACATGTTACAGGTCGGTGCGGCCGTGCGTGTGTGCGGCACTAACCTTGCGCGTGCGCGGCGGCGGCGGTGGAGGCGTGCGACTGCGGCACGAACTCTGGCACATCGGGGTTGAGCGGGTCGTGAGGCGGGCCGCTAGCGGCGCCCAGCAGCGGGGACGAGCCGCCGCGCACCGTGCGGAACATCCTGCCACGCACATAGTGACATCATCAGTGACAACACGGGGCGGAGAGGACGAAGCAAGACATTTATTTGCAAGACGTATATTTGTGACGAATAAACTCAAAAACTACTGGACCGATTTCAAAAATTCTTTCATCGTTAGAATGAATTATCTCTGAGTAACATAGGCTATATTTATTACTATAATGGAGTAGTTTTAGGCAGAATTTGACGTCAAAAAGAGAATAATGTATTCCAATTTTGAAAATAAATATTTAGATTTTGATAAAAAAAATAGGGATCCCTACTAAAAATTCAGTAATGTAAAAAAAGGTGTAAAAAAATTAGCCATAAAATGTCTTTCATCGCATGCGCTAAAGGGGGAAGGTGGAGGGGAATTAACGCTTAATAAGTTCATTTAATTCTATAGTCCGAGCGGAGCCGCGGGCATAGCTAGTACTATAATAATTAGGTCAGCTTATTAATAATTACAAGCTCTAGGGGAGGAGCCCTGTCGCTGAAAAACAGGCTTACGTCTAGTTCAGCAACAGAAAAAGGAGGAAATGTCATACATAGCCTAAAACAAGAGACTAATGTAAAATATATATACAAGGTGGGGAGGAACTAGGAACAATTTGGATAGAGCTGCCAGGAGAATCGAGTTGGGCTGGGCAGCATTTGGACACCTGCGTCAAGTCTTCACGTCGCCTATTCCACAATGTTTGCAGTGGGCGGGCCACATCTGTCGGACCGACCGACGGCCGTTGGGGCAGACGAGTTCTGGAGGACGCCCTGCTGTCAGATGGAAGGTGGCCGGAAGCGGCTGGATGCGGAGGGCCGGGTGTGGTGATGTTCATTGGGGAAGGCCTATGCCCAGCAGTGGACTTCTAAGGCCGATATGATGATCAACGAACCTGGGCAGCGGCGGCGGCGGCACGGCTCTCAGAAGACTAGACACGGGGGCGACCAGTGGACCACCCATGGTCGCAAGTGGGAATATACCCACCATCTGCTTCTTGCGGCTGCAAACATTCATAATATATTATTTTATTTCATAAGCTTCACAGCATAACAGCTGGATTACTACTAGAAATTATTATAAAATTATACAGCCAATAACGAATTTCAATATAATTACACAATTTACATTAAAGACAAACTAAGACGAAAATACAGATAATAGTAGACACAATGATAAATAGAATATTTGAATAAGAAATATTACTAAAGTTCGAGTGAAATTAAGCCTAAATGTTATTCTGAATTAAGCCCTACGTTCTCTGAAAACTCCAACACAAGTGGTTCAGTAGTTTTTACGTGATTCGTGCACAAACTAACAGACAAACATCTCAAAATAGATTATTTTCTTGTCTGGCCAGCGCGGGGAGTGTAGGCCAAATCCTCCGTGTGTCTCCGGCAGATGAGAGAGGGTTGTGCTCCTGCAGTGGAGACAAAAATAACCTGATGATGACGATTTTCTTGTACGTTGCGGCTACGAAACACACGTGACAAAGCGAACAACGCGGTAAAAGGGAAAGTTCTCGAGCACCCACCGTTTCTCGCCAGGCTTCTCGTCACTGCCGCTCTCGGACGGCTGGGCGGGGTCCTCGTTGGATTCTGCCGGTTTCTTACTCTCCTGCGTCTCAGTCTGATCTTCCTCCTTGCTTTCAGTCTGGGCGTTGTCGTTCGGCTGTTCTTGCGTCGTCTGCTTTGAGGAAATAAAGTTTACATTACGTTGAAAAAACAGTGGATGTGAGTGAGGCTAGTGCGGTGTGTCAGGATTGCGCCAGTTGGCGATACGTCGTATGTGCATGTTTGTGGGGGGGGGCTGGGGGGGGGGGGGGGGCTGGGGGGGGCTGGGGGGGCTGGGGGGGGCTGGGGGGGAGTGGGGGGCTGGGGGGTGCGTGTGTGGGTGGGGTGTGTGTGTGTGTATGAACAGACTGTATTATCAAGACTGGTCAGTATGATAAAATCAGAAACTATAAGAGAGAGAGTAATTGGTCATAATAACCCAGAGTAAAGATGTTTGAACAGTAAAGGTTCATTCAGCCATCAGTGCAGTCACAGTATCGGATTCGTTCAGTCTCAGTGTTTTTTTAGATGTGCCGAAGGAAAATATGAAAAATGAATACATGCTAAATTAGTTCTCGATTCAATGGCATAAGGTATATTTTAAGAAGTTTCTTAAATTTCACGGAACTGAACTGACACTGCACTGAAGGACCACTGACGCACAACTGTCGGGATACGGACGCAAGACTAATCGATATCTTTTACTGCATTTGAAATATGACGCATTAGCCTTTAGCCTAACTAAAAAAGACTGACTCAGGACTGAGGCGGCACTGAAAGGTCCTTTAACGAAAATGACTGGTCTAAAACTAACCTCTGCTGTATCTGTCTTAGTCGTAGCGCCATCTCCCTTACTCTCCGGTTCTATACTCGGCGCTTCCTCCTTCACTTCGTCTTGGTCCTTCACTACGTCCTGCTCTTTCACGTCATCTTGCCTCTCGTTCCCTTCCTGCCCGCCGCCTTCAATACAAAATATATATATTAGACACAAAATAAGGATTTAGACGTCGTGGTTTCGATTCTCAACTAGGGACTGACAACTTAACACAATTTGTACAAGTTGGTCCTGGCACAGAAGTAGATGACTAAACAAGGGCCAAAATGTACAAACATATCTGTCCTCAGTGGGAATCAAACCCACTAACACATAAAAACTTTGTTTAAGCAGTAAGTTCACATAAGACAAAAATTTTCGTGAGTTTATTATAACAACAATTTAAATTAATAAGGAATGATTGACAATGTAAATGTGTGGTATTGGACCTAAACTAGGTTTTCCTGTATCAGAGGCTCCAGTAGTGCTATTCTCTAAAATACAAACTCACGTGCGAGTCTCACTCAAGTGACTTCACTCACTTCGAAACGTAATCCATTGGTAATTCTGTAAACATTCCAGAGCATTGAACAAAGAACCCACTTCACGTCGACAGTGCTCTAGAATGTTTACAGAATGCCAATGGATTAGGTTTCGACGTGAGCGAAGTCACTTGAGTGATACTCGCACGTGAGTTTGTATTTTAGAGAATATCACTACAGGTCCCTTCCTCGTACAATTTGTCAAATTGTAAGTTTATGTGTGTAGTGAGTGATATGTTCTGTAAACATTCCAGAGCATTATCAAAGTGAAGTGAACAAAGAACCCACTTCACGTCGACAGTGCTGTAGAATGTTTATAGAATGCCAATGGATTAGGTTTCGAAGTGACCAAAGTCACTTGAGTGAGACTCGCACAGCATTGCCAGATTTTTTTTTTGCCAAGTCGGGATTTTGGAACTTTTTGAGTGAAAAAAGCGGGACATAGTAAAAAAAACGTATATAATCAAATGTTTTTGAATAATTATCTTTTTATTTGAGTTCAAATTACGTTTACGTGACAATAGATAGCAAAAATATCCATAGAAAATGTATTTTAATAAAAACATGATATTTTAAATCAGATTTACCCTATCGTTAAATAGTTAAGTCTTATTCGTCTTCTGAATAAAAAAAAGAAAAGTTATTCCCGAAAAGCGGGACTGAGCCTGTCCCGCGCGGGACATTTAATTTTGATTTAAAAATTGGGACGTCCCGCCAAAATCGGGACGTCTGGCAACGCTGGACTCGCCCGTGAGTTTAGAGAACAGCACTACAGGTCTCTTCCTCGTACAGTTTGTCAAATTGTAGGTGTGTGTGTGTAGCGAGTGATATGTGTGTACCTTTATCCCCCGCCTCCCTGGGCTGCTCGTTTTTTGGCGGCTGACTGTCTTGACTGTCGGGCTGCTGGGCAGGTTTGTCGGGTTTGTCGTGCTTGTCGGATTTGTCGGGCTTGTCGCCCTCGTCGCTGTTCACTCCGGTGAAGTCCAGTAGAGGCCACTTCAATGGCTCGAACGCTGTTCGGACCTGTTGGATAAGCAATATATTGTTAAAGCAGCCGTACATTCGATACTGGGCATGCTCAATGCGGGGAAGTGACAGAAATAGTTATGCGGGCCGAACGTGCCTCTAGAACTTGCCACAAACCCTTCACAACTTTTCGAAACTTTTACGAATAAGGAAATACTTTTTTGTCGTTTAGTAACTGACTGTAGTTGCCGGCTATTGTCAGTCACTGAACTACTATTACTAACTACGAAAAAGCCTAAAGCGGTAAAATATTTCTTTCAAAACCAAACTTCGTCATCTCTATATCTGACAACTTAAAATTTTCTTTCTGACATTTTATCAGCTTTTTTTTATACTTTATTGTACACAAATAGAAGTCACACAAATAATTTAAACACAAGATGTACAAAGGCGCACTTAACTCTGTAAGAGTTTCATTCCAGTAAACCTTTGGGTGAAAGAGAAAAGCAAAGCAGATAGGCTGACAGCAGTGCTGCACATTATAGTGAGAATTAAGTAGTGAAAAAAAAAACATATATGTAATTAGCATATAGAATAATTTAAATTTTCTTATATCTATATAAATATGAAAAAAAATTGATTATTATTTTTGTTTGGTTTTAATTTGTTTCTATTTAATTTGATTGTGTTTTAATTTTTTTTTTGTAATTCACCTAATTTGATGTCGTATTTCATTGATCTGTAACAGAAGTTATGAATAAAAATATGTCTATGTCTGTCCAATGTGGAATGAAAATAAGGTTTAGCGTTTCGGACGAAAGTGTAATGTGACGAATGTGGTGTAAGTCCAGAGTTGTGATTAGAAAGAAAGAAAGGAAAAATATTTATTCACTACGCCAAAGAGCCTCAAAAATAACGATCTCTATGTACTACCAGATGGAGCGTTCCAAACGATCGCTCTGTTCCACGCAACTGCGGCTCCCGGAGCCGCAACTCGTACACATTCTCTTTGACACTTGTGCAGTTACTACGCAGAACATTTAATTATTAACTAAATATTGACGTTATTTAACCGTAGCGTCAATATTTAGTAATAACTAAATTTTCTGCGTAATAACTGCACAACTGCACAAGTTTCAAAGTTAATGTGAAGTGTTGCGTGGAACAGAGCGATTGTTTAGAACGCTCCATCTAGTAGTACATAGAGATCGTTGCGCAAAAAGAATCATCATGTCAGCCCCTATAAGTCCACTGCTCCATAGGCCTTCCCCAATGAACGCCACCACACCCGGTCCTCGGCCCTCCGCATCCAGCCACTACCGACAACCTTCTTCAGGTCGTCGGTCCACCTGCCGGCGGGGCGTCCCACCCTGCGCGGGCCTATCCGCGGTCTCCACTCCAGAACTCGTCGGTTCTGCGGCATACGTGGCCCGCCCGCTGCCACTTCAGTTCAATATAAAGTGACAATACCTTGAACCCGCCGATGAGCTGCAGCTTGTCGGAGTCCCGGATGGCGTCCAGCACGAGCTGCACGTCGGCGGTGAGCGCGCGCACGCGGTGGAACGACGCGATCAGCGTCACCGGGATGGTGCCGTCCGCGGACATCTTGCGCCGCAGGAAGAAGTCGCGCGCCAGGTTGTCGGCGCTGAAGTAGTACTCGCTGGGGGGGGGGCAGAGATGGACGATAGATTAGATTTATTTATTTCACTTTTACATCTTAAAAATTCAATTTTACATGTCATTCTAGTATGGTAAAAGGGATCGTCATAAAATAAAATAATGTATAAATTACAATGTCAACAATTCAAATAATGTCATAGTATATAACATACTATCTATGTCAGTATATAATATCAAAATAAAAATTTTAAAATACACTTGGTATTAAATTATCACAAAGTAAATTAAATTAAACGTCAGAGGGCCCACCAATTTCATTTTTTAGAAAAATCATTTATGGAATAATATTCATTTTCCAACAAAAGGTTTTTCAGATAGACTTCCATAATATTTACTCTACTATAATGATGATACGGTATGTCGTGACTCGATATTTCTTGAGTAAAACATAACTTTTCGATGGTTTTTTTTTCTTCGACCAGTTAATAAATGAACATAGCGATGACTTAGCTTGGGGGGGGGGGGGCAGAGATGGACGATGACGGAGATTTATTGTTGATGGGTTTGCGCTTGACCTCAATCTCACCTGATGGTAAGTAATGATGAGATCTAAGGTGGAGCGCGCTTACCCAGAAGATGCCTATTCACTCTTCCTTTAAAAAGACCAAAATTGTACTTGTCCGGAAATACCCAAGCTGGCAGGGAGTTCCATTATTTAGCAGTTCGCATTATGAAGGAGGAAGCAAAACGCTTCGTGCGAGAGCGGGGTATGTCTACTACATAAGGATGAAGTCCCTTCATCATTTACCATCAGGTGAGACTGAGGTCGAGCGCAAACCCATTAATAATAATAAAAAAACAATCACTTCTGATTATCTAAAAATAATGAACATTTTGAATGAAGGTTTTCTCCACTAATAAAGAAAAAATAACGTGGTAATTGTAGGAAACCCCCCAGTTTAATACGGGTTCTGGGCTAAATCATTTATCTAAAAAGAGAGGTTGGGTTCTACAGTGGCTGTACAATAGATATAGAAGGGTGATACAAGCGATTCTACTGTTGTACCGTTTTACTTCATCATCAGCCTAAACACGTTCACTGCTGAACATCCTCCCAACAGAACGGCCTCCCCAATAGAATGCCACTTTTACGATACAGTAATCTTAATATACGAGGACGCTGCTGCCCGTCACTGGTGCAATCCCTTAATGACGACACCCACGGGAACATTGGTGGGCTACAAATACTCACATCTGCTTCCTGATAAGGTCCTTGAGCGTGGTCTGGTCGAGCCCCATGCCGTAGGGCGCGCTGTTGGCGGCGGCGGCGCCGTAGTAGAAGGCCTGCGCGAGCGGCGGCGCGAGCGGGGGGCCCAGCGGGCCGAGCGCGCCGTAGTGCAGCACCAGCCCCTGCGGCACGGCGGGCTGAGCGACCCGCAGCTGGGACGGGGAAGGGGGGGGTAGGTTTTGGGGACTGAGAACCCGATGTGCCCTAGTTTTTTCTTTCCAAAGCTAATACGTTTACATCTGGCTCAAACGTCCCGGGACCTACAGTTCCCAGGACGCACTGACAGCGCATTGAAAGTTCTCAACTCCTGCGCACACAATAATTGCTCGTCTTGTCGACCTCCGTGGCAGAACGGGTAGCTCTCGGACTGCCACGCCGGAGGTTGCGGGTTCGAATCCCGCTAGGGGCAAATGCTCGTATGATGAATATGAATGTTTGTACCCAAGTCTTGGATGTTTATATATTTATTTAAGTATGTGTATCTGTTATCTAGTAACCATAGCACAGGCTCTGCCTAGTTTGGGACTGGATAATTGGTGTGAATGTCTGACATATTTATTTATTTATTTATATATTTGTCAATTAGGCGTACTTCAGTTGAATTAAGTGTATCTAGAATGCGCGCTATTAAGTTTGTCGTCTACTGAAGTACAATTTCAATACTAAATTCATTTAAAATAATTGAAATTTATAATAAATAACAACAATTTGATGTTTTGTGATTTTCACATCTATCGCCACGTGAGTGGGACGGTCGATTGGTTATAACTCAGAAGTTATTATTAGAGTTCACTTTTAAATACAAATCTGGCATTAAGCTGGCTTGTTGGAAGCATGCTGGGTGGTTTGAACTAGAAACTGAACTTGTTATACTGCCAATAGATTCTATTTCAAAAGGATACATACTTACTATACTTATTTTTGATATACTTACACCTCATACCTAATAGAGATGCATGGTTTTAATTAAATTGGAATTCTATAACCCTAAGACATCCTTTATAGTTTATTTCTGCATCGAGTCTATAAAATAAAGTGTACTTATAGATTTGTTATTGTGAAATTACACAATTTACCATCACGACAGTTATCAAATCTAAAAGAAAAGAACATGCGTTGGGGTAATGGATTGTCAGTAGTGGCCCATATAAACCCAAGCTCGTGCCAGGATCACCAGAGTTGTCCGAATATAGCTTAATTGGAACCCAACATTTTACTACACCTCATACCATGAAGCAAAATATTTTTTTTTAGCTCACAGTTTCACTTTAAAGTGTTTTCCTTCATGATTGACACTAATTGGTTATTAAATTAGATAACAGATAATTTTAAAATGTGCATGTGGTAACATGTTATCTAATTTAATAACCAATTAGTGTCAATTGAAGGAAAACACTGAGGTGAAACTATGAGCTACGAAAAATTATTTTGATTCATGGTATGAGGTGTAAATATATCAAAAATAAGTATAGTAAGTATGTATCCTTTTGAAATAGAATCTATTGGCAGTATAACAAGTTCAGTTTCTAGTTCAAACCGCCCAGCATGCTTCCAACAAGCCAGCTTAATGCCAGATTTGTATTTAAAAGTTAACTCTAATAATAACTTCTGAGTTATAACCAATCGACCGTCCCACTGACGTGGCGATGTATCAAATATATGTGGTAAATATATCAAAAATATTTAAGACCTGACCGCCTCGTTAGCTTAGTAGTTCGGTCATTGGACTCAAGCGTCAGAGGTACGATTCCCGAGTAGGAACAGACAACTTTGTACAATTTATACAAGCTGGTCCCGATCTAGATGTTATATTTGTAAATTTTTGTTTCCTTGTATAATTCCCATCGCAATATTCAAGTGTATGTAATATTTATTATTTCAAGTCTAGCACTAATACGCTTTTCCTCAAACTTGATACAATACTAGACTAACCATAGACCTTGCAACAACTTTCTTGCACATAATGATTCTAACTTGATAAAAATATTCTTAATTTTTTGTTATCTAAAACAGGCACAACGAAATCGGATTCTCAATTATAATATACACATGAAAATGAAATGATAATTCATATACCATCATTAGTAAATAATATTCACTTATATACAAATAATACATTATACAATATAATTCGTTTATATACCAATGTCCCATGATATGGTCGGTCACCCAATGAATTTGTTTTCTTAATTTTAATTTTGAGCACCACATATTTAAAAGCATATAAAATCTAAACAAACCAAGGAATTTTTATTTTTTTTTAATAAATAAATAATCTATATTATATGCCACGCAAGCCATCGAATAAATCTACTTCCTAAGGCCTTTTTCACATTATAAGACACAAGACAAGAAATTTTTTTATGCACGTGTCTGATAATAAGACATAAGAAAAAATGTCTTGTAATGTGTATGGTCTCATATAACAACCAATGCGACTGGATTTCTTATAAGACATTTCTCATAAGACACAAGAAATTTCTGATAATGTGGAAAAGGGCTCTGTTAGCCCGCCAAAGCAAAAATAAGCTTAATAGATCCTCCTCAATTCACTCACGCACATCCGTTGTTGCTTAAATTGTTAATTAAACTTTCCTTCTTGGCTGGCACCGACTCCAAAAATAACTTAT
The DNA here is from genome assembly GCA_947086405.1 of Esperia sulphurella. Classification (NCBI taxonomy): domain Eukaryota; kingdom Metazoa; phylum Arthropoda; class Insecta; order Lepidoptera; family Oecophoridae; genus Esperia; species Esperia sulphurella. The sequence continues at coordinate 5,672,120 of OX352285.1, forward strand.
TATAAATTCTAAATAGGTATATAAGTATCAATAATTTCGTTGATTGTCCTTTAATGCTCTTTGCTTTGAAGTAACTATAATATTATTTTCTACTTTTCAGTTTAAGTTTGTACATGTAGGTATAGTCTTGAAGTCGGTTTTTGTTTTTTTTCTAAAAAATAATATTATTTTTTACTTTTTAGTGGGAAGTAAGTGTATTTTGTTTATTTATTTATATGGGTAGGCCTATTAAACGCGCTGCTCAAATGAGACAGCGCCGTTTGGAAGAGAGTAGTGACGAGAAGAAAGATTGTTTAAAGAAAAGTAGGGAAAGAAATGCTATAAACATTTCAAATGAGAGTTTTGAGCAGCGGGCCTATAGACTTTCTCAGATACACGAACTTATCAAGGCTTAAAGATAGTCCAGAAAGTCATGCTCGGAGACTCAGTTTGATTCACGACGTTTATCAAACCAAACCAAAGAATGTCATCGTCTTGGCTTGCAACACGAGCGTTTATCAAATGAATCCAGATCGACTCGGTTAGTTGCTATGCGGCAAGCTTTTAAATCGACCCCACGATGAGAGAGCTTTAACAGAAATGACACGGTTGCGTAATCTTTTCAACAACTAGGTAGTTTTCTTTAAGAATGTATAATTATTATGAAGGCTCCTTACAAATAAATACAACCTTCGTTGTTCATGGCTAATGACAGTTAAAAAAAGATTAAAACTCCTCATCACAATTTTTGCTGAAAGGGAAACTCAGCTATCATGTCGTCTATGTAGGTATATACTAAGCCTATATTTGTGTCTTCGTTGATTTTTTCAAAAAGCGCTGAATGAATTTCGATAAAATTTATATGGGACCACCTCTGAAGTATGATCTACCATACAAAGGACGAACCATCAAAATCCATTCAGAATTGGCGGAGAAATCGCGTAACAAACATACATAAAAAAAAACATACCGTCGAATTGAGAACCTCCTCCACTTTTGAAGTCGGTTGAAAAAACATTGTAAACAATTGCATAATTAGCTTAAAAACATAAAATACATATATTGAATTATATATATATAACATGCACCATATTAATAATTATTATGAAATTATACTTAGAAACAATACCATGACATTAATTAATAAAAGCGATGTGGTACTCAAACTGTATAACACCAAAATGAACCGAATGAGTTTCGAAATAGGTTTTGGGACTTTGGAGTCGCGTTGTGGTATGCACATTCTCCTTATTTTACAGTCAGTTTCTTTTATCGTACAAACATCTCAACTTTTAATATCTGACATCGATTAAACAAAGAGTTGATGCAGAATTCACACAGTTACAGGATAAGTAACCAGTCCTAAAGAAAACTAGTTTAATTTCTCATATAAAATTCAATGCAAGCTAAATTGGATCCTACGCGCATGGCCGAGTCTGAACCGCTAAATCACGCGACATTGACATTGACAATCGCACGTTAGGTGCCCCGGCAATCGGGGCCGCGGCACGAAGACTCAACACGCTGAACCAAACTCTTAGATCAAGCTAGTGAGTTTAGTCACTTTTTAAGAGTTTGAAGGTTGATTCATCATCATCATCAGGTTATTTTTGTGTCCACTGCAGGAGCACAACCCTCTCTCATCTGCCGGAGACAGACGGAGGATTTGGCCTACACTCCCCGAGCTGGCCAGACGGGTTGGGGAGGCCTGAGTGATGTTTTATAATGTTTTATAATGAAGGTTGATTACCCCCACTAAATATGAATCTTATATTTTATACGGAGACCTCGACTACTTGTTATATGATAGCAAGAGTTTTTTTAAGGATATTTTGGCTTGGTTACAAGACCTTTAAGCCGTAAGTTAAAGAGAATTTAATGTTTCTTCTGAAGAAAAAAAAATAGAGATTGCTTTATAAAAAGTTTATAAATGTCGACAGTGCGATTATATTTAAGAGAAAAACACAAAAATGAACGGATTAAAGATACCTTTGCCTTTTTTTAGGACACTACCAATTATAACAGTTTAATGCAACTTCTATATTTATATAAAGGTAAGTTTAATTCAGATTTTTAGATTCAGATGTTTCTACGATACTGACCATAAGAAAAATATGCATGCCAAGGACATACAAACACACTCAGCTTATGTGTATGCCCCTTCATATAATGAAAAACTGATGGTAGTAGAACAAATGAAAAACCATCAACTTTCCACAGTTTAGCCATAATCTTAAAGTATAATCTGAAGAAAGATTGTTTGGAGGAAAACTAATAGAAAATACTACTATTAAAATTCGGCAAATTGCAACCGTATTTCTTTCAGAAATAAAGTTAATTGTATGGTAACCTCGAAAGTATTGCAAAGGTTACAGATACTTTTAAAGATCATATTCTATTTGATAACAGGTTGTAAGGAATACTTGAATATGCGCATAGACATATTCAATTACTAATGAATTATGATAGCCTGGTACTTTTTGTCTATCAAAGAATATATTGTAGGAAATAGTTACTGCAATAGAACATTTGATAAGCAAAAAGTACCAGGCTGTTAGAATTCATAAGGAACGCTTTAAACACAATGTTTTTTTTATAAACTGGTATTTTCTTGGCCAAAAGACCCCCATTAAACATCATGTACCAGGATGTTATAATCAGTTGAGAGTTGTTACAGAATACTTGAATATGCCTTACTCCCTAAAATATAATCTTTGCTAAAAAAAGTACTAGGCTATCAGAATTCATTAGGAACGCTTTAAACACAATGGATTTTTTAAATAAACTGTATTTTTTACTCCACAAGATACTCATAAACATCATGTACCAGGATCTTATAACCAGTTGCGAGTTGTTACCTGCGCCAGGTCCGCGGCGTGATGCGGATAGTCATGCGGGTGGTGATATAGATGTGGCTGCGGAGTCGGCAGGGCCGAGGCGGGGCGCGAGGTGGGCCTGCGGGTGCCGGGGGCGGCGCCCCGCCCGCCGCGAGAGCTGCCCCGCCCGCCGCGCGTGCCGCCCCTCCCGCGGGAATCCTCTCCGTTCAATGACATCGTATCTGGGGTAGAAAAATACACGTGCTCTTAAGTTCTTATGGATTCCTAGTATAAGTTCTGTATCCTAGTATAGAAGCTTGCTAACGTCCTCAATATGAATGGTACTGGGTATAACAATAGTATAGTCATAGCGACAGAAAAAAAAAACAGATGACGATAACAGTGGGCAGGCCACATCTGTCGCAGAACCGTCGGTCGTTGGGGCAGACGATGTCTAGAGTGAGACGCCCCGCCGCCAGATGGACAGACGGCCTGAGGAAGGTGGCTGGAAGCAGCTGGATGCAGAGGACCGGGTGTAGTGATTCTATTGAGGAAGGCTTAGGCGTTTTGCACATTATAAGACATTTCTCATGTCTTATAAGAAATGTCTTATAAGAAATCCAGTCGCATTGGTTGTTATATGAGACCATACACATTACAAGACATTTTTTCTTATGTCTAATATCAGACACGCGCATAGAAATTTTTCTTGTCTTGCGTCTTATAATGTGCAAAAGGCCTTATTGTCCAACAGTGGACGTCTCAGGGGTGATGTGATGATGATGAATGTACCAAATTTTTAACGCAATTTTTCAGTCTGCCTGCACGATTCCTGTTTTTAATATGGTGTAAATTTGCCAGAGTAAGAGTAATGCGTCAAAAACTGTTTATGGGTAAGCGCGATCCACCTCAGGCCTTATCGTCACTTACCATCAGGTGAGATCGAGGTCAAGCGCAAACTAGCAAAATATAATTTACGTCAAAATTGTTTTTCTTAAACGTAGTGAAAAGTAGTCTTGGTAACAAAACTCAAATGAAAGTACAGTTCAAGAAAATAATTGCTTTTCCCGTATTGCGTAACCCAAAATCTCTATAAGGAAGAGATACGAGGCCTAAAATACGGGATTTACCAAAATCAAAATATTTATTTTCAAAATTGGAATACATTATTCTCTTTTTGACGTCAAATTCTGCCTAAAACTACTCCACTTCCACCTGTATAACCGAGGGGAAGAAGTGGCAACAAACCCAACGGCACAGGGCCCTACCTTTGATTTATCTTATTCATTAGAATCATTAAGTCTACCTATGCTGAGCCATCAAGCACTCCATGGACTTTTATCATTTAAGTAGTCATCTAACTTATAGTAGGCTTTCTTGCACAGATTAACTTTTATAGCTTTTTATACCTTAACTTTATATAAATATATACACTTGCCTATTCGCAACCCAGGATTTTCTCCTGTGCTATGGTAATTAAACAAGAATAGTACCATTCACAAATATAACACCCAGACCGGGGCCAGTATATGTAAATACATATGTTACATGCAAGTAGAAAAGTATACACGTCGTATGTATGTATGTAAACGCTTTATTGTACCAAAATTAACAACAATAAAAATAAATAAAAGAATAAAGTTATGTACATAGGCGGACTTATCCCACTTAGGGATCTCTTCCAGTCAACCTTATTACACTATTCACTGTCATACACAATTTGCTGTCAAACTTTTTTTGGTTCCTGGATCGACGCTGGAAAGATTTATGTTGTGTATGTTCCAAATTTCATCACAATCGTTCCAGCAGTTTTCAAGTTAATCGACGGACATACAGACGAACAAAAAACATCGCTATAAAAAGAGTATTAGTATTAATGTAACTTGTTCTGCAGACATACCGTGGTCAGGCCTGGAGGAGTGCGGCGGGCCGTGCTTGCCGGGGCGGGCCGCTTTGACGTCAATGTCTAGTGGCACCCACTTGTGCTTCCCTGACTTGCTGCCGCCCTTGCCGCCTACTGTAATGTTAGAAGAGTGACACTGAGCCTCTGCCATCGATAGATACAGAGAGAGAGAGAGAGAGAGAGAGAATCCATTACTGGGGTGCAGCAAACAAACATACCAATGAAACAGTAAAGCCTTTTGCACATTATAAGACACAATATACCAGACAAGAAAAATTTCTATGCGCGTGTCTGATCCCACATAAGAAAAAATGTCTTGTAATATGTATGGTCTCACATAACAAGCAATGATCTTATCATATCAACCCTTAGACGTCCACTGTTGGACATAGGCCTTCCCGAATGAAACCCACCACACCCGGTCCTCCGCCCTCCGCACACGCAACAAGCAATGCGACTGGATTTATTATAAGACATTTCTCATAAGACACAAGAAATTTTAATGTGCAAAAGGCCTATTAATGCCGTGCTGCAGAAAGGGCCCTGACTCAGCATAACGTCGCAGCCCAGCGACGAGATGATGATATTCTGCCAGGACATTAGAAGGTACGTGATGCGGTTTGAAGGTCGATATACCTGGGGGGCAGCGTGATATGATGTGCGACTACTTACTGAGTTAAGTTCTAGTCTAGTCTAGTTTAGTCCTTTTCAGTTCAGCACGGACCGATGGCTTGATTGCATTTCATTTACATTCGCTATAAAGCAGGAAACACATAGAAAGCGAATGCTTGGCGGAGGCGTGGCGCGGTTTTTTGTATTGTTCGATTTATAATGAGACACTTTACACAGAGCACCGCCGCGGGATGCGGGATTTGTATGAAGTATACCGCTACCGCCACGCCTCCGCCACGCAGTCGCCTTCTGCGTGATTCGGGCATTATTGTTAGTTTTAGTGGAAAATAGATCAAAATGCAGGGCCTTAGCCAGACTGTGTGAGACCAGCTGAAAATAATTCAGAGCCGCATTTTTACACATTTCTATATAGCTTAGGCTAGGGCAGGTTCAAATTTTTCCAGAGGCTGAGCCTGCCCTGGCGTACCTCCCCGGAATGGGCATACCCACGGAATAATAGAGGGGTAAGCATAGACATTGAATCGGCACTTTGCGCGATCCTGACACAGCCTAACTATCGTCTTTCCCCATAGTATACTGTTTTACAATAACTTTCGCCAATTTTACGCCCCAATCGTTCCTCCACCAGATGGTTGGATGGATTTTGTAGACGATTTTCCCAACATGACATCATCGTTAAGTAGGACACCTACCAGGTTGCTTGTTCTTGTCTCCGGCGTGCCTGTCGTGATGCCTATCGTTGTACTGCTGATGGTTGAGGCTGGGCTCCATCCTCTCCCTCTCAACCTTGGGCGGCTGCTCCTCGAGAGGTTTGCGCTCCTGGTCCTGGAATACATATGAGCAGTACGATAATACCAACTCAGCAGGTTCCATAAGGACTTATCCGTAAGTATTTCGGACTACTGTATATTTTTCTAGCTGTGTGGGTACCGGTAGAGTAGAATAGGACCACTCCAACTCTTCCCGTGGATGTCGTACAAGGCGACTAAGGAATACATTATAGAACATCAATCAGGCCTCCCCAACCCGTCTGGCCAGCGCGGGGAGTGTAGGCCAAATCCTCCGTCTGTCTTCGGCAGATGAGAGAGGGTTGTGCTCCTGCAGTGGAGACAAAAATAACCTGATGATGATGATGATGATTCGTTTTTCTCACGTTTCTTTTTCTACTTGTGATTTGTTATACTTTGTTATTGGCCTTATTCTATTGTGGTTTCCGACAGAGTAAGCTCCCTGGTCCTCCGCACTCCTCGTCCCGCCGCTATAGCACCCTTTTCAAGTTGACGGTTTATTTAGTGTCCAAAATGACACTAAATGTATAGAAAAATCGTTTACAACAAGGCGTGGATTTATTTATCAGCTGTGAGGTACAGAAGGACAGTGTACAGCTTCCAAAGACTGATGGGCAGAATTATATGGAGCCGATTCTGGTCACCAATAGACACAGACATATATTTATATCTAAAATCAACGTCAAGGTTTCTTATAACTTCTTCTCTTGTCATGCTGAGGATCGTGACTGTATAAAATGCGCCTCAACGCATAGCGGCCATTGGCCAGCCGCACGGCTTCATTTAAGGATCCGCCAGCCACCCACCTCACCGGGTCTGACCACCTCGTCGGAGCTCGTCCTCTGGCACGCCTGCCCTCCACTTCTCCCAGGATGACGAGCTTCTCCAGGTCGCGCTTGGGTGACCGAAGAAGCTGCGGGTCTTTTCATTGCAGATAGTGGAGAGCTGTTTCGTTATACTGAGCTCAATTTGTTCTCATGGCTGTCCATGGTATACAATTGCTCTATCTCTAATAGTTTCTGTCTTCCCCATACTTCCCTGGTCTAGATGATACACTGTGTAAAGATAACTTACCGCATTTCCGTTGTGGTGCGAGGAGTCCTCGTGAGGAGGTGGCGTGGAGTGGCAGCGCGCGCCAGCTGTCGCCGCGCCCAGCGTCGGCCAGTCGCCTATGTCCGTGAAGTCCGACGCCTGCGGACAAACATACAACGATATCAGAAGTGCGACTCCTACGTTAAATATTATATTATCTCAAACTAGCGGCTGGCCAATGACCGCTATGCCTAAGAGTACGGAAGATAGAGCAGAGTATAGAAAAGAGCCGCCCGACGGCGAAGAGATGTGGGGTGGAGTAAAAACCCCAGAAAGGGGCTGGCTGTCGGAATGTGCACCAGTACAATAGAAGGGGAAAAAAAGAACTTGTAGGGGATCAAGCAGGGCGCACCGGGAAAGAGCTCTACCGCAAGTACCGGGCACCCCCTCATGATTCGGTCCGTATAACCGTGAGGTTGAAAGGACCATGGGAGGTGGCGGGATTGTTATCCCAAACTAGGATTTTGTTCCCGTGCTATGGGAATTCAACAAGGATGGGACAATTCACAAATATGCCCATCCAGACCGGGACCAAATTGTCTGTCCCCAGTGGGAATCGAACCCTCGACCTCTGGCGTTCGAGTCCAACGTCCAAGTCACTAGGCCAACGGGGCAGTCAAAGTTGGTTGTGAGTCCGCCTCAGGGGTTCAAATCCGGCCCCGTAACGATCCGAAAAAGGAATATCTTTGCCATCAATGACCTGTCATAAATTCTTACCAGCTTCAGTCGAATCACAGAAGGGGCATAATCGATTTCGAGATGAGTTCTAGGAGGACGTTCAAGGGTCAAAGGCTGGGGTTCGCAGTGAGATGAAAAGGCTGATGTATGTGGGTGAGGCTAGTGAGGTGTGTCAGGATCGTGCAAAGTGGCGCTGCGTTGTCCCTGCCTAACCATGGGCCCCTTGAGTACATCCACGGGAAGATCGGGGTGGCCCTATTAATAAGTCAGGAACCACGCGGAAAAGGGGGGTATAGTCTAGGGGTATAGATGGAAGGAAGTGCATAAAAATGTGAGGCTAGTGAGGTGTGTCAGGATCGCGCTAAGGGGCGATGCATCGTTTCTGCCTTCCCCTCTGGGACCAGGGGGTGATAATTGTGTACGTATAATTGGGGACGCCCTTGGAAGGAAGTGGAATGTGTCAGAAGTGTGGTTTGAAAGAGGATATAGAGTAACGAAGGTAGAAAGTGCTGGGTTGATCTGGACATTTGAAGCGTGTGAGTGAAAGGAAAGTGGCAAAAGAAATTTACAAGCATAGGAGGACGTTCTAGGATCAAATTGGTGACGTCCTCAAAAGGCTGTGGTCCGCAGTGAGATGAGCAAAAGGAGGTGCACGAAAAGGATGATGGATGTGAGTGAGGCTAGTGTGTTAAGCCTCGTATCCACTAGGCAACATTTGACGCGCGACAAATTGCACAACATGTTGCCCAACATACTGAAAGTGGAACTTTTGTTTAACAACGTTGTCTGTCTACGCATGATCAGTCGGTGACAACATGTCGCCAGAGGAACTAGTGTTGATTTCACTACGGGCATTGTTGCGCGTCCCGTCTCCACTCGACAACAATTGATGCTCATCTAACGAGGCTCTCTAAACAAACAACAAGCCGCGCGCCAGATGGCAATGTCGCGCGTTGTTTTGCAACGTTGCCGAACATGTTGAGCGTCACGTGTTGCGCGCCGATTGTTGCCTAGTGGATACGAGGCTTCAGGATCGCGCAGTGCCGAGTTAGACACATCGTCTGTGCCTACCTCCGGGGCCAAGACGTGAGCATTATGTAAGTATAATATGTTCTAATACACTATTAGAGCTTCCTATCGTGTACTGTGAAACATGATCATTAAAATACGAAAGTGGACGCATCTCGAAATCGATTACTCGCAAGCGTTACAACGCAGTGTTCTCAGATGATGTCGATAAATAAGTTCGCAATTAGGCTGCACGCGGTTTAACGCAGGCAGATAATAAGCGAACCGCACACTGTGAAAGACATTGTGAAGACTGAACATTCATATATCTTGAAATGCAGTGAATTGTCTCAGTGCACAAAACACAAATACCTACTGGCCTAGAGCCTTAAATAAAATAAAGCTAGTAGATGAAAAGGTACTTCTCACGGCAAAAAAAAGGTTAAAAAGAACAAAGCTATTATATAAATAGACCATATTTATTCTCCATTCCTCGTATATACCTGGCCATCCGGCTCCACCTTGGCCCAGCTCCGTCGGCCCTTGGACTTCCTCCGCGCGGCCACCCCGGCTGTCATGACCATTGACAGTTTGACAGCTACGCTGACGTCATCGTCTCGCACGTCACTCGAAACGTGAGTAGCGTCGAATGTGAACTCGGCCAACTTCGAAAGTTTTCTTTCGATCTGACAGGTTATGTCATAGTCTCACTTTGAAACTGGAAATGTCACTGTTGCGTGCTGGGTTTGGTCAATTTGGAATTTTGTTTATCAATATGTGGTTTATAGTCACTGTTGAGATTAGAATTTAGAAATTTGCACTTAGGTTGTTCTCGTATTTGAAGTTTGGTTCTTAATTTGGTAATTGTGTTTAATAATAATAATAATGAGATATAAATAAATATACAGACTGTACAATAAAATATACCAACTATTTAAAAAATAAAATGAAGTATGTTATAAAAAATAGGTTTGTGTAAAAATACCTATCCACTTTTAAATAACAATAACTGGTTAAATATTCAAGTTTATGTAACACTAAATTAAACTATCTGATTATTTTTTATTTATTTATATTTAAATTTATATTTTTATTGATTGTGCAAATAGCACAATCAAGAGTTACAATAGATCTTATATTTATTTTAGAGCTAACTTTGACTTGTCGGTATGGCAAAATATGTTGAGGGTATTTTTGTTATGAATTTAAAATTAACATGTTGTTCGTTAAACACACTTCTACTGTGTAATAACACTTCAATATCAGTAGTTTTTCTAAGAATCGTTGGAAAAGTTTGCACCAATTTGTTTCAGTCTTTCCCTGATTGAGGTGATTTTTATTCACATATCGTTGATTGCCATGAAATATGTACTGGCTGTTTGTAGTTTTAGTCGAGACACTGGTTGACATAACCAGATTGTAGTGTATACTATAACCACTTATCCAATTGGTCTATTTATATGTACAGCCTGTATAAAGTCTCGCTGAACAAGTGTTATAATTGCGGGAAGCACAGATATATATCATCATCAGGTTATTTTTGTCTCCACTGCAGGAGCACACTCCTTTCTCATCTGCCGGAGACAGACGGAGGATTTGGCCTACACTCCCCGCCGGCAGACGGGTTGGGGAGGCCTGATAGATGTTTTATAATGTATTCCCTTAGTCGCCTTGTACGACATCCACGGGAAGAGTTGGAGTGGTCCTATTCTACTCTACCGGAAACCATACGGCAGATATATATAGCTCAGTTAAATATATAAATAATGTCAATGCACTAGTTATGTGAACTTCTTATCAGCAAATAGACACAAAGTCGATTAAGCAGAAATATGATTATGACACGCCTAAAAGTCAAGTGTACTTGAATATTTCCTGTTAAATCTATACTAATATAATAAAGAGGTAAAGTTTGTGAGGTTGTAGCGGGTAATCTCTGGATCTAGTGAACCGATTTTGAAAATTCTGTGGTTCGAAACTGGTTTCGTACAAGGATAATTTTTTCATCCTGGTTACGAACCTTCGCTTTCAATGGCGGCCGAAGGGAGAAAGCCACGTTATATGCAAGTGTCATAGGCTATATATTAATCCGAAAAATGAAATGACCCGTAACTGCCGCCCTCCCCGGGGACGCGTAGGATGCACAGAGCCCCCGCTCCGTGCATCTAGCCGGCCGGAGCCGGACTAATGGACTATTATCTATCACACAACTCAAAAATTTAATGTCTATGGCTAAGTAGAGGATTACCGAAAATAAATGACGTAGACAATCACTATATTTTTTTAATTTAACCTCTTCCAGGCGGACGCGGACCAACAACTAATCGACATATCAATTTACAACGCAATAATTTCGTCAACTTCCGTCGAGACACTTTTTTCAAACAAAAAACCAGATACACAACTAAAACTGGAAAATAGGAGCAAGGTCATCAATACAGACATATTTCTCACTCTCGTTGGACTAAATGTCAAAACCACTAACAGAAACAGCCGAATTATTCATTCGTCATCTGACAAATAATTCAAATTAATGTCCAGCCGTTTCTATCAACGACCATAATTTGTAAATGACTGGGACATTTATTGCTTTTAAATTTCTTTGAAAATTCGCAAATAAACTATTATTATATGCATGCAATCTGTCACTTCATTGTCAGGTAAATCAAGTCAACATCAAAATTGTCAAACAAAAGCAGCAAATCACAAAGACATATCCACTATGAACTGAGAAAAAATAAATAAACATTCTTGTAAAAAATTTTTAAAGGTGCGTTTGGTACCCGGAACAGACAAGTACAAGCACGTTCCGAGTTGACTAAAAATTGTAACTGAATGTGTTTGTAATTAAATGTAAAATTCACCGACAACGACAGTAAAACCTGGAGTGGAGACAGCCCTGCCGCCAGACAAACCCGACGACCTGAAGAAGGTGGCCGGAAGCGGCTGGATGCGGAGGACCGGGTGTGGTGACGTTCATTGGAGAAGGTCTATGTCCAGCAGTGGACGTCTAAGTACTGATATAATGATGGTAAAATTATGGAGGTAAAATTTTATTTTCCGATATATTACAGGAGAAGTAGTAAAAAATGTGTTCGTAGTAAACTTTGCGAACATTGTATGCATGTAAATGTTGTTTTTAAATCAAACGGATTATGCTCCTTTGACATAGTATAGTACGCGTATATTAAAGTATAGACTACAAACTCTACTTTACGCGAGGGGTGATCGCTGGACGAGGGGTATTAATCCGAACCTATCCTATGGCAGTACCTTAGTTGACGTATGCACACAGTAACGATATAACGCATACAATGAAATGTAAGCGATTTGTAGCAAGAGTGGAACGTGCCGTCGTGAACAATTCGATCAATATCTAATAAATAAAAACGCAAACTTCGCGTGTCTGTACATTGAAGATATTTGCAAAAAAAAAATTGGGGGTCTAAGGATAAGTAATAGAACACATTTTGATTATTTTTGAAAATTTTGTCTGTTTGTCTGTTAGTTTGTGCACGCATCACTTAAAAACTACTGAACCGATTTTGATGGACTTTTCATAGAAACATAGGACTTAACTCGGAGTAACATATAGGCTTTATTTCATCGCAATCGGTTTACTCAATCAAAAGTTATGGACATTTCTAGTTTTCAAATACATTAGTAGGTAAAGTTAGTATGCAATAGATAACAAAGAAGTACAATTTTAATGTTTGGTACTATTCAGATTGCGAGTGGGAGCGGGAGTGGGGATGGGAGCGGGAGTGGGAAGGGGAAGCGGATTCTGTAGTCCACGCAAGCGGACCCGCGGACCTAATAAATTAAATGTTAACCGAACATGTTTAATTAAATACAATCTAAATGTACTGTGACATTTCAAAACGTGTTTTAAGGAAGTCGTCAATGCGAAACGAGTTCTGCCATTTCGTCGGTTTAAATTACGAATAATTTACAGTTTTACGTGTTACAGCTACTTATAAATAAAATACATTCCGTCCGTTATTATATTACCGACCGTCTAGGAAATAAAATGTATGGTAATAAGGGACATTCCACGAACTACGTAGCCCGTGAAGGGCGGGAAAAATCATTAATCCTAATTTCGACGGCAGCAAATAGTTAAGGCATTATTCCTCCGTCTGTCTCCGGCAGATGAGAGAGGGATGTGCTCCTGCAGTGGAGACAAAAATAACCTGATGTTGAAATAGTTAAGGCATCTACAAATTGTATTTATTTTATCATTTATTGCATTATTGTGCTTAAAATTTTCATTTTTTTTATCTTCTAGTTGAACATTCCTATTTAAACAACAAAAAAAACTTTCAATTTTTTTATTTTTACTTATGCATGAAGTATAGATAATTTTAAGCACAATAATGGAATAATTTTTAAAAGACTTGCAGCCGTCGATTTTGTTAATAAAGTACTACATATCGTCGCTGAAGTTCTAAAACCACTTAAGTCAACATTGACAACTCTACGAGCACAAAAGTCTAGATACTTTTAATAAACCTGTATTTTTACCAACTATCCTTATATTATCTGAACCCTACATTGACTTTAAATAATATGTAAAGGATAGTTATTAAAAATAAATTTTATTTAAAAAAATATACTAAATGATTTTTACAGAAAACTGACCCTACGGTAATCAGTAAACTTTATTGCATTCCATGGTGTAAACAGATGATAAAAAGACAGAGTTTTCATGGACCCATTTGGGCACAGCAAGGTCCCAGTTACAAAAGTCAGGCTACATGGGGGGGCAAAGCAGAATAAAAAGGTTCCTACGTGGTTTATGGAACTGCCCAATAGAAAAGTGTGATTTAAGGACTTTTTTGTCGCCAAACTGACGGTCGTGGATGGAGCACATGAGTGAAATCCGCGTACCTGTAGGCGCAGGGTTCGACCTTACCTAGGCAGTCGGAAGAGATTGGAAAGGACCGAGTGGTTATAGGGCTTTGTCCAGTAGTGGACGTCGACAAGCTAAAGATTAAGCACTTGTTTCGTCATGGGAATAAACCATCACCAAACCAAAGTAGATGACAATGCGTTGGTCGAACCACTTTAGTAACAAACATGTGACCGGTAACAAAAATGATTTTAGTGCACGAAAGTGATCCCGTATCTAAATTGTACAAATCGGTAACGCCCCTTCGTGCACTGACGTTTTAGAGGGCTCTTTCAGCCCGTCAGAGCCGTTGCCTCATGGCACGTAACCTAATGTTTATGTTGAACGGCTAAACCGAAACAGCCTCGGTCAGTATTCTAACATTTGGCGATTTTCCTGCAGCCTAACTCTAGCAGCGATCTTCAACAGACGTGGGAATATGGTGTACTTAAAAATAAATTAGATATATTAAGAATCCCGTGTTTTCCAAACAGCCACGAGAGTTTATTGTGATAATACGACTGGAAGAGGCCTTAGTTTCGAGTGCCACAAATTTTAGACGGTTTCTACTCCGGTTTTGTCAATCTTGGATGACAACACAATATTTAAATTACCACAGCACACAATAACCACTGAATTAAAACTCAAAAACGACTGTAACTTCACTATCAAAAGGTGTTTAATTTAAAAACTGAGCGAGTAACACTATTTTATAACCTCAAACTTTAACTCCCTAGCACGGCATTTGGCGGGATTCAACCAAATTCAATATACATTCACCGCTACGTACAAAAAGGTCTTCCCTACTCCATACAAACGCTTACAATGTACGCCGAAGTAACCCGAGGTTAACCGATCACCCCGCCATTTTTATTGAAAACATTTATTTACCGTCGGCAGTGGCGCTGTCCGTAACCGTCAACTGTCAAAATCTATAACAAATCCATTAGTTCCATCATTTCGCCGAACGCAAGACCAAAGTTTGTCGTTTCAGCTCAAGTTATAACCTTACAATGAGTTGTGCTTAGTTGCGGCCGCGTGGCGACCACGTTGCGCTTGCGCCGGTATATCTGTCTCACACTAGCGTGGGTGAAAGTGTTGGCGTCTCGTTTTCTCGCTGATTATGTCTCCCGCTCACTGCGATATCAAGGTTGGCGGGTCGTTGGATACCAGGCTATTGAAACTGGCCTTTATCAATTCATAATGTAAATGTAACTTCTTTTTAGAGTTCGTTGGAATCAGGAAAACTTTTTAACAGTACGAATTTTGCACTACAAGTTTATAAAAACAATACATCATACGATAAATAACCCAATTTAAAGAATGTATGCTTAACAAAATTGAAAAAGACATTGATATATGTCGCAGTAAGCGATAGTGTAACCTAAGCTATTATAATAAGTACCTATTTAGTTATTATTATAGTGGACGCCGTGACGTATATGAAGTGTCACGTGGACAGAGTCGGTATGCCGGCGAGCGGGAGGCAGTGTTCCCTGAGCCCTCGTGAAAGCCGCTCTCCTGCGTATCGAACCTGTCAGTTCACTGCTATGTTGATATTTTATTGTGAGCATCATTTGGCACGACAATCATGTGAAGTGTATCGTAAGACTTTCCCGAGTACCCAGCCCCATGGAACCCTTACCAAGAGACGCGACTGATGACGGTCGCATCTCATTCAGACCGCCCACTCCGTCATATATATATTTAACTAGCTGTTGCCCGCGTCTCCGTCCGCGTGAACAACTTGACATCACAAATTATTATGTATTTCTTGTAGGAAAGAAATGTTTTTTCGGGATAAAAACTATCCTATATCCTATTTCAGGACCTAACCTACATGTGTGCCAAGTTTCATCCCAATCCGTCCTGTAGTTTTTACGTGAAAGAGTAACAAACATCCATCCATACTTATAAACTTTCGCGTTTATAATATTATAGTAGGAAGTAGGATAGGATTCCAGACTCTAAATAACGAAGTCCACTACTGATATGGAAGCACCAGCTATAAGCTGCCTTTCTAGGTTGTGCCGTATTGTTCCCGGGTTAGTATAGGGCCAACCCCACTATTCCCGTAGGTGTAGTCAAGGGATTGCACCAGGACCGGCCTACCAGCGTTCTCCTGTGTATATTAAAATCGTTAGTGCGATCACCACTGCGCCTGACAAGCGTGGTGGTTATGGCAAATCCCCCAATGGACAGCCCACCAAAAGTGACGTTCTATTGGGGAGGCTTGTGTTCAGCAGTGGACGTATTTCGGCTGATGACAACCTGCAAAGGTTGCATAACCCAATTCTTATAGAATAGAATAGAATAGGTCATTTATTCATAGCTACGACACACACATACATGAGAAATAAACAGAACAGAATTAATAAATTACAATTTAAAAATAATCAAGGTACCTATGTGTCGCAGCAACAAAATGGCGCTGACTCAGCATAATGCTGCAGCACGCTACGCGAACTCCAGCGCTGGTATTCTGTCAGCACCAGGTCAAGTGACTTCACAGATTTAGTTTATAAATTGTGCTTAGAGGGCTGTCAATGTATTGGTGTTCATAATAATATCAAATATATATAATTTAAGTTTGTAAATTAGTAGAAATAAGGGCATTGTGAATATTGTTATACAGCGCCGTTATAAATGCATTCAGCTTTTGCGCTGAAACTTTTGGGAGTTCACAAATGAAAATTCAACTCGCAGAGCGTCGTTTTTGTCGAGCTATTGTTTAACTCTTTTACAATTAATTTGTTTAGTATCTAGCGAGAACGAATGCCCCAGTTACGTAACCGGTCAATAGAAGTGTTTTGTTGCAGTAAACCAGTGAACCATAGTACCGACAATACATATCGACTTATTTGTCGAATTTATGCAACGATCTCTATGTACTACTAGATGGAGCGTTCCAAACAATCGCTCTATTCCACGCAAGTAGCCACAACTCTTTCACATTCACAATGAAACTTGTGCAGTTACTACGCAGAACATTTAATTATTTACTAAATATTTTGACAAAAAGTTAGAAAAAAAAATTGCTCATATTTGTCTTTATTATTAAATAATTAAATGTTCTGAGTAGTAACTGCACAAGTTTCAAAGTGAATGTGAAAGAGTTGTGGCTACTTGCGTGGAACAGAGCGATTGTTTAGAACGCTCCATCTAGTAGTACATAGAGATCGTTGATTAATAAAGACAAATATGAGCAATTTTTTTTCTTCTAACTTTTTGTCAATATTTAGTAAATAATTAAATGTTCTGACACTGTAAAAATGCTTGTAAACGGAGTGTATTTTTCGTGGCATGTTATAGAGACTTATCTTTTATTTCATTCTAGACTAGAAAAACTGGTCATATTATGTCCTGACATATATTGAAAGTTATATATTGTTTCCCAATAGGCTAATTCTTAAACCGTTCAAAGGTACGAAAAATTAAGGCACTCTCACAGGGCGTATACAAATTGAAATCAGTACAATATTATAAAGAGGGCTTGTATGTTTGTAACGAATAAACTCAAAAACTACTGTACCAATTTCAAAAATTTAAGGGGCACAGAAATTAACGCTTAATAAGTTTAAACTTTATTTAATTCAGTAGTCCAGGCGAGCGGAGCCGCGGGCACAACTCTGCTTGCCCATACATGATAAAATAAATATGTTTTCAAGTAGATATTATATTTATATTTATTTAAGCTCGCCTTTGTACACAAATATTTTAACTATATTTAGTTTTAAAATTTGTGCACTAAAGAATATGTATTTGCCGTGTGGTTTCCGGTAGAGTAGAATAGGTTCACTCCAACTCTTCCCGTGGATGTCGTACAAGGCGACTGAGGGAATACATTATAAAACATCAATCAGGCCTCCCCAACCCGTCTGGCCAGCGCGGGGAGTGTAGGCCAAATCCTCCGTCTGTCTCCGGCAGATGAGAGAGGGTTGTGCTCCTGCAGTGGAGACAAAAATAACCTGATGACGATAATGATGGTATATATATATATATTTTGTAAAACTAACCAGTATGAAGAAATTTAATGCCCGGAAAAAAATATAGACTAACAGAAATATCACATAAACAGCCCCACATCTATCTATTATATACAATGGAGACTACAACTATAGACTATAATTCATCACATCTGTGATAACAGCACTCGAGGTCGCGCATGGTTACGCAACACGTTACGCGCAGAAAACAACAATAACTCAAGTTATTTGCATAGCTATACAGCCTCACTAACACTTTCGTAATAGGTATTATCTATTACCAGAACATGAGTCAAGACTATACCCCCCTTTGCCGCGTGGTTCCTGACTTATGACTGAGCCTGTAATATAGGTATCAGACTGTGATATACATACATATTATAATATATAAATAACATCCAGTCATAAGGCAAACACAAGTGTTCATCACACGGATGTTTGCCCTGGGCGGGATTCGAACCCGCGACCCCGAGCTTCGCAGGCAGGTGTACTACCAACTAGGCTACGGGGCCGACTTGTTACTAGCTTCTCGTCGCAAGGCCTTTTTTTTTGTACTTCCCCGTAGGAACATAGTCTACAGAGTTGGAGGGTATCTTAAATAAAGGTTGTCTGGAAGAAATCGCTTGATGAAGATAAGACCTCCTAAATCGTACTACATACGACCTCCGTGGCGGAACGGGTAATACCACGCCGGAGGTTGCGTTCGAATCCCGCTAGGGGCAAATGTTCGTATGATGAATATGAATGTTTGTACCCAAGTCTTGCATGTTTATATATTTATTTAAGTATGTCTATCGGTTATCTAGTAACCATACCACGCCTAGTTTGGGACTGGATAATTGGTGTGAATGTCTGAGATATTTATTATTATTATTAATAGGGCCACCTCGTTCTTCCCGTGGATGTCGTCTAGGCGCCCATGGTTAGGCAGGGACAACGCAGCGCCACTTTGCACGATCCTGACACACTTCACTAGCCTCACATTTTTATGCACTTCCTTCCATCTATACCCCTAGACTATACCCCCCTTTTCCGCGTGGTTCCTGACTTATTAATAGGGCCACCCCGATCTTCCCGTGGATGTCGTCAAGGCGCCCATGGTTAGGCAGAGACAACGCAGCGCCACTTTGCACGATCCTGACACACTTCACTAGTCACCCACATACATCAACCTTTACATGTCACTGCGGACCCCAGCCTTTTGGAGGACGTCACCAATCTGGTCCATGAACGTCATAGGACGACCTCTAGCTGTAGTTCATTCCACATTTGAGCTGTAAATCTCTTTTGTCACTCACTCGTAAGCTCTAAATGCCCAAACCAACGCGACATACCCTTCTCTACCTTCGTTACTACATCTTCTTTCAAACCACGGCCACAGATAATGTACAGTACACGATGGCGCACCCCACTCCTCTAAATCGCTTACATTTCATTGTATACGTTATATTGTTCCAGTGTTCGTTCTATAGTTACGCACTGATCATCATCATGCATGCTGCTGGACATAGGCCTTCCCCAATGAACGCCACCACACCCGGTCCTCCGCCCTCCGCATCCAGCCGCTACCGGCCACCTTCTTCAGGTCGTCGGTCCACCTGGCGGCGGGGCGTCCCACCCAGGGAGTGCCGATCCGCGGTCTCCACTCCAGAACTGGTCTGCCCCAACGGCCGTCGGTTCTGCGACAGATATGGCCCGCTCACTGCCACTTTTACTTGCTAATCCTTTCGGCTATGTCGGTCCCCTTCGTTCTTCGTTGGATCTCTTCATTACGAATCATATCCTTCAAAGAAACCCCGAGCATAGCCCTCTCCATAACTCGCTGAGTGACTTGAAACTTGTGTATCAGGCCCACAGTCAGTGTCCACGTTTCTGCACCGTAGGTCATGACAGGCAGGACGCACTGATTCAAGACTTTTGTCTTTAAACATTGTGGAATATGCGAAGTGAAGATTTGACGCAATTTTCCAAATGCTGCCCAGCCCAACTGGATTCTTCTGTCAGCTTCCCTATCAAAATTGTTCCTACCCAACTGTCCTAGGTCGACGTGTGAGTTGGACATGTCTACGTTCATACTAAGACCTACTCGTCTGGAAGAGCAATTGAGGCTGGTCAGCATTTCCTCGAGTTCCTGATCATCAATGTTTGCATACGTACACTAGAACCGACGTTCGGATTATCCCCGCGTCCCACGCTCACCCCTCGCTAAAAGTATCGGGGAGTGCCATGGTGAATTATACGATCTATAGTTGGAGAGACACGATAGCACACTGACATATTAACATAATGATGGAGTGAACTCGCGATATGCGCGGCCTTGAACCGATGTGCGCGCGCGCCGTATTTTCGGCGTATTATAGAGCTGTTTGAACAACTTGACGTCATAGACATAAGTAAAGAAGTTGAGAATTTATAACGATAACAGCACCACGTTTGTTCTTCGCGAATTGTTCCCGCTACTTGCCCACGTGACATTCTACTAATATTATAAATGCGAAAGTTTGGATATGTGGATGTTTGGATATTTGGATGTTAGGATGTTTGTTACTCGATCACGCTTCAACCACTGGACAGATCGTGGTATAATCATTCAACCACTCGCTAGGCCATAAATAGCAGACCGGTGGCGGGCAGCAGCGTCACCGGTGCGAGGCCAGTACTGCGATGGCCAACGCAGACGCCCAGCGTGACCATTATGGGCAAAACTCCCCGATTAGCAGTGCGACGTTCATTGAGGAAAGCCTTTGTCCAGCAGTGGACGTATTTCGGCTGATGATGATGACATCACCGATTAACCCAACACTGCTGAGGGTGCAAACGTTTATACAAACTCTCCATTTTACTAAAACTACCCGCACTAATAATAAACTACAATAAAATCATTAAAACAGACGAGACCAAGAAAGTGACATTCCACATAAGTATAATGTTTACATCGCACAAGAATGGCGCGACATTGTCATTCGTATTCCTATTGTTAACACAACAATGTGCCGACTGGCAGACGGTAAAGTATTCAATGGCTATCGTAGCTTATAGGCTATACAGTTGTGATATAACTTTTCCCAAGGCGCGCCACTGTACTCAATCCTCGGCTCTTCTCATCCAGTCACTACCAGCCGCCCTACGTCTCACGTCGCTCCATCTAGCCAGGACGCCCGTCCCACACTACGCTTGCCCAGCCTCGGTCTTCACTCGAGAGCTCGTTTACCTCAAAGGTAATCGTTTCTCCGACAGATGTGATCAGCCCACTGCGACTTAAATGCAATGTTTTGCTGAGCTACATCGAAGACTAGTTCTCTGGCGGATCACCTCACGTCGGATCCCAAGAAACTCCGAGCATAGCTCTTTCCATAACCCGCTGAGCGACTTCGAGTTTTCGGACTAGTCCCATTGTCAGTATCCACGTCTAGGCGCCGCCGTAGGTCATTACAGGTAGGATACACTGGTTGAAGACTTCTGTCTCCAGGCACTGTTGTATACGCGACGAGAATATATGACGTAACATCCCAAATGCTGCCCAGCCTAGCCTAATCCTCCTGTCGGATTCCTTCTCGAAGTTGCTTTTGAGTTTGCCCGAGGTAGACATACTCGTGAACAACTTCGAGTGCCTTACCATCGACTATGATCGGTCCCGGAGCAGCCCTTAGACGTCCACTGCTGGACACACGCCTTCCTCAATGAAGGCCGCCTCATCCGGTTCTCCGCCCTTCGCATCCAGCCGCTTTCGGCCGCCTTCCCTAGGTCGTCGGTCCAGCTATCGACGGGGCGTCCCACCCGTCCCGTGGTCTCCACTCCAAAACTCGTCTGCCCCAACGGCCGTCGGTTCTACGACAGATGTGGCTCGCTCATCCTTTCGGCTATGTCAGTCCCCTTCGTTCTTCGTCGTATCTCTTCATTACGAATCATATCCTTCAAAGAAAACCCGAGCATTGCCCTCTCCATACTTCGCTGAGCGACTTGAAACTTGTGTATCAGGCCCACCGTCAGTGTCAACGTTTGCCCATTGCCACTTTAGCTTGCTAATCTTTTCAGCTATATTTCTTCGGAGCTCTTCATTACGAATCAAATCCTTCAAAGAAAACAAGTAAGTCGCGTAAATTCAGAACAGTATTCATAATCAACATATGTCTGTGGAGCACATACACCAAGCGTGCCATTCTCAGGGTGCTATTAGGGCTGCCCCGATACTGCAGCGCGTCAGGGATGTTCGCAGAAGCTCGCACAAACGATTTTGCTGCAATAATGCGCAACAAAGCGAGCTCCCTGATGCGCAGGCTGCGGGGCAGCGCTAACGGGATCCTGAAAATGATTAACGAGAGGTTTGACGGCCCCATTATTAGACACTGGGTGGGGCTGTTGAAATAAGTACACAGGGTTATATAAAAAACAGTTTTTTTTTTATAATTAAAACATGTTTAAAACATGCCAACCCTGAGTACATAGTATTAATCCTTTACTAACACTATGAATGTATATCTGAAATAAATAATAATAATAATTGCTGTTAAAAATTATCATCATCAGGTTATTTCAGTCTCCACTGCAGGAGCACAACCCTCTCTCATCTGCCGGAGACAGACGGAGGATTTGGCCTACACTCCCCGCGCTGGCCAGACGGGTTGGGGAGGCCTGATTGATGTTTTATAATGTATTCCCTCAGTCGCCTTGTACGACATCCACGGGAAGAGTTAAAGTGGTCCTATTCTACTCTACCGAAAACAACACGGCAAATTAAAAATTATATTAAATATTAAACAACAATTATTCAAAATTGGCAATTTATCAGAGCATGCAATAAACGAGTTGATAAGAGAGGTCCGCGGCTTGTGAAGTAAACGATAACGTATCTGGATATATATCTCATTAAATTCCACGTACACGTCGTACAGTTCACGACGGCACGGCCGACTCCTCTAACTAGCTTACACTTGTATTTATACTTCACTAGCTGTTGCCAGCAACTTCGTCCGCGTGGACTACTTAACATCACAAATTTGTATTTCCTGTAGGAATGGGATGTTTTTTCGGGATAAAATCTATCCTATGTCCTATTCCATGACCTAACCTATATGTGTGCCAAGTTTAATCACGATCCGTTCAGTGGTTGAAGCGTGATTGAGTAACAAAGATCCAAATATCCAAACTTTCACATTTATAATATTAGTAAGATAAGATTATACACTGACAATAAATAGTATGTGACATTATTTTAATTGTTGACATTGTAATTTATATTTTGTCCGATCCCTTTTACCATATTACAATGACATGTAAAATTGAATTTTTAAGATGTAAAAGTGAAGTAAATAAATCTAATTTAACGTTGTCCCTCTCGGCTATGCTCGCAAGCTTCGTGCTGACAGCCCTACAATAATTTACGCACACACAGATTAAATCAAATATCCTATTCGTTCATGCTGAAGAAACTAAAATGCAGAAGTATTGATTGATTCTGCTTGAGACGGCGTCGTATATTGATCGTTCAAGCTCCGCTACTTTTCGCGGGGGGTGAGCGCGGGTCGCGGGCAGCTAATCGGAACGTCAGTATGTTAGTGTGCGTATGCCCACAGTGATGATTAGTGCGTAACGATGGAACTAACACAATAACAATATAACGCATACAGTGAAATAAATAAAAATAAATATGGTGGCGATCCATCGTCTCTGCCTACACTGAGAAAAAAATAAGTAGCCGTCCTACTTACGTAAGGATAAAAATATACCACTATTACATAAGTAGCCGCCCCCATTATAAATGGTGTCACCTACAACTGATTCAGTAGCCAGCCACATACTAAGTAACCAAACTACTTAATAATGTGGCCGGCATACTATTTATAATGGGGGCGGCTACTTATGTAATAGTGGTATATTTTTATCCTTACGTTAGTAGGAGGGCTACTTGTTTTTTTTCTCAGAGTACCCCTCTGAGACCGATACGTGAGCTTTATATATATATATATATGTATGTAATCTTCAATGTCAATATATATTGTACCTCATATGAAAACATCAGTAGATCAACAAATCCAACAAAAATACAATTAACATGCGAACGCAACGAGTTGCGACAGCCCTGACTGGCGAGTGTACTCCCAGCCGTACTAACTCCAAAAGGCGGAAAATTGAATGCAAATTAGTATTTAAAAGGATTATTTTTTTATTAAGAAATAATGTTCATAGGGATCAAAAGACTGACATAATCTCGTTTAATCATAATCTAGGGCTTATCTTAATTTTTTTTAAGGAAAAGGCGATAAAGATTCTTACAGCCCACTTGAAGATAAGTGGCTACTGTGTTACCGCTTTTTTTTTTGGAAGACAGTCCTTTTAGCCGGTAAGCGGTCACTGCAGCATTTCTCACTTGCAGTTGAACAATGACGTCTACATCATCATCAGGTTATTTTTGTCTCCACTGCAGGAGCACAACCCTCTCTCATCTGCCGGAGACAGACGGAGGATTTGGCCTACACTCCCGCGCTGGCCAGACGGGTTGGGGAGGCCTGATTGATGTTTTATAATGTATTCCCTTAGTCGCCTTGTACGACATCCATGGGAAGAGTTGGAGTGGCCCTATCCTACTCTACCGGAAACTATTTATACATATTTTCCGATATATTTCTGCCAATGAGGTAAGAAAGATCAGGGTTTCATTGCAAAGTACAAGATTTTTATGGAGAACTATTACCCGAGACCATAAAAAATTATGACAATTGAGTTTATTGTTTACACACACAGCAAATAGCACTTAAATACTTATATAACTTGTGTTTCCGTGGACATTAAAATACCTTTGAATGAATTGATTGAATGGGTCAACACTGTGACTATCCATCACGGCTATAAAAGATTTCGTTGCCGGGTCTATTCTATGGTTTTCATGCCATCTTGAGAAAGAGAACCCCCGCTGCCGTCCCGCTGCCCGCTGACTTCGTGTACGAGGCCTAACTGCATCCTACGAGTTATAGCGAGCCGAGGCGACTGCCCCATACTGTGGCACTCGATTCGGTTACACAAAAATATGTAGTGTGAAATTATTAATTTTTTAATCAATTAACATAGTTTATAACACATTGCCGTGTGGTTTCCGGTAGAGTAGAATAGGACCACTCCAACTCTTCCCGTGGATGTCGTACAAGGCGACTAAGGGAATACATTATAAAACATCAATCAGGCCTCCCCAACCCGTCTGGCCAGCGCGGGGAGTGTAGGCCAAATCCTGAGTCTGTCTCCGGCAGATTAGAGAGGATTGTGCTCCTGCAGTGGATACAAAAATAACCTGATGATGATAAAACTCTACTAACAACAATATGGACAAAGTATTAATAAAAAAAAAAGATTTTTTGGAATTCTCCCCAGGTGATAGCAATTGGGCAATACGATTCCCATTTCCCATCAGTGACAGCGAATGGGTACTATCTCATTCGCAGTCGTCACCAGTGGTCGCGAGGCTGGTGGTGGCAAATAGGAATACTCGGCTAGCTAGACCTGCAGGGCAGACTTTTACCGACGCAATACATTCTGGCATTTCTGCACTAACTGTGGCACAAGTACCTCTGCACTCCAGATAAGTGTCAACAGGCGATAGCACCGTAACAACGAGAGATAAAAAACAACTGCAAAATACTACTACTAGGATGACCGGCACAAAGAATCATAAGCTTAAATAAAAATTCCATGTTAAAAATTATGATAAAAAAAAATTTGTACAATGAAAATCCATAACACTCTGCCTAAAACAAGCGTACACAAGCCACTTCGTGAAAGGGGTGCGCAACAACATCAATATCTAACCGCATGGCTAGTGCGCTAGACCAAGTTCAGGCCCTAAACACGCCGTGCATTATTTCCACGATCCGTTTCGAGCTAAGAATTTTAGACACGTATTTAAACATATGTTTTTGTTCACTGATAATTTTAAAAACTGTAGCATTAATAGATCTTAACTAAATAACCGACAGACAGGTTTAGAAAACTAGAGGCAACTTTGACTAAAGCTAGCAGTGTCATATTTGGCATGTATGAAGTGCAAATATACGCAGAAAAAAGTAATTGGCCAAGAGCTAATTAAGTAAACCAACTTCATAAAACCTTATAGCTGTGTGAAATAAATTAAAAAGCACGCAAACACATATATCACAATAAAAACCTGTTAAGTTCTTATGAATGGGTTAGAATTTATTATACGTCATACATACATAGTTATCTATTCTCAAACTAGGATTTTCTCATGTATGATGGGATTTATACAAGACCAAATTCACAAATATAACACCAATAAAACTTCTGGCGTTCTAGTCCAACGACCAAGCCACTACACGCTAACGAAGTGGTCAAGTAACATGTAAGTTAAGTACTTCTGTAGTGCTTCTAACACTTGCCGAGGAGGAGCTGAATACGTTCAACGTTTATAAATAGTACACTGAGAAAAAAATAAACCTCCTACTTACATAAGGATAAAAATATACCACTATTACATAAGTAGCCGCCCCCATTATAAATGGTGTCGCCTACAACTGATTCAGTAGCCGGCCACATTACTAAGTAACCACAATCAGTTGTAGGCGACACCATTTAAAATGGGGGCGGCTACTTATGTACTAATGGTATATTTTTATCCTTATGTAAGTAGGAGGTTTATTTTTTTCTCAGAGTACGGTCGCAAGTAATAATTGTTGAACCACTAGCTTTTTCGTAATTCGGACGTGTTTAAAACTACTTTATCGGCTCCACATACGAAATTATATGGCTTTAACCGATTTTGCCCAATTTGTTTAACGTAACTAAATTACGATACGTGACTAGTGTAGTGACTCAACAATCATTACTGGCAAGCGTTCATAATAGAAAAAGTATAGTTTCTATATGGAAAAGTTTTGAACTTGTCTTTCAATCTGTTTATTAGGCCAACAATTATCCAATAAGAACTTGGCCGCTAAACCGAAAATTAAAACAAAAAGCATTCCCCTCATACAATTTAATTAGATGAAGTTTATAATTTTCTGTCCTTGTCGCTCGTTAGTGTTCAGTATTGCTATCTCTCTCTTTGTCCTTTATTCGTATCTATTAAGTATGCGGCGTGTCTGTGTCAGTATCTAATAAATAAAATCGTAAACTTGGCGTGTCTGTACTTTGAAGATATTTAAAAAAAAATTGGGGGTCTAAGGGTAAGTAATAGAACACATTTCGATCACTTTTAAATTTTTTGTCCGTTTGTCTGTTTATCTGTTTGTGCGCGCATCACTTAAAAACGACTGAACAGATGTTGATGGACTATTCACAGAAACACAGTGCTTAATTCGTTGTTTTCCTTTATGATTGACACAAATTGATTATTAAATTAGATAACAGATGATTTTAAAATGTGAATCTGTTATCTAATTTAATAACCAACTAGTGTCAATCATGAAGAAAAACACTTTGAGGTGAAACTATGAGCTACGAAAAATTATTTTGCTTCATGGTATGAGGTATAGGATTAAGATATACTCCCCGAGATATGCTCCCCGCCTGGCCACGCGCGCGATATGAACAGACGAAGTGCGCGCGATAGTGGAGTTCAACCACAGTTTACTACGTTTAGTTAGTACGTTTTTCGTCGCGTTTTTAATCACATACTGTCAGACAATACACGCAAAAATATATTTAAGGCACTCGACTTAACGTTCGGTACGGGCGTGGCGTGAACCACGCCGTGGCGGCACGGGAGTGTAAGGTACTTATCGCGGTAGGTTCGATCGAGTGACCTGTTTCAACCGTTTTAGACTACGGTCGAATCCTTCAAAAAAACTCCGATCATGACTGTCGCTTCTAAAACGGAGCCGGTCAAAAACAACATCCCACCTTTCGCAATCGGTTAAGAAACTCGACTTGTGTTAATTTTATGTATTACTTAGAGATTCGCTTGCGCAAATGTCTTATTAAGATTTGTCTGTGACCTTTTCGATATAACTTTTGTGAAATGAAAAGTAGATGGCGATCTTTGATAGTGTTTTGAACCTGTCATTCGAGTTAAGGTCGCGTCCCGAGTTCAGAGAATTGACATGAGGGACAATTCTAATAGTAAAAGTCGATGTTAGTAGATGTTTGTTCGTCTTTAAATCGCGCCTCAACGGCTAAACGGATTTTGATGAAACTTTGTACAGTGATAGCTTATTTCGTAAGGTGACACAAATAATAATTTTTATCCCGGAAACTAAACTATATACTCCCCCTATTAGTGGAATAATACCATAGGCTTTTCAGTGAAGGAAATCGTCGTAAGGAAACCTGCATATGCCAAAGAAGAAATTCTATGGCGTATGTGAAGTCCACTAAATCGGCTTGAGGCACCGTTAGTGGTCAGGGGTTTGGCACAAAAAATCCTGAAGAATGGAAGTGTCGGCAGGTCTACCTGGCCCCCTAAGAAGATAAGATAAACCTGAGCACGCCTCCCCCACGCATTCGCTTTCCGTGTGTTTCGGGTTTAATTCTAACCTAGGGTTTCCTGCAACATGATAATTGGACAAGAACGTAGCAATTCACAAATTACCCGTCCATTCCATTCAATTATGATGACGCATGAATTTAATTAAACATTACTATCAGGCTGGCGCAACTCAGTAGTAAAAACCCGATGTATGAAACGGACAGAGTTTTTAATGGCGGCCTAATCCGTTCAAATCAGGAAGAGCACTGAAACCCAAAATTGTTATAGGACTCGGTGGTCTTCGTAACCAGACGGATTATAGAAACCGATGTATGAAACGGACAGAGTTTTTAATGGCGGCCTAATCCATTCTAATCAGGAAGAGCACTGAAACCCAAAATTGTTATAGGACTCAGTGGTCATCGTAACCAGACGGATTATGTGTTGCTTTTTTCAAGAATTTTGTATGGGAGTCCCGTCTCTTACTAGCTATATTCTCTTTGATTACTATGTCTAACCTCAAGCTAGGATCCACTGTACTTATAAGCAGAGGTTGATAGTGCCATTAGTACCTAAGACGAAATGTTTATTCTAAGATGGATATTCCCGGATATTGACAGTTTTATTTATTTAAAAATATGTCTGTCATTCATTTATGTATAAACTCATCTACACTAATATTATAAAGAGGAAAGATTTGTATATTTGTAACGAACAAACTCAAAAACTACTGGACCGATTTCAAAAATTCTTTCACCATTAGAATGCTACATTATCCCTGAGTAACATAGGCTATATACTATAAATAATTAGGGATCCCTACTAACACTTCAATAATGTAACCCAAGATGTAAAACAAAAATTGCCATTTCATCGCATGCGCTGCGGAAACTATAATTGCATATCATTGGTACGCGTGTCGCCATTTCACCATTCTATCTTGATAGGATTTCTATGATAACAGCACTGCAATTTGAAGTTTGACATTAGGTATTCTATGGTTTGACGTTTCGTCCCACCTCACAGCACCTCATTCCCTGAAGCTCTTTAACTAGGTCCCCTCCTGTAGGTTCTACATCCTATACTCTAATTTTTGTACCTTAAATTTTTTTTGAGAATATGACACTTCGATGCATATAGGAATTTCAAAAAAAATATTTTTAAAGTAACTCAAAAACCAAACACGCTGGAGAAAAAATGATAGCGACTCAATGATTTAATCTGCATTAAATTATCTACAATATCCTTTTACACCGTTGGTTGATGAGTTTAATAGTTTAGTTTTTTTGTTTGTAGTTAGTGAGATTAATAGTTTCGGAGAAAATTGTGCCACAATATATTCGTGTCACTACCGGAATTTCCAGTTTTTGATTAATACCTATTCTATGATGGCAGCGCGAACAAAAAAAAAAGTTCAAGGCCGTTCGTTCGTCCACAGTGGTTCTCTCGTTAATTCGTCCATCGTGTTTGTCAATGTGTTGCGTGAAGTTTGTTGCGCCGTTTCTTCTTCACAGCGCTAACACCTAGGAAGCGGTAGTCGATAAAAAAAATGACGTGTATAAATGTACCAAGTGTACTCATATGCAATAAATGATTTTGACTTTTGTCTCTACAGGTCAACCCGCTGATGATTCGATTGACAAACTCTTGGGAACGGATCTAGAGATTTTATCGAAAAATACCATAGTGCAGTGTCATATATATATATAATGAAATCGCTTTTAACGATAAGACCGCCTAGATGTACATATGAAGTTACTTTATAATTGTATCTTTTTATTTTTTACGTGCAATAAAGAGGCGGCGATGTTGTTCGCAACACATCACGTCAAGGGGTATCACGGGGCGAAAAGCGAGCGAAGGAAAACCACTTTGCAATATTACATTGCGCAAAGTGGCAATACATCGTCTCTGCCTACCCCTCTGGGACCAAGGCGCGAGCATTATGTATGTATGTAATAAAGAGTAATTGAAATGAACTGAAATCAAAAAAATATTTATTGGCCCAAATAGAAAATGTTCACCTTTTCGTGTATATACAAGGTAGGTATATTAGAGTAGGATAGGTAGGTCATATGGAGAGACCTCAAAGACATGGACATTTTACAAATGTAGTATTTTATAATACAACACTTTAATTAGGTCATATTGGTGATATTAACATAATATCACAGGGCGGACACTTGTGCCAAAATGTATGCGATGGCGGGAAATCGTCTACCTATTCTTACACAAATACAATAATCGTGTCCGCACACGGCAGCGCACGCACACATGCCTAAGGCAATCGTTAGGGGTGTCAGACCGCGCGGACCGGCCGTGGGCACCAGTAACTTTGTGATGGCGGCGTAAAGTGTGCATAAAAATAAAAATAGTTTATATAGGTGGTTGATTAATTGAGATTTAAGTCGTTGATATATAATCTTTTTTCCAACTTTCGATGTTTACGTGCAAAATCTCTATGCAACCATACAATACTGTACGAATTCGTGATAGACTAGTTGGTACTGCGCTCGCCTCACGTTTATGACGTCGAGGGTTCGAATCCGGGCACAGGCCAAAGAACGAACTAAGAACGTTTTTAGTGAAGGAAAATACCTTAAGAAACCAGCCAAAGAAGTAATAATTCTAAGGCGTATGTGAAGTCCACAAACCCGCATTGGGCCAGCCTCGTGGACTATTGTTATGGAATAATTCCTACTCGCGTGTAATTTTTTCTTTCTTTCATTATGGTTTAAATACATCTTTCATTATCACTAAACATGGCGCATGTGCTAAAATAAAGTATTTTTCGACATACAGGGAAAAAATACGACACTCATCATTGTGCACATTATAAATTTTTTTATTCTATACATATATTAAAACAGTAAAAAGGCGTTTCTGTACATTAAAGTAAAAAAAAAATTCAGACCCTAAGACCAGTGGAGTCCAAAAATATAATAAAAAAAATCGTGTCTATGTATGTCTGTACGGGCTAATCTTGGAAACTGCTGAACAGAATTTGACGGCGTACTGCGTTTTGGTACTGCGTTTCTTTTTAATTTCTTTGGAAGACGATCCGAAGCACAGAAATGAAGATCGCAAACGCGGTAATTCTTCTAACTTTTATTGTGTAAGTCGGGTCTCCCAATCACTTGAATCCAGTATATACATCTGAAAAACAAAAAAAAGATTTTATACCCAAACAAAAGGAACTGCGGAAACGTTCCTACAATGTTACGTTGTAAGCTCACGTCACACGCCACTGTATGACACATGTCATTTTTTTTCTTTTTATTATGCTGCAATTACACATCCGCGCAAGTCGGTACACAATCGCTCATTGAATTTCGATTACATCAAAAAGGTGAAAATTCAAACGTGACGTCGGTTCCGTTATTTTTAATTTAATTAAATATGTATTTTATGTATTATACATTACATTTGTCTAATCCCAAACTTGATTTTATTCACTTCAAATCAGAACGTCTCATTCTCCTGTACCATTGAAATTAGATAAGGACCAATTCACTAATATAGTACCCAGACTAGGTCGAACTCTAAAGATGTCTATACATAAAAGGAATCGAACTCACGACTTCTGGTACTTGAATCCAATAAGCAAGCCACTAAGCCAACGACGTGGTCAATAACCATGATATCTTCAACAGAGGGAGTCCAAACATTTATTTTTATCTTCGTGTATGCATGACTGCCATAAATTAAAACTTACACCACCGAATTTTTTACTAGCATGAACACTTGGCAATTATGCGAATGTATGTACGGTGGACCACACGCTAAAGTCTAAAGAGTATAAAAATTACCTTGATATATTAAGTCACACGAAACTAGGTGTTTTTCCAACTTTACCTAGAAATTTTTAGAATTCAGGTATCTTCTTACACGCTTCAATTAAACCCCACGTTGGGCGCTAGAATGTAATAAGTTTCTGATGATCTGCAGGTTCCTGAATAATTCATGGATATTAATTGAAGGCGTGACTAATACTACTTAAATTCTTTAAGATTTATTATGTTTTGTCACAAAACATATCCAAATTCGCGTGACAAGTTACCTAATTCAAAAAGACCCACATCGATGCGAGCGTCTCGCGACTTAACGCAAATGTGTAAATGTCGTACAACAAACAAATAAATATACAATTGATTAAAATTGTATCAATGTCTATCTCAATTATCATTTTATTTACATGATCAAACAGAATAAAATAAACCAAAACGTATAAAATTATATTTGTATTACATATAATACCAAAATTCAATCCTACAAATTGTTTGAATAAATAGGCAAAATATGTTACTTACCTCGATTCTTCTGGAGGAAAAGAATGAAATCGTCTCTTTTTGTCATTACTGTTAATCAAACAACCACCTACAGCACAATACTTCACCATTATTCTTTTAATTATCTTTCAAGCAATACAAACAGCCCTGACGGCTAGTGCCCTAAACGCTACCCAAAACTGCGGCGCGGGGTGAGGAAGCTGTGATTGGCGGGGGGAAGGGAGTGTCCATTCTATACGTAGTATTATTAAGTATTCTATGATAATATTGAGCAGCCCCTGGATGGGAGTCGATGAGAAGAACAAGGTCGGGTGCAGTAGCGCACCTTGGGAAAGGCCTATGTCCAGCAGTAGACTCTTTCAGGCTGATGATGATGAGCAGTTCACTAAGTTATCTCTCAGACTGAGGTCTGACAACATGACAAATTAGTGTCGCCTTAGGAGGCTGGCATTGACTTTCTCGAGTCACAAGTCTCAAAAAAAAAAGTAAAAAAAATACACTTTATTGCACAAACATAATATAGTTACATGTTTTAAAAGTAAAAATAGTACAATTTAGGCGGTTTTATCACATTAAGCGATTTCTTCCAGACCTTTTAGTTAGATATTTTACTATTCCGACGGCTTGCCTACTTTGACTAATTGATTCTGAGACGTTCGTTCTGGGAGACGGCCGGTGTTCGCTGCAAGTCTCAAGCTAAAGACGAGGTATTTCATAGGCTTGTTTTTATCAATGCATACCAATTAAAACACTATTATTTAGTGTGTTTGTCACGCTAGTTACTACTGTTGGCCCGTTGTCTAGTCCAGCCGTGCTCAAGCAATGGCCCGCAAACGCATTTGTCTGGCCCGCATTCAATGAACAATGATCCGATCAATGGTAGCGGTAAATAGCGTGCATTCGAGAACGCTATCGATTATTATTAATTCAAGCAGACGATGAATTAAGATGAATAAGCTGCCGATGGCTGAGGTGTGCGGGCGGAGGGTAAAAGTACGATGATTGGCCCGGTAAAGATCGCGCCATGTTGTGATTGGGCAGAACTAAGATGGCGTTGTAGACGATTGGTGCAAGGTGTTTTGTGACTTGCACGAGTCCTCTATAACTTTATTTATTAGTCAATTATTAGTCAGGCTAATGAAGTACATTAGCTATTCTCATGCTTAGAATGGAATGCATCGTGTGCCCTTGTAATTAGAATTAGAAATCTTAAGAATACAATTTTAACGCACACAAATCAGACTTCGCACGCATGCGTAGTTCTGATGGGTCATGACGCTGCAACCTTGTATTGCTGCGTGTAACAGGCAACAGATACAACCGCGTTTTATTTGGAATAGAGCTGACATACATTTAATTGAAAATAATTACGATAACATTCATTAATTTCATCCATCCAAAAAGATGACGTGTGGTTTCCGGTAGAGTAGAATAGGACCACTCCAACTCTTCCCGTGGATGTAGTACAAGGCGACTGAGGGAATACATTATAAAACATCAATCAGGCCTCCCCAACCCGTCTGGCCAGCGCGGGGAGTGTAGGCCAAATCCTCCGTCTGTCTCCGGCAGAAGAAAGAGGGTTGTGCTACTGCAGTGGAGACAAAAATAACCTGATGATAATCCAAAAAGATTCAAGAAGGAAGGTATATTATTTTGTTGACTAAGATTGAACATAATATAATAATTATTAATAATCTTACTTTTTGTCTCTGCCTGGGACCAAGGCGTAAGCAATATCTTATGCTACATACACTCTTTGTTGCATTGAATGGTAATAATGACTACTTTTATAAAAGTCAAAATAAGTGATTTATCAATGATTATAATTTTAATAACAATTAAAATCTCTTTCCAACACGAAATTCTAGCCTTTACCAAAACATCCGATAGGTATGCTATATCACTATAGCATTATAGGATATTTACGAACCCTATAAGACAAGTGTTTCATTCAAATTCTAATAAATTATTTACTTTGATTAATTAAGGTTTTAGAGCGACGTATGTTTTGGCGTCTATTTTCTCTATTCCATGAATGCAGTCCGCAAGTCTTGACCACGCCTGCCTAGTCGCTAACTATACTCCTTCTTATATTTAGAACTGGCGTCCAACCAAACTATTCGATATAAACATTTATATTAGAGGTTTTATTATTGTTGTTGATTCGAGATCCGAGTTGACAACCTACATTGTGATATTTTTTCGGGATTCAGTTCACAGCGAAAAAGTCTATTATTTCGCAAATGCTATCTTTTTCATGTAATTCGATGGCTGACAATCGAAGTTTATCTAGCTCGGGCAAACTCTGCAAATAGGAAAAAAACAACTTAGAGAAGGAAGCCTACAGGAGGATTAGGCTAGGCTGGGCAGCAATTGGGAAGTTACGTCATATCTTCTCGTCGCGTATACCACAGTGCCTAGAGACAAAAGTCTTCAACCAGTACGTCCTAGCCGTAATGACCTGCGGCGCCGAAACGTGGACACTGACACTCGGAAAACTCAGTCACTCAGCGGGCTATGGAAAGAGCTATGAGTTTCTCTAAGGGACAGGATCCGAAATGAGGTGATACGCCAGAGAACTAGAGTCATCGACAGCTCAAACAATTAGTACGTTGAATGGGAGTGGGCTGGTCACATCTGTCGGAGAACCAATTGCCGCTGAGGTAAACGAGTTCTCGAGTGGAGACAGCGACTGGGCAGGCATAGTGTCGGATGCCCCCCCCCCCCCCCCCCCACACCCCTCTAGATGTAGCGACGATCTGCGTGGGGCGGCTGGCAGTGACTGGATGAGAACGGAGGATCAGGTTCAAAGGCGCGCCTTGGGAGAGGCCTACGTCCAGCATTGGAGCTCACAGCCCAGCAGGCTGAGGAGCTTTTTCATAACATTTTAGTTACTTTTGGAAAGTATTGGAAAGGTGAACGACCTCCAAACTGGGCTGTTACTGTTACGTTACGAAACACGATTACGATAAGCGATAAACGTTTGCGTGAACAAGTCGGCAAGTGTACGTGGTACACGTATACGCAGAGGTCATCATCATCATCAGCCTAAACACGTCCACTGCTGGACATAGGCCTCCCCGATAGAATACCACTTTTGGTAAGTTGTCAATTGGGGGATTTGCCATAATCACCACGCTTGGTGATCGCAGTAATGAACTTAATATACACAGGAGAACGCTGCCGCCCGTCCCTGGTGCAATCCCTTAGTCGCCTTAACGACACCCACGATAGGGGATAGTTTTTACACTTAGAAAAGGTCGCCAAGTGTAAAAACCAAGTGCAAGTCGGACTTCGGGCACCCAGGCTTCCATACCTCACAAAGAAATGTATTAAAAGTTATTTACGAAACCCATCAACAATAAAGAAAAATAAAACGTTGATATTTATAGGCGCAAAAACAAGACACATGACTTAGTGGCACGGTCATTGGACTCGAGCGCCAGAGATCGTGGATTCGATTCCCAGTGGGGACAGACAACTTAGTACAATTTGGTCTTAGTCTGCGTGTCACATAAGTGAATTGTCCTGTCCTTGTTTAATTCCCATAGCACAGGAGAAAATCCTAGTTTGGGTTAGACAAGTGTATCTGCCGTGTGGTTTCCGGTAGAGTAGAATAGGACCACTCCAACTCTTCCCGTGGATGTCGTACAAGGCGACTGAGGGAATACATTATTAAACATCAATCAGGCCTCCCCAACCCGTCTGGCCAGCGCGGGGAGTGTAGGCCAAATCCTCCGTCTGTCTCCGGCAGATGAGAGAGGATTGTGCTCCTGCAGTGGAGACAAAAATAACCTGATGATAATGATGATGAAGTGTATATAAAAAAGTATTTGTTATTCGCTACGTAATATTTGTGTGAGCGACGATACAAGCGCGCTGCCGATGCTGCCGTCTCACTCACACTACTGTATCATCCCCATTCGCTCTGTCTGACGGTGACAGTACAAACGCTACTTCGATTGATTTCAACTGGCGAGTCTCCGTGCATGCAGTCTTAAAACGAGCCTAGTTTTCGTTTAATTGTATGAGATTCATATATCTTTCTCACTAGCTGGTGCCCGCGACTTCGTCTGCGCAAGATTAGTATTTCGAGTAGCTCATATTAGCGTGGCGTAGAAAATAACTAACATTATGACATTAAAATTATAATTTTATGGCGCACGCCAGAATAGCTCGCAGATGGTAGATTTTTTCCTACTTACTTGATATTTTGGACAATTCACGCAATATCTTTATAAATTGTAGCCTATGTATTATTCTGATGTATAAGCTAAATTATTGTAAAGTTTCATTAAAATCCATTCAGTAGTTTTTACGTGAAAGAGTAACACACTTACAAACTTTCGCGTTTATAATATTGGTAGGATTTTCGTTTCATTCAAGGTCAGACCCATAGCACACCCCGGCACTGCACACAAGCGAACAGTTTTAATTACCTACTATTACTACAGGCGCACCAGCCTGTCCGTACACGTGCGAGTGGCGAAATATCGTCTTTGCCTACCCCTCTGGGACCAAAGCGTGAGCATTATGTATATTATCCTGCACTATGGGCAGAGAATACATACATATTCTCTGCTAGATCGAGTTGTGTAAGCTGTGATGATGTAAGACAGATTACGATCATTATGGCAAAGTGGCGCGGCTGTTAAGATGCGACCTTGAGTCATTAGGTTCGAATCCATTAGTTGTAATGCCCAAATTGTTCTTTTATTACGCAGACGATAGTTTGTTCGCTAAAACCCAACTAGCTGGGGAAAAATATGTGAGCAGACCAAAGGTTATGGTGATATCCAGAAATGCCTGTTTAACGTCGCGTCGCCTACAAAATAGAGCTGATCTTCTCAGGTGGCCAGGAAGACCTGGCGACACTTCGACCCTTCAGGATCTTTTGTGCCAAACCCCTGACCACCAACGGTGCCCTCAGCCGATTTAGTGGACCTCACACACGCCTTAGAATTTCTTCTTTGGCAAGTTCCCTCACGATATTTTCCTTCACCGAAAAGCCTGTGGTATTATAAATATCCCGTACTTAAGTTTTTGAAAAACCCATTGCCACGGGCGGGGTTTGAACCCACTACCTCAAGAACGTGAGGCGAGCGCACAACCAACCCGGCTATAAAGTTACTATGCCAGCGCGCTATCGGCGAGAGATCGACAGTGTAAGTTGGAAAGAGAAGCACTTATGTTGTCCCTCTCTCGATCGACTATGTTCGCGCGATGGGTGTAATAGCCCTACAGTAATTTATACACACACAAACGTGCGCTTGTATTAGTAGTAGAGTGCCGGATGTGTAAGAAAAAAACCCTAACTGGCACACAAACAACTGAACAGACTACCTAGTCTAAAAGTAGACCACAAGTGCGGAGCCACCCTAAGGTTTAGGTAGGACAGCCTCGTGCGCTTCTAATTACACTGGCTCTCCGGCCTCCCACCCCCCTTCGAACCGGATATTGCAATTTAGCAGCAGAAATAGCTAAGGGGGCGGTGCCCCCCTAGGCGAAACTGCATTACGAGTTGCCAACTGAGAAAATGTTATGCATCAATCGGGAATTCTGGAGTTTCATTATTGTCACGATTTTTCCGTATATGCCACTTAGCGGGTTGTGTCATTATGTTTGGACAAGAAGATCGATGGGGAAAGTGGACCGATCGGGAATGAGAGTCAAGCATTCATACTACATTTTTAACATTAAAGGTTGTCTGTGAGAAATCGCTTAAAGCGATAAGACCGCCTAAATTGTACTATTTGTAACTTCTATAACGTGTAACTGTATTTGTTTGTGCAATAAAGTGTATTGTATTGTATTGTATTGTACATTTTCCACAATTTGGAATTTTATAATGTAACTAAATTTCCTTCATAGTACAATATTATTATGCTTCAATTTCGTGAGAAGAGAAAAGGGGCAGTTTAGATAAATTGACATCCGAAGCTCTGATCTGATTATGAGATTCATCATCTGTCCAACAAACAGTGCGACGAATATATGCTGTTAATCTGATATAAAAAAAGTTCAAGGTTAAAAACGCCATTAAAATGTATTTAGTGACGTCCACCCCGCTGAGATGGTAAAAGTCTCGCCACAGGGGGCTGAATCTCGTGCCATTGAAATGAAATTTATACATTACTTACGAGAGAGCTATCGTAGACTACAGTGGGGGGGGGGGGCACAGTTAAATAAAGGACAGTCGAATGATTTGGAAGTTTGAAATTCTACAGAAAAATCTTTATTGCATACAGAATTAAGACTACCGACTACCAGGCGTGGAGACTTCATCCTTATGTAGTAGACATACCACGCTCTCGCACGAAGCGTTTTGCTTCCTCCTTCATAATGCGAACTGCTAAGGAATGGAGCTCCCTACCAGCTTAGGTATTTCCGGAAAAGTACAATTTGGATCTTTTAAAAGGAAGAGTGAATAGGCATCTTCTGGGTAAGTGCGCTCCACCTTAGGCCTCATCGTCACTTACCATCAGGTGAGATTGAGGTCAAGCGCAAACCCATCAACAACAAAAAAAAGTTAGGTATATGTTTACTGAAAGTGGCCATATCGGTTAAAGCGATCTCTTTCAGGCAGTCTTTGCCAAGGATTATATAAAAAAATCAAATCAAATGTATTTATTTGCAATAATAGGTTGCCGTGTGGTTCCCGGCTTAGAATAGGGCCACCCCTATCTTTCCCGTGGGTGTCGTCAAGGCGACTAAGGGATTGCACCAGGGACGGGCAGCAGGGTTCTCCTGTGTGTGTATGTTAAGATCATTACTGCGATCACCAATCCGCTTGCCAAGCGAGGTGATTATGGCAAATCCCCCAATGGACAACTTACCAAAAGTGGTATTCTATTGGGAAGGCCTATGTCCAGCAGTGGACGTATTTAGGCTGATGATGATGATGATGCTAGAATAGGATTACATGTTAGACCAGCGGTGGTCAAAATGTGGGTTCGCTATTCAGCTTTATATTAGTTTTAGTTTAAACTTTTTAGCTGTTTATTATCAGACTGAAAAACCATCCAAATACAGCTAAGACTATTCACTTAAATCTCTTTCTTATATACCCTATGGTTTAAGACATAGTCCTAAAAATTCAGCAGTGGATTTCGTTGCAACCGATTCAGGGATTTTGGACCATACATCGAATCTTCCTCCTTTCCAGCTCCAACGGGATTGAAATCCCACGCGGACGTAGTCGCGGACACCAACAAGTGTTTGTAAATATTGCGAAGTAACGATCATTGCAAAATCGCGCGAACCACGCCACAGGCGCGAACTAGTCACAATCCCACTAATATTATAAATGCGAAAGTCTGGATGTTTGCTACCAATCACGCTTCAACCACTGCATGGATCGGGATAAAACTTGGCACACATATAGGTTAGGTCCTGGAATAGGACATAGGATAGTTTTTATCCCGAAAGACATATGATTCATATGAGAAAAATGATATCAATTTTGAAATTCAAGATGTATAAATATCGCAACCTACGCTATAAGTATACGTGTAAAAAAACACATCAGTTGTTGATACATTACAGTATTTCCATCCATGAAACTACAGCATTCCAATTTATATCAGCAGAACCAATTCAGTAATAAAAAAAAATCGTGCCACAATCCGATAATACAAAACACGGCCGTATATATATTATGTGATGCACAAAACTTGACGTGTTACTATTATAAACCCAATTTCCATTCGAACCAACCGAAACACGCACTATAAACAACCTTTTTTGGATTTTAAAAACAAAACACTGGTCACTTTTACGGAAATAAAAGAGTCAAATTTAAAAATTAAATATTCGTTTCGTAATTTGAATATTGCGCGGTAGACGCGACCGTTTCAAACGCGGCTTAGCGCTCGACTGGCGAAGAGAAGTGCTTAGCAACTCGTTATCGATATTCGATTGGTAGCACCATGCTGTTTACGTTCAGTATACAGCTAATATCGTCGCCGAAGAACATTATTGTAGCTGGTTATCAATACCTGTTATCAAATCGTCATTGATAAGAAATTACAAGAGATTTTAAGACACGAATATTGGAAACTCAAAATAGCACAATAATGTAGATTAAAAACGTCACAAAAATACCCATTACGATGTCTGATATCTCAATCAGAATATTAGCGCATTCAAGGTTGTGAATTCTGTAAGATTAAATTGAAACCAAGTACATTTACGACAGAAAATTACGAAAACATGTTTAATGTCCAACATTACACTATTAATTGAATCTGTGCATTTTATGTTAAAGAAGTTATTGGTATATTTTCCGTGCAGAATTTCATAAAATACACTGTACTTCACAAACAAATACAGTTACAAATTTTAATAGTTAAAAATAGTACAATTTAGGCGTCTTATACAGCCTTAGTACAGTAACCTACAAATTATTCAAAATGTCCATATATAACGATACAATAATATATGTTCTATTTTTGTTGTAATTTAATTTACATGATGACATTTGACATATTTTAATTTTTAATTTTAAACTGACATGTAATGAAAATTATCATTAAAGTATTTGTTCGAATTATACATATGTAACGGAAGTTATTAATAAAGTATGTCTATTCGTAGCTTCAACCAAGCAAACTAATCGACTCGATAAACGCGACGGCGCTTCACTAGGCCCCGCACAGAGCAACAGGGCGACACGAAGCGAATTATGAGAACGTGTTTTTGCGCAGCAGCCGGCCGGCGACTCGGGCGGCCATCTTTGTGGGAAATGGCGGACAAAAACTGTTGGAAAAACTTAATAAACAAAAACATGTTCTCGTTAACTGTAAGCGTAACGTAGAAGGGCTTTGCCTTTCTTAAGCAACAGCTCAGTTAACGTCGCTTTGCAAAACGCTGGGCTTAGACTATGTTATAAAAACTTTTAATAAATGATTTTCCAGTAGATGGCGTTGCACTGAACTCACCTGTCATTGTCCGAAGCTCCAAGGAGAAAACGTCAGTCGGTTTATTCTGTCTGTCCGCCATATTGATTTCCTCTGGTAGTTTGTCGTAGAAGCGTATACACTGCCCCGTGAACGATTTACTAACCTTACGAAGTCTTAATCGTGGTAAAACAAATTTGTATTTCTTGTATCATCGTAACCATTACTGTCACAGCGCATCTATTCAATTCAATTCAAATATTCTTTATTGTGCACCAAAACATATAAATTTTGTAATAAAAAAAAATCTTAATGATTAAATGATTATTTAATCTATGTGTTTATTAGTGAGATACATTTTTGCAAACATATAAAATACTAGCTGTTGCCCGCGACTTTGACCGCGTGGACCACTTAACATCACAAATTATCATGTATTTCCCGTAGGAATGAGATGTTTTTTCGGGATAAAAACTATCCCATGTCCTATTCCAGGACCTAATCTATATGTGTGCCAAGTTTCATGTCGATCCGTACAGTGGTTAAAGCGTGATTTAGTCAAACAACCAAACTTTCGTATTAATAATATTAGTGGGATTATCAAAAATGTATTGTCATAGTCACCCTATGCCTATGCTAGGTGAGCTACAAACACTATTATTAAAAGAAATATACACATAATGTACAGTAAATGCTTATTATATGATTGGGTATGACATACATACATAATGCTCACGCCTTGGTCACAGAGGGGTAGGCAGATATGATGGACAGCCACTTTAAGCAAACCTGACACCTCACTAGCCTGACTGCTGACATTTATCAACCTTTTCATGAATCTCCTTTTATTCTCCTCACTGCGGACCCCAGTCTTTTTGAGGACGTTACTAATTTGATCCTTGAACGTCCTCCTAGGACGACCTCTAGCTGTAGTTCCTTCCACATTCGCACTGTACATTTCTTTTGTCACTCTTCTTTCACTCATACCCTCTAAATACCCTTCTCTACCTTCGTTACTACATCTTCTTTCAAACCACACTTCCCACGTATCACTGCGTTCCTCGCTCTATCACATAACTTCACTCCGCATATTTTTCTTAAAGACCGCATCTCAACCGCATTTATCCTGCTTTCATGCTTCTTCTGTTACACCCAACATTCACTACCATACGTCAGCGTAGAAACCAGAACAGCATATGCACAGCCATCCTTGTCTTTGAGACATGATCTGGCTCCACACGAGGCTATTGATATTCACTGCATTTCTTTATATGACATTTATATTATAACAACAATATACCAACGTGCTTCATGATCAGCCTCCAAGGGTCCACTGCTGGACATAGGCCTCAACTGAATTGGCGCTATGATTTGATTCCCCCACCCCCCCTCCATCACCGGACTACCAGGCGTGGAGACTTCATCCTTATGTAGTAGACATACCGCTCTCGCATGAAGCGTTTTGCTTCCTCCTTCATAATGCGAACTGCTAACGAATGTAACTCCCTGCCTGCTTGGATATTTCAGTACAATTTGGATCTTTTTAAAGGAAGAGTAAATAGGCATATACCCATACCCAAGCGCGCTCCACCAGGCGAGATTGAGGTCAAGCGCAAACCCATCAACAACAAAAAAATAGGGGAAATTGCCCTAATCACCACGCTGGGCGGGTTGGCAACCGCAGTGGTAGGCACCTCGCTTCGGTGTCGCTACTGTCAGGCATCGGCTTGTGGTATTTAGGCATGACCAAACTTTTATCATGGTTATACCGCCATGTGTCGGTCGTCAGCGTCTCGTCCGTTTATCAGCAGGGTGCACCACGTGTAAGTGCGGTTGACAGCTGGTCCCCCCCCCTCCACCCTTCCC
Organism: Esperia sulphurella; assembly: GCA_947086405.1. Classification (NCBI taxonomy): domain Eukaryota; kingdom Metazoa; phylum Arthropoda; class Insecta; order Lepidoptera; family Oecophoridae; genus Esperia; species Esperia sulphurella. Next base: position 5,715,357 of record OX352285.1, read on the forward strand.
CCCAACCCTGGCGTGCTTATGAAAGTCATAATAAATACTAAATTTATTTTGAAATTATTTATAGTTACTGTACGACATTTTAATGTCACTGCTCAGAACAATCCTCAAAGCCTTTTCCATAATTTCTTGCTTGAAGTTTTCTCTGTTTTCATTCATTTCAAGAAAGATATCTAAATGAGACCTTCAAGATTTTTTATTGAGTGCAATTGGAAAATCCCACAATGGACAGCCCACCAAAAGCGTCATTCTATTCCGGAGGCTGTGTTCAGCAGTGGACTAATTTCGACTGATAAAGAGGTCTCTTTCTGGGTTTTAATATTTATAAGTTGTTCTATCCTAATTCCCATATATGCAAGTTTGTGTATTTATGAAACATTTATTTTTATTTATTTTATCGGCGTAGTGTGAAATTTTCATAGTAAAATATGTAAATTGCAATCAAATTTCTCTTTTGTGCAATCAACGACCTCTATGTACTACTAGATAGGGCGTTCCAAACAATCTCTCTGTTCCACGCAAGGAGCCGCAACTCAGTTACATTCATAATGAAACTTGTGCAGTTACTGCGCAGAACATTTAATTATTACTAAATATTGACGTTACGGATAAATATCGTCAATATTCAGTAAATAATTAAATGCTCTGCGTCGTAACTACACAATTTCAAAGTGAATGTGACCGAGTTGCGGCTCCTTGCGTGGAACAGAGCGATTGTTTGGAAAGCTCCATCTAGTAGTACAGTACAAAGAGATCGATCTGTGCAAAACAGATTGCATGATTAAATAATATATTGGTTTTTTAGGTCATACCAAACATCATTGGTTTCAGAGCGTGAAAAAAAATTATTTATATTTTTATCAATACACATAGGACCGATATGAAACGTTACTAACCGGAGTTAGTAGCCCCCTTGGAAGTTCTAGACATCCTGAGTTCGTAAGGCAAACAATAAAGCTGAACTCTATCCATATGTTTTCGATATCATTCAATCAACGCAAATGGCAATGGAAAACAAAAGCACCGGAAATTTAATAAACTATAGATAATGTGCCCAAGAGCTGCTATGTAAAGCTGTATGTTTGCCGTGTGGTTTCCGGTAGACTAGAATAGGTCCACTCCAACTCTTCCCGTGGATGTCGTACAAGGCGACTAAGGGAATGCATTATAAAACGTCAATCAGGCCTCCCCAACCCGTCTGGCCAGCGCGGGGAGTGTAGGCCAAATCCTCCGTCTGTCTCCGGCAGATGAGAGAGGGTTGTGCTCCTGCAGTGGACACAAAAATAACCTGATGATGATGAAAGCTGTATGAAAGCAATCATCGATCATCATTATCATCATCATATCAGCTCTTTGATGTCCACTGCTGGACATATGCTTTAACCAATGAACGCCACCACACCCGGTCCTCCGCATCCGTCCACCTTCCTCAAGTCGTCTGTTCATGCAATCTCCACTCTAGAACTCGTCTGCCCCAACGGCCGCCGGTTCTGCGACAGATGTGGCCCGCCCACAGCCACTTCAGCTTGCTAATCCTTTCGGATAAGTCGGTCACCTTCGTTCTTCGTCGTATCGATACGAATCCATATCCTTCAAAGAAACCCCGAGCATAGCCCTCTCCATAGCTCGCTGAGCGACTTGAAACTTGTGGATCAGGCCCACCGTCAGTGTCCACGTTTCTGCACCGTAGGTCATGACAGGCAGGACGCACTGATTAAAGACTTTTGTCTTTAAACATTGTGGAATAGGCATATATATATATATGTAATATCATAGATTCCTTTGCGCCTTAATCATTTTTATATTTGTTGTTTGTCTTATAGTTGATTTTGTTCTACGAATAAACTGAAGAAAAGTAGAGGCTTAGGTTAAATTTTTTTCAACATAAGCCAATCTCATTACGACTATTTTTGATGGTTTTAATTTGGCCTGGCTGTAACTGTCGACTCTTACGCGACGAGACAGAGTACACATTTGCGAATACACATCTCTCGCAACCTCCATGTCGAAGTATACCCCTAAGGGATTAATTTGTTTACCCTAAAACAGGCTTAAAATAAAACATTGGAAAACATCGTCGAGAAAACAATGTTTTGTGAAATTTTGATTAATTTTTTTAACATTTTAGCTGCAATCTACTATTACAGTGCGAATGTGGAAGGAACTGCAGCTAGCGGTCGTCCTAGGAGGACGTTCAAGTATCAAATTAGTAAAGTACTTGGTTGATAAATGTAAGTGAGGCTAGTGAGGTGTGTCAGGATCGCGCAAACTGGCGATCCATCGTCTCTGCCTACCCCGATGGGACCAAGGCGTGAGTATTATGTATGTATGTCTACTATTCAGGTTGAAAGTACACTCTTCATACCTTTTCTATAATTCAAAACCAGCTCATAATTTGTTGTGACGTTCGCAACAATTTTTTTGATGAACGAATTTTATACAAAAGTTTAGTTCCTAAAGTTTACAGTAGATCGCGTTGTATTGATCTCAACTGTCATTGTCAACCGACTCATAAACAATAGGCAACGCCTTGTTCTGTAGATATTTTTTAAAACAATTTTATGGCTTCGCTTCAAAGGCTTTTTGGAAGCAATTTCGCATACTTTGACTTTTATATCGAGGCTTTTAGAACTAATCCTTTTAAAAGAGATACCTGAAAATCGATTAAATGTTCTTCTTCTTCTGACAAACCACTACAGTTGTAATCTGTAGGACACAAAGAAGATTCTATGTCCTACAATGGACGAACAAGGCTGGAAACAATAATCATATTGACTTTGCTTACGTTTTGGTTGATCTTGGGATTTCTGGGCGCCTTGACGATGGCTGGCTTTGGCGCAGGCGCTGCGACCGCCACCGGCTCTGTGGGCAATATCAACTATAGTTAAGTACAAAATCTACAACGGCTTAGAATAGCGCCACCCCCAATCGTCCCGTGGGTGTCGTCAAGGCGACTAAGGGATTGCAGCGTTCTCCTGTGTATATAAATATTACTGCGATCGCCAAGCCTAGCACTAGGTAGGTCACACGCCTTGGTTCTACTCCTGGTTGTTTCTGCTCCTCGTGCATGCGAGTGTAATATTAAATTATCGTCCGTCAAGCCGTTTGACTTGTGCAACCGACTTTTAGTTCTAGTTTAGTATTATTTCTGTTTGTATGTAATGTTGCACTGTATGTGTTTTGTTGTAGCCAATAAATGATTATTCTATTCTATTCTAGCAAGCGTGCTGATTATGGCAAATCCCCCAATGGACAGCCCAACAAAAGGGGCGTTCTACTGCGGAGATTTACGTTCAGCAGTGGACGTATTTCGGCTGATGATGAACTAAATATTTTTTTTATTATTAACTGCAGTTAGGGACGGAGTTAAAGGGCTACGAGGAATAAGGGGCGATGAAGTGGGAGGGAACATCAAACGTATACAGATATTCAGCGCTAAAAACCCCAATAAATACTATAAAAATTATTTAAATCGGATCAAAAAAGAAGAAGATACAGCAATTTCAGGGCAACAGTTCCAAAAATGGAAATGACCGGAAGTGACATCATCTGTCGCATCCCGGGAATAAGTGTGACACTAGCGCTGTCTGCGGTAAAGCAAAAACAGAGCGGTGAGTGAGATCCGCGCGAAGGGCGAGAACATTGTAACAAGTGACGTCGACACAAAAAGCGCGCGTTTTGAAAAGTTGCATTAAATAAACTTTCTTGATGGATTTTAATAATTTTAAAAAGAAAATTTTAGTATACCGCAGTATTAGGTTACAAAGTGAGTGAAGTCACTTGAGTGAGTCTCACACGTGAGTTTGTATTTTAGAGAATAGCACTACAGGTTAGAAATCTAGCTGCTTATAGAAACATTGGTTACAAGCGCAAATATATATCATTCCAAACAATAGTCATATGAAAACAAACGCATTTGCGTCTCGAAAACAAAATAAACCGAGCCGCAAATAGCATTGGCTTTCGTATGACTATTGGTTTAGAATAAAATATACAGACAAACAGTCGTTGCACTTCAGAAACTTAATAGTGATAAACTGATGATTGTTTCTAATAGTAGCTTTAAACGATTTCCTCACTATTATAGACACCTTTGCCATATCACGTGGAAGGTTAATGGTTCTTTTAGCAGTTTGCGATTCTTTAAAATCAGAAACTACCCATTAGCGGAATGTTTGATGTGTAAACAGGCTTTATGCGAGATGCGGCAAATTGATACCGGATACATAAATAAGCGTAAGGGATAAACGAGCCGTGGTAGCCTGGTTGGTTGTGCACTCGCCATACTTTCATGAAGTGAAGGGTTTGAACCCCGCCCGCACCAATGAGTTTTTCCAAACTTAAGTGCAGTTTACTTCGCCCGCGTGGACGACATAACTTCACAAATTATTATACATTTCCCGTAGGAATGAGATGTATTTCCGGGATAATAACTATATGTCCTATTCCAGGACCTAACCTATGTGTGTGCCAAGTTTGATCACGATCTGTCCAGTGGTTGAACCGTGATTGAGTAACAATCATCAACAAACAGCATACTTTCGTATTTATAATATTAGTGGGATACAGGCTTTTCGGTGAAGGAAAACATTGTAAGGAAACCTGCATATGCCAAAGAGCAAATTCTAAGGCGTATGTGAAGTCCACCAAATCGGCTTGAGGCATCGTTGGTGGACAGGGGTTTGGTACAAAAAATGCTGAAGGGTCAAAATGTCCTCCTTCCTGGCCCCCTAAGAAGAAAAGGGACAAATGACGGACTTTTGCAAAGCGGCATAATTTAAAAAAATCTTTTTTTCGATTCAGCTGTTAGTATGTTTGGGTCAAATCTTGCAACTTAATTTTAAACCAGTTCCCCCAACCGGTTGAGCTGCCTTCTTTTTAAACAAACGGACAGACAACCTGCCTAATGGTAAGCGGTTCTGCTGCCTGCAGCACTAGTTACAAGTGCCTTACTCTGAGACCTAAGTTAGAATGCCCTAGAGGTAGGAGACCTCCTACACACCAAACTGGAACACAACAATGCTGGCATTGATGTTTGGCAGCAGAAATAGGTATGAGGGTGGTTGATGACTATCCAGAAAGATTCAGGTTTGATAGCATGCATTGGGAAAGGTCTACGTCTAGCTGCAGACGTTGACAGGTCAATACAGTCCTAAGGAATTCAATTCAATGGATTGAGCACATACCTGGTTGTTGTGGTGGCGGCGGCGGAGCCCTGCCCTGCTGTTGGGGCTGCAGTGGTGACCTCTTCTCCTGCTCCATCATTGCCGGAGCCGCGGGGGGCGGAGCGCCGGTGCTGCCGCCTCGCACCTGATAACAAAATTATTTCGAATTAGTTATTGTTTCAAAGAAGTAGGAATTGGCAATTTGCTTGTAGTGTTAGTTACTAATAAATTTATGGACAAATTAGTCTGAAATACAGTTTAATTACAAATTATTATTAAACCGGGTAATTTATCACACCCAACCGGTTAATATACCATCATAAAACCGAAAAGATCCAAAGTGTTTTCGGTTCATTGAGCTAAACAGAAACCGTAATCATTTTGGGTTTAGGGTATTGACCCGAAACCGGTTTGAATTTTTAACCGGTTTAGACCAACCGGGTTTTTAACCATACACACCTTCCATTAGCACCCTACCGCGATTAAAACATTCTAGTTTATATCAATATACGTTGGAATTACAATAAAAACTTGCATTTTATGTTACGACACGAAAACAGATCTTTTTTCTTATTCTAAAATGCCCTTCCTTAGGATTTTGCCAATATCAAGTGTATAGGACGAATACAAACACGGAGAGCACGCTGTAACTGAGTACAGCTGTGGGTTGTGCCACCAGAGCGCCGATGGAGTGTCGCTCAGATCGAAGGATATCACCATAACCTTTGATCTACCCACGTGGGTTTCCATATAGAAGCCCTACAGCTGCACAAGTGCATTGCAATTCCACGAAGTTATTTCAATCATCGATAAATTAGTTCTATTCAGAAAGAGTAATGCTGTGGTGACGATTACACACTGAATATCGCTAAACTACATGCATAATGCTCACGCCTTGGTCCCCAAGAGGTAGGCAGAGACGATGTATCGCCACTTTGCGCAATCCAATGTCGCAAAGTGGCTATCCTTCGCTCGCCTTTCGCCCCGTGATACCTCTTGACGTGATGTGTTGCGAACAACATCCCCGCCTTGTTGAGGTACCACGATTATCTAGGGAAACAATTGTCCACCTCATCAGAGCCTCGCATGACTCGGTAAGGCTAATAGTGCCCGGATGTCGGCACGCTTACGACCAGGCTAGCCCCTGGACACGCATCCATCGGCACGGCAGGCCTTGGATTGGCGGATGGGAATGGGATCCGGGCGAGACGAAATAAATAAAGCCAAGTAACGTATTACCGCTTCCATAATGGCTGCGACCACGAAAATCAGATCTAACATTAATATATCAGCATGGATCTGTCCAAGTTCGTGCCATCGCATCGCTTATCCCCTTCTATTGCTAGGAATTGAAGAGTGAGATCCGATTGTAACCGGTGTCAGCCACACAATACTCCCCGAATTTACAGAACGGCGTCCAGTTTCACAAAAAGCTTGTGGTGCTTCAGGTTTTTGCGGTGTACGGTGCGCCCATGAAATTGGCGATTATTGGTAAGCGACAGCGGAAAATTGAAGTCAAAGTGCGTGTGCGAAACAAATCGATAGCATAAGAACAATGTGAAGCAATTTGGTGTTACTATGTAGTCAATAAATAAATACGCCGAATGAAATAATACAAATGGTTTTCTTTTCACCTGTATACACAAACTCAGTACTTTAATCAGTAGTTAAGTTAAACTTAGGCAAAGAGTACGCAGAACATAAATATTTTAAGTTTTAATTCAAATATGTCTTAAAATATTAACTTTCCTGAAAATATCTTTGCTTGTATATTGTCGGTATCTTATTTAGATATACAGAAAAATATACCAATCAAAATTTGTATTGTGGTTCTAGGGTTACGCAGAGCCAGAAATCTGTTGCGTTTTATATAAAAAATTAACTAACAAAATACTGACAAGAAATGTCTTGTGATTGTTTCACTGTAAGGCCTTTTGCACATTATAAGACACAAGAAAAAAAATCTATGCGCGTGTCTGATCAGACATAAGAAAAAATTTCTTGTAATGTGTATGGATTCATATAACAACCAATGCGACTGGATTTCTTATAAGACATTTCTCATAAGACACAAGAAATTTTCTGATAATGTGCAAAAGGCCTAAGTGCTACTTTACAGTGAAACAATCACAAAAAATCGCGCCCGCTGTGACAATACTAAACAACACTATGCAATTGTATGGCACCGCTTCCGAGGCTAGCAACTGATCGCGCACGTCGGCAGCGCGCGACACTGGCCTCGGAAGCGGCGTCATACATTTTCATAGTGTTTAGTAATCGCAGCGACGCGCGTCAGCCGCGCGCGGCTTACAACAGTCGTCGGCTCGTAAGCCGCGCGCGGCCGCGGTCGGTCGAGATGCTGGAAAGTGGACCTTAAATAATCACACTTGTATGTGTTCCTCACGTCGACACACCAGCCAACTGGATGTCCGCTGATGTTTCCTTCGGGAACGTGTCGCTGTACCCCACACATTCGTAACTCAAACCACATCGGATGGAACGAGTAAGGCTTATTGGGGATTTTAATTTAAAATAATTAAAATGTATAATTAAATTGTGGGTTTAATCGGCATTTAACTGTAGCGAGCGTGAGGCGGGTACCACGCGCCCCGTCCGTACCCAGTCGCTTGTGTATGTATAGGATTTAGACAATGATACGTCACGGCCGCGTTCTATACATTTTGCAAAAATACATTAAAATCGCGTCTTAACCTCCTTGCGCCTTATGTGTCGCGACAATGCATGGCAAAGGATATTCTTTAAGTTATAATACGGTCTTTTAGTAGCAAAGGTCGGCTGGGGCGTCGTTGCTAGAAATAATACGGATAATACTATATATGCCTGCAGAATAAAAATAATTATTCTTTTTAGGATTTTTAAAATTCAATATTTGTAAGAATCGATGACAATGCAGTTGTGTAAGAAATGATCATAAATCATATCAGCCCTTACAAGTCCATTGCTGGACAAAGCCTTCCCCCATGAACTCCACCACACCCGGTCCTCCGCCCCGGCCGAACTCTGATGAGTAGATTATAATAATTCGTTTTTGGTGTAAACGTGTTAATTTTTACGAACCAATTCATTTTTATTTAAATAAGGAATATTTAAAATGCTGAAAAGATCGATCTCGTCGCCTATTTCATAGCCCCAAATCTTACTCAGTACGCCCAAGTATGGACTGAGTCAATCAAAATTCAACATGGCCGCCATTTTTTGCCGCCAAAAATCTCACCGGTCGTTGACCCCAGTCAGTCTACGAGTGTTCATGTTTAGTGAAGAGATATACCTAGGTAGGTGTCAGAATAATCTAGATATAAATTCAATCGAGGTATTGAGTTTTGATTCTTGAATAAGCGAGGATTTCATCTAACAACTGATGGTGTATGAGTAATTCGCGTATGGTCTATGCATATAGCGCACTGCATCATTTATGTTGTAGATAGATAGATAAACTCTTTATTGTACACAAATTAAGAATAACAATAATAATATGTAAAGATTTTTTCGTACGCGTTCAAAGGTGGCCTTATCGCTTAAAGCGATCTCATCCAGGCAACCTTTCAGAAGGAAAATATGAAAGACATGGCGACAGAGTATTGCAGGTAAAAGTATATTTTTAAAGAAATTTATATTTTTAAAAATACTACCCAATTAAATTTACATCTAATAAATAAAATAGTTAACTTCGCGTGTCTGTACATTGAATACATTAGCAAAAAAAAATTGGGGTGTCTAAAGGATAAGCAACAGAACTCATTTCGATCATTTTTGAAATTGTTGTCTGTTTGTCTGTGAGTTTGTTTGTGCACGCATCACTTAAAAACTACTAAAAGGTTTTCGATGGACTTGTCACAGAAACATGGGGCTTAATTTAGAATAGAATAGAATTTTTATGTTATGGACATTTTTAGTTTTCAAATACATTAGTAGGTAAGTTTAGTATGCAATATATTGCAAATAATAGTATTTCCGTACTATTCAGATTGCGATGAGTTTGGACTACGGTGGCGGTGAAAGTGGAGGAAGAGGTGGGGAGGGGGGTATTTCAAATGCGGGAGCGGGGAATAATTCTGCATGCCACGCGGGTGTAGCCGCGGACGGCGCTAGTACATAAAATAAGTAAATAAATATCTCAGACATATTATTCATTTATTTAAATAAATCGCCCACTAAACTTCCAGACAATAAGCCGTACAAAGCAATTAACAATACGAATCGAATCGGTAAAGTATAACTGCATCCACTTTACTCTCGGCTCCATATAAATAAATGAAAAATTATGCACGACGTTGCAATTTTAAACGCTTGGCTTACTATTGGTCACCCTCACCAATTTTGTGGTTTACGTATGCTTAGAGAGCAAAATATAACATCATCATCATCAGGTTATTTTTGTCTCCACTGCAGGAGCACAACCCTCTCTCATCTGCCGGAGACAGACGGAGCATTTGGGCCTACACTCCCCGCGCTGGCCAGACGGTTGGGGAGGCCTGGTTGATGTTTTATAATGTATTCCCTCAGTCGCCTTGTACGACGTCCACGGGAAGAGTTGGAGTGGTCCTATTCTACTCTACCGGAAACCACACGGCATAATATAACAATAAGTGAGATTACCAGCCATAGTGACTACTGTTCTACTTAATAAGACCTTAGATAAATTTCATAACTGCCATACCCATATGGATTTCATGTTGTCCTAGTTCATAAATAAATCTTTATAACTTCATGGAATGCAAATCAATACTAAAGACTTTATATATAAATATACTAGCTGTTGCCCGCGACTCCGTCCGCGTGGACAACCTTACATCACAAATTATTATTTATTTTCCGTAGGAATGAGATGTTTTTTCGGGATAAAAACTATCCTATGTCTTATTCCAGGATATAACCTATATGTGTACAAAGTTTCATCCTGATTCGTCCAGTAGTTGAAGCGTGATTGAGTAACAAACATCCAAATGTCCAAACTTTCGCGTTTATAATATTAGTAGGATAAAATTTATACATTATAACTTACACAATTCTCATATTTGTAATATCGTGCTACATAGTCTGAATAAAGACCGTTAGACTAGGCATTAAAACCTGTCGTAAACATTCAGAGATAGCTCCGGCAGGGGCTGTATGGCCTATTGGGGCTTCTCTGGACATACGAGTACACTATCGTTCCATAACGCATGCTCGGCCCATATACTTGTGTGAGCTGTGTTAGATTTAGGACAGTGTGTAAATTGTCATAATAATGGGCCCGATTCTGAAGGCACACATTTAAAATTTGACAGCGCTAAAATTGGATTCGTCTTTATCTTCATAATACTGTGTGACAAGGACAGCAACAGTTTTTGTGCTGTCAAATTTTAACATTGTGCCTTCAGAATCGAGCCCAATATGTTAACAATATAAACAAACATATTTTTTATTTATTTAATAGTTTATTGTACACACAAATATACAAAGAACAACACAAAGAAAAGAAAATTATACAAAAGGATAAGCTTATTTCTAAAGACATTTCTTCCAGATAACCTGCGGTGAAGATAAGGGATTATGGAGAGGCAGTAGTCGCGTGTACCTACTATATATTAAATAATCATAGAACACATAACACAATAAGTATAAACTATAAATGCCAATACAGATACATAAATATATATGTATATATAATATAATAAAAATATATGATATATTATTGACAGAGAGTAAGGTAGTGCTCTTTAACTCGTGATCTGAACACAGAAATCGTCAGAGAGACGCTTATGGAGGGGGGCAGTGAGTTCCACAGCCTTAGATTTTTAAACGTAGGTAAAATTAAAAAGTTCCACCTTAACTCCAAAAATTAAATTAAGTCCACCTTCATATGCGACGTGGCAACAGACAGCATTTAGCTTAAAAATCATCATCAGCCTACATACGTCCACTGCTGGACACAAGCCTCCCCAATAGAATACCACTTTTGGTAAGTTGTCCATTGGGGGATTTGCCATAATCACCACGCTTGGCAGGCGGATTGGTGATCGCAGTAATGATCTTAACATACACACACAGGAGAACGCTGCTGCCCGTCCCTGATGCAATGCCTTAGTCGCCTTGACGACACCCACGGGAAAGATAGGGGTGGCCCTATTCTAATACGGGAACCACGTGGCAAAATAAAAGACAAATAGTGCAATAAACTGGCGGCGCGGTAACAGTAAGACTGATTAGGCAGCCTTGGTAGTCGTATCAGCGGGTGATAACAGCGCTTGGAGTCATCCATCGATCATGTGTTTTTAAAAAAACACGACTCAAGCCACACGGACGCCGCCACGGCACGGAGGGGAGACGCGTTCACAGACTCTAGTCAATTTTCGCGTGCAAAGTCAAAATCATTTATTGCATATGAGTACACTTGGTACATTTATACACGTATTTTTTTTTATCCACTACCGCTTCCTAGGTGTTAGCGCTGTGAAGAAGAAACGGCGCAACAAACTTCACGCAACACATCTTTTAAAAATCAAGTTTGCATACAATTAATAAAGATTTTGCGTAGCTGAATCAACATTAGTACCAGGCATCTTTGTCATTCAAATAATCGTTTATTTTATAATAGGCTTTCTTACAAAGTTGTTTTTTAATGCGAATCTTAAACTTTCTGTCCGTCATATTTAAGATGTCCTCTGGTAGTTTGTTGCAGAAGCGTATACATTGCCCCGTGAACGATTTACTGACCTTACTTAGTCTTAATTTTATTATTCTTATTTTTATTCTGATTTTATTCTAGTTTAATTATTATTCTTATTGTACAACAAATATGACATAATTATGTTTAAATAAATTATTTGAATTTGAATTGAATTTGAATTAACCCTGGTAAAATACGCACATAACGTTTCAAGTCGAACAACCTATTGTACCTTGGCACAGTATGTTTTTTGCCCTAAAAAGTGACATGCCATTTTTATTGCATAGTCTGACAAAGCTTTTAATTTTAATGTACTAGTGAAACTCCCGCGCGTCAATTCCAAGTGGTTTTGAAGAAATACATTTTTTTTTTCAGTTTGACCCCCAGATCGTAAAACGCAACAAAACGTTTTTTTTTTCTGGAAATCTCTTAGGGATAGAATTTTTTTATTAACATTATTTGATTGAGTTCTATTGACTACACATAATTATGTTATCAACTTCGCGAAAAAGTCAGTAGGAGGGAAGTTATCGTCATTTTATTAGAATTTTGGTTTTTATGTTATTATATTTTTTTACGGCCGTGATCGAAACTCTGTCCTAAACAGATACATGCCACTATATGTTAGCAATAAGCTTCCAAAGCAGTATTTTCTAACTCCGCCTAACTTTTGAATAAATCGCATTTCAAATTTTATCGTCAGAGTGTAGGTGACAACCTAGGGAAAAAATAGTTTCGATCACGCTCAAAACTTGTATCCAGTCCCAAACTAGGCAGAGCCTGTGGTATGGTTACTAGATAACGGATACACATACTTAAATAAATATACAAACATCCAAGACTTGGGTACAAACATTCATATTCATCATACGAACATTTGCCCCTAGCGGGATTCGAACCCGCAACCTCCGGCGTGGCACTCCGAGAGCTACCTGTCCGCCACAGAGGTCGTATGTAGTACAATTTAGGAGGTCTTATCTTCTTCAAGCTATTTCCTCCAGACAACCTTTGGGTAGAAAATATTTAAGATACCCTCCAACTCTGTAGACTATGTTCCTACGGGGAAGTACAAAAAAAAACGCGTTGCGACGAGAAGCTAGTACCAAATCATAGCCTAGTTGGTAGTACACCTGCCTGCGAAATGTGTGTGAAATGTCCCCACATTTTATTTTTTATAAAAAATTGACAGACGTCACATTTGTATAGAGTGTTTGAATTTGAACAATCGCGAATAGGTAAAGACTGGGTTGACACGTGTTTTTCACTGAATAGACAATGGCGTCACGTTCTTACTGCCTACACAGCAGATTATTTAATAGGTACTACGTAACATATACACCGCTCAATGGAAAAACGAAATACCTAAGAATACAATAGAATAAATTTTATTTCAGACATAATCCATATGTGTTAGTAACAAATACTTTAATATAATTTGGCTGTCCGATACTGGGCGGCGAGGCTACTTGACTGCATGCAGCCGTATCCACCGCCCCAGCATCGGAGAGCCCCCTGGTCAGCCAGCACGTTCAGGATCCTGTCGGGGCTGGCGCGCACCCGAGCCATCATAGAGGCGCACCGTTTACGCATGATGGCATCGAAACCATCAATCTGTGCCAGCGCGAACATACCGGAGGCACTGCAGTACCGCGGCAGCCCCATCAGCACCCTGAACGCGTTGTTGTATTGAACCCGCTAAGCTTTCAATCACCTACTATCGGACAATACACACAAAAATGGGTCTTAGACGCTCGAGTTAGCGTTGTTATTACTCCGTACAGGCGAGGCGAGAACCACGACAGGTCAAAAAGTCAAAAGTCAAAATCATTTATTGCATATGAGTACACTTGGTACATTTATACACGTCATTTCTTTTTATCGACTACCGCTTCCTAGGTGTTAGCGCTGTGAAGAAGAAACGGCGCAACAAACTTCACGCAACACATCTTTTAAAAATCAAGTTTGCATACAATTAATAAAGATTTTGCGAAGCTGGATTAACATTAGTACCAGGCATCTTTGTCATTCAAATAATCGTTTATTTTATAATAGGCTTTCTTACAAAGTTGTTTTTTAATGTAAATCTTAAACTTTCTGTCCGTCATATTTAAGATTTCCTCTGGTAGTTTGTTGTAGAAGCGTATACATTGCCCCGTGAACGATTTGCTGACCTTACTTAGTCTTAACCCTGGTAAAACAAGTTTATTTTTATTTCTTGTATTATAACTATTATTGTCACAGTGCCTCAAAAAGAGAGATACATTTTTTCTGACATATAAAATATTATCTAAGGTCGTGTCAAAGGTGTAGGTATTTATAACGGTAGGTTCGTTCTAGTGACGGAGGCCTGCCCGAAAGCACAATGAAACTTTTTAAACATAAGACTGCCCTTTACCTACGATATAATTGTCTATAAAAAACAAAAGACAAGGATTCCACCCGGCTTGGCGCGCCGCCAGCGCGTTAGCGCGCCGCGTCTGTCACCTTGTCTATTTGTCTGTTTCTATTTCTAATATGGGGTTTTTGACATGGAATTGTGGTTTTATAGATATATCCCGCGACTTTGCCTGACTTTGATAGACGTTTATAGTTAAGGGTCACGACACATTTATCGACGGCCTTTCGCCGTTTGGCGATTTAAAACGCTACACACTTGTACTCAATTATGCCGAAACACCGCTTACAGAGCCTCCACCATCCATGGTCCTTTCAACCTCACGGTTATAAGGACCTAATCGTGGCTGGGGAGGGGGGGGGGGTTCTTGAGTACGACTTGCGTTACCGCTTACGGAGGCGTACGCAGCTGTACGGACGCGTACGCAGATCTCCGTCGATGACCGATCTCGTTTCAGTACAGTCGGCCGCCGTCGATCAATGTGGCGTGACCCTAAAGCAGCGTCATCTATTGTCCATTTTCAACAGTTAAAATATGGCGTTCGCTGACGGAGCATAAATAGAATGTGCCTTTATCTTCTAAACGGTAGTAGATAGTATATAGGTCTAAAATCTAGGTACGTTTAGAAGTCCAAGCTCAAGGTTTGCCAGTGACCAATGCTGGGCAGAATAAAAAAATAGAATAGAATAGGTCATTTATTCATAGCTACGACACACACATACATGAGAAATAAACAGAACAGAATTAATAAATTACAAATAAATTAAAAATAATCAAGGTTCCTATGTGTCGCAGCAACAAAATGGCGCTGACTCAGCATAATGCTGCAGCACGCTACGCGAACTCCAGCATACTCAGCGTCAGAAATACTAGGCTATAACTGGTGTTACCGTCTAGTCGACAACTGGAGAATTTTGCGTAACGTAATTAGCGTACGCCCCCATGCAGCTCGAAGACAATTTACGATACAAAACATAAGTTTTGTATAACAACATATGGCCATAAGAGATCGCACGCATTTGCGTCTAGCAAACAAAATAAGGGGAGTAAGGGAGCACAATGACATCGGTTGCTCCAAATACCAACCACGCCAGCACGCGGTGCGACCGACGATGGCGGTATAACCAATCACGAGGTCATAAATACCACAGACAAGACGCGAGCAGCAGCGTAACCAGTGTGAAGCCTAGCACTGCGATGGCCCACACGTCTACACAGAGTGGCGATTTAGACAAAAAAACACGGCCCCCGGTTCCCGGCAGCCATACTATTACTGGCTACGATAGAGGTCTAGGTACCGATGACCTAAAGAAGGTGGCCGGAAGCGGCAGTATGCGGAGGGCGGCGGACCGGGTGTGGTGGCGTTAATTGGGGAAGGCCTATGTCCAGCAGGGGACGTCTAAGGGCTGATATCATGAAGGAAAATAAACAGCAGTGTTCCGAAGTTCTGAAAATACAAAGTTAATGCAGTAATACACGAACTTGTTTTTGCTGCTAGTGTCTCCTTCTACACTAATATTATAAACAGGAAAGATTTGTAAGTTTGTAACGAATAAACTCAAAAACTACTGGATCGATTTCAAAAATTCTTTCACCATTAGAATGCTTCATTATTCCTGAGTAACATAGTCTACATTTATTACTATAAAAATTAGGGATTTCTACTAAAACTTCAAAAATGTAATCCAAGGTGTAAAAAAATAGCCATAAAATGTATTTCATCGCATGCGCTGCGGAAACTATTGATGATAGAACCTTCGCGTGTCTGCACATTGAAAATATTTGCAGGAGTCAAAGCTGGAGCTGAAGCGGGAAGGGAAAGGGGGAAGGGAATTAACGCTTAATAAGTTTCAACTTTATTTCATTCTGTAGTCCACGCGAGCGTAGCCGCGGGCATAGCTAGTCATGTATATTTTATTGCAAATGCGCAAATAGCGTATGTCTTCGTATACCATATCATTTGGATAGAACATATGCAAAGTGCTGTATCGTACCCGGCTCAAAATGGGGCCACCCCCAATCCTCATCAAAAGCAGTCTTCAGATGAGGATTGGGGGTGGCCCCATTTTGAGCACCAGGTCTGGAATTGCACCAGGGACCGCTCCCCTGTTTATATGAAGATCATTACTGCGATCACCAACCAGCCTTCAAATCCTGGTGATTATGACAAACCCCCCAATGAACAGCCCACCAAAGGTGGCATTCTATTGGGGAGGCTTATGGTCAGCAGTGGACGTATTTCAGCTATATAATAGCTATATGATAGCCAGATTGCGGCGCGTAGTGGAGTTCAAGCCCTAATATCCTGGCTTTAATTCAAACTCTAGTTAAGACAGGTAGCTAGACATCCATCACTAAGTCACATGAAAGCGGTCCGCAGTTTCGTCTGAACTAATTTGACGGCCAATTACCAGCTATTTGGCTGTACAGTCCGCTGTCTTCATTTAAAGCTATTTTTAACAGCAGTCCAGAGAGATGTCGATGTTCTTGGGTCCTAGAGACTTTCTGAGGGTACATACTGACGACCACCGTGGCGAAACCGAATAGCTCTCGGACTGCCACGCCGGAGGTTGCGGGTACGAATCCCGCTAGGGGCAAATGTTCGTATGATGAATATGAATGTTTGTACCCAAGTCTTGGATGTTTATATATTTATTTAAGTATGTCTGTCCGTTATCTAGTAACCATACCACAGGCTCTGCTTAGTTTGGGACTGTTACGTTACAGTCACCAGTTACGTGTGAAGAGTTTCGTTTTCTTGCTACGAAACTAGTTACGCACAAAGAAGTTTTTATCTTGTAACGAAATTAGTTTCGTAGAAAG
This sequence comes from Esperia sulphurella, assembly GCA_947086405.1. Classification (NCBI taxonomy): domain Eukaryota; kingdom Metazoa; phylum Arthropoda; class Insecta; order Lepidoptera; family Oecophoridae; genus Esperia; species Esperia sulphurella. The sequence goes on from OX352285.1 coordinate 5,732,407, forward strand.
AAAAATAATTATTTCAATAAGCTTCTTCCCGGGCTATGGAAAGAGCTATGCTCTTAACTCTATCATCATCATCATGTCAGCCCTTAGACGTCCACTGCTGGACATAGGCCTTCCCCAATAAACGCCACCACACCTGGTCCTCCGCCCTCCGCATCCAGCAGCTTCCGGCCACCTTCTTCAGGTCGCCGGTCCACCTGGCGGCGGGGCGTTCCACCCTGCACGTGCCAATCCATGGTCTCCAATCCAGAACTCGTCTGCCCCACTGCCACTTCAGCATGCTAATCCTTTTGGCTATGTCGGTCACCTTCGTTCTCGAGCTCGTACTCTATAATACTTAGATATAAGCTGCGACTAGTTTGGAATAAGTGAGGTTGGCATTTAGAACACTTGGTGTTGTTGTTTCCTAACAGTTCAACGCAAGCGGTTACAGAATGCCGCTATCTCTCATTGTCAACACAACGGTGTTTAACCTTGACTTCAGCCACAGTGACCTCAGTTAACCTTTAAAACAATGCTATTGAACAATTACGTCACGAAAACACTAATTAAGTTTTATGTACGTCGCAAGACTCCTCGGTTATTTATATATTGTACTAGCAAATGCCCGCGGCTTCGCCCGCGTGGAGCAAGTTTTTATTTCCCGAGGGAACCATTCGCAAATACATGATCTTATGTGTACTAATCAAAAATGTATGGCAATTAGTTGAACAGCCAAGCTGTGAAAGAAACAGATAAATAAACACACAAACACTCTTTCGACTTAATTATATTAAAACTGTTGCCCGCAGATTCACCTGCTTAAAAAAGGTGTTTGTTTCAAGCTTAAAAAAACCCACGGTAAACCAAGCTATCTAACAGTGATAACCACATTCGAATTTATTTAGTGGTTTTGGAGAAGAAGCTGATGACGTTATCATTATCATAAATTATTTAATCGACGTGTTTACTTATTAATGTTTTCATCGTTTTATACATATAATACAGTTCATCATCATATTAGCCCTGCGACAAATACTGCTGGACATAGGCCTTCCCCAATAAACATCACCACACCCGGTTCACCGCCTCCGAATCCTGCTGCTTCCGGCCGCCTTGCTCAGGGCGTCGGTCCATCTAGCAGCGCGGCGCCCCCCCTTCCGCGCGTGCCTATCCGAGGTCTCTACTCCAGAACTCGTCTACCTCAGCTGCCATCAGTTCTGCGGCAGATGTGGCCCGCCCACTGCTTCCTCAGCTTTATAATCCTTTTTAGTTTAAATGTATCTATACGTTTGGAGAATACTACTCTCGAACACCATTTCAGCCCCTTAGGGATGGTTTTTCAAAAACTGTAAAACCCGTGTTAAAACATTACGTTTTTCGAGTACTCCTCCAAAGTTTCGAATTGTAGGAACAACTAATAGTATTTCTCCATACTAACTTTGAACGCCTATTTTACCACCTTAGGGGTTGAGTTTTGAAAAACCCTTCATTAGTGCATACTGTAGTTATGAGGAAACTTTGTGATAAATTTCAAGTTTCTAGAGCAATCGGTTTGGAAACTACCGCTTTCGAACTCCATGTCATCCACTTCATCATCATCAGGTTATTTTTGTCTCCACTGCAGGAGCACAACCCTCTCTCATCTACCGGAAACAGACGGAGAATTTGGCCTACACTCCCCGTGCTGGCCGGACGTCATCAACTTAGGGGATGACTTTTCAAAAACTGAAAAACACGTGTTGAATCATTAAATATTTAGTGTACTCTTACAAAGTTTCGAATTGATAGGAACATCTAATATTTTTTCTCCATACAAACTTTGAACCCTTATTTGACCACCTTAGGGGTTGAATTTTGTAAAAGCCTTCGATAGTGCATACCGGAGATACATAAGGAACCTTTGTGCTAAATGTGAAGTTTCTAGAGCAATCGCTTTGGAGGCTACTACTTTCGAACTCCATTTCAGCCCCTTAGGGGATGGTTTTTCAAAAACTGTAAAATACTTGTTAAATCATTACGTTTTTCGAGTACTCCTCCAAAGTTTCGAATTGAAAGGAACGTCTAGTAGTTTTTCTCCATACAAACTATGAACCCCTATTTGACCACCTTAGGGGTTGAGATTTGAAAAAGCCTTCAATAGTGCATACTCTAGATACATAAGGAACCTTTGTGCTAAATTTGAAGTTTCTAGAGCAATCGCTTTGGAGGCTACTACTTTCGAACTCCATTTCAGCCCCTTAGGGGATGGTTTTTCAAAAACTGTAAAATACTTGTTAAATCATTACGTTTTTCGAGTACTCCTCCAAAGTTTCGAATTGAAAGGAACGTCTAATAGTTTTTCTCCATACAAACTATGAACCCCTATTTGATCACCTTAGGGGTTGAATTTTGAAAAAGCCTTCGATAGTGCATACCGGAGATACATAAGGAACCTTTGTGCTAAATTTGAAGTTTCTAGAGCAATCGGTTTGCAGGCTACTACTTTCGAACTCTATTTCAGCCCCTTAGGGGATGGTTTTTCAAAAACTGTAAAATACTTGTTAAATCATTATGTTTTTCGAGTATTCCTACAAAGTTTCGAATTGATAGGAACATCTAATAGTTTTTCTCCATACAAACTTTGAACCCCTATTTGACCACCTTAGGGGTTGAAATTTGAAAAAGCCTTCGATGGTGCATACCGGAGATACATACGGAACCTTTGTGCTAAATTTGAAACTTCTAGAGCAATCGGTTTGGACACTACTACTTTTGAACTCCATTTCAGGCCCTTAGGGGATGGTTTTTAAAAACTGTAAAACACGTATTGAATCATTAAGGTTTTAGAGTATTCCTACAAAGTTTCAAATTGATAGGTTTATCTAATAGACGTTCTCCATACAAACTTTGAACTCCAATTTGACCCCCTTAGGGGATGAATTTTGAAAATCCGTTCCTTAGTGCTTGCCTATGCTACATAAGGAACCGTTGTGCAAAATTTCAAACCTCTAGACTCAGCGGTTTGGGCTGTGCGTTGATATGTCAGTCAGTCAGTCAGTCAGTCAGTCAGTCATTCATTCATTCAGTCAGTCAGTCAGTTTCTTTTTTTATATATATAGAAGATATTCAAATCACCTGCATTTAGTACTACAATGTTTAAAGTCGAGTTGACACGATCAAAGTCCGCTTGGACAAAGTAGTTTTGATGACTACTTGTACGCAACTTTGACCGTGGCAACAGCGATCTAAAAGCACTTGGACGTCGGCGGCTCTAGCAAAGTGGACTAGGATGTCAATTAGCAAAATAAATGGTGTTAAAAGTGTAAAAACAATGGCATTTCGTAAGTTTAATAAAATTGGCGCGTATATCGTTTAACTCAATGGAAAGATTTGTATGATTGTTACGAATAAAACTACTGGACCGAATTCAAAAATTCTTTCACCATTAGAATGCTACATGATCCCTGAATAACATAAGCTATATTTATTACTATAAAAATTAGGGATCCCTACTAGATAATTAGATAGTCCCAGTTCATTGCAACGTAGTCGAATCCAGAAGCGAGGCCAAATACTTCTCTCTTTGCGGTATTTTCTTATTATTTATTTATTTAACTCTTTATTGCACACACACAGATAAAACAAAAATAATACATTAAAAAGAAACACAAGTAAAAAGGGCGAACTTATCTCTGAGAGAGATTTCTTCCAGCAGACCCGCGAGAGAGATAATTGAAATGAGAGAGGCAGACATAGTGAATATATACTTATTACTATACTTTATACTTAAATAAAAAAACATATACATACATACACTAATATAAACTATATACCCACTTACATAGATTATAACGTACACGATAAAAAATATAAGTATATAAATAAATATTTACTAATAATATATAAATATACATTATTCTCGTTTTAAATCTTCTATCAACAAGTCTGCTTCAATTCCTACACTGCCCAGCAACAAATATGTCTCGTCATTCTCCATATCTCAATGTAATTAAGGCTGGGAAATATGAACATATTGATCGAAGTGCATCTACGTGTCAATCGGTATCACAGTGAACTTTTACCAAACGTACTTTGTCCAAGCGGACTCTGATCGTGTCAACGCGGCTTAAAGATGTCTAAAGGTTCATTCTCAGCCACCAGTGCAGACACAGTACAATTGAATTCAACCACTATTTATTGCACGTAAAGAAATAAAAAAAAAGATACAATAATAAAGAAACTTACACATGTACATCTAGGCGGTCTTATCGCTAAAAGCGATTTCTTCCAGACAACCTTTGGGTAGAGGATATGTATAACAGGAAAAATGTGTTTTTTATATGTGCCAAAGGAAAATATGAAAATGAATACATAGCATGTATTTAGTTTCTGATGCGAATATTTTAAGAAGTTTCTTAAATTTAACTGTGGGAATACGGACGCATGACGGATCGATAGCCTCTACTACATTTGAAATACGACACATTATTTCTTAACCTAACTAAAAAAAACTGACTCCGAAGGTCCGAATCATAAGCCTACTTATACTTATATATTATACTGCCTCTCCATAATCCCTAGTCTTCACCGCAGGTTAGCTGGAAGAAATTTCTTTAGAAATAAGCTTATCCTTTTGTATAATTTTCTATTCTTTGTGTTGTTCTTTGTATGTACAATAAACTATTAAATAAAAAAATAAAAAATAATGCTTAAAGTAATTTTGCTAGTGATCGCTCTTCCGGACTTGCCGTGTGGTTTCCTTGCCGTGTGGTTTCCGGTAGAGTAGAATAGGACCACTCCAACTCTTCCCGTGGATGTCGTACAAGGCGACTAATAGAATACATTATAAAACATCAATCAGGCCTCCCCAACCCGTCTGGCCAGCGCTGGGAGTGTAGGCCAAATCCTCCGTCTGTCTCCGGCAGACAGATGAGAGAGGGCACAACCCTCTCTCACCTCACCTCATCACCTCTGTCTCCTGCAGTGGAGACAAAATAACCTGATGATGATGCTCTACCGGACTAATTGTTCTGTGATGTCGTAGGTACGTTAAAAGGTCAATTTCATTTCAACTTATTGACAAATGCGTTATTTTAGCAAGCTCAATAATCGACGTCATCACAGCGGACGTCGCTCGCTAATGTCAAGGTCACTTTAACTGGCGCTTGCGAGGCGAAGAGGCGCAGGTGTAATGTCACTTCGTCCGGCGGAGAACGACCGACGCATTACCGCTCGGCCACGACCTTGCCGCTGCCAGCGGCAGCTAGGAGCGGGGCGGCGAGCGGCGAGAACAAATGTACAAAAATGTTAGCAGCACGCCACGAGGCGCCGCAATCAGCGGCCAACCCTCCGCCTGCCGAAACCGCGCCGCGTCCCGCTAAGCCAAAAGTCGTGGCCGAGCCGTTAAGAACACGAGTGTTGCGGGAAGGGATAAAAGCTTAGAGCCACACGGGGCCGGGGACTCGACCCGGAGATGAGACGCCACACCCCCGTTACGTCATACAAGCGGACAGATGTAATACCTAATGTAGACCTGTCCGCACAGTGCGTGTGTGTGCGTAAATTATGGTAGGGCTATTACACCCAGCGCGTGAAAATAGTCGATCGAGGGAAGGGCAATATCGTAAGTCAACAACATCATTGATTCTCTTTCGGTCGATAGCGCGCTGGCGTAGTAACAAAGTCAAAATCATTTATTGCAAATGAGTACACTTGGTACATTTATACACGTCATTAGACTTAAAACTACGCCGGGCGGCCCGTAGTGCGTACTGCCAGCCGTGCTTTAATTTGCAGGCGGCGTTTAACCACCGGGGGGAGGTGTCGTTTCTTTAGGTAGTAATATTAAGTATTCTCAGCCAGCGCTTTATCCAAAACCAATGGTTTGAAATGTGGCATTTTTTGTTAATTATTTGAGATTAAATAAAATAAATAAATATCTCAGACATTCACACCAATTATCCAGTCCCAAACTAGGCAGAGCCTGTGGCATGGTTACTGGATAACGGATACACATACTTAAATAAATATATAAACATCCAAGACTTGGGTACAAACATTCATATTCATCATACGAACATTTGCCCCTAGCGGGATTCGTACCCGCAACCTCCGGCGTGGCAGTCCGAGAGCTACCCGTTCCGCCACGGAGGTCGTCAATGGTTTTGAATGTGACATTTTTTTGTTAATTTATTTGCGATTGCTTTTTTATTTCCTCAAATTATATCCTAACTGTCACGTGCATATGAAATAAGCAACCCCTCACACACACATGGCTAAATCAAACGCAAAGAGTGTAGCCGCACAACGCGGGGTACCCTAGTGTGAGGTCTAGATGTATCTGTGTTAGTTTCTGAGATACTTTATGCATTAGAGGTTGTAAGAATTGTTATGAAAAATGAAACAAATTATTATTATTAATCCAGCTGGTCTATTTGTACATCCTGTACATAGAACACATACCTCGCACTACAATAACTACAAACTCAACCTTGACTATTACGCGTTTCATGAAAATAAACTGTGCGCCAACGATCTCTATATACTACTAGATGGAGCGTTCCTAACAATCGCTCTGTTCCACGCAAGGAGCCTCAACTCGTTCACATTCACTTTGAAACTTGTGCAGTTGCTACACAGAACATTTAATTATTATTAAATATTGACGCTACGGGTAAATAGCGTAAATATTTAGTAAATAATTAAATGTTCTGCGTAGTAACTGCACAGTTTCAAAGTGAATGTGAACGAGTTGCGGCTTCTTGCGTGGAACAGAGCGATTGTTCGGAACGTTCCATCTTTTTTTATTGATTAAGAAAAAACAATAAGATAATCTTAAATTTCTAAGTCTTCTAACTAAACCAAAATTAAGGTTTATCTGTAGAAGACGAGTCCGCAACAATAAGTTATCTATTTTTAAAGATTATAGCATTTACATACAACTAAGGTACATTTCATATTTATAAGATGTAGTCATTATTCTGGCTAGCCGACAGATATTTTTTTAACTGTTTTTTGTATATATGTTGTGTTAAATAACTATTTTGTATATCATTTGGCAGACCATTTACAAGTTTAGGCAATATATATGTGACATTTTTCATACCATACATATTATTAATTTTTGGTACAATAAATCTATTTCCATATATTAATTTTCTGAGATTGTTGTCTCTCCCTCTCTCCTTCAGCTGGTTAATATTATGGTGTTCGTCTTTTAATACATCTAGTAGTACATAGAGATCGTTGCTGTGCGCTAAATATAACATGTGTTACACTGCTAATAGACGTGGCCGTGACAGTCTATGGTGGACTTTCGTGGCGTTATGGTTAACGGGACCGTACGTCCCGTTCAACGGGACAGTCTCGGTACTCCGGCCTGGCACAACCCCGACACTCCATACCAGCGCACCAGGCTATCCATACACTTTTTTTTATTGCTGACTAGTTGTCCCCGCGGCTCCGCTCGCGTGAACTACAGAATCTGCCCCCGTTCCCACCTCCGCTCTCGTTCTCTTCCCACTTCTACTTCCACTCCCACTCAGACTCGAGACTCAATATCCCAATCCCAACCCCAATCTCAACCCCATCCCTTCCCCAAAAACTAAATTTCACTCAATCCATACGCGCCGCGCCGCGGCCGTTGACCTCGCCCATATGATGAATATACTCGTAAGGTCGAGAAATATTGGATTTTTTTTTATCAAAATTTTCGTGAAAAAGATATGTCTTTTTTTCATGAATGATTTCTAAATGTGATACTGAGTTACTGGAAGAAATATTAACAGTCGTTTTATTATCATCCGATATAATGGCTTCTAGAAAAAAATACTTTATTAATATCTCAGGTTCTAAGTGGCGTATCAAGATGAAACATGCACCAGATTTTAAGTTAGACCACCAGCAAGACAACTGAACACTGCATCAAATTTCATTCCTTACTTTTTGCGTGATGCCGTAACAAATATACATAAGACAGACAGACAGAAAAACAAGACAGACAAAAATTCTACAAAAAATTGTTTTAGCTTCTATTGGCCTTAAAAAGACCCCTCATACAATGTTATTTTAAATATCTCTCATTTACAGACATAGACCAGTTACAGTTTTATTATAAGTATAGATAGGTTTGCGCTTGGCCTTAAGCACACCTGATGATAAGTGACGATGAGGTCTAAGGTACAGCGCGCTTACTCAGAAGACCTAGCCACTCTTCCTTTAAAATGATCCAAATACCCTAGCTGGCAGGGACTTCCATTCCTTAGCAAAACGCTTCGTGCGAGAGCGTGGTATGTCTACTACATAAGGATGAAGGCCCTCACCACGTCTGGGGGCCTGGTGATGGAAGGGGTATGGGTTTTGTGTGTGTGCGTAAATTACTGTGGTGCTGTACCCAGCGGGTGAACATAGTCATCGAGAGAGGGAGAACGTTATACGTCAACAATACATATAAGTGCTTCTCTTTCTAACTTATAGCGTCGGTCTCTGGCGCTGGTCGATAGCCCGTTGGCGTAGTAACTTTGTACAGTGTCGGGCGATGTTAAACTGGCGGGGGGGGGGGGGGGGGGGGGAGTGTCGCTTCTTTACGTAGTAATATTAATACCAGTAATATTGAACTACACTGTCATACAAATGATATGAAATTGAGAGGTCAACGTATAGATCAGCCTCCTGACATTTTATTGAGATATAACTTATACCAGATGGTGTCCCAAACTCAAAGCTATTCGCGGTCAAATTCTGTTCAGTAGTTTGCAAGCAGTAGGAACAAAATTAAGAGTGGAAGAACACCAGTTTGTTGGAGGCGGTCTTATTCAAAGATAATGGAAAGCCTTGTTGTCTTAACCATAAACCAACTAGTAAATATGTTGAGTGCTGTACGTCTTAGAAAAGAGTAGTTATGAACCACATCTGTCGCAGAACTGATAGCCTTAAGGTGTCGGAAAGCGCCTGGAAGCGAAGGGCGGCGTGTGGTAGCGTGTGGTATATGTAGACGATAGTTCTGATGTGAGAAGCTACGCTCCCAGATAGACTGAAGTCATAAAAGTGTCGGAAGAGGCTAAGGGAGGAGGCGAACAGCGGCTAGACGATAATTCTATAGTTCTGGAGTGGGAGTCCCCGCCGCCAGATGGACCAACGACTTTAAGGGGTCAGAAAGCGAAAATGCGACGGGCGGAGGACCGGGTGTGGTGAGGAAGGCTTATGTAGATGATAATACTTGCTGGGAGACAATGGAATGTACAAAATGCAATTAGGATTAATTTAAGATGTTAACATTGCGAGTAGATGTACAGATTAGAATAGAATTTGGCTGCGGTCCAATGTTTATACTTTATGTCATCAGATTACACCATTGCCTTCGAAGTCTACCAATAGGGGTGAATATTCGAGGGTTTCAACCCACCGCAACCCCCGAAAAATAATATCATCATCATCATTATATCAGCCCTTAGACGTCCTGTTGTTGGACATAGGCCTTCCCCAATGAACGCCACCACACTCGGTCCTCCGCCCTCCATATTAAAAAGAATTTATTTAACTAAATATTTCTAGAATCTGTGCTAGGACCAGAAGCTTATTGTGTTAATAAAAACGATGAACTTCTTGCCCCTTGAACTTTTGAAGGTGATATTAATGACGATGATTGAAACACTACAGACTGACGAGATTTTAAAGAATACCAAAGAAAACCCGAAAAACTGGACAGATAACATTTAACCCCTTGGTCAAAGGTCTAGAAACTTATCATTGTTCATAGAAGTTCCTCAAATGACACAGCTGGATCTAAAAACATAAAATCGAGCATATAGGTTACTCAAATGACGTGCCCAAGAACCAAGACGAGATTGCTTCCCACTGAGGTCACCAGCTCTCCGAGCCTACCTATTTTTAAAAAGAGACTGTGCGCCTGGCTTGTCAAGCAGGCATTTTATTGCTATGAAGAGTTCTTCCAGAACGCATTAACTTAATTTATTTAGTTTTAAGAATTTTATTTCACATTTTCATATTTATGTTAGTTATTTATGTTTTTATATTTAATTGTGTTTAATTTGCCTTTATAATTTGATTTTATTTAACTTGTGTACAATTTTTATTTGACCTGTAACGGAAGTTATCAATAAAGTATGTCTATGTCTATGTCCAGGAATTGCGCGTGAGAATATAAGTACGGGACAGAGAAAATCCTTAAAATGACAAATATCCAAACATCAGTGTTATAAAAATAATGTCGCATAACCCGAAGTAACAACTAACCACACCAAAATACATCTTGACCATCACGCGGTGACGACGAAGCCGTTGACATTACGCCTGGCTATTGGTCGGATGCCAACCAGCCCCCAGAACAGGATAAATCATTTCGTACAACACGTTATGCGACGTCAGCGACAGTCATTATAACTCACTCTTCTTTGTTTCGTTAATGCCAATGCGGCGACGTTGTTCGCAACACATCACGCCAAGGGGTATCTCGGGGGCGAAAAGCGGGCGAAGGAAAGTCGCTTTACGACATTGGATTGCGCAAAGTGGCGATACATCGTCTCTGCCTATCGCTCGGGGACCAAGGCGTGAGCATTGTGTGTGTGTGTGTGTGCGAGTGTGTGTGTTAATGCCAGTCACAGCTCACAGTCAGTAATGTAATGTAAGGCAGCTGTGGATGGTGACAATTACAATGAGGACCAGTCAAGTATTTTTGTGCTATGCAGATATTTAGCGCTAAAAACCCCAATAAATACTTTGAAACAATTATTTAAATCGGCCCAAAAATGACGAAGATACAGCGATTTCAGTGCAATAGTTTGTAACGTGAATCTCTTTTAATTTACGTTAATCGCGATTTCAACACAATCGATTCTCGATTCACTTTTAATCGATAATCGGTATCAACCGTAGAAGCGGCAACCCCTACGCGGCGACGCGAAACGTCACTGACTTCACTCGGTCATTTCAAATCTCGAGAGAAAAAACGAACAGCTGTTTCGTACTGTCAGATTTTAATTTATTCCTTGGTGCCCTAAAACCACCTAAAAAGCCTTAATTACTCAATAAATAGTGTTCCCTATATTAAACACTAAATTCAGTTAATTTAGACCCCCGCTGTTGGGTAAGTGTGAACTGATATTTACCTATTTGTTAATTTGGCCTTGTAAAACTCTTTTCATAAATTCTGTTCTGATCTGTGTATGTTTTCCACTTGTTTTCTTTGGTTCTTTATGTCATGTTCTATTTTCACCTTCCTACCACTGTGCTATTCCGTTTCTAATCTCCATGTATCGCCACAATCAAACCACCCATCATGGCCCAGCTTACTTGCAATGGTGTGGAAAGGTGGATGCATGGAGACTCACTGGAAGAGGATCTAATCCCGCTAAATCTTCCAGGGTTCTAAGTTAACGTCTAAGTTAACGTCGAAGTTAACGTTGAAGCTCTCTTCACATCGTTGACCTACACTCTCCGCTACACCGTTTGGCCTTGGACCCCTTGGACGAGCTGCGGACACTCATTGCAGAGCCAGCACCTAGCCCTCATCGGAGACTCCTGCAGTCACCGTCCACACTACAGCAGGGACAGCCAGGCCAGTAGCGGAACACCTCTGAAGCTCGACCAAACCTAGAAACTGCCATCAGGGCGGTCGATCACGACCCATCTAAATCTTTAATAAAACTATCTTATTCTTTGTTCATGTCTTGGGTTTTATTAGCTACACAGCTCAAGCGTGACAGTGGCGCCTACAACGTGGTTTTGATGGTCAGTTTTTGAGTTTTGTTGAGCTTTTTGAGTAGTTTGCATTGTGCGCATACACATTGTAAAGTTTTGTTTTTTTACTTTTATTTTTGCTTTCTTTATTTGTGTGCTTGATAACCAAGTTTTAGAGTGTAAATTGTTTTGTAACTGTTGTAAAAATTTTTTGTTTTAAATTGAAATTACCTTCAAATGTAAAAAAAGTGAACACTAGTGACGTTCCTACCCTTTCGATAATTTATAATCGATTCTTTATAACGATTGTTAATCGATATATTTTTATGTTTTGTAATCGATTCTCTTTAAATTAATCGAATCTATTATTGTAAACATTCTACATTTTGGTTATCGGTTATTTTTATTTTGCATATTTAATTTTTAGTTGCAATTTTTATTTTTGTTTTGGCTTTGCTTTATTTCATTCATTTTCATTCTTATTTATATTTTCATTTAAAAAAAAAACAACTCTGTTATCACTACATTGTTACAGAGCGGAGTAGTAATAGTGCTTTATTTATTTGTATCGTTCACATTTGCCCAAACGAGTTTGATATCTGATATTTTTGTTTATTCCTTGCTTTTGTCGACATGAGCGATATTAAGTTTCTGTCTTTGCAAAAAGCAGAGTTGGCGTATGAAGTTGCAATCCGTGGGGAAACTCCCGCATCTACGGTTGAACAATTGCGAAAACAGATTGTGAAAATAGCTGCGTTACATCCTTCGGAGGATATTCTTGTTTCACCATTCGGTCCTGTTACTGATCTGGAAGCAGTTAAGGAAACATTGCTGAAACTTGACGATTTAGTAGCACAATTAAGTTTATGTTTTGATAGGAATATTTTATTGAGAGCTCAAAATTTAACACTGCATTTAAAATACAGAATTAGCAGAATTGATTGCTCTACTTGCGCGGAAGGACTTCAGATATTGTCGGATTGTGTAAATCGATTCGAATCGCTTAAATACAAACTTAAAAATATAAAACCGCCTGGTGACGCACTAGACAAAGATGATGACACAGATGCTGCTGGGACTATGACCCCTAATGTTATGGCATGTACAACGTCAAGTTGTGATAAAGGACTGTCTGATTTGTCAAAACTAAAATTCAACGGCAAAACGTGTGCACGTGCTTTTATTCAACGCGTAAACGAATTTTCAACAGCAAGAAGCATACCTTCTCATAAACTACTTACTTTTGCTACTGAAATTTTTACCGATGAGGCACTACATTGGTTTAGAAGCATTAAACATACCGCATCCTCTTGGAGTGATGTCTGCGAGAGACTTAAAGACGATTTTGGTCACGCTGATTATGACTATCGTCTTCTTGAAGAGATAAGAGCACGCACACAAGGTGAACGCGAAAACATTACTATTTACCTTTCTATTATGTCAGGCATGTTCTCACAGCTGGATAGGAAAATATCGGAGGAGGAGAAACTAGAAATTATTATGCATAATATTCGTCCTTGCTATGCCAACGTACTAACTTCTTCGTCTGGTATTAATAACATTGAAACATTGCGTTCATTATGTAAAAATTTTGAAAACATACAAGCCCGTATGTCTCAATTTCGAGAGCCGCCAAGAGTTTCTACTGAAACACTAGCCCCTGAGTTTGCGTATCAGTCTACGAGTACTAATAAAAACTTTAAAGATCTTCCGAGTAATAACCAAAAGTTTCATTACTCTGCTAACTACACTAAGTTCAATAAAGGGCATGGTAACTATACACAGTACAATACCCCAAACAACACAAACGCACAGACGAAACAACATTACTCGTACAATTACAATCGTAGTCAGGGTAATACTAATACTAACTACTCAAATTACAACAACGCAAATACTAATGCGAAACCTGTGAACACCATCACAAAGAATAACAAGTTCTGCCCACGTTGTCGAGTGGACAGTCATTGTCTTAGGAACTGTACAGCTGAACGAAAGATAGTTTGCTTTCGTTGCGGTCGTCCTGACGTTCGTTCAAATGACTGCCCTGATTGTCAAAAGAATACTCCAAATAATTCAAAAAACTAGAAAACCAGGATTGTAGTACATCTAATATTAACCATTTTGATGCTTCTGAATGGCAAAAATGGTTACAATTTATTAAAAACTTCTCTACAATTTACAAAGTTACTTCAATCCTGCTAGATAAACCTGAAAATGATAATAGACCTTATATTAAAATGAAAATTAATGATTTAAATGCTTGCGGTTTATTAGATTCTGGTGCTGCGGTATCGATTCTTGGCAATAATTCCCATCAGGAATTATTAAACGTAGGTCTAACCATTAACAATGGCGATGAAATTAGTGTTATTGCTGCTGGTGGTCAAAATTTAAAAAGCATAGGTTACATGAATCTACCGATACACTTTGAAAACGCTTTTAACATTATCAAGTGCTATATAGTTCCACAAATTGAAACTCCCTTACTACTAGGAGTAGATTTCTGGAGGAAATTTGAGTTGTGCCCCAAGTATATTGGCTCTATTGACATAACTCAAAACAGATTAGCTTCGTTAGCGATTTTAACTACGGATTTCGACAAGCATATTACTTCTATGGATAATCTAGTAGATTCACAGCGCCATATTGCAAACAATTTAATTGAACAATTCAACGAAATCTCTACAGAACGTAAGGGTCTAGGCAGAACTCATCTGATTACTCATCACATTGATACAGGTGATTCCCCTCCGTTAAAACAGAGATACTACCGTATGTCTCCCGAAAAACAGAAAATTTTGAAAGAGCAGGTTGATGAAATGCTAGGTCTAGATGTTGTGGAGCCTTGCGAGAGTGCATGGTCATCACCAGTACTAATAGTATCCAAAAAGAATGGTCAACCTAGATTCTGTTTAGATAGTAGGAAGTTAAATTCTGTTACCAAACGCGATGCGTATAATCTTCCATATATATCAGAGATACTGGACAATCTTCGCGATGCCAAATTTCTTTCTAGTATTGATCTGTCCAAGGCATTTTGGCAGATACCTATTGCTGAAGAAGATAGGAATAAAACCGCATTTTACGTCCCAGGTCGCGGCACTTTACGTTTTAAGACCACAGCCTTTGGTCTGACAAACGCACCTGCGACTCAGCAACGTCTAGTTGACATGATGTTCGGCCCCGAATTTGAGTTAAGAGTATTTGCGTACTTAGATGATATTGTGCTTGTAAGCAACACTTTCGAGGAGCACGTCTCACTATTGTTACGAGTGCTTGATAAACTGAAACAGGCAAATCTCACTATCAACATCGATAAGTGCCAATTTTTTAGGAGTCAGTTAAAGTATTTAGGATACGTCGTAGATGCTCAAGGTTTACGCACTGACCCAGAAAAAGTACAAGCTATTGTAAATTACCCAACCCCAACTTGTAAAAAGGACGTTAAACGTTTCTTAGGAACTGCTACTTGGTATCGCCGTTTTGTTCCTAACTTTAGCACGTTAGCGGGCCCTCTAAACAAGTTGACTACTAACAAAAAGACATCTCCACCCTTCTCTTGGAGCACTGAAGCAGATGCCGCCTTCAATAATCTCAAAAAATGTTTAGTTTCTGCCCCAGTCCTGGCCTGCCCAGATTATAGCCAACCTTTTGAGGTCCATGCCGATGCAAGTAATTACGGCACTGGCGCAATGTTGACGCAATTAATTGACGGAAAAGAGAGGCCCGTAGCTTATATGAGCAAGTCTTTAACTGGTGCAGAGAAAAACTATAGCATAACAGAGAGGGAAACACTCGCTGTTCTCATTGCGTTGGAGCATTGGCGTTGCTACCTGGAGAATGGACAAACCTTCACCGTCTACACGGACCATTCCGCTCTTCAATGGTTTTTATCCCTTAGCAATCCAACCGGTAGACTAGCTAGGTGGGGGGTACGTCTATCTTCATTTAATTTTGTCATCAAGCATCGTCGTGGAGTAGATAACGTTATACCCGACGCTCTATCTCGTGCGGTCCCCGTATCAGCAATTTCCACATCTAACTCAATTACAACTACAACCGATTCTTGGTACAAAACAATATACAACACTTGTTTAAACAATCCCAGTAGTCTCGAAAATTTTAAAATTAATAACAATTCCCTTTACCGTCTTTCAAAAAACAAGTCTCCTCTTACTGCTGAGTTTGCATGGAAAGAGGTAGTTCCTAGCGAACTACGTGAGAAAGTGATTTCTGAAAACCACGATGAACCTACTGCAGGTCATTTGGGAATTCACAAAACTTACCTTCGCTTGGCTCTACGCTACTTCTGGCCGGGTATGCACTCAGACGTTGTAAAATTTGTTTCAAATTGCCCAACTTGTCTTTCCATCAAATCACCTAACCATGCTACCCTGGGTGAAATGGGAAGACCAAAACAATGTTCCCGTCCATTTCAGATGATTTCAATTGACTTCATTGGTCCACTTCCCACTAGTCGAAAACAGAACTGTTACTTACTTGTAGTAGTCTGTTGTTTTTCTAAATATTGCGTTATGTTTCCACTGCGCAGAGCAACAGCTGATGCAGTGGTGAAACATTTAGAGGACTCTGTGTTCCTTGTTCATGGTGTTCCACAAACAATTTTCTTAGATAATGGTAGCCAGTTTATTTCCAAAAATTTAGAAAATTTCTTTAAAAAGTATAAAATACCAAATGTATTCTTCACACCAAAGTACACTCCACAGATAAACACAGTTGAAAGGTACAACAAAACTATTGTAACCTGCATTTCATGTTTCATAGAGAACGATCACAGATCATGGGATGTTAATTTGCCAAAAATACAATTTGCCATGAATAATTCTGTAAGTGAGGCAACAGGCTATACACCCACACTTCTCATTCATGGGAGAGAACTCGTCACATGCGGATCCCACTACATTGATCCGAATATCGAGGACGAAGTTATTTTCTTACCTCGCGACATTTACTGCGATAATATAGGTAATTTAGCAGGCATATTTAATAATGTACAGGCTTCTCTTTGGCACGCTCACGTAAAGAATACGTCTAGGTATAATTTACGCCGAAAATCGGCAGAATTTCAAATTGGTGACATCGTCTGGAAAAGAACGTATTTCCAGAGCGATAAAGACCAATACTTTAGTAAAAAGTTAGCACCCAAATTTATCAAATGCAGGGTGGTAAGTAAAAACTCACCTTTAGTATATGAGTTACATGACATGAACGGTAAAGACATTGGTACTTGGCATATCAAAGATTTGAAATTAGTTAGTAGTTATCAATAAATTACTTGCAATACACAGAACAGATTTTTTTATCAAAATTTTGTAATTTTTTTCCTCACCGATAGTCGCGTCGATGATTGTCACCTATTTTTGTTTTTGAAAAACGGAAGATTTACTTTAAGTCAACAGATCAATATGTCAGTTGCCTTTATTTATGATTTGGTGCCTCGTATTAATCAATAAATATTGAGGTTAGTTAGAAAGATGAATTTTGAAAGTTGAAGAATGTTTTGTTGATGTATGAATGGTAAGAGTAGTTCTTCTTATTTACATTATCGTTGGAATTTACTTATAACCTAGGTAAAGTACAACAAGAACGGCGTGATTATTAGGTTGAATTTTTCCTTTATTTAGTTAGTTTCGGATTTTTCTTCATAGGAAGTAAAATCCTGGAGGGGAGAGGCGAATCTGTAACGTGAATCTCTTTTAATTTACGTTAATCGCGATTTCAACACAATCGATTCTCGATTCACTTTTAATCGATAATCGGTATCAACCGTAGAAGCGGCAACCCCTACGCGGCGACGCGAAACGTCACTGACTTCACTCGGTCATTTCAAATCTCGAGAGAAAAAACGAACAGCTGTTTCGTACTGTCAGATTTTAATTTATTCCTTGGTGCCCTAAAACCACCTAAAAAGCCTTAATTACTCAATAAATAGTGTTCCCTATATTAAACACTAAATTCAGTTAATTTAGACCCCCGCTGTTGGGTAAGTGTGAACTGATATTTACCTATTTGTTAATTTGGCCTTGTAAAACTCTTTTCATAAATTCTGTTCTGATCTGTGTATGTTTTCCACTTGTTTTCTTTGGTTCTTTATGTCATGTTCTATTTTCACCTTCCTACCACTGTGCTATTCCGTTTCTAATCTCCATGTATCGCCACAATCAAACCACCCATCATGGCCCAGCTTACTTGCAATGGTGTGGAAAGGTGGATGCATGGAGACTCACTGGAAGAGGATCTAATCCCGCTAAATCTTCCAGGGTTCTAAGTTAACGTCTAAGTTAACGTCGAAGTTAACGTTGAAGCTCTCTTCACATCGTTGACCTACACTCTCCGCTACACCGTTTGGCCTTGGACCCCTTGGACGAGCTGCGGACACTCATTGCAGAGCCAGCACCTAGCCCTCATCGGAGACTCCTGCAGTCACCGTCCACACTACAGCAGGGACAGCCAGGCCAGTAGCGGAACACCTCTGAAGCTCGACCAAACCTAGAAACTGCCATCAGGGCGGTCGATCACGACCCATCTAAATCTTTAATAAAACTATCTTATTCTTTGTTCATGTCTTGGGTTTTATTAGCTACACAGCTCAAGCGTGACAAGTTCCAGAAACGGATGTGACCGGAATGACGTCATACGGCGCGTGTCGGGAAGAAGTGTGCGCAGCACACTAGCGCAGTCTGCCGTAAACAAAACACTCGCGACACCGCTCTGGCGAATGAAATCCGAGCGAGAGGGCGAGAATATCACGCGCGGGTTGTAACAAGTTACGTCGGCATACAAAAGCCCGCGCGTTTTGAAAAGTTGCGTTAAATAAACATTAATAACTTCGTCATTTCTTGATGGATTTTAATAACTTAAAAAGTAAAATGCTTTGGTATTTATAGCGCATACGCCATACTAATTAAAAATAAAAAAATCTTATTATGCGAATGATCCTCATTGCTAAACGTTACCCTCTATTAAAGCTCAATGGCACAATATGTAGAGAGAATACTTTAACGAAAGGTCTCGGAGTAAGGGGATATGGTACTAGACGATACAACCCAATCCGGGAAGCCGGGACCGTATACCCGTGACTCGTCTGGATAGCACCGGAAACGTAATAGAAATATATATCTGCGTGTGTGGTCACGGCCACTCAACGATTACTATAGAAAATACCGATCTATAATTCTTAATAATATACATATGACGGAGTGGGCGGTCTGTATGAGATGCGACCGTCATCAGTCGCGTCTCTTGGTAAGGGTTCCATGGGGCTGGGTACTTGGGAAAGTCTTAGGATACACTTCACATGATTATCGTGCCAAATGATGCTCACAATAAAATATCAACATAGTAGTGAACTGACAGGTTCGATACGCAGGGGAGCGGCTTTCACGAGGGCTCAGGGAACACTGCCTCCCACTCGCCGGCATACCGACTCTGTCCACGTGACACTTCATATACGTCACGGCGTCCACTATAATAATAACTAAATAGGTACTTATGACAATAGCTTAGGTTACACTATCGCTTGACGTCCGAGAATGGACCAACGTGTCTTCTGTGTGGCTTGCCTCTAAGCTAGTTAACTCAAGTTGACATTAAGTGCAGTAAAAGTAAGTCATCGGTAAGTAAATGTAAGTGGCAATATTAATGCAACATTACAAAATTGCTCCTATTATGTCATTTAAAGCAAGTTAAGTAATAGTATGTCGAGGCATTATAATCACATTCACGCTTATACTTTTAGGTCAATCTATGTCCTACTAATATTATAAACGCGACAGTTTGTAAGTATGGATGGATGTTTGTTACTCTTTCACGTAAAAACTATTAAATGGATTTTAATGAAACTTTACAATAATATAGCTTATACATCAGAATAACACATAGGCTACAATTTATAAAGATATTGTGTGAATTGTCCAAAAT
Source organism: Esperia sulphurella (assembly GCA_947086405.1). Classification (NCBI taxonomy): domain Eukaryota; kingdom Metazoa; phylum Arthropoda; class Insecta; order Lepidoptera; family Oecophoridae; genus Esperia; species Esperia sulphurella. The sequence continues at coordinate 5,752,006 of OX352285.1, forward strand.
ATCAAGTAAGTAGGAATAAATCTACCATCTGCGAGCTATTCTGGCGTGCGCCATAAAATTATAATTTTAATGTCATAATGCTAGTACTTTTCTACGCCACGCTAATATAAGCTACTCGAAATACTAATCCTGCGCAGACGAAATCGCGGGCAGCAGCTAGTATAGCATAAAGATACATCAATGGCTTATTGGTAACAAATCACTTATAATCAGGCCGGTGGTGCGAGACCTCATCTTTAGCCTATATACGTCCACTGCTGAACATAAGCATCCCCAATAGAATGTCACTTGTGGTGGGCTGTCCATTGGGGGATTTGCCACTATTACAACGCGGCTGGACGCGGAGGGCGGAAGACCGGCTGTGGTGGGTTCATTGGGAAAGGCTTGTGTCCAACAGTGGACGTTTATGTGGTAAGTGACGATGAGGCCTAAGGTGGAGCGCGCTTACCCAGATGCCTATTCTCTCTTCCTTTAAAAACATCCAAATTGTACTTGTCCGGAAATACCAAAGCTGGCAGGGAGTCCCATTCCTTAGCAGTTAGCATTATGAAAGTAGAAGGAAAACGCTTCGTGCGAAGTCATTATATTTGTTCGGTTAGTCCATGTATTGCTCCTAGATTATTTCCCTGTAGGAGCAATACATATCTATGTATTTCTACTACATTATCCAAACACTCTTGTCTACTACATTATAAAGCATGTTGGATTGCACTAATAGTAGTAAATGGATATGTATTGCTCCTAGAGGAAATACTTTAGGAACAATAGAAGCGACTAACCGATGTTGTTCAATTTTGTATATGAAACACTATCTAATCTACCTTTACTATACCATAATAAATCTTCAGTCGTTACCCAAATTCAAATTGAAAAAACATTACGTTACTTTTTAACTGATATAATCAACTGTAAGATAAAATTATATGTATACGTTATCTAATCCCGAAGTTTGATTACAAAATCCGAAGCGCTCAGTCACTGATAAGAAGCGATACGCGAAATTTAACCTCAAAATTGTCACATGTTATGTCATACATTAGCGTGTCGACGTCAATTGAATAACTCTCAAATAGCATTCTAACTATATTACCTCTTGAAATGGTAATTTTGTAGTAATTTTTTCTATAGTAAAAGAAGAAGTATCCCATCACACATTTTTACCACCACATCCACCCACCGTAACCATACTCCCTTACTTGCAAGTGCAGACCAAGGGCTATCTACAACTGCAACCACGAGTGGGTGGCGGTGGGCGGTCATCGAGAAAACGCAGGACATACATACACACACTCTCCTTTTATATATATAATAGATAGATAGATTAGCCGAAATGATTAAAGAGTAGACCCGCAGGCTTTGAAACTACTAGCGCCATCTAGAGCGCAGGCGATATATCCGACAAAATGATAGCGATAACAAGGAACACGTGTCGATGTAAGGCTTAGGCGAGACGCACACGTTAGACAATCGGGGCAGACATTTTGGTCGGTGAATATAATCAAGATAAAAAATGTGTCATACAGTAAATAGATTTCTAATCTGTATTGAAAACGGCGGCGCAAATGAGCTCGCAGTATTAGAGAGAGCTCATTTGTGAGCAGTCTGGAGTCTGCCGGGCGTGCGACGCCTTCAAAATGCCAAAGTATTAGTATTATGTGCAATGTGAGTTATGTAAGACATGAGAAGTAATTTTAACCGACTTCAAAAAAAGGAGGAGGTTCTCAATTCGTCGGAATCTTTTTTTTCTTATTAAGGAATGTTAACTAACAATAAAAAAATGACCTAACCACTCAACCGTCCCACTGACTTCCCGGGTACTACAGTACCCAAAATGCAGTGACAGCGCACTCAACTCCTGCGCACACAATAATTGCTATTCTTGTTAATTAGGTGTACTTCAGTTTAATAGTGTTTCTAGATTGCGCGCTATTTTTGTCGTCTATTATAGTTATGTCAGTGGGACGCTTCAGTGGCTAAGAAATTTAAAATTAATTAGACAGACAATTAATGTACGTGAATGATTACTTTTATATGTACAGTTCATTTGTTCAGAATGTATTGTCTAGTTTAAATAGTAGGTCAAGATCTCTATGCATAATTTCAAATATTGGGTTGTACGTTTATAAATCAGTTACAGTATATCTACTTGTTTATCATTATATCATCATCAGCCGAAATACGTCCACTGCTGAACACAAGCCTCCCCAAAAGAATGCCCATTTTGGTGGGCTGTCCATTGGGGGATTTGCCATCATAACGTACACAGGAGAACGCTACTGTTTGTCCCTGGTGCAGTCCCTTAGTCGCCTTGACGACACCCACTGGAAGAGTGGGGGTGGCGCTATTCCATGTCGGGGACCACACGACTAGAAATCGAAGACATAAATTGCATTAACTAATCATATTGCCGTAGAGTAGAATAGGACCACTCCAACTCTTCCCGTGGATGTCGTACAAGGCGACTAAGGGAATACATTATAAAACATCAGTCAGGCCTCCCCAACCCGTCTGGCCAGCGCGGGGAGTATAGGCCAAATCCTCCGTCTGTCTCCGGCAGATGAGAGAGGGTTGTGCTCCTGCAGTGGAGACAAAAATAACCTGATGATGATGAATCATATTAGGGCGTGTGAGTTTTTTTTAACCTTCAAGGTGAGAAACGAAATATAAAACTACGAGGTTACCCACACCCCTAATATTTCCGAAGTGAAAACACAGACTGCAATCTATAAAAGTCGAATTGTCTGCGTTAGGCCTTAGCTGCAAGGTTGGTGCGAAAATAACAGCACTTTGATACTGAGAGAAATAGCCAAGGCCGGTAGTGGCTGGATGATTAAAGCAAAGGTCCGCGTCGACGATAGCACACCCCCCGCCACTACATACAAGTAACAGACTTAATTACGTACTACAAGTGCACGTGTGTGTTCGTAAATTATTGTAGGGCTACTGCACCCCGCGCGCGAACAAAGTCGATCGAGAGAGCAACAACGTCATAAATGCTTATTTTTCTAAATTATAGCGTCAGTTTCTCGGCGCAGTAGCGCGTTGGTATAGTAACTTTGGTAACTACGGGCGGCGGCAACCCCAGTAATGCATACTGCTAGCCATGCTCTATTTTGCGAGCGACGTTAATCTGGCGGGAGGGGGGGGGGGGGGGAGGTTAGTGTCCATTCTCTACGTAGTAATATAAACTAGTATTCTGTGCAGACGGCTTTTAAGCGATAATGCAAAAACAGGCATCCCTAATATCCATAGCGAGGAGCAGCACCAAAAGCATTCTGATCGTTATAGCGGGCAATGGCCAGTGCTCTTATACAGCCTGCAGCACTGCCGACTGGTTCTGGAGGGAGAGGGTTACAAAGGGTAGGGACCAGAGCCAGAGGAGATTTGTAATCTTATGTGTGTTCTAACAAAATTGGATCAATGTAATCTGACATTTACTATAGCAACTGAGCGGCTTCAAGTTTGTGGGTCAATCATACCATGTTTCAATAATAAATGAGACAAATGGAACCTGACTGAACGACCGACCTAACAAGTACTAGACACACCTTTTAATATTGCGCAAGCTATTTCATAATCATGATAGCAACATTGTAACAGACGGAAAGCGAAACTGTGATATATATATATAAACATATTATATGTTGATATTAATATTATCACAGTCTGAGTGGATAATCCCCACTCTTCACACCTTCGAAGACGTGTCTACATCTGACAGTAAAGTTAGTCAAGTAGTGATTTAAAACTTCATACATAAACTCCCGACCAAAAGTATGGTTACGGGAGGCCTTATTCATTCACTAGCTTTTGCCCGCGACCTCGCGTAGGTTTTGATATTTACACATTGAATTCCAAAACAGATATAATTATTTCAAGATAGATACAAAGTGGCGCCACGTTCACTGCTTAACGATTAATTTGGTTTCCAGTAGTATGTAGAATGAGATGTTTTTTCGGGATAAAAACTATCCTATGTCCTATTCCAGGACCTAACCTATGTATATATGCTAAGTTTCATTCCGTGGTTGAAGCGTAATTGAGTAGCAAACATCCAAACTTTCGCATTTATAATATTGGTGGGAGTCATTTTGAGCCACATGGATTATAGACTGGAATCGATTTGGATGACATATGATGCTGCCTGACGGGAGTATGGAGGCTCAGAGTGCCAAACATAAATAAAAAAAATTATGGCATCACTTAAAGAACACTTCCTTGTAGTCGTGTTATAGACGAAGCGAACTCGTGTGTGTGAGATAGATCTATTGATGTTTACTGGTTCATATATGTATGTATATACATAAAAAAATGGAAGGAGGGGGGAGACAAGAAACCAAATATGACGCTACGTAGTTCGCTTTACGCACTTATATAACACGCACACAAATATACTAAACCAGGGACGGATCGTCGCAAACTTTGGGGCGTCAAAAACTGCGGTTACGTGTTTCATATATATGTACTTGGCTAACGTACAGTGGGGACGGGTGAAGGCGGGGTGCGGACGTTGCAAAAATGCCAGTGCCACGTGGTCCCTGTATGTTTTGACGTCATATGATAAAAGTAACCGAGAAGGGGCGCTGGGGCAGTGTCACGTCCAATCCGCCCTGACATTCTATAGAAATGTTTTACCATTGTGAGTATGCTAGTGCAGAATACGTCTGCATGGTCAGCCACCATATGCCATTATTTATTTCTGCTGCCAAACAGCTGTGTTCCGGTTTGAAGAATAGGAGAGGAAAACCAGAAATCTTGACCCTTATTCTTATTTTCCGCCGTTTACTTTACAGTTAAGTAAAAATAAACTACATAAATTCACTGTAATTACTTTGTATTCTATTACTTATCCCTCATCCCACAAATATTTCATTTGCAACACGCGTAGTTAACATTTATATTTATTAGATCATCGGTCAAGTTTTTTCGAAGGCGCAAAAAACCGTCCCAGTACTTGCAACGACTCTGCACTCGCCGGGTGCTATGTATGAGTCATCTAAGTACACCCACCGTTCATAGTTGTACTATGACAACGCAGTAAGATTATCAAAAGGGCATAAGGAAAAGGGTTTTCCCAGCATAGGGAAAAACTAAGTTACCTAAAATCTACTGTTCAAAGAAATCCTACTAATATTATAAACGCGAAAGTTTGTAAGTATGGATGGATGTTTGTTACTCTTTCACGTAAAAACTACTGGATGGATTTTAATGAAACTTTACAATAATATAGCTTATACATCAGAATAACACATACGCTACAACCATGGTCGAAAAGCGAATATATTCCACTAATATTATAAATGCGAAAGTTTCGATATTTGGGTGTTTGTTACTCAACAGCTTCAACCACTGGACGGATCGGGATGAAACTTGGCACACATATAGGTTATATCCTGGAATAGGACATAGGATAGTTTTTATCCCGAAAAAACATCTCATTCCTACGGGAAATACATATTAATTTGTGATGTTAAGTTGTCCACGCGGACTAAGTCGCGGGCAGCAGCTAGTTTGTTTATATTTATTGGCAGTGGGGCGGGCCAAATCTGTCGCAGAACCGACGGTCGTTGGGGCAGACGAGTTCTGGAGTGGAGACTGCGGATCACACGCGCGGGGCGGGACGTCCTGAAGACAGACGGAAGATAGATGCCGAGGGCCAAGGACCGGGTGTGGTGGTGTTTGTTATGTCCAGCATTGGACGTCCAAGGGCTGTATGTATGTACGTAAACGCTTTATTGTACCAAAAATCACAACAACAACCATAATCAAATAGGAATTAAACTGTGTACAAGGGCGGACTTATCCTACTTAGGGATCTCTTCCAGTCAACCTTAGAGAATTAGTATAATGCGTTTAGCATCAAATTTGGATGATATGATGATGATAATTAGTTATATTTGTCAATTACCCGATTCATAATTAAAATAGAGTACAATACAAACAGAATAAGAATAAATACAATACAAGACAAACTTGTCTGCACCGGGTGCGACTGAAAATCAGCGCCTAGCACCTGACTTGATCTAGGCATATGCTGAGTCGTTTGCCCTTTTGCTGCCACGGCACACGCATACTATTTTAAGTTAAAAAATTTAAATTGTTTTCTCTAGTTCTTATAAGTTTTTTTTTTTTTACCTTTTTCTTGCTTTGTTGGTTTTTTCTTTGTGTGTGCCAATTGTGGTAGTGAATAAATGTTTTTTCTTTCTTTCTTTCTTTCTTTCTTTCTTTCTTTCTTTCTTTCTTTCTTTCTTTCTTTCTTTCAAAATAGATATTGGGCCAAATAAATTGTCACACGATTGTGAATCGTTCTTTTTAAGTGTGTAGTATGAATTGTTCAAGAGTGTCTCCACTTAGGGGCCTACTCCGTAAGCTTTCGGATAACATCCGCGGAACCAAAAAGCCATTTTTTACTCACCAACGATCTCTATGTACTACTAGATGGAGCGTTTCGAACAATCGCTCTGTTCCACGCAAGTAGCAACAACCATTTCACATTCACTTTGAAACTTGTGCAGTTACATTTAATTATTTACTGGGGAGTGTAGGCCAAATCCTCCGTCTGTCTCCGGCAGATGAGAGAGGGTTGTGCTCCTGCAGTGGAGACAAAAATAACCTGATGATGATTTACTAAATATTGACATTATTTAACCGTAGCGTCAATATTTAGTAATAATTAAATGTTCTGCGTAGTAACTGCACAAGTTTCATGGTGAATGTGAAAGAGTTGTGGCTACTTGCGTGGAACAGAGCGATTGTTTGGAACGCTCCATCTAGTAGTACATAGAGATCGTTGTTACTCACTAATGGGCGATGACTGTTTGGCGTTCAACTACGACAATAATACCCCAAACTTTTATCAGATTGTGAACAGTTAGAAAGTTCAAAGTGACCGTATACTTCGAATATTAAAGGTCTGCGTTGACATTGACATTGCCGTGTGGTTTCCGGTAAAGTAGAATAGGACCACTCCAACTCTTCCCGTGGATGTCGTACAAGGCGACTGAGGGAATACATTATAAAACATCAATCAGGCCTCCCCAACCCGTCTGGCCAGCGCGGGGAGTGTAGGCCAAATCCTCCGTCTGTCTCCGGCAGATGAGAGAGGGTTGTGCTCCTGCAGTGGAGACAAAAATCACCTGATGATGATGATTACATACAAATACATACACTTGTCAATTAGGATTTCTCCTGTGCTATGGAAATAAAACGATTGGACAATTCACAAATATAACATAAGACAATTTGTACACTTGTTTGTCCCCAATTGGAATCGAAACCTCGTCATCTGGCGCTCGATTCCAATAACCTGATGATGTTGACCTGGTGGAGACACCAGCAGCGGGCTCTGAGAGTGCTAATAAATCATTGGAGCCACGTCCTCCGCGTCAGGGCGTGATGATCATGCCCTCAGTGTCCCCAATACACAAGTCATTGTGTGACGCATACAATTACATACAGTTGCACCATGTTACTCACATAATTTTCGTGCACACAGACATACGAATGGAGTACACTAAACTGTGAATAATTATACATTGTTGTTGCCAAATCCATTTGCATAGTTATTTAATTTTTTCGAATGTAATAATAACTAGTTCCCAGTTTAGAACATGGGCACCCCCAATCTTCCTGTGGGTGTCGTAAAGCCTTTAAACGCCCACTGCTGGACATAACCCTTCCCCAACGATCACCACCACACCCGGTCTTCGGCATCCAGCCGCTTCCGACCACCTTTCTCAGATCGTCGGTCCATCTTGCGGCGGGGCGTCCCACCTTGCCGATCCGCGGTCTCCACTCCCGAACTCGTCGCCTGCCTACTGCCACTTCAGCTTGCTGATCCTTTCGGCTATGTCGGTTACCTTCGTTGTTCGTCGAATTTCATCATTACGAATCACATCCTTCAAAGAAACCCCGAGCATAATATCCCTCTCCATAGCTTCCTGAGGAACCTGAAACCTGAGGATAGAATAGAATAGAAGGTCGGGCCCAAAGCTCAAAGTCTCTTAACCATTAGACAAATCATGCCTCTCTACTGAACATATCATCATCAGGTTATTTTTTGTCTCCACTGCAGGAGCACAACCCTCTCTCATCTGCCGGAGACAGACGAATTTGGCCTACACTCCCCGCGCTGGCCAGACGGGTTGGGGAGGGCTGATTGATGTTTTGTAATGTGCATATAAATAATAAATATTTCATATAACTATCGTCGCTAGCTATACTCGGAACTCCGAGAAACTTGTCTAAGGCACATGATCCGAAATGACGTGATCGGCCAGAGAAATAAAGTCGTCGACATAGCTCAAAAAGTTACTACGTTGATGTGGCAGTGAGCTGGTTACAACTGTCGGAGAACTGATTATCGTTGGGATAAACGGCTTCTCGATTGGAGGCCAGGACTGGGCAGGCGTAGAGTGTGACACCCCCTGGCTAGATGGAGCGAGCTGGCAGTTACTGGATGAGAAGAGCCGAGGATCGGGTTCAGTGGAGTGCCTTGTGAAAGGCCCCATGTCCAGTAGTGGATTCTAGCAGGCTGATGATAAACATACCCTTGTCTATTCTCAACTAGAATTTTCTCCTGTATGATGGAAATTGAAAAGAATAGGACAATTCACAAATCCAACGTCCAGACAGGGACCAACTTGTACAAAGTCTGTGGGGATCAAACCCTCCACCTCTGGTGCTCGAGTCTGACGACCAAGTCAATAAGCCAAATGAGGTGGTCAAAGTAAAATATTATAAAATGATACTTTAACTGACTGATACTATCAATTACAGACCAATAAAACGCATTTGCCATGTGGTTTCCGGTAGAGTAGAATAGGACCACTCCAACTCTTCCCGTGGATGTCGTACAAGGCGACTAAGGGAATACATTATAAAACATCAATCAGGCCTCCCCAACCCGTCTGGCCAGCGCGGGGAGTGTAGGCCAAATCCTCCGTCTGTCTCCGGCAGATGAGAGAGGGTTGTGCTCCTGCAGTGGAGACAAAAATAACCTGATGATGAAAACCCACGAGCGTAGAAACTTGAAACATTGCACAAAGGTTTCCCAAAATCTAACCACTACGAAATGATTTTTTAAAATGCCACAAGAGTTGAAACTCTTTGCAGACAAAGTCATGGGCAGCAGCTAGTAAAATAATGTTGGAAAGTTTATTTCAGGTGCCTTTCATCAAGTAAAATAGCTAACATTCTTCTTAGAAGGTACCAGAACCAGAAGTAATATGATATAACAGTGAGACGATGAGCTTAACCAGACTTTAGGACAATTTTGGACCTGAGTGGTACAAGACTGAGCATATTGGTGAAAATTGGAGTAAGCCGGTGCCAAAAGGCACACATCAAAATAAGAGACATTTTATAAATTTAAATAAAGCTTGGAAATTAAATTAAATTTAAGTTGTAAAAAAAACTATTTGGAAATAAAGATTATTTTTATTTAATTTAGTGTTCAAAACTGATGAATAATCTGTTGAGAAATTTTGTTATAAAAATTTCATCGCACTACATAAAATTGTAATTTAGGTTATGTATACAAATTGCATGCAGAATAATGAAAAATATTGTAACCTATCATTAAGTATTCATACAAGGTCATGTATGCATGTACATGTAGACATACAGCTGCAGTACAATCAATGATACAGACAAACAGTACAGATTTGACTGAAATGTGTTCTTCTTCTCTGTCGTTCCCTCACTGCTGAGGATCGCGACCGTATAAAACGCGCCTCCACGCATAGCGGTCATTGGCCAGCCGCACTGCTTCATATAAGGATCCGCTAGCCAACCTGCTCACCGGGTCTGACCAATCTCTCAATTATATTGTCAATGTTAACTACTGAAATGTGTTAAACTGTTGTATTACGCATCGTGTATATGGAACGCAGCATGTTAAATATAAAGAAAATACAAAAAATACGGCACACAAAGATACGAGCAGTAACCAAAGCGACTGACGCCCTAAGCCATGCCCGAAAACTAAAATGGAAGTGGGCAGGACATGTTTCACGAATGAAAGACAGATGGCCATCTAGGGTAACTGAGTGGAAAGGACCACAGGGAAAACGTCGCAAGGGAAGATCGCTAACGCGCTGGGACGACGACATAAAAAGCATTGCTGGGCCCCAGTGGCTTGACAAAGCAAAGAATCGAGAGGATTGGGTAAAGCTGGAGGAGGCCTTCACCCGAAAAGGGGTTCCTAACTAATTTAGGTAAAGTGAAAATTTAATTGTTAAACTTTATGGAAATAAAAGGCTTTTTTATTTTATTTTATTTATTACGCATCTAACATCTAGCCGTGTGGTTCACGACTTGGAATACGGTCACTCCCAATCTTCCCGTGAGTGTCGTTAAGGTGATTATTTGTACCAGGGATTGGCAGCAGAGTTCTCCTGTGTATATTAAGATCATTACGGCAATCACCAACCCGCCTGCCAGGCGTGGTGGTTATGACAAATCCCCAAATGGACAGCCCATCAAGTGTGTCATTCTATTGGGGAGGCAGTGGATGTATTTTACTCGATTAGTGCAGATGATGAATCATCATCATCCAGCTATTGGTGTCAACTGTTGGAAATAAGCCTCGGTGGAAGTACAGCCTTGCACTGATGCGGTAGCATTGAATTATTTTTTGTCACATATGCATAGCATTTATGTTTGTCTAGTGATCTTGAACAGTAGTTAACTTTGACAATATAATTGAGAGATTTTATTTACAATGTAACATTGTAAATAGACATAACTTTGCCTGTAGTCACTGGATTTCACCATTATTAAATGTTCTTATTCTCTGTTGTAAAGTTTCTATATCAAAATTATAATAAATAAATAAATAAGCCATTTATTCAAACATCATACATCCTTAATACTAATATGCATAAAGTGTCATTATTTTCCTCTTAATTAACCTTAAACTTAATCACTTTCGCTATCTTTTTGACATCGGCTGTTTATATCTGTATGCCCAATGGCACCTAGAAGTAATATCAAAATTGGAAGGATACAAATCATTGAAGATCTATCAAGCAAGACCTAACCTCTGCTTATAGCAACTAGAAACTTTTATGTTGTAGGCTACCATAAAGAAAAGATTTTTTAATATAACCCATAATAGTTTGAAATTACAAGCAAATGAAGTAGCAAAAGACTTCATTTCAATTAAAGAACCTTGCAGACCAATACTACACATTAGATTTTGCAATCAAACACCTATATGATATGTGCACACTGTTCGCAACAGAAATACATAAGTGGAAAACTAAAACATTTTAAGGAACAACTACGGAAAGACAATTAAAGCTTGTTTTTGTAAAAAAATAAATTGTATGAGAAGTATTTTCATGATTTTTTTTGTTAGAATAAGCTATCTAATCATCTTTTAAAACAAAGAATACCCAGTCCATCTATATTGCAAGACAGGTTGATTTGTGACCAAGTGGTGCATTTACTATTCCGCTGTCGATATTATGTCACCTCTTTGATATTGATTTAAAATACCACAAATCTTATTAGACCCCAGTATGTGGTTGAATTACCCAAATGCTCAATCACACATAATTAAAAAAAGACAGATTGAAAAGATAGGTTAAGAAAAATATGTATAACCTCTGATGAGGAAACCTGTAAGAAAAGGTAAATATTGGATAAAACTGGGAAAGTATAGTTTTCTAATGTCTATGTTTAGTTCTAGACTGTATTCTTCAAAGTTATGGTGATTCTAAAAGAGTACTGATGATAATTGAGTCACTCAATCTTTAATGAAGGTAGATCAATATGTTTTCACTGTCCAGTTTTGTTATTGTAAGGTTATGTCACAGATAAATAGGTAGGACATACCTGCCAAGGGTTGACTTTTGGTATGGGTGCCTCAACAAACTTCTTCGGCTGAGACTCCTCTGATTGTTGCTGCTCGCCTGTGGCCTGCGCTTCGTTGTGAGATTGCGGGGCCTTGTGCGGCCGAGGCGGAGCCCTGCGCTCGCGCTCCCTGCGACTCTTGCCCGGGCGCCGCCCGTGAGCGATCACGGGGACGAAGCCCTCCTCCTCCTCGACGTCCTGCCGAGGAGCGGCGTCCGGGACCTCCTCCGCCGGCGCTTCTATGTTCTCCTTGTTACTGTCTCCCCCACGAAAGTTCAGTACTGACGCATACGAGGGCCCAGCCCCCTCGGACACGCGAGCGGCCATGCCGCCGCGCCGCTACCCCTGTTATGTAAGCCCGGGCGCGCGCTCCGCGCCGAACGACGATCACGAGCGCGCCGCCATCACCCTCAGCAACACATACCGGGGCCGAAACCCGCAATTTCTGAACGAGGGGACGCCACCCGATCGAACCCCGCGAAGGTCAAGTCACTCCGCCACGGCACACAACGGCGGCGAGCGCGACGTAACAGTTCACACGCGAAAAATATGCGAAGACTTTTCGGGGCACACCGCACTGACCCTGGATGGACCGTATTTACATCGAAAAAATTCACTTCCGTCGATTGGTTCCGAGTTATTTAGCACACTGAACGATCCGTAGACACTGTATCTATCGATATGGAGCGTTATTCACTGCGGAAATACCTTTTTTGAACAGTAAATCACCACAGAACCATACTTTGTTCACAATTCACACATGTGGTCGGACGCCCAAAAAGGGATTTTTCCGCAGAACACACGGAACTTGCGGAAGGCTGTGACTTCTAATTTTACACGACGGACATTTAATCACTAGAGGGCGCTGAAACACCATTAACTTCAGCTGCGTTCAAAACAACAAAATTTTATTGAACATTATCTATTATTTAAAATACCTAAATTAGGATTTGAGTAAATAAATACTGCTTTGTTTCTATGAAACAATATTTCAAATTATTTCTAATTTTATTCAAAGCTGAACTTATGAAACAAGTTATTCGAAAAAGTGACATTTAAAATTTTATTTCCGAATGCATGCTAAATGAAAATCACACTGCTCATTTCTCTTGCAAATCTTGCAACCCCGTGCAATGCACCACGCTTGCAACTCTGCAGTCTACGTAACATTGTGCAAGATCTATTGATCGATTGGGAATCTACTTAAATTTTCAAATGCAATTTATTTAATTGATTCACTTGTAATAATCCTTCATGTACTCCATTGATGAAAATTTTGTTGATTTGGAAATAATAAGTATGATTATGCAAATCTATATAGTCTATGGTTAGCTTAATCGATCGAACTTTAAACTTTTATCTTTTTAAATCTTTTTTTCTGCATTTTTGTAGGGATATGACAAGCGAAATCCAGGGGCGCATCAAGTCCGATAAAACTTACCTTTACGCATTTTGAACAAGACAGAACTCTCCGTAAATATGCCGTAAATTTATTGTATGTCAACGCCGTAAATACATTTTGTCAGCTAACAGAGACTTCGTAAATTACGAATGCTAGAGCCACGTTTTCGTTTCTGCGCCGTCGCGTTTTTATTTCATGTTATTTACTTTTATTTAGAGCTATGCCTGTTAATATTGTAATCTGTGCGTTTGTTCGGTCTATTTCATGAAACCTGTGCTTAATTATGTACGTATTTAGCCTAATCCCTAAAATGCTTGAATTTATCAAACATTTTATTAAATATCCTCAAAAAAATGGGGTGTCAAGAAAAAATGATGCCCCCTTGCTGCACAGGTACTAAGGGCATGTACATCTAATAATAGCTAGTATTCTCTGGCCATACCACATGAGTAGGTAAAAAAAAGAGACAACAAAAAAACAAAGAGAGACCAAACTTCTAAGGAACGTTCAAAATGGATACATATTTTGATAGGGTTGTCACAGGAGGATAAGATAAATGAAATATGTATGATAGAATGTTTTTTTTTTCACAGATATGGGTGTCAAAAAAGAGCATCACTTCTTATGGAAATTCGGTGAAGCAGCTGGTAATCGAGTGCCGAAGTGACCGACACTCGCCCGAGCTGGGCGAACTCCGGGCACTATTAGCCTTACCGAGTCATGCGGGGCTCTGATGAGGTGGACAATTATTTCCCTAGCTAACCGTGGTACCTCAACACGGAGGCGGCGACGTTTTTCGCAAAACATCATGTCAAGGGGTATCACAGAGCGAAAAGCGAGCGAAGGAAAGTAGCTTTGCGACATTGGATTGCCCAAACTGACGATATATCGTATCTGCCTACCCCTCTGGGACTAAGAATAGAATAGAATAAATTTTATTTCAGACATAATCCATCTCCATCTCGAACTGTGTGAGCATTATGTCATGTCTAGAATGTTCCAGCGAGAATGTTCTAAAATATTCCAGGATATTAGAGAATGTTCTAGAATGCTCCACAATATCTTCGAGATTGTTCTAGAATGTTACAGAATGATCTAGAGTGTTCTAGAATCGTATAGAATGTTTTGGAATGTTATAAATGTTCTGGACTATTCCAGGATTTTGGAGAATGTTCCACAAATCTTCGAGTATGTACGAGAATGTGCTTGAATGTTTTAGAAAACTATAACATTATATAATTGTCTAAAACATGTCCACTGTGTGCTATAACATATAGATTAGGTCCTTGAATAGGACATATAATAGTTTTTATCCCGAAAAAATATCTCATTCCTACGGGAAATACATAATAATTTGTGATGTTAATTTGTCCACGCGGACGACGTCGCGAGCAAGAGCTAGTTATAAATAAACCGTACTTAAGTTTCTAAAAACCCAGTGGTACGGGCGGGGTTTGAAGCCACGACCTCAAGAACGTGAGGCGAGTCCACAACCAATCCGGCTACCACGGCTCCAACGGCTAGTCTAACATAAATTATAGTAATTACTCATATTTGCATTTTTTTTTACTAAACACTCTTGTAAACTAATTAAACGTGGAGCGAAAGCAACTATGACACGCGTCGCGCAGGCCCTTAGCTTGTCCACTCGCCGAGCCAGCGTTAACCGGTTTATTCCAGTCGCAGCGCGTACGCGACGCAGCGGCGAGTGGACACGCACACATACGCCGCATACTTGTAGTAGTGTACCTATCGCAGTGCGCTTATTTGATGATTTGCACACAATAAGCAGTGACTAGCGTGAAGATTGGTCTACTTTTGTACCGGCTAGAAACCGGTACGGTAGGGTTGGGTGTATTTAATTATACCAATAAATGAAATATGAACGAATGATTCTTTTAACCGGTAAATTTCAAATAATTCTCGTTCAGCATATCTACCAGTTTACCCGAAGAGAATATAAACCAGTGTACCAGTCAGATGGAAATAAAAAAACAAAGTTACACTCATATATTTATTTATTTTACGGATAAGCATTATCCGGATTTGTGGGACAGTACATACCTAAATAATTTCGACAATTTCTACAGTAATGGTACACGTCTTTACACGATCTCAGCACATACGGCAATGGGGCACAAATCCAACAACAAAAAAGACACATAATAAACGCACATAGATGTGTGCATATTGTTATCTTTGTACTCACCACAGTTAACCCTGTATACCCACATTCTGGACATACAGCTGGCATGGCCATGAATCCGAAGTTTACTACTCTTGGAGGAGGAGGAGGTATCGCGTTATCGACATAAATGTCAAAAGCGGCAGCGTAATTAGGGGGCGGAGTATGTTGAACGAATGATGGGGATGGTATGAAAGTTCCCATTAATCGAGGCCTTCTCCTCGCTGCCATTTGCCTCAAAACAAATGAATATGATGGCGGAGCGCTTGTCAGAGAATCTGGCGCAGGCAAATCCTCAGACCTAGCATCGGCATGGGGAGCTTCGATAGCCAGTTGCGGGTATTTCAGTTTCAAACGATTATATATTGATAAAGTTGGCGGACTTTCGTTAACTTTAGCTAGAGCTTGGAGAAATAACGTTTGAGGTTGATTTGGTAGTGGAATATTTATAGAAATAGGAGAGGGTAAGTTTGAAAAGGTTCGCAGATTTTGCACAGTAGTAGAATTATGTATGCTTGCTGGTCGATTCACTATTAAAATCGATAATGGAGTACTGGAATGTGGTATAGTTGCTTTTTCATTTGTATATTTTAATATTGATGTAGGTTTAGGTGGTTCAAAGCTAGTTGTAGCGCCGGAGTTAAAATCTAATGAATGTAAGGCGATTTCTTTGGATTCAACTGATTCTACATCGTTTTCTTGGGGTATTGGCGTGGCTTGGGTAGCAGCATCTGGTTCAAGACTGCTATTGATATTAGGAGAAGTATTCGTGTTCAAAACCATTTCGACCTGCAAACAAAGCAGCTGTTTTTTCTATTGGTATAACTATGAAGACGTGAGACGTGACGAAAATTCAAGGAAAAGTGAGTGAACCTCTTTTTATTACAACGAATCTGCGTAAGGAAATACACACAATATTATTTCTAAAGAAATGCATTTGATTTAAAAATTGTTTGTTTTACTTCGATATGTCAAAAAAACGATTTTATTGGTAAAAATATGACATTATTTCTGGCAGCAGTATATATATTGTCTTTGCCTTTTTATTGTCTATGAAATAAACAAAATAGAATGTAAAGCTTCAATAGATGAAACGGAAATGATATAAGAAATGTCTCTATCATTAGGTTTATTTTTCCTGTTTTGACTTAAAATATTTAATTTAACTTGATGTCCTCTACACAGACACATTAAGTGTTGTGTATAATTTGTTGTATTACATGTATTTCCTCTTTTAAAATTTAATGTTTATAATCTTAATTCGGCATTTAAATTTTTTGGTCTTGCAACAGCCCTAAATTAGCTGTCAGATTATTCTATTCTGTTTCCGGTCTTTTCACTCCTCCGTGGCATGGCGGATGGTTTTTACCGCCGCATATAGTGTTTTTTAGGAGGAATATCTTCGCTGATATAGCGAAATGGTAAGTGTACACTAAATAATCGTGCTCAAATTATGATAAACATATTTAGTGATGAAAATAAACTAGTTTGCAAGTGGTTATCGGGATATGTCGAAGGAAGTGTAATCGTCCACGTGTTTATACTCATTTTGTTGAAATATCAAAAATCGGACGAGAAGCCGTGAGTTTTTACTATTTTTCAAACGCAAAAATAGATAAGTTTCAATTATTTTCCGTTATTGTCACTGTACAGAAACCGTTTCTAAGTTGTAGAATGTATTCAATTCGGCAATGATCCAATGCTTTCACGCTCTTGGAAACATTGTTTATTTCTACAATTAAGCCCGGTAATAAGCGTTCTGTTGCTCATTCGTGATGTTAGTGCCGGTCTAGCAACAATTAATCAAGTTACGTTACTCTCCACAGTCATTTGAAAGCATTAAAGTTTTGAGGTTAGAATCTCGGTACCTTATTTTCTAGGTACTTGTGTAGTGAGCAAGCCATAGCCGTATACTCAGTTAGAGTGTACAATAGGGAGCGCTATGGAAAAAATCTCTGATTGACGTGAAATTTTTTCCGGGGGACATTTCCAAAAAAAAAAATTTCAGCGCCCCGTTTTGTACACCCTAACTGTATACTCTCATGAAATTGCAATATATGTAACCCCGAACTCTTCCTGGTTGCATCACAATGGTCTTCCAGGTACATGTAGGGGGATAGAAAAATGTTCCCTTAGGAAACACGGCTGCGCCCACAGCATGGCCGTGTGTCGACATGAGGAATACATTTTTAAATTGCAGCTTTAGATTGACCGAACCAATATTTTATGTCTATTTTTCTAAACATCTGTCTTTCTTATGCCAGAGTCTATCAGTTTCCCGACCACTTGTGTCGGTGTACTCGGAGAAGAACGAGGTGGTGGCCGGAGCTTCGCTGCCCCTCCCATTCGTGTTTAAGTCGCCCATCCGCCCGGACCTGGTCAATGATGTCCATGTGTCGATGGCCAAGAACGCTCGCCAGCCCTACTGCGTCAGCAAGGAGGCTGGTACGTATCAATGCTAGTGGTGTACAAATGTAAACTATTAAAATGACATGTTCAACAACAGGGTTGCGAGTACATGGAACAAGTTACCTCAGTACATTGTCGATGCCCCCTCAGTGAACACTTCTTTCTTCTCCTTTTCTTCTTAACACACCAGTGTTACCGAACACACAATGTCACACACAGTGACAATTCGAGAGACTTTAAATACACCAGTTCAGATATAGGCATACTAGCAAATTACTGCTCGCCTGTTATCCCCATAATAATAATACTTCAGTCGTATTGGAAGTTTGTTGTGATATTTCTTCAACACACTGCAAACACCTAGGAAGCAGTAGTTGAGTTCATAAAAATTATGTATGTAAATGTATAACAATAAAGGATTTTGACTTATGATTACTTATCTCGGTCCAGATGTAACAATTTGTCAGATATATATCTGCCACATCAAAAA
Organism: Esperia sulphurella; assembly: GCA_947086405.1. NCBI lineage: Eukaryota > Metazoa > Arthropoda > Insecta > Lepidoptera > Oecophoridae > Esperia > Esperia sulphurella. The sequence continues at coordinate 5,770,351 of OX352285.1, forward strand.
ACAAGTTTAAGAACAGCCTAGACCATTTCTTAACAAAATTACCAAGTTTACTACTAATATTGAAGCACCAGCTATAAGCTGCCTTTCCATTTAAAATAATAAAAAGTGTGCCCATTTTGCCCTTACACCACAAAAGGGAAGGCTTATGTTCAGCAGTTAATTATATGCACTAAATGTCCACATCCACTCTACTCACCATGGGGCTGGATGTTACTGCGGATTAGTGCTAAAGTAATGGAGTGACATGGCGTTCCGGACTTGCTCAGTGGCGAGAACGGGTGCAAGGTTGCTACTACAAAAGACTGTTTTAACAACATGAATACTTACACCATACCTTTGTGATTGAGTTCACCTGTTGTGTAACTGTGTCCATAGGATAATATGAGAGCAGCAAAATGCTGGTATGCTGATCTCTGAACTGGTTAATTTAAGTCTGAATTGTCACTTGTAGCACTGGCTTTTGAAGACTTTGTCTGTTCTTCAGTCTTCACTGAGGGGTATCGATAACGTCAGGTTAAAATGTGTGTCCATTCTCAACTGATTAACAAAATCATAATGAACATTTTCAGATTTTATTTGGCCGACTTGAATGACTAAGAAAAATATTTGAAAATAATGATAATATTAATGTTGTTGGCAGGCCACCAAACCAGTGCGGAGTCGTGGGGTACCGGCCGTGCCGTAGCGCGTATTCCCCGCGTGCGAGGCGGTGGTACCCACAGGTAAGCAATTCACATTATATTTGTTACTAGCTATCGCCCGTGGCTTCGCCCGCGTGGATTTCGACGCCCTAAGGAAAGTTCTCACCAGAAGCATTCGGCGTCGTATGTCGAACGGTGTGGACGTTGAGGCGAGAGCGTTACAAAATATGTGCAGTTGTAACCCGTGATGGTTGTTGCTTAGGTCCGGTCAGGGCGCGTTCGGCAACATGTGCCGCGGCGGGCGCATGTTCGCGCCGACCAAGCCGTGGCGCCGCTGGCACCGGCGCGTCAACCTGCGCCAGCGCCGCGCCGCCACGGCCGCCGCCGTTGCCGCCTCCGGCGTGCCCGCGCTCGTGCAGGCCAGAGGTACGTAACACATACGTAGGGTTGAGGGGTGAATGTTGCAGCGTTATTATCCTCACCACCAAAAGTTGATAAAAAACAATATATTTAATTAAATATTTCACCTGTGCAGAATCTGTGCATGGATCAGAAACTTATCTAATAAATAAAAACGTTACATCGCATGTCTGTACATTGAAGATAATAAAAAAAAATTGGGGGTCTCAGGATAAGTAATAGAACACATTTCGATCATTTTTGGAGTTTTCGTCTGTTTCTTTGTTTACGATTCACTTAAAAACTACTGAACCGATCTTGATGGGCTTTTCACTGAAATAGTGCTTAATTTATTCATAAATTCATTAGTTATTAATTTATTTCGTTGCAATCAGTCCAGTCAATCAGAAGTTGTGAATTAAATTTTTTGGAAAACTTGCATACACTGCATTAGTATACAACAAAGTAGAGTAGGGCGACGGAATTCGTATTGCAGTGAGTGAGAGCTACATTTTGGAGATATGTAGGTGGTCATAGAAGTTTAGGGGATAGTGAGGGGCGGGAAAGGAGAGGGGTGGGGAAAGTCGTCATTCACATTAAGATGACATTTGGGAGCGGGATTAGAAGTGGGAACGGGAGCGGATTCTGTAGTCGACGCGATCGAAGCCGCGGGCACAACTAGTAGTTTATAGACCTCCCCAATTCCTCGTCGTCGACATTACAAATGATGCGATGGCTGAATTTTTGGGGTATATAATATGTTCAGTATCACAACATTACTATTAGTAACTATTGCTAATCTGTTGTATCATGGAACAACATGACCACAATAACATCATGTTACCTTCGCATTGTCGTATCTGAAAGTCCCTACTTTACAGGAGAAGATAGAAACGTTGTATAGACTATATAGGAAACATATATATTGCCGCTGGAAACGCAGAATTGCTGAAGTGCAAAAATAGGATTGTACTGTCGAGATTTAAATAAAAAGGTACAATTAAAATCTTTTTATTTAAACATCCCAGTTTGATAAAACAATTTAAAAGGGTAGGAGAGCCAGTACGTGAGACATTCTAATATAATCTGCATAGAGGTAAAGCACTTATAGCTTGGACTGTTGCATGCACTGTCTATCGTGATGAGGGACCGGTGGGGGACCTAGTTAAAGGGCTTCGGGGAGTGAGGGGCGGGAATCTGGAAGGGAACTTTCATCCGACTGTCCTTTAACTCTATTGTCCCGGAATGTATATTGCCAATATTGTTCAGGTCACATTATCGAGAAGGTGCCTGAGCTGCCGCTAGTGGTGTCCGATAAGGTGCAGGAAATCAACAAGACCAAGCAGGCAGTCATCTTCCTACGCCGCGTCAAGGCCTGGTCTGACGTGCTCAAGGTAACTGACACCATATCATGATCTATTAGTTTTTACTCTGTAGATACATGATGAACTGTGGCCTTATATCCTGTGTGTTAATTTAAGGGTATACAGTATTTATTCCGCCATCTTGAAAAACGCTGCCATTTTGAAAAAAATATATATGTTGTCATCAAATTGTGCGTGCTATAAGAAACTTTAACTGTACTAATGTCACAATTCTTTTACACTATTTGATAATTGGTTTTACGGGACAATTTAGAATTCTGTTTAATCGGTTCAGTAGTTTTCGAGTTAACAGGAAAAGAGCCAGACAGCCGTTCTGATACCCTAAGATGGTCCTGAACCTATAAGCTCACAGCTTGCAAATCTTTGGGCTAGAATATTTGGGACCATAATATATTTCCATAGACAACAATCGGATGGAATAATTTCTTATTCGACATAGACTTTGGAAAACAACAAAAAATCATCAATCACTATAATTTTTTACTATTAAAGTCGCTCGCAGGCGTTTACGGGCGTGACCGTTTTCAAGCTAAAAAAATATGAACATATTCTAAATACATTTGGTCTCATGAAAATTAGCATTTTCTAAGCTTATATCCTTTTTCAATGTAATCAAAAAACCATGTCTACTTCTCACGTATCACAATAGCATATTCTAGTTAATAAATGCTTCATTAATTGATGATGGTGATGAGATGACTGATTATGAATGTGTTGCAGGTATACAAGTCTCAGCGTCTGCGCGCCGGCAAGGGCAAGATGCGCAACCGGCGCCGCGTCCAGCGCAAGGGGCCCCTCATTGTCTACCACAAGGACCAGGTAATAAGTTACATTTTGGTGCAATTTTTTTTCTCAATTTTCTTTCAACCAGAGATTTACTGATCGTTACTGATTAATGGTAAATCATAGTCTTATATTTCTTCCTCGACTTGAAAATATTAAACATCAACTTTGAGGAATTTGGAGAATTGGCAATCTTTTTCATATGATGATTACTGAAACAAAGAGAGCAGTATGTCTTATCATAGGAGGTTTTGCCTGTCATTTAGGTGTAAGGCACCTCCTGCATAAGATGGGACTGTCGGAGACTCAACTGTAGGGCCTGTGGAGAGGACAGCGACTTGATGAAGCGCTTGCTGTGTGAATGCCATGCACTAGCTCCAAGGATGAGTGTCCTGGGTGTGGCTTACCCTGAACCCAAGAACTACAGGCTTCTGTCCCTTCATCATCATCATCGGCCCAAAAGAGTCCACTGTTGGGACATAGGCCTCTCCAAAGGTGCGCCACTGAACCCGATCCTCGGTTCTTCTCATCCAGTCACTGCCAGCAGCCTTACGCAGATCGTCGCTCCATCTAGCCAGGGGGAGTCCCACACTACCCTTCTGTCCCTAGTGTTTATGCAGCAGACTGTATGTATGTATGTATGTATGTATGTATGTAAACGCTTTATTGTACCAAAAATAACAACAACAACAATAATAAAATAGGTATTAAACTGTGTACAAAGGCGGACTTATCCCACTTAGGGATCTCTTCCAGTCAACCTTAGAGTAACCGAAAGGACAAGTATAATGCGTTTAGTACCAAATTTGATAAAGAAATGTAATGACTGTGGGGGATGGAAACACCGTATAGACAGAGAGGCTGACACAAAAGATCCTATAGGGTCGACGTGTCGCTGAGTACACCTGACCGTCTATTATAAGTATTAAAACAAGCTGTTCTCTGCTCAGGGCCTCACCCGCGCCTTCCGCAACATCCCCGGCGTGGAGATGCTCAACGTGGACAAACTGAACCTGCTGAAGCTGGCGCCCGGCGGCCACGTTGGACGTTTCATCATCTGGACGCAATCCGCCTTTGACAGGCTTGGTGAGTCATTACTTTAGTACTTACTAGCTGTGCCCGCGGCTCCGCTCGCGTGGACTACATAATCCGCTCCCGTTCCCTCTCCCATTCTATTATCTATAGTTTCCGCAGCGCATGCGATGAAAGACATTTTATAGCAAAAAATTTACACCTTGGGTTGCATTATTGAAGTTTTAGTAGGGATCCCTAATTTTTTATAGTAATAAATATAGCCGGGGATAATGTAGCATTCTAATGGTGAAAGAATTTTGGAAAACGGTCCAGTAGTTTTTGAGTTTATTCGTTACAAACATATATTTCATTCCAGATTAATAATCCTATGAAAACAAACGCATTTGCGTCTCGAAAACAAAATACACAATAGATGGTGTTCCTAAGTGGACTGCAAAGTTTACATGGTAATACAAACCTGTTTTTGCTGCTGGTGACCCTTTCATGTATATGTTACCGAGACGTAAATAGCGTTGGTTTTCATAGGACTATGAATCTGGAATGAAATATACAAACCTTTGCTCTTTATTATATTAGTGTTAATAACGTTATTATGTGTGTACAGAAAATAGAAAAAATGAAAACACAGAAGGAGAGGACGTATATACAGTTATTTATGTTTTTTTTTCATTCCCCAATAAGCCTTACTCGTTCCGTCCGATATGGTTTGAGTTACGAATGTGTGGGGTACAGCGACACGTTCCCGAAGGAAACATCAGCGGACACCCAGTTGGCTGGTGTGTCGACGTGAGGAACACAAACTATTGCTATTTTATTATGTTCAAAGTTTAAAACATGTAATTTCTGCAAAATTTCAGGATAGAGTCTGTAAAACAGTAAATACAATATAACGTAATGCCCGAAACACACAGAAGGCGACTGCGTGGCGGAGGCGTGGCGGTAGCGGTTCACTTCATACAAATTCCGCTACCCGCGGCGGTGCTCTGTGTACTCGTACTAAATCGAACCATACAAAAACCGTAGCACGCCTCCGCCACGCATTCTCTTTCTGTGTGTTTCGGGCTGAAGACTTATTCAATTTGGCAATACTGTTTCTTGCAGTGGTACAAGCGAAAATAGACTGTAAAATTATGAATCTTACCGTCAGTGTATTGTCTTTCTTTTACTGTTTATTCATTATTCGACGACTCATCATGCAGACTAGGTAAGAAGCTGGCAACAGGTTAGTCAAGTAGATGAGAGAGACGTCGAATAATGTATAAACTAATTTTATATGCAGATATTGGGCCCGATTCTGAAGGCACACATTTAAAATTTGACAGCGCCAAAATTGGTTTCGTCTTTATCTTCATAATACTGTGTGACAAGGATAGCAACAGCTTTAGTGCTGTCAAATTTTAACGTTCTGTCTTCAGAATTGAGCCCATTGTCAGTTTGTTATAGATAATATGTCTTACACAGACCTCGCGCACCAACCGTGCACAACGTCATCCTAGTTCCGTCCAATCACGACATGGCGCGACCATGGCCAGGCCAATCAGCGTGCGGTCCCCTCCCCCCGCATTCAGTAGACAGAATTGACTCCTAGAGTCTATTGGATTTACTAATCGATGTTCTACAGCATGTAACTTTTATTTCCCTCTTGGCAGACCCTCTGTTCGGCTCGTGGAAGACTCCGTCGAAGGAGAAGAAGAACTTCAACCTGCCCCAGCCCAAGATGGCCAACACCGACCTGAGCCGTCTGCTCAAGTCCGACGAGATCCGCAAGGTGTTGCGCGCGCCCAAGTACGTATTTGACGTAACATTTACATACATAATGATCACGCTTTTGTCCCAGAGGGGTAGGCAGAGACGATGTATCGTCACTTTGCGCCATGTGACACTTTCCTTCGTGATACCCCTTGACGTGATGTGTTGCGAACAACATCGCCGCCTACGTGTTGTGATACCACTATTATCTAGGGAAATAATCGTCCACCTGGTCGATATTGACCTTATTTATAAACTAAATATTGTATGTGATGATAATCTCTTATCAGAGCATTGGGTTATGATAACCAATGATTACCTAACACGTTGACTTATTCTGATCTCCCCCTAACCCCTCCCACCTACCACACCATCCCTAAACAAACTAACCACACATCTCTCTCTGTCTCTCGCAGCAAGCGCGTGATCCGTGCGACAAGGAAGCTCAACCCGCTGTCGAACAGCAAGGCTATGCTGAGGCTGAACCCGCACTCGGCAGTGATGAGGAGGAAGGCGTTGCTGGATCAGCAGAGGAGGAATAACTTGAGGGCGCTGGCGCTCGCAGAGAAGCGTGGTGTGAGTATATGCAATACAAAATTTATTTATTATCTCAACATAAAGATTAAATACAATTGTAATGTATAAAATTAAAATGAGTAGAATGTATCTTTTGTGAGAGACTGGTGCCTAAACATAGGGTGAACCTGTGAAATCATTTCACCAGGCTCCCACCCCATGGAATTTGGGCGCATCACCTTGCCATACGACTAGTAAATTTGGTTAAACAGCAAAATATTCGTATTTGTGAGCAGAAATATGTATTCGGTCAGCCAAAATGACTAGCTGGTCTGTAATTTATTGTCTGTCTCCGGCGGATGAGAGAGGGTTGTGCTTCTGCAGTGGAGAAAAAATAACCTGATGATGATGATGAAACATTTCTAAATCAATCTGCAACTAGTGTCATACTGGACTGTTCTAACATTTTTGTATATAATTTGGTTACAGAACAAGGGTTGCAACCTGATTTTTATTTATTGCGAGCTAAATCTTTGTATGCTATCTGATTTGACAATTCAATTTTATATGTCATTCTAATATGGTAAAATCGATCGCCATAAAATAAATTAATATCATCATCATCATCAGGTTATTTTTGTCTCCACTGCAGGAGCACAACCCTCTCATCTGCCGGAGACAGACGGAGGATTTGGCCTACACTCCCCACGCTGGCTAGACGGGTTGGGGAGGCCTGATTGATGTTTTATAATGTATTCCCTTAGTCGCCTTGTACGACATCCACGGGAAGAGTTGGAGTGGTCCTATTCTACTCTACCGGAAACCACACGGCAAAATTAATATACAAAATATAAATTACAATGTCAACAAAATAATGTCACAGTTACATAACATACTATGTGTGTTAGTATATAATCCCACTAATATTATAAATGCGAAAGTTTGGATGTTTGGATATTTGGATGTTTGTTACTTAATCACGCTTCAACCACTGGACGGATCGGGATGAAACTTGCCATACATATAGGCTAGGTCCTGAAATAGGACATACGATAGTTTTTATCCGGAAAAAACATCTCATTCCTAAGGGAAACCAAATTAATCGTTAAAAGCAGTGAAGATGTGTAAATATCGAAACCTATGCGAAGTCTCGGGTAAAAGCTAGTATTAAAATAATTTTAGGACCTAATTGGAAGACCGGGTGTGATGGCATTCATTGGGGAAGGCCTATGTCTAGCAGTGGACTTCTAGGGGCTGACATGATGGTATCAAATTATCACTTATTAAACTTCAAATGGCAAAACATTTAATTACTTCTTATATATTTTTGCATTTTTAGCCCCCATAATGATATTTGATAATATTTTTCCAGACCCCTTCCCCCATTTTGAGTTCACGTAATTAATGACTACATTACCACCCGCACACTTATTGTTTTGGCATTTTAATAAACTACAATATTCGATGAACAGTCTCACACCTTTTTAATACATTATAGATGCCCTTTCAAATGATGATAATCTCTTATCAGAGCATTGGGTTATGATAATCAATGATTACCTAACACGTTGACTTATACTGATCACTCCCCCGCCTCCCTCCCTTCACCCCCTACCCATAGCCCAAACTAAAATATCTCAACTTCACAGATCAAACTACCCGCTACTGATCCTGCAGTCAAGGCTGAGAAACTGCGTGAAAAGAGGCGTAAGTCGATTAAATTAGCTGTGTCTAAGAAGCCGAAGAAGCCAGCAGCAAAGAAGACGCCACCTCCGCCACCCAAGAAGAAGGCGCCTAAAGAAAAGGCGCCTAAAGAGAAGGTGCTTAAAGAGAAGGCGCCTAAAGAAGCGAAGAAGGCAGCGCCTAAAAAGTGATGTGGAATAAATTTATTAAAGTGATCTTTATTTGTATTATTCATGCTTATCGCCCTGGATTTTAAAGCCGCAAACACACAGAAAGAGAATGCGTGGCGGAGGCGTGCTCCGGTTTTTCTGTATTGTTCGATTTAGTACGATAACTTCACACAGAGGACCGCCGCGGGAAGCGGGATTTGTATGAAGTATACCGCTACCGCCACGCCTCCGCCACGCAGTCGCCTTCTGTGCTTCGGGCATATCAAATCTACGAGTCCAAACATATCTCACAAAATGATGGTTAATATGCTACCTGCTAGTTTCATAAATGCCCAGAGCCGGATTAACTATGTCGGGGCCCTAGGCAATGCACGTCTCGAGGCCCCTTTAACGTGTTCTAACTTCCTGAAATTAGTTTGTCTACCACAATACGATGCTCCGCACTCGTGGACTACTCACTTTCAATCCGACTACGACTCCAACCCGAAGCCCACGCCTACTCCTATTTCACTCTTAAGTAACATTTTCAAAAGCTTGCGTCATTTTGGCAGAGCCACAGCCGCTGATTTGAAATCTGATTATGCAGAAAATTTGTCCTAGTAATATACTATTTTGTACTCGAAAATTAGAATGTGTACTTCAGCCGTTTAAAAGTTATAGGGGTATATTGGTGGCTCTGCCAAAATGACGTCACTACAGCCATATATTATCTTTGCTACAGCCTGCTGTATATATAGTATGCTAAAAATTTGGTTGATGGGGGACAACGAACGGGAATGATCAATTCAATTCCATCCCTCTTTATTGCCCATAAAAAAGATACAATAATAAAGTAACTTACCATATTTACATCTAGGCGGTCTTATCGCTAAAAGCAATTTCTTCCAGACAACCTTTGTCTGGAAGAGTTGTCTGGTTGGGTACAGGATAAGAATAACACTTGGTATCGTAACGAAAGTATCGATACTACTCAGGTATTATTAGTAGGGATAGTATGATAACAAGTGTCTGTGCGTGTGTACATTATGAAGGAAACATAAATAAACGTGACTAAGCTGATTTTCTTAAAGCAGTGAACTTCCTAACCTCAAACCTTACTAAAGTTTACTATCAACGTTAGTAAGGGAGTTCTGTGATTATATCAAGACCACAGTGTCGGGAAAAATAAGAATTGGCTTCGGCCTTATAAGCTGCAAAAAACTAAGAAATCCTACTAAAAATTACCTGGCTGTATAGTCTAGTGACTTTTGCCTGTCAAAAGGATGAATCAGCCAAAAAAAAACTAATTAAAGTTGTGAAACTTGATAAGTTAAACGATGTTATCAAATTCTTATCAATTAACTAAAACGTGGTTGAATATTAAATAGAGTGAATTAAAAATATTATTCATTAACTAGAAAACCTGTAGGTTTATATTATTGAAGAAGCAACATATACTCGCATGTAAACAAATACCGAGTTGCCTTCACCGAACGGAGTGTTCAAGTTTGAGGTTAGAATTTTTATAAACTACTTGTAAAGAATACAAGAAACTAAAATGAGTGCGAGCGTTTTACCAAACGAAATTCTTCATCACATATTTAGATATCTGCGTGGTGGTGATATACTTGAGTGCCGCACAGTGTGTCGGCGATGGGAGGAAGCAGTGGCAGGGTTAAGGGATGAGTTTTGGAAGGAGATGTGCGCCAAGGAGCACATCAGTGAGGTTTACGAGGACGCGTACCGAAAAGCAAATCTGTCGTGGCGCGAACTTTACCGGTCCTTAAGCCTGTGGTCTGACCTAGCAAACGCCGAAGTCAACATTCATAACATATCAGAGGGAAATGTCAGCAATTTTCAAACTCTATCAGACGGGGTCTTGGCTGTATCTTGTAGACGTCAACGTGTATATAATACTATGAGACTTAGCAGAAATGGGCTTGAACCTTCTGGCTATGACACTATAGTGTACTACGATTTGCCAACACTGACAGAAAGACGCAGAGAATGCTTTGATTTGATGTTCAAACGTTTTGAAGAAAACGAATTTTTTTATATATTGGAACAGGAAGGACAAAATAGCAAAGAAAATTATGTACATATAATACTTAAATCGAATAGAAAGTGTTTAGATTTTGGAAAAGATATACGAGGTATATGGAATTGGGTGTTACATGAAAATATGGTTTATTTACAATGCTTCCAAATGAGTAACCATTTCTGTCGCATTAAAATAGTTGAACAGAATAATGATGCCATATTGGAGACCGAACATATAAAATATGCTGAATATTATTGTCGCATCAGAGCCATTGTAAATATAAACAGCGAACAAACCAACATATTTGCATCAGAGGGTCGCATACACAAATCAGCTCAAATATACTCTCTTATTGGCAAGGAAATGAAACTACTGACTCACGTTAACACTCGTGATGATGAATCGCAGCAAACAATAAAAAGCCACGGTTTCAATTTGCGTTGTTTACCTATTTTTGAATTATTTTCACGTTATTCGTTTGCCAACGATGATATGATGCCTGAGAGAGTTTTCTATCATTACGCTAAGACAGTCATAATTCATAAAAGAGAACACTATCGAAATTCTTTCGACTTATTCTACATACCACATGATAATCCATATGAAACTAGCGGAAAACTAAACTTGAGCAAAGTAAAACCAACAAAATCAATAAGTCTAGGTATCCAGCGGAGTAATAATCAAGATTTCGATTTGGAATTGATTGACGTGGTTGAGACTTCGAATTCCCATAGGTTGATAGTGTCGTTTCATAATAAAATATTTGTGATTGAGCTAAACCACGATGCGAGTGAGAAAAGAAGTATATCAGAAGAAAGTGTAGACTTTTATAAGACAATATTCAATACCCAAAATCGATTGATATATACAACATACGATTACCACACCGCAAGTCATACAAATTATGCAATAGACGAGTGAAGTGAAATAATTAGCCAAAAGAGTATGTTACGAAAATATTACATGTTGATTAGTTTTTAAGTAGACCTGTATTGTTTGCATATTATTTGTTATAGATAACTTCCAGACTTTGCATGAAAGGAGAATGCATGGGCGTGATATTTAAATTCATGACATATTTTTATAATTCTCTTTTTAGCTCAGTTCAACTATCTCTATGTACTGCTAGATGGAGCGTTCCAAACAATCGCTCTGTTCTACGCAAGGATCCGCAACTCGTTCACATTTACTTTGAAACTTGTGCAGTTACTATGCAGAACATTTAAATATTTACGCTATTTACCCGTATCGTCAATATTTAGTAATAATTAAATGTTCTGTTACTAACTTCACAAGTTTCATTATCATTCGCAATAACCGAGTTGCGGCTCCTGGAGCCGCAGTTGCGTGGAACAGAGCGATTGTTTGGAACGCTCCATCCAGTAGTACATAGAGATCGTTGGTTCAGTTTGTCGAAATTAGTTGGGGGATTCATATTTTCATAATAAATAAGATCAGACTTAGTTTTTGTATACTGTTGTACACCTTTCTCTCCGTCGATCGCTACCATCAGTCCCCGTCTCCGAAAAGATTCGTACGCTGCCCCATACTTTGTGATCTTGTATAGACAACCAACTTGTGGAACGCCGTCGATAAAGGTGTCTTGACCCTAAGATGGTATCGATGCAGTACTATAGATAATTACTATATAGTATATTCTACGAGTTCTGGAGTGGAGACCGCAGATCGGCAAGCGCAGGGTGGGACGCCCCGCCGCCAGGTGGACCAACGACCTGAGGAAGGTGGCAGGAAGCTGCTAAATGCGGAGGGCACGAGGATGTGGGGAAGGCCTATGTCCAGCAGTGGACGTCTAAAGGCAGATGATGCAAAAAAAGCTGAAATGCTGTAACCCATGCCTATGTCAATCCCCTTTTGTTGCAAATTCGTAATCAGCGAAGGAATCTACGTTGAATTGTCTGGGTCCAGTTTTTCCTTAGCCGTAGATACATTTGACTTTCAATAAGTACCTATGTCTTATTATACCCGGGAAGAAAAAATCAGTGAGATGTTTTGTGGAGAAAAACAAACACTATTTTCTTAACATTTAGGCAGCCAACTTTTTTACAATAGTGCATTTATTTTTAATAATTAAAACTAAGAAATATACAATTATTGATGAATAAAACCAGTGATTTGAAGTCTATGGAAAATCTAGAGGTTATTTCATGACGTGAGACTAGGTTGTATGATCTTGGATATCTTTAACTACTTTTTACAAAGAAACTAAATAAACAATTAGTTTAGCAAACAGATGTGCTAACTCAACAACAAATTCTAGATTTCCCAATGAACAAAAAATGTTTATACTATTTAACATACATACGAATTATTATACTTTACAATAAATCAATGAAGTAAACAATTGAAAAAAAAAACCTATAATGTTTTATGAATGGGAGGTAGAAGTCAAAGCTCACGTTGATGGCGCCACTAGCGTACGTAAACATTGTGGTAACTTCCTAAAAAAAGAGTAATTGAAAGATGAACTACAGAAGTAAAGTCTAGATTGTGTGTGAAATTAAAGATTTTTGCATTTCTTTGTGCTATGAGACTCAGTAATCCCTTACAGAGTGAAACAATTTTAGATTCATCTAGTCTATAACGCTAGTGGCGCCGCGAGCGGCGAGCAGTGGCAGCTTTACCTTCCATACCACCATCGCAGAAAATATAGGGCCACTTATTATAATATATTTTTAAACAGAACTCACACCAGTAGAGTCAAAAATACAAACTCATGTGCGAGTCTCACTCAAGTGACTTCACTCACTTCGAAAACATTCTGTAAATATTCTAGAGCACTTTCGAAGTGAAGTGAACAAAGAACTCACTCACTTCGATAGTGCTCCGGATTGTTTACAGAATGCCAAACAAGGTCAAGTGGATTAGGTTTTCGAAGTGAGTAGAGTCATTTTAGTGAGACTCGCACATGAATTTGTTACAGAATAGCACTACTGAGCAGATTTGAAGCTGTGACCGACCTAACCAGACATCGATCGATCTAGCTATCGTGTCAAAAACTGCTCAGAATGAATTATTCTACCATATTAGGCCATACACTATCAAGAATGGAACAGATCTGAAGCACACCTTAAAATTTGACAGCACTTTTTATATCTCTATCAAAGTCTGATAAAAAGATAAAGCTAATTTTAGTGCTGATCGATCTAATAAATAAAAACGTAAACTACGCGTGTCTGTATATTGATAATATGTATTTGCAAAAAAAATTGGGCTCTAATACATTAAGATCATTTTGTCTGTTTGTGCACGCATCACGTAAAAACTGCTGAACCAATTCTGCTAAAATTTCCAGAAGAACATAGGGCTTACTTTGGATTAACAATTGTCGTTATTTCATTGCAATCGGCCCAGTCAATCAAAAGTTATGCGAATTTATTGTATTTTATGTATTTTACGAAAATTAGCATACACTGCATTAGTATACAACAAGTAAGTGTAGGGTGTAAATGCTCGACGGAATTCGTATTGCAATGAGTGAGAACTACATTTTGGAGATAGGTAAACGTGGAGGTGGTTGGTCATTGAGGTATGTATTGTCATTCAAGCTTGTCTAATTATAAATACAGTATTACTGATAGTGTATGACCTTCTATTTCTTGTCTCGGTATACATCGTTCAGTTCACGACGGCATACCCCTCTTCTCTAAATCACATGTCACTGTATGCGGTATATTGTTACTGTGTTAGGTCTATCGTTACGCACTAATCATCAATGTGTGCAATGTATACTCTCCGCGTCCCGCGCTCACCCCTCGCGAGGCGTCCATCGTGAATTGTACGATCAGTGCCATCTATCGGGTTATTTGTGTAACGTCTTTAATATAAATATATTTTTTAAAGCGATAATTAACATGATAAATGTCGATATTTGATTTCTTCATTGAGTCTGAAAATCAGGCAAAAAAAAAGTCATCGTCCCAATCTATTAGCATGAATACGTTTTACAAATTTTACTATTTGATACAAAGCAATAAAGTTTCGTATTAAGATCAATATTCGATCGTTTCAACCGTCATAATCCTCACCTTAGTTACCATGCATGTTTTCATGTTGTCATTGCCAAATTGATGGAAAATAATATATTTAAGGAGGATCAACCACATAAGATTTTTGATTTTTAAAGCTTGCCGTATGCGATTTACATTGCAGAGCATTTTATTTTATAAGTTATTAAAATCCATCAAGAAATTACTAAGTTATTAAAGTTTATGTAAAGCAACTTATCAAAACGCGCGCGCTTTTTGTGTCGACGCACTTGTTCTCGCCCTCTCGCTCGGAGTTCATTCACCGCTCTGCGTCGCGCGTGTTGCTTACGGCAGACTGCGCTAGTGTGCTGCGTACACTTCTTCCCGAGATGCGACAGATGTCGTCACTTTCGGTCACTTAAATTTTTGGAACTGCACTTAAATTGCTGTATATTCGTCATTGCTTAGCAGATTTTAATAATTTTTTCATAGTATTTATTGGGTTTCTCAGCGCTAAATACTGCATACTTAACAAAACACGTGACTGATCCCCATTAAATATTTCACGGATGCCAGAATCTGTGCTAGGAGCAGAAACTTACTGTGTGATAAAAACGATGAAAAGATTTCTTCTACTTCTGAAGATAAGGCGGTTAAAACACCAATTATTTCCATAGAAATAATAAATAAATTCAACACTTTTATGCACAGAATCATTTATACCCATGCAAAATAATCCATTGCTATTTGCAGTACTAAATCTTTATAAAAATAATAATAAAGCATGATGGACGTTTTGGTCCCAGACATCAATAACAATAAGTGATACGCGAATGTCATCATCATC
This sequence comes from Esperia sulphurella, assembly GCA_947086405.1. Taxonomy (NCBI): domain Eukaryota; kingdom Metazoa; phylum Arthropoda; class Insecta; order Lepidoptera; family Oecophoridae; genus Esperia; species Esperia sulphurella. Next base: position 5,785,565 of record OX352285.1, read on the forward strand.
AGGTCATTTTTGTTGGAGCACAACCCTCTCTCATCTGCCGGACACAGACGGAGGATTTGGCCTACACTCCCCGCGCTGGCCAGACGGGTTGGGGAGGCCTGATTGATGTTTTATAATGTATTCCCTTAGTCGCCTTGTACGACATCCACGGGAAGAGTTGGAGTGGTGCTATTCTACTCTACCGGAAACCACACAACAATGAAAAGGTCTTATTATGTAGAAGTTAGTTGTATTTTAGGCGTTATGGGCCTTTTAGCAACCTTAGCGTATCATATTGTAATTTATTGCTATTAGTGAACGGTTAATAAAAGGCTTATAAAGCCAAAAATATAGCTGAGATTAGCCGCCACAGTAACTACTAGCTGTTGCCTGCGACTTCGTCCGCGTGAACAACTTAACATCACAAATTATTATGTATTTCCCGTAGGAATGGGATGGTTTTTCGGGGTAAAAACTATCCTATGTCCTATTCCAGGACTTAATCTATATTTCATTCCAGATTAATAGTCCTATGAAAACCAACGCTATTTACGTCTCGGTAACATATACATGAAAGGGTCACCAGCAGCAAAAATAGGTTTGTATTACCAAGTAAACTTTGCGGTCCACTTAGGAACACCATCTATTGTGTATTTTGTTTTCGAGACGCAAATGCTTGTTTGTTTTCATAGGACTATTAATCTGGAATGAAATATATATGTATGCCAAGTTTCATCACGATCCGTCCAGTGGTTGAAGTGTGACTGAGTAACAAACATCCAAATATCCAAACTTTCGCATTTATAATATTAGTAGGATTGTTATAATATAGACCTTTTAATTGGCGTATCACTTATTGTTTATTATTAGGGGCTGGGTGCCAGATTCCATACAAAAACGCCCACCATCCCTTCCATTGTGGAAAAAATTTGAAGAATAACTAAAATTCGTTAACTTATTTACCTTACAAAGTATTAACATCCACGCGTTCATAATTTTAGTTATTTCTCTGTACAGACTTATTTTTGCTCAAAGGCGATGAAGTACTTTGCATTTAGGCGTATTGAACACACGTTGGCAGATATGTCACGTTAGTAAACTTGACATTTTAAGAAACGATCATATAGGAGCGAACTCTTCAAATACTTCAGTATTTTTTTCAGTTAAGTTAATACAAGTATGTGTACTCAACAAGACGGTGATGTTGTTCACAACAAAGGGGTATCACGGGGCGAAAAGCGGACGAAGGAAAGCCGCTTTTCAATATTACATTGCGCAAAGATGCGATACATCGTCTCTGCCTACCCCTCTGGGACCAAGGCGTGAGCATTATGTATGTATGTACAAGTATGTGTAGTTTATGTATTTATTTAGTATTGTTTTATGTACACACACGTCTACCCTAACACGAAATTGTCTATCACTGGTAGGCTGGCAGAAATCTCTCAATAGAGATAAGCTTCACACGTTTTTTCGCTGTTATTTGTGTGTGCGACATAAAAAAGATACTCACTTCACGAAATTTGAACTAAAAATGTCTATGAACGTTCCATGTCTACGAGCGTGACATAATAACCACGAAATCGATATGTCTACCAGCGTGACATTTCTACTACCGTGACATTTATGCAAACGTATTATGTTCACGCTCTTACGAAAACGTCTACACCTAACGCTTCCGTAACCACAAGACCTTATTAAACAAATCATTTTCGACACAAGCATTTACACGACTTTAAAACACTTAATCTTACTAAACTATTTAATTTTGAATCCCTTACGCATTAATATAAAATTTTCAGTCCATTTTTTGCCATCTCCTGGATGTAAATCAAATTGTTTTAGTCAGTGATGTACAGCGTGCCTCGAAAGTCGCGGAACACGTTAAAAAAGTTACTAGAAACGCAGAGATGGGTCCACTAGGTGGATTAGATCCTTTTGATTATATATAAGTTATATAATCTTGTGGGATACCCATATCCACCGGTATTACATAGGTAAAATTAGTTAATAATACCCTCAATAGCTGAAATTGTGAACTAGTCAAATTATATAAATAGGAGTGGTATTATTAACTAATTTTACCTATGTAATACCGGTGGATATGGGTATCCCACAATCTCAAGGAATTCGTACCCGACAACTGTCCATAAGTTGATAAGAATATCAAATATCATAGTGTGCTGCTGTAATAGATTTGGACGTGTTCTTGCGCTTTCGTTGCCGACTGTACAATGCCCAGCGTAATCAATAAGGGACGTCCTACAGTGGGCGTTGACAGGCAGTTTACAGTTTACAGTGTAGGCGATAAACTGAACTATATTCTCAACAAACATCACACTACGCACTGACTAGCCGAATATTTTATTGAATTGGCGAAAATTTCATGATTTTTAAAATTTCTTTAAATACGTAAAATGCCAACTTCAATCTGACATTACGATCTTTGTAACTTTTCAGCGGGTTAACTCCTAAAGCATTTCGGATTAATATCTGTCGATCTAAAGAGTTATTGTGTACTCTCTAAGGAGACATGTGAATTCTGATAAGCAGTTGGCGTTTAGTTAGACGAACATGTCACGTGACTCGTTAGAAAGTACAATATGGCTTTTCAGTTAGATGGATCTTATCCGTAAGGCTAACGGAGTGGGTCCTCTTATCAAAAATAATTAACATAGCGGCAAGTAAAATAAAAAAAAATGCATAATATTTATGTAGCAACAAAAAAAAACATTGAATTATGCCTTAATTACTTCAAAACTATAAGTACTTGTCTAAATTCAGTAGAGAGAAAAGGAACTACTCACCAGTTAGAAGTAAGGCTAATTTAGACAGGAACAGTTCATGACGGCGCGCCCCACTCCTCTAAATCTACACTAATATATAAAGAGGAAAGATTTGTATGTTTGTAACGAATAAACTCAAAAACTACTGGACCGATTTCAAAAATTCTTTCACCATTAGAATGTTACATTATCCCTGAGTAACATAGGCTATATTTATTACTATAAAAAAATTAGGAATCCCTACTAAAACGTCAATAATGTAACCCAAGATGTAAATATGCAATATAAGAATGAAGAATAATTATTATTTTCGGTACAATTCATATTGCAATTGGTTTGTACTTCAGTTGGAGCGGGAGTGGGATTGGGAGTAGGAGTGAGTGGGATACCCATATCCACCGGTACTACATATGTACAATTAATTAATAATACCCTCAATAGCTGAAATTGTGAACTAGTCAAATTATATAAATAGGAGTGGTATTCCAATTAAAAGATCAGAGTTCACTGATACTTCCTACAGCACACATCGTTTTATTCATAACCATAAATCCCCAAAGTGGTGACCCCGACGACGAACGAACAGTTAGAACCAAACAGAAATCCGACAACTAGTCACTATGGCCCCTCCAGAAGATGCGGTGAACAAAAAAGAAACAGACCCAAAACAGAGTGGTGATATAATTGCTGCGGTATCCATCCAATCGCGGTTAATACCATTCTGGCGTGAGATGCCAACTATATGGTTCATGCAATTTGAAGCAGTCATCGAGCCTTTGAACACTTCTGACGACCAAAAATGTCGTTATTTATTACAACAATTAAAGAATGAAGATTTAAGACACATCGCAGACATTCTAAAGAAACCTCCAGCAACAAAAAAGTACGACATACTTAAAAAACGACTTATTTCCGTATATGAGGAATCAGATGTACAGAATTTCCAGAAACTTATAAGCGGATTAGAGTTAGGCGACCAGAAACCGTCGCAACTACTGAGGAAAATGCGCGAGCTTGGTGGTGATATGATAACCGAAGAGGGTTTAAAGGTCGAGTGGTTAAAACAAATGCACACTCACATACGATCCGTGCTTTCAGTCAACGCAGAAGCGACTTTAGACACATTAGCAAACATGGCTGATAGAATGATGGAATACGCGCCGATCACCAATATTGCAGCGGTCGATACTCAATCACAACAGCCACAGTCACAATTTGATACATTATCATATCAACTGCAGAAGTTAACGCTCGAAGTCGCAGAACTGCGCAGAGAAAGGGGAAATTTTCGCACAAATTTAAGGCAAGCACCGACACGATCCCGTTCAAAATCAGACAGCCGTACAGACAGGTTTTTAAAGAAACCTGGTGATGTTAATTGGGAATGCCGATTCCATTACAAATTTGGGGACAAGGCAAGACGATGTGAACCACCGTGTTGTAGAGGAAACAAACTTTCGGAAAGCTAGATTTAACACCGATGGTGGCGGGCATCGGTGTTACCAGTTCTAGCAACCGCCTATGTGTTTACGACCGCGAGACGGGACAACGTTTTCTCATCGATACGGGGGCAGAAATTTCCGTTTTAGCAGCCAGTAACAAAGCAAGAGGAACAATATCAGATTCGTATAAATTGTTTGCAGCAAATAATACCCCTATCAAAACATACGGGGAGAAGTCATTAATATTAAATCTGGGACTGAGGCGCCAATTTAGATGGACAGTTATAAAAGCAGAGGTAAAAACGTCAATTCTGGGTGCTGACTTCTTGGGTCACCACTTTGGGGATTTATAGTTATGAATAAAACGATGTGTGCTGTAGGAAGTATCAGTGAACTCTGATCTTTTAATTGGAATACCACTCCTATTTATATAATTTGACTAGTTCACAATTTCAGCTATTGAGGGTATTATTAATTAATTGTATTGTACAGCATATACCGTACTGGAGATACCGGTGGATATGGGTATCCCACATCGGGGTTGAGTTTCAAGAGTGGTAATGGGAGCGGATTCTGTAGTCCACGCGAGCGGAGCCGCGGGCACAGCTAGTCGCTTATATTAACATTGTATGCGTTATATTATTCCTGTGTCAGTTCTATCGTTACGCACTAATCATCAATGTTTGCATACATACACTAACATACTGACGTTAGGATAGGTTTGCGTAAAGTAACCGGGCGTGCCATCGTGAATTGTGCGACATTCACGAATTCATTGTCTACTTTAAAAGTAGAATTTTTAATACACCTGAATTTACACTTGCAAGGAAAAGTCCCAAGGTGGCTCCAATTTGATTATTAAAAAGATATGTTACAGAGATAAATAGTTATTTCCCCTTCGCTTGTCTAAAAACACTACAGCAGACAATAAAAACGTTTTATATACTATCTGGCTTGGTTAGGTGCGCGTCACTCCAGCTCGGGAAAAAGTCGAATTTCAGTAATCTGACCCTGGCAGGATTTAGTACTCAAATTTCAGATTTTGTACTTGCAGAGGCGGTGGCGGGAGCGGAAGCGGCAAGGAGAGCGGATTCTGTAGTACACGCGAGCGGAGCCAAAGGCACAACTAGTCTGAAATATAGTTCCCTAGCATACAAGCACTGTCCTTCTCGAAACTAGTCTTAACACATATTTTCAACAACACAAGAGTTCTCAAACAACAGAAGACCCACTGAAGTTTGACAAGTACTTTTTCTAAGCCTAATTTAAAATCTAATTTAGTTGATTCCAGACCTCAGCAGGTAAAAGATAGGCGTGTAGAGAATATTAACATCGGTAATTTAGTTATTTACCACTTGGCCTAACACAGACGACTTCATGTAGGAAAAATCTATGCGAAATTTCTAGTTTCTAGCCCCAGCTATTTGAATTGTGGTGTATAATTCAGCCAGGTATACGAAATTCAATCCAGGTATAGCAAATTCATCCAAAAACACTGAACTGGATCAAATCTATGGATCTGCTCCGGATCTGACGTGACCTTTTAATTTTATAATTTTCAATTTTTATTATTCTTAATTTATATTTTTAAAATCAACTCACATGGTTTTATAAGATTCTACTAACACAAATATGGACAAATTTAATTTTATTAAAATAAACTATTAATTTAATTAGATTATTTAAAAACAGAAATGTGGGTGGGGCGGGGTGCGGAGGGGCAGTTTGAATCACGATTGAAGTTGAAAGGGTAGTAAGGTAGGCAGGTATATAAAGCCCTTTGCCTCCCTCCCCTCCCCTAACTTCCACCCATTCCTGTTTTTAAATAAACTAATTAAAATGTCACGTCAGATCAAAAACAGATTATTGGATCTGAAAAAGATCAGAGATCTAGTCTCGGATTGCAATATGTACGTCGTCGTCTGCATTTGATTATTAGACTATAAACCAATCATTTACACAAAAATATCCATCCCACACACAAAACCAAATACCGACATTCTATTGCCAAGACAAACAAAAGAAAACTATACAATTTCTTTTTAAAAAGCACTTTAGGTGACAAAATCGTAACCTAAATATTTCTTATTTTTTCGTCGAACTCTAGAATTGCCTTTTTTATCGTCGTAATCGTCAGACCCATCTTGGTCGTAAACAGCGTCGCTCTGAATAACCCAGTCCTCACCAATTTCATTTTTTATCTGTATCTGTCTGACAGGCGCCTCTCTCATCGGCGTGACTTTCTTTTTTTTCTTTCTCGTCGGATCCGTATCCCTTGCCCGTTTCTTGGGCCTCTCGTCTAAAACTAAATGCTGGTACTCCTCGACTATGAAGTTCTCAGGCTCGTAGCTGGTGGTAATCTCCACACCTACTGTTGGATCGACGTCTGGTAGTATGTAGTAGTTTTCAAAGTCTCCTTGGAGCGTGATTTCGTTCATTTCCGACGTGAAGTGTCGTTTTTTCTTACCAGTGCTGCAGTGCTTGATGTAAGCGTATTTCGGCTTATTTTCCTCCGGTACTATGTTCACCATCCATTCCTTGTTCTCCGCTGCTGGGATCTCCTTTACCTAGAATAAGAGAGAAATATGAAATCGATACCTCCAAGGTAACACTATGCCAACTAAAATTTTGGTCAATTTTGTTTTATCAGAATCGAGTCATCGCATACTAGCCCCTCGGCCCCGCAGCCTAGTAGGTAGTGCACCTGCCTGCGAAGCTCGGGGTCGCGGGTTCGAATCCCGCCCAGGGCAAACATTCGTGTGATGAGCCCTTGTGTTTTCCTTGTGACTGGATGTTATTTATATATTATATTATGTATTTATGTATGTATATCAGCTGTCTGATACCCATATTACAGGCTCTGCCTAGTTTGGGATCATGTGGCCGTGTGTGAAATGTCCCCACATATTTATTTATTATTATTTATTTATTACTAATTATTAGGCTCTCTGAATTTAATGAAAAAAAAAACCATTAGTTTTGAGATTTGATGATTCGATTATAATGGCATCAAAATTGTATTATTACTACATCGATTTAGTTTAAATGATGATAACTCTTCCCGTGGGTGTCGGTCAAGGCGACTAAAAGATTGCACCAGGGACCGTCAGCAGCGTTCTCCTGTGTACATACTGCGATAACCAATCCGCCTGCCAAGCGTGATGATTATGACAAATCCCCCAACTGACAGCCCACAAAAAGTGTCATTCTATTGGGGAGGCTTATGTTCAGCAGTGGACGTATTTCGGCTGATGATGATGATACGGAAATAGTTATATAATTGTAAATCAGTTATTGGCAGTAAGAACTATAAATTAGATTAATATTGCTTTTTTTTAAGTGCTGTGGATTTTGTGAAAATAAAATTTTTGGCTAAAAAATAAAGTTGCAAAAAATACCAGAACAAGTTTTTTTCCCCATAAGGGGTAATTTTTTTTATGATGTTATGTTTTTTTATAGTTAAGGATAAATCGCCTCGTGACCCTTTTCTTTTCCACATCATCATCAGGTTAATTTTGTCTCCACTACAGGAGCACAGCCCTCTCTCATCTGCCGGAGACAGACGGAGGATTTGGCCTACACTCCCCGCGCTGGCCAGACGGGGTGGGGAGGCCTGATTGATGTTTTATAATGTATTCCCTTAGTCGCCTTGTACGACATCCACGGGAAGAGTTGGAGTGGTCCTATTCTACTCTACCGGAAACCACACGGCTTACATCATCATCATCATGTCAGCCTTTAGACGTCCACTGCTGGACATAGGCCTTCCCCAATGAACGCCATCACACCCGGTCCTCCGCCCTCCGCATCTAGCCGCTTTCGGCCACCTTCTTTAGGTCGTCGGTCCATCTGGCGGCGGGGCGTCCGACCCTGCGCGTGCCAATCCGCAGTCTCCACTCCAGAACTCGTCTGCCCCAACGGCCGTCGGTTCTACGACAGATGTGGCCCGCCCGCTGCCACTTCAGCCTGCTAATCCTTTCGGCTATGTCACGGCTTACAGATCATCCAAAATTAAATGATACAAAACACGCACCTCGTCCATCGTGATCTCCTGCTCCTCAGCGATCTCGTAAATGAAGTTGTCCGAGATGCTGCCGTCGTCCATGATGTGTAGCACCTCGCCCGCGCCCGCCTCCGACGTCTCGCCCGCCGTGGAGGCCTGCGGTATTATCTGGGGATTGCATAGTAGATATTAGTGGGGGGTGGGGATTAGCCCTCTCGATTGCGCTCGGTGCAAAAGCCAGCTCTACTATTAATTTACGCGCTGCTTTAAAGCTGCTTTCTTTCCGTAATGAGGAGATCCAACGAAGAACGAAAGTCAGCGACACTGACGGTGGGCCTGATACACAAGTTTCAAGTCGCTCAGCGAAGTATGGAGAGGGCAATGCTCGTGGTTTCTTTGAAGGATATGATTCGTAATGAAGAGATACGACTAAGAACGAAGGGGACCGATATAGCCGAAAGGATTAGCAAGCTGAAGTGGCAGTGGGCGGGCCACATATGTCGCGAAACCGACGGCCGTTGGGGCAGACGAGTTCTGGAGTGGAGACTATGGTTTGGCACGCGCAGGGTAGGACGCTCCGCCGCCAGATGGACCGACGAAGGTGGCCGGTAGCGGCTGGATGCGGATGGCGGAGGACAGGGGGTGGTGGCGTTCATTGGGGAAGGCCTATGTCCAGCAGTCGACGGCTAAGGGCGGACATGATGATGATGGGGGGTGGGGGTTAATTAATAGCACTAATTATAATAAACTTATATTTATTAGTGCTTTTGTTGTACGTTTGATGAACTTAACATTACAAATTATTAAATATTTCCCGTAGGAATGGGATGTTTTTCGGGATAAAAACTATCCTATGTCCTATTGCAGGACCTAACCTATATGTGTGCCAAGTTTCATCATGATCCGTCCAGTGGTTGAAGCGTGACTGAGTTACAAACTTACAAACATCCAAATATCCAAATTTTCGCATTTATAATATTATATAGTAGAATTAGATCGTATAGTTCGTTTCTTATTTTATTATTTGCGGCAGATGATTACTAACCATATCTAAAGACTTACTAACACACTATGGAATAAAATGTTTTTAAAAATAAAATGAATTTAAGAGTTAAATTAAGATGGAAAAACTTTGAAAGGTCTAAGTCCAACAGTGAACGTCGACAGGCCGATGATGATGCGATGATTTTTGTCTGGTTATCTGTTAGTCTGTGCACGCATCACTTAAAAACTACTGTACCGATTTTGATGGACTTTTCGCAGAAACGTAGGGCTTAACTCGGAGTAAGGCTTTATTTCATCGCAATCAGTTTACTCAATGAAAGTTATGGACGTTTTTAGTTTTAAAATACTTTAGTAGGTAAGGTTAGTATGCAATATAACAAGGAAGTATAATTTTAATGTTCGGTACCATTCAGATTGCGATGAGTTTGGACTACATTTGGAGCTGAAGTGGGAGTGGGACTGGGAGTGTATTCTGTAGACCACGCGAGCGGAGCCGCGGGCACAGCTAGTAGGTAAATATGAGGTGTCAGCTTACCTCGATGATCTGTTTGGGGTCGGGCATCTTGGTGATAACCTGCTCTGACTGGGTGATGGACGCTTCGGCCTTGTCGGTCTCCACTTTGACTACCCACAGCTGCTTGCGCTGCAGGTTCTTTAGAGAGCTGCAAAATGAAACCAAATCAAAATATTCTATTATCATTATCATCAGGTTATTTTTGTCTCCACTGCAGGAGCACAACCCTCTCTCATCTGCCGGAGACAGACGGAGGATTTGGCCTACACTCCCCGCGCTGGCCAGACGGGTCGGGGAGGCCTGATTGATGTTTTATAATGTATTCCCTTAGTCGCCTTGTACGACATCCACGGGAAGAGTTGGAGTGGTCCTATTCTACTCTACCGGAAACCACACGGCAAATATTCTATATTATGTACCAATTCATATAAAATATTAAATATCCATGTCGCGATCTCGCACTGATATATGGACGTTGGAGCGAGGAGTTGCAGCGAATCTGGCAAGGTCTTCCTATACAATATATACCGTTGATTTCTTTATTGACGACCTCCGTGGCGGAACGGGTAGCTCTCGGACTATCATGCCGGAGGTTGCGGGTTCGAAACCCGCTAGGGGCAAATGTTGGTACGATGAATATGAATGTTTGTACCCAAGTCTTGGATGTTTATATATTTATTTAAGCATTTCTATCCGTCATCTAGTAACCATAGCACAGGCTCTGCCTAGTTTGGGACTGGATAATTGGTGCGAATGTCTTGAGATATTTATTATTATTATTTATACATATCGTTATGGTGTAGCTGTCTATCTATAAGCTATCGCGCAGGGTGGGAAGCGACGCTGGCATTGGCCGATGGACCGACGACCTGAAGAAGGTGGCCGGAAGCGGCTGGATGCGGAGGACCGAACGTGGCGGGGTTCATTGAGTGCCCGCGAAGCGTTAATGTTTTATCTAAGAAATTTATGTTTTCTACTTGTTTGTGAACTAGTTTTGTGTCAGGGAATAAATGTCTATCTGTCTATTGGGGAAGGCCTATGTCCAGCAGTGGACGTATAAGGGTTGATATGAAAAGAAAACTTTAAGCGTTGTAACTCACAGGTATCCGAGCGTGTCCACGAGCTGCCTGACGTTGAGCCGCGACACGTCCTGCGCCTGCGCCGGCCGCTTCGCGCGCTCCACGCTGTAGTTGTGCTCCAGGCGAATTATATCGGCAACTGTTGACAAGCAAAAAAACTCGTATAGTCAATCAAGTGAAATGAAATATATTTATTGTGGATCATAGGTATATAAAGGATTAAATGTCATAATTAGAGCTCAGCTATGTCCCGCCACGTGGGCATACAACATTGTGTCGCAGTAAAGCATGCATTTAAAAACAAAGATACAAAAAAATTTAAGAGTTATTTAGATACAAATAGAAACCTTAAATTGAACCGTCAACAAGAAATTCTTCCAAACTATAATAAAAAATTTCTGTAAACAGATCGTGGAGTTTTTATTTAAATAAATTAATCTCATCTACATCTCGTATCGTTTTAGGGATTTTATTATATATGTGAGGTATCCTGCAGAATAGGCTTTTGTGCAACAAGGCAGTGTTTGCTGGTAACACTGCCATTTTATCTAATTGCCTCATACGAATTTTAATTAAAATTAGGGAATATACATCATTATTAGTCTGTAAGAGCGCACTGTTGGACATAGGCCTCTCCCAAGGCGGGATCCTCGGTTCTTCTCATCCAGACACTGCCAGCCGCCTTCCGCTGTTTTTCTATCTACCCAGGATCGTCCCACACTATAGTCATACGAAAACCAACGCTATTTACGTCTCGGTAACATGTACATGAATTCACCAGCAGCAAAAACAGGTTTGTATTACCATGTAAACTTTGCGGTCCACTTAGGAACATCATCTATTATTTATTTTGCTTTCGAGACGCAAATGCGTTTGTTTTCATATGAATATTGTTTTGGAATGAAATATACGCTTGCTTGCTTAAAGACGATCTATTACGGGTGAAATGTTCAAAAGCAAATGTCCTCTTCTGGATTCCACTCCATTTTTAGTATTCCGTAAGGTAAAGGCAAGAACGAAACCCTTATAGTTTCGTTGTCTGTCTGTCCTATTGTAAAATTTTTCATTGTCAGACGAATCTCGTGCGCAAACTCCCGGCAAGAAGTATGGATACGTAGGGCTTTTTTCGTACATCATTAAAATCAGTATAAGAGTCCACTTCTGGACATAGGCCTCTACCAAGGCGCGCCACTGAACCCGATCCTCGGCTCTTCTCATCCAGTCATTGCCAGCAGCCTCGCGCAGATCGTCGCTCCATCTAGCCAGGGGGCGTCCCACACTACGCCTGCCCAGTTGTGGTAATCGAGGTTTTTCGTACGTTCGAGGTCATTTTGAGGTCTCGGATCTCTGCTGAGGATTCATTTGGGTAACATCTGAGGCTGGCTACGGACGGAGGAGGTCCAGAGTGACCAACATACCTCTTTGATCAGGCAAGGGGTTCACACCCGCGACTGGACTGAACACAACACAGAAATCTATCAAGATAGAGCGGTTATAAACACTTTTTTTTAAATCTTTATTATTTATAGAGGGTTTGTTCTGTTTAGAACATGTCACCCTCATTGTTACATGCATATTACTTAACCTCAACGTTTAATACCAATATTAACAATTTTATATAGTATCCTGGCCTCCTCGGAAATCGGTGAGGCCAAGATACTAATGCAGTTACCAAAGTCTAATAAAAAATTATATTTAAATTCAAATAGTCTCCTTTCTGCTTCGTTCCGGTCACACTCCACTAATAAAAAAATAAAAAAAAGATAGAGCGGTTATAGACACCTGTTTACTTTAGTCTCGCGCGTGACGACTTTCGGACACAGCGCGCCCCTCCCGCGCACCCTTTATGACTCGCGGTCACGTTTCTAGTGAGGAGATACAGTTGTGCAGTTGGTAATATGGCACTTTTGCAGACTTTGCCAATGTTTACCCGACCTTGACACGGCGCGAACCGAGTAAGCGTTTGATAGTTCATGCAATATATTGCATATTGCTGGCACGCGTGCCGCGCCTGTTCTACCATTCTATCTACCTCCGTGGCGGAACGGGTAGCTCTCGGACTGCCACGCGCGAGGTTGCGGGTTCGAATCCCGCTAGGGGCAAATGTTCGTATGATGAATATGAATGTTTGTACCCAAGTCTCGGATGTTTATATATTTATTTAAGTATGTGTATCCATTATCTAGTAACCATAGCACAGGCTCTGCCTAGTTTGGGACTGGACAATTGGTGTGAATGTCTGACATATTTATTTATTTAAAGGATTTCTGTTTAAAATTTAAACTTTTATACATTTTGATGACATTTTAGGAGTTTTTAGACTTTTTGATGGTTACTGTAAATTAGATCAGACAGCTTTCAAAAAAAATATATACTCGTTTGGTATGGAATTAGTAAGTACGTTTAACTAATTATTTTAAGAGTTAATTGAATCAGCTGTTATCGGAATAAAATTAGGGGGTTTAAAACGTGGGACGCTGGAGGCTCTGTGCACATCCAGCGGACGGTTCACAGACGCTGTTTCAAATACTATGGCTTTGTATGTAACGGTACAAGCGCAGCAGTGGGCTGTCCGCCGAAACGAGAGACAGCGGCATATCTCTATTAGCAAAGAATACTAAATATTTCTGCGTAAAGAAGACCCTTCACCGACATAGTCGAAAGGATTAGCAAGCTGAAGTGGCAGTGGGCATATGCCGCAGAACCGACGGCCGTTGGGGCAGACGAGTTCTGGAGTGGAGGCCGCGGATCAGCACTCGCATGGAGGAACGTACCGCCCCTGGATGCAGAGGGAGGAGGACCGGGTGTGGTGGCGTTCATTGGGGAAGGCCTATGTCCAGCAGTGGACTTCTAGAGGCTGATATGATGATGAAAGCTGCAGACACATTATCGGACGCGTCCGCTCAGTCGCGGCTTACGGACGCGGCTTAACTGTATCTGGGCCTGGACAGTACATTATACCTTATACTGTGCACGAAACTTAAGTACGGTTTATTTATAATACCACAGGCTTTTCGGTGAAGGAAAACATCGTGAGGAAACTTGCATATGCCGAAGAAGAAATTCTGAGGCGTGTGTGAAGTCCACCAAATCGGCTTGGGGCACCGTTGGTGGTCAGGGGTTTGGCACAAGAGATCCTGAAGGGTCGAAGTGTCGCCAGGTCTTCCTGGCCCTCTAAGATAAGATAAGATACACTGTGCACGATATCGGACGCAAGTCGCGGACGCGACCTTCAGCGCTCGGACGTCCCGGGTGAAATCTGACCGACCGGCTAACGAACAACGGTGCACACTACTCCGATAATATGTTTGTAGCTTAAATCTGCTAGCTTGCATAGTGTCAGGAAGTTATTAGTTTAAACGTGAGAGTCTGCTGGACCCGCACAGAGCCAACACACTCGTATAACTGTCTCAGTCACTCCTAGGCCACGCGGCGTACGTAAGAAAGGGAAATACCTTTGGGCGTGTCTTCTACGAACTTTTCGAATAGGTTGTCTTCTTTCAGTCGGCTTGTACGACAGCCAGGAGTTCCCTACTGTATTGACGTCATGCCCATCACCATGTATATTCATAGAATATGCTGTTTTACAAATACAATGAATTTTCCATGACCACCAAAATTGACAAACAGATGTTCAATGTTTCTTAATTAAATTAACTTCAGTATAAGTATTTAAACTAATAATTTGTAATTTTTCTTTATTATTTAAATTAATAATTTTGACCGACATGATTTACCTACCTACTTAAATGTGTATTTATATTTGGTTGACATTGTTATTACTTTATTATTATTTATTTTGACGTGTAATTTAATAATTATCAATAAAATTAATTATGATTATCAATTATGGAAACCAGTTTTCTAAAAAATTCCCATGACACTCAGCGGACTCGTCTCGTAAGAGGGCAGTATAATTCTACTCACCTCTCTTCTCCTCAGCAGTCTGGACTATAGACGGTGTCTTCTCCTGGACAGTGAGTAGCTCTGGCAGCATCGGTGAGTCGATCCACAGGCCCTGGGCGTCCAGCTCGAAGTGGTAGCTGTGGTGAGGAGTAATAGAAGTCAGAACAAGAAGAAAGAAATAACAATAAACTTATGAAGTTAAGATTTAGTAAGGTCAGTAAATCATTCACGGGGCAATGTATACGCTTCTACAATAAACTAGGTACCAGAGGAAATCTTAAATATGACGGACAGAGAGTTTAAGAATCACATTAAGAAAGCCTATATTATAAAGTAAATGATTATTTGAATGACAAAAATGCCTGGTACTAATGTTGCTTCGGCTTCGCACAATCTTTATATTATTGTACACAAACTTGATTTTAAAAGATGTGTTGCGTGAAGTTTTTGAGCTGTTTCTTCATTACAGCACTAACCGTAAAGCGGTAGTCGCGAAAAAAAATCGGTTAACCACCCTTCTAGTCATAGTAGGTATGAAGAAGTTGATACCCAAGTTTTTTATATGCTAAATTGGTTTTCACATGACCTCAATCTCACCTAAAGTAAAAAACAATGATGTTCTATAATCTATAAGTAACAAGATTTCTAATATGTATTAAAAAAAACAGTAATGCAAACGAGCTTGCAACACTAGAAGTACCACTGAGGGTGTGCGATGACTTCGAAATGCCAAAATATTCTTACGAATTACCCAAGAAATTAACAAGAAAAAGACATTGTTATATTTTACACATGCTAGGATTATTTTGTTCAGAATTCATTTTCTAGTTTAAACAGTAGCTCAATGGGAAGCATACTAATGAGACAGGACATGGTGTTTTATAATATCTAGGGATGCGAGCTATACATGTAAATTGCTGACTAGCAACACTTCCAGGGCCATAAAATTGATTATAAAAAGAAAATATTAGTTACATACCCGCACAGCTGCAGGCTAACGTGTCGCCACAGGCATTCACTCTCCTCCTGCATGGCACCCTCTATCCATTCCTGCCGCTTTCCATCTGTTTCCGATACTGTATTTACACTGGACAATACAACGATTTATTAATGTGGGGTTGTATTATATGTAATGTTATAAACTTATTATAAAAGATTATTACTTTTTTTTATTATTCAACAAAATTTTACAATATATAAAAGAAGGACACGGAGACGTTCTTTGTACTCGAAGTCATCTCGATTTCCAGCCGATACTACAGCATTGGTGTCATCAGCAAATACTACTAGTTCTGCTGACTCAATACTTACCTACGGACTGAGCTCATATAGAAGAACGTTTAAAACCTACTTAGATGATATATACCAACTTCAGTTAAGAATATTAAAAAACAATAATGCCGGTCAAAATTAAAACTCAATGAGGAAGAAGTATTTAGGTTTTGCAAGGTCCTCCCGATCCAACACAAAACTAAATACTTGCTACTTTTAGAAAATTATCATAAAGACTATATCAGAAATAGTATTAATAACTAAAAGACAATATTCTAAGGCAAACAAGAGAATAAATGCTCCATGATGTGTCAACTATTACGGTGAGCGTACCAGCGCCCCAGCGGTTATGTTATGGCTAAAATTTGGAATTCTCTGCCATTTGATTGATTTGTATGAAGACATTAGTGTGTGCTATAACCTTTACAATATAATCAGTTTTATTATGACTAGAGCAAATATGCATCAACTTAGTCTTCTGTGTATTCATTACCAATCCCATGTTATGCGACCACCTGCTTAAAAGGTCCAAATTATGTTGTATTATTGATTCCGCCGTTCTGATGTCCCTATTTGCAGTGATTACACAAGTATTGTCAGCAAACTGGAAAACTGAACAGCCATTGACAACGTTGTTCATGTCATTCATGTATATCAGATACTCCATAGGTACCAATATAGATCCTTGTGCAGTGCCAATTTCACTTTTAATTTATTGCTATATGCTTTACCAATTTTGACCGTCGTAAACCTATTCAAATGATAATTCATTCCATTTCAGCAGGGGGCCACGTATACCACAGTTGTCTAGTTGAGTTGTTAGCTTATTTATGTTTAAGGTATCAAAAGCTCTGATGAAATCAAAGAACGTAATGAGAACCTGTTTTAATTTTCATTCAGATGCTCATTAACCTCATCGGTAAATTTTGATAGTAGAAGAGTAGTGCTATTATGTTTTTGAAAGCCATATTGCTGGCTGTTTATAATTTTATTATTTAAAAAGAATTTATTTATTTCATTAGATATATATAGAATGGGTAAAATATTGATAAGTCTGTAGTTTGCATAACAACTTATTATATTTATAGACTTATACATGAACACTTTTCAATACTCTGTCCATTTACTTTATAAATTGTTTATTTATTTATGTATGTGGGAACGAAAACCAAAGTTAATTCAAACACTACTTTATTTAAAACTTCAATTAACGTTTTCACAAAATCCGCGCACTTCTATCTTCCTTTCGATCATCGCCCTTCGTCCTCCCTCTCTCTCTCGCCTTCCTCTCACTCACACACCTTACGTTCCATTACACTCATCCGCTCCCACATCCCACATTCGGCCGTCCTGCAATCAGTCTGTCCTCAGACTTAATCTAACACACTTTTAAAGAACTTACTATGAACATTTTTAGGAAATCTCATTTAACAACAAATTATCAGTATCTTAGCCTACTTACAGACTATTACAATCTGGTACAATTTACTAAGTAGAGGAATGTGTAAATAGAATGAACACAGATATACAACAACTTGCTAGTTTCTTTAGTCATCATTGACTACACCAAGTGGCCATCGCTTCATATTGTCAGCAGAGGTTGAAGTTTTTCTAGGTCCTTCTTTCAAGCTGTCGAGCTTAGCCACCTCATACCTATCCCTTCCCTTAACACATGTGACTTTGTATGGGCCGAGGTACTTGGCCTTCAGCTTCATTCCAACTCCAAACTGTGTCCGCTTTATGGCCACAATGTCTCCCTCGTTGTACTTGTCACTCTCTCTCCTTTTCCTGTTGTAATTCCGCCGGTTCTCTTCCTGCACCTTCACTATCTGTTGTTTTGCTCTAATCCTCAATTCTTCTCTATTGTTCACATAGTTAACTCTATTCTCCTGCTGTAACAAATCATAAATTTCGATGTCCTCCTTCATCTTCAACTTTGTGCCTATCAGCAGTTCACAAGGAGAGGTACTAATGCTTCTTTGGAATGTACTGTTTAAGGATCTTTGCAGGCGACTCACATGTCTGTACCACAAAGTAGGGTTCTCTATACATAATTTTGCTAGAACAGATATTATCGTCCTATGCACCCTTTCAACCTGTCCATTTCCTCTTGGAACACCTGTTGTAATTTTGACATGTTGTATGCTCTCTTCTTTACAGTACTCCTCAAAATCTCCCGATGTGAAGGCAACACCACGATCAGTTATAATCCTTGAAGGATTTCCAAAATGTTGCTGATGTATTTTTAATTTGTCAATAGTCTCCTTGCTGGTTGTGCTCTTCGTAGGAAAGATCCAGGTAAACTTCGTAAATGCATCTACTATTGTGAGAATGTAATTATATTGTTTCTTTGTTTCTGTCATTGGCCCAATGTGATCCAAATGAAGAGTATGCAGTGGTATTTCTTCTTTTTCGATTGGATTTAAAAATCCCTCATGTTTCCCTTCCTTCCTGCTGGCCAATAGACATGGAATGCATGTAAGTATGAAATCATTGACTTTCTTTCCCAGCCCTTCTATATAATAATCTTTGCTGATCAGTTCAATCGTCTTTTTCTTAGAGAAATGACCATTGTCATGTGCTCTTCTTATGATTTCGATTTCCATACTTTTTGGTATAACCAACCATCTTTCCCTACCTTTGAATAGCAACCCATCTTCTAATGAATAGTCATCATACGGTTTAACTTTCAAAATTTCCATAATTGCTTTAACACCTCCATCATTTTCTTGAGCATGCTTTATTGCGTCATGTAAATCTGAAAAGATTACTCCCACAAATGGGGGGTTTCTACTGAGGGCGTCTATATGCTTCATTTTACTGCCCTCCCGATGTTCGATTGTAAAATCATAATCCTGTAGCAATAGGATCCATCTTGCAACTCTTGTCGACATTGCTAAATCTTTCTTGTTTAACGTCATCTGAAAAGCTTTACAATCAGTTACTATTTTAAACTGGATACCAAACAGATAATGTCTGAACTTTTTCACACCTTCAATTATAGCCAGAGCCTCCAGTTCATAACTAGTGTATTTACTCTCTGACTCACTGGTCTTGCGACTCATGTAGTGCACGGGATGCAACTCACCATCATCAGGGCTATGTTGCAACAAAATAGCAGAGTACGCACTGCTGGATGCATCTGTGTGCAGCTCTGTTGGTAACTTTGAATCAAAAATCTTCAAGACTGGATCAGAAGCTAGTTTGCCCTTTAAAGTATTGAAAGCAACTATCTGTTCCTCGTTAAATTTAAAGTTACAATTCTTCTTTAGTAAATCTGTTAGCGGTTTGGCAATTAAAGCGAAATTTGGAATGAACTTTCTGAAGTATGAACTCAGGCCAATAAAACTGTGCAACTGCTTTAACGTCTTTGGTTCTGGGAATCTGACTACAGCATCCGTCTTACCTGGTGAGGGCTTCACCTGACCATTTTCAATCACATGACCTAGGTACTCTACTTTCTTAACCATCAGCTGACTTTTCTTCCAGTTGATCTCCAAACCATACTGTGAAGCTACCTTGAGTACTTCGGATAGTCGCTCCATGGCCTCTTTCTCATTTTGAGCTGGAATCAATAGATCATCGATAAAAATCACAATAATACCTTTAGCAATTAAATCCCTGAAGATTATTGTTATAAATCTGGTAAAGACCTTTGGACATATAGCTAAACCAAATGGAGCCCTTAGAAATTCATATTGTCCAGTCGTAGTGACAAAAGCTGTGTACTGAATTGAGTCTTCCTGTACGCGTAAATGAAAGAATCCATTTTTTAAATCCAGTGCACTAAATACCTTCGCATGTGTCAACTTGTCTATGTGATCTTCAATGATAGGTAAAGGGTATTCATCCTTCACCATCTTCTTGTTAATCGCTCTGTAATCTACACAGACCCTTATGCTGCCATCTTTTTTCCTAACCAACACAAGCGGGCTTGCATACTCTGAAAAGCTTACCCGAATAATATCATCATCAAGCCATTGTTTAATCTGTCTGTCTACCTCATGCTGCTCTTTAACCGCCAGTCTTCGTGGTCGCTGACTCACAGGTATGTCATCCTTCAGTGTAATTCGCAATTGGATCGGCGCCTCCAACGTCTTATCTGGTTTGTATAGCTCAACCATTTGTCTAACTTGTTGTTGTATATGTGGGTCCACTTCAATACCTACAATTTCCTCAGATATAAAACAAGTTAAATTACGAAACCATGCCTCATTAGAAGGCAGTAGTAAAACCTTGTTGCTATCCATCACCATGACAGCGTTTTGTAAAAAATTTTGACCAATTATCATACAATAAGGCATAACATCGCTAGGTACAATATGAAATCTAATGTTCTTATAGCATTGGCCGTCAATGCACACGTTCGCTACTAACCTTCCTCTTGACTGAACTTTAGTCGACCCAAGTCCAGAAAAAACTTCACGACATTCCTCACAGTCCGGCGAACCTAAAGACTTATAACAGTCGGACGATATTAAATTCGCACTACTCCCAGAGTCTATCAACGCAGTAACACTTTTGCCATACACTTTTACACATTTCATCGGCTTGAAATTATTTTTACCGGCGTTTTTTTTGACTACACTCATCATCATAACCTCTTCGTTGTTTTGACATTCGTTTGACAAATGACAACCAGCCGTTGCGCTTTCGTCGCATTCGCACGCCGCCATGTCATCTTCACTAGTGCTGTCCCGCTCAGCTGTGACGCACATCGCTTGCCTTGCGTTCCGATTCATCCTACCGTGGCGCCATTGAGACTTCGCTTGCGCACTATCGCCGATGCTAACTTCACGCCGATTTTCGCCGCTCGGCGGATATCCGGCATTCTTATTGCCGCTGTCATTACTGCATTCTGCAGACACGTGACCGAATGAGTTGCATGAAAAACATTTCAGACCTTTCTGCTTATGTGGACATGCCGATGCAATATGTGAACTTTCTCCACAGCCATAGCATTTCTTATAATTTTTTCTGCTAGCTTCAATCTGATTCGTGTGCACGTTGCTACTCTGCGCTTTGTCTCTCCTGCGATGAGCAAACTCACTACTCTGCATCTGCATATTTTCTTTCACAGTCTCGTAGATCTTTAGTTTTTCTTTCAGCTCGCTGTACGTGGTTACACCGTAAAGCATAATTTTATTCGCTTCATAATCCACAATACCTTCCACGATATATTTTATGGCCACGTAGTCAGGCATCTTCCCACGCTTTCCCATCTCCTTCATTACCAGCATATAGTTGATGCAGCTCTCACTTCGTAGCTTCTTCCTGCTACTCATCAACTCATGGATGGTTTTACTATCCACTGTGTCAGGAAATTCTTTGGATAAAGCAGTTTTTAAATCTTTCCAACTCCTATACGGCCGCTCAGCTTTCAGCCACAGCTCGGCAGTTCCTGTCAGTGACCGTCTTGCCACCAGAAGCTGCTGTAACGGTGACCAGCCAAATATCTCTGCGTTATCCTCCACGTCCTCTATCCACCTCGCGACAGGATAAGTATTATCCTGGCCGCTGAAGCTGGGCACGAGCTCCGCCGTCATCTGCAGCATGTTCCCACCTCCGTACATCGTACTGGTCGCAGGTTCCTCGTCGTAATCAGCTTGTCGGCTATTTCGTCGCTCCTTCTTGCTCGACATGTTGAACGAACGTCGTGATTCTCACAATCCGTCGTAATCCGTCGTCGTACGGATAAATTGTGAGAATATTTTTTCGTCAACACTGTCAAAACAGGGTAGCTTATAAAAAACAATCCTTTAAAAAGCCTGCTAACCACTTGGATTCCACGTCGTTTCACTGAATCCTATCCCGGACGAGCCCCCAAAATTGTGGGAACGAAAACCAAAGTTAATTCAAACACTACTTTATTTAAAACTTCAATTAACGTTTTCACAAAATCCGCGCACTTCTATCTTCCTTTCGATCATCGCCCTTCGTCCTCCCTCTCTCTCTCGCCTTCCTCTCACTCACACACCTTACGTTCCATTACACTCATCCGCTCCCACATCCCACATGTATTTTACATATATGCTACAGATGTGCTCTGGTTATAGTTACTTTGTATATTCATGTTATAAATTTTCATCAGTCTCATGAAACACTGCAGTAGAACCCATTGTAATATATCTTTGGATTGAAATTAGTTGAGAAACTATCCTATTTCTCCCCCTCTCTATGCATGATAGAACGCATATATGTACGCACCCACTTACTACTGTATGTTGAAATCTACATATAGATTAATACCACATTTCCCCATCTTTCTTCATCAGGTTTCACTGAGTTAATCTCCATCTTATGTATGTAACATATTGACAACATTTTGAACCATTTTTTTATCTGATGTTTTTGGACATTCTGTAAAATGTGTGGTATGTCAATATGATTATTATTTGAATACTTGTCCCCCTTTGTACACCCTAACCGGATTTTTAGTTTGTAGTTTAGTATAACATTAGTACCGATATTATCAGAAATGCTTAAGAAGTAGGCCCCTGGCCTGCACAGAAGCTTTTATATTAAATAAATACAATCAAACTGGTATTAATCAACCAGCTAAGACTAGTCTAGCTACTTATTTCAATTAACAATGTATCACTAATGAACTAACTGATACAGTACCAATTATTTTCAGTTTTATGCGTTATGCAAGCAATCTACTCATAAATGTAACTAACCTAGTTATTGTAGCGATCAGAAAAATATTTTTGCACAGCGTTAATGAAGTATTTATGAGAACTAAACATGAAAATATGGGGCAAATATCCAATAGGAAGTTTAAAGTTTACCACAGGCTTTTGTATAAAGGTATCATTCTTCGAGGTCACGCTATGTGACGCAGTGGAAGTACCATAAGCTATGGTAATGAGGAGATGGTTTTTTACTGCATTTTGGTGGGAATACACTTACTTGTAAAAGGAAAAGCTGCAGACAACATCGTACTCCAAATCGCAGCCCTCAACCACACACTTCTGCGCGGTCATTTTGGGAGCCTGTGCACGACCTCCAAATATGGAATTCTCTCTCTCACATCATTATACCAAAATAAAAATATTAAAATACTATCGTTTAGCGCCCAAACTAACTTTCAAACAAACTAATTTGATGGATCTTTGGAAAATTATCAATCAAATGTCGAAAATGACGTGCTGTCACGAAAAGTCGAAAAATTAACAAATGCGTCAAATGGGTGCCATGAAATGGTGATGTAATTTTCTTTTTCTCAATTTGTAGGCAACACTGGTTTTGTATTATCGATGCCACTAAATATGCATATCGATATTCGCACATAAATTCTTTAAAACTCTAATCATATCCATAGGTAAATATAATATAATGCGTTTTATTTTGTTTACATAATATCATTGATTTATTTCTACAAACTAGCTATCCTTACGTCCAGAAAACCGCTGACAGAAAAAATAAATTATCATCGATTTACAAAATCAACATTGATCTCGATATTCAATGTGACTAGTTGTAAAATATCACCATAGATACATTCATATAATTTTTAGTTGAAATTAAGACAAAGGCCGTATTTTAAACATCTTCTATTAATTTAAAGAAAATTTCTATCAATTGCACTGTGTTTTTAAATACCTATCTATTATTATATTACAATACATGGGTACTTATTTTAAAAGATTTATTTTAGAAAACTAAACATTGGGCTCGATTCTGAAGGCTCCACGTTAAAATTTGACAGCACTAAAACTGTTGCTATCCTTGTCACACAGTATTATGAAGATAAAGACGAAACTAATTTTAGAGCTGTCAAATTTTAAATGTGTGCCTTCAGAATCAGGCCCATTATTTCACTAGTGGAAAGTCCAAAGACAAAGAGACGCAACGTCACACCCGGTTAATCAAATGCAGCACGTTGTAGCCATTTTCTTACTTATATAAATTTTCTCTTTCAATAAAGACTTAAATTATTAAATTGTAGTTTATTAATTTTTATAACTTTTTACTAGCTAGGTATTGATAATATTTTATGTCAGACATTAATTGACAAGGTGACCGTCATATTAATGTCAAGATGTCGTGATGTCAAGCGATTTGTCTGACTGATTGACAAATTGTTTATTATTGTAATTTAATGATTCAGAATTTGGAACAAATACAAAACATAACATTGAAATTATGATAATGATCGGAGTGTAGAAAAGGGGGCACTATGATAGAAGACAAAAAATCACTAATAAAGTTGCAGGTAAACTTGGAGCAAAGCGACGTGCTAGTTACTGTAGACGACCCCTAGAGCCAAGCATGGGCAAGTCGTTTTTCATAGTGCCTCCTATTGTACACTGACCGCAATGCGCAACAACCTACCCTCTCTTTTCCAGCCAGCCTGACGGGAAAGCTATGACCATGAGGGAATACCATCCAGTTTTTTATACAAGTCTTTTTTATTTGTCTGATCCCAAACTAGAACATATCCAACAATCCCATAGGATTGTATGCAGACTGAATTAGGCAGGACAGACCAATCCACAAAATATACCACTTACAAACATATCCTGAGGGACTATGGCCCTTGTGCCCACGTTGAGGGTAGGCCAGTGCCTCAACAGTGGGGTCTGATGCCTAATTGATTTGTTGTAGATATAGTGTACATATGAGCAATTTTGCATGGGCATTCATATCTTGCATATCTTTCGCTTGGATGATACTATAATTGGAATAATACTATTGATACTATAATTGGATTGGATTACTTATAATTGGAAATATAATGATACCTATTAATTCATTTGTTTTATGGGGATAATTATAGGCCAGCAGCAAAATTGCTCATGTCTATATCTGAATTGCTGTATGTCTTTCAATCGCTACTTGTGACACTGGTTTTAGAACTTGTCTGGTCTCTTCTTAAGTGTTCACTGAGGGTAGGGTTGCCAGACGTTCGGATAAAGCAGGACAGGGTCAGGCTTTTTGCATGTTTGTCCGGCCAAATTCGCCAGTGTCCGGTCCGTCCGGTTTTTGTTAGGTTTTTACATCTTGGGCCATCTCGCGGCTCGTGCATGAGCACGAGTTAATCGAGTCGCCATCTCATGGCTCATGCACGAGTCAATTGAGTTCTAAAATCATTGGCTTTTAGAGTGTCCGGCCTTGATATCGAAAAGTCCGGGTAAAGTGCCTGCCCAGTCCGGCTTCGCCGTATTAAGACCTGGCAACCCTAACTGAGGGGGCATCAATAAGATCCTGTGGTAATTTGTTTCATGTGCTCACTACCCTGGCTACTTGGCCCAAAGTGGATAAAAGTTGTGGCTACAAATTGTAAATATTGCCTGAAATATAGATGAAAGGGATCACAGGTCGAATGTTCTTGTTAAGATTGCAAATATTTGCCATGTGGTTACCAGCAGAGAATAGGGCTGTACCCAATCTTCCTGTTTCATCAAGGCGACTAAGGGATTCCACCACCAACAGGCATCGCCGTTCTCCTGTCTATAAGATCATTACTAAAGTGGAATCCTATTGGGGAGGCTTATATTCAGCAGTGGACATATTATGGCTGATGATGTATGGATTTATATTTTTGTATGGCTACTTATAGTTAGAAACAAAGTACAACATTAAGATATCAGTCAACTATATTAATTTATATACAAATTCATATTTACAATTTAAAGTTACAATTTTAACACAATAACTTAATAATCCGCTGCAGTATTGGCCAAGTAATCTCTTCTTCCGATGTTGGAAGCTTGTTTGTTTTGTACCGCTTCTAGTTTTGGACATTCTGCAACAAAGATAATAATGTCAGATGCGGAATATGCATGACTATGTTGGTGGGGCCCGATTTCCAAGTTTAAAGTTTCTCAGCAAGCTATAGAGGGCTATGATTGGAGTTTCTCCGAGAAGATCGGCAGCAAAGAATAAGCTGATATGGCTATTTAGACAGACAAGTTCTGCAGTGAAGACCAAACATGGGTAGACCTGCCATCTAGATCACCAAGCTAGATAACTAGTTATCTAAATGCAACAAAACTTCTAGCAAAATAACTAGTTATAATGGAGACAGCTACATAACCAGCTACAAACCAAGTTAAGAATCTAATAAACGACCTCTGTGGCGGAACGGGATAGCCCTTGGACTGCCACGCCGGAGGTTGCAGGTTAAATGTTCGTATGATGAATATGGATGTTTGTACCCAAGTCTTGGATGTTTATATATTTATTTAAGTATGTGTATCCATTATCTAGTAACCTTACCACAGGCTCTGCCTAGTTTGGGACTGGATATTTGGTGTGAATGTCTGACATATTTATATTTTAATTCTATCTGGATAACTGATATTTGTAGTTTCATTTTATAGTTGGAACGAAGATTCCCATATAACTAATTAATTTAGTGATCTAGAGATTTTAAACTGTAGCTGGAACTAATATTTTCTTTCATATAACTATTCTACTGAACATTTTTTTCCCATTCAGATTCCTCGAGGTCTACAAACGAAGGATCCTGGTGTGGATGCCTCCTTTTCAGATAACCCGTAAAAGGTACATGGAAGAGGCTGTAATACGAGTCTAACGTCCACTGTTGGCTGCCACCACATCCAGGCCTCCATGGCGCCTCCAGCCATAGATCCGTATCAACATAGACATTCCCGCCTCCTCACCACTCTCCCCCCGCAACTCCTCTAAGCGAGGATCAACGGAGGTAACTGCAAAGACACCTACCAGTGAAGGTAGGGCAAGTCCCAGGTCATGAATTTACGCTACCTTGGGCCCCAGACAAAGTTAATTAAAGAAGTAAAGAGTCAAAGTAGGAAGAGAGTTCCCACTTCCCCTCTAGCAAATGGGAGTGTAGCAATGAAACGATGACCAGAGTGGTCACGTCGGGGGGTTGGGGGTTTTGGTATGGCCAAGATAAGCCTGGCCACCTAGTTTGAACACCACGGACGTATTAGCGCCTTTGTGACGCAGTGAGCTGTGACGGAGTAGCAGAAGGCTACTTCGTATAGTAGTGCCAATAATATCAACATAGACAGTTACCCGTGATGCGATGCCCCAGCCCGCCGCAGTACGAGCAGCCCTGCCCGTCGGCCGCTGGCACGTCCGGCTCGCCGATCATCTCCAGCAGGAACGACGGTACCTGCCGACATTAACACAAGTACCTTAACACATTTATCATTGATAAAGCCTATAAATGGGATGGGAAAAGAAAAAGAGGAAGACCATACCTTAGATGGGCTGATGAGCTAAAAAATACCTGCGCAGGACTGTGGACACAAAAGACCGCACTTTGAGGAAACATCTGGAAGAGGCCTATGTCGAAAGACAAGTCGAAGTTGTCGATGTTTTAATAAATACATAAATTATAATATACTATCTAATTAGATGTAAGTTTATGCTATTTTTATATTTTATAAAGCCTATAAATAAGTCTATCGCTAGATCAGGCCACTGCCAAGATAATAAGCATCACCATGGTTGGTGATTCCAGTGTGTGAAGTACTTTAGTCACCTTGTACCTACATCCCTCAGGAAGCATCTGTCAAATTGCGCTATATATACTCTGTATCAACTGTCACATTATACCATGTACACTCAATCTGTCACATTGCGCTACTCTGTATCACCTGTCACATTGGGTTTATGTACACTCAATCTGTCACATTGCGCTATATATACTCTGTATCACCTGTCACATAGGGTTTATGTACACTCAATCTGTCACATTGCGCTATATATACTCTGTATCACCTGTCACATTGGGTTTATGTACACTCAATCTGTCACATTGCGCTATATATACTCTGTATCACCTGTCACATTGGGTTTATGTACACTCAATCTGTCACATTGCGCTATATATACTCTGTATCACCTGTCACATTGGGTTTATGTACACTCAATCTGTCACATTGCGCTATATATACTCTGTATCACCTGTCACATCGCGCTATGTACACTCAGAAGCATCTTTCAGATTGCGTTGTGTAGCATCTGCCACATTACGCCATTACACTCAAAAGCATCTGTCATACTGCACTATGAACACCCTGACAGTATGCCATGTACACTCGATAGCATCTGTCACATCGCGCTATGTACACCTGGTGGCACCTGACGTCTCACGCGCCGTCGACGGCTCACTCGCCCCGCCCACATCGCGCGCTGTACCGAGTATAACAACGCTAAGTCGAGCGCCTTACGACATATTTTCGGGCGCTGCCGGCATCATCAAACGCGTAGCGGTCCGCCTACATATAGCGCGCTGAACGGACTAGTAAACAAACGCAAAGTCGAGCGCCTTAGAAAATTACTGCGTGGATTGTCTGACAGTGGGAAAAACTATTAGTTTCCAAAGTGGTCCAGTTGGACCCCCGGGAGAATCTACGGGGGGCTACGTTGGCGTCTAAACTTCACATTTTTTGTCGAGTTTTGGGAATATCGTAGAAATGTAGCTGCGGGGTTCCACCGGAA
The DNA here is from genome assembly GCA_947086405.1 of Esperia sulphurella. NCBI lineage: Eukaryota > Metazoa > Arthropoda > Insecta > Lepidoptera > Oecophoridae > Esperia > Esperia sulphurella. The sequence continues at coordinate 5,813,992 of OX352285.1, forward strand.
ACAGGTAAATTTTGAAAGTGGTCTATGAGAAAAAAGTCTGGGAACCTCTGGACTAGATGATGAAAAGCGGAGGTATTTTCGTTTTACCAGAAGGTGGTGTATCTGTTAGGAACGTACGAGTAACTATTAACTCATCTGTACCCATACCGTGTGGTTTCCGGTAGAGTAGAATGGGACCACTCCAACTCCTCCCGTGGATGTCGTACAAGGCGACTAAGGGAACACATTATAAAACATCAATCAGGCCTCCCCAGCCCGTCTGGCCAGCGCGGGGAGTGTAGGCCAAATCCTCCGTCTGTCTCCGGCAGATGAGAGAGGGTTGTGCTCCTGCAGTGGAGACAAAAATAACCTGATGATGTGCCCATACCTTCTGCCCCGCCTCCCTGAGCAGATGCGCGAGGTCCCTCAGCACGCTGTCGTCGGCGGCGCGGCCCAGCAGCGTGGTGGCCACGCCCTCCCCCCCCGCGCGCCCCGTGCGCCCGATGCGGTGCACGTAGTTCTCGATGTCCTCGGGCATGTCGTAGTTTATCACGTGCTGGATGTTGGCGAAGTCCAGACCTGGGAGCAGGGACGTCCATTATGTGGAATATATATATTTGTCGAAGATACGTCGAAACGGATTCCTTTTTAACGAAGCTTTTTTGTCCGTTTGTCCATAATTCCGAATAGGGCTGGATAATTTTAAAACTACTGGACTGACTGAACTATCTGGCAGTCTATCTAGCAGTAGACGAAACAAACGACGCGCAAACAACATATAAAACTCATAGGCAGTGCTGGTTTTTGCACTACCAGCGCCCTGGGCGAGATTTCTACGGCGCCCCCTTTCTTCTATCGAAACCCAAGAAAAAAAGGGTAAAAAGGCGCCCCTGCATATCTGGCGCCCTGGGCGGTCGCCCAACCGCGCCCTTCTAACGCCGCTACTGCTCATAGGGTAGTATTTAATATAAATAAATAAAAATAAATAAATATGTGGGGACATTTCACACACGGCCACCTGATCCCAAACTAGGCAGAGCCTGTAATATGGGTATCAGACAGCTGATATATATACATAATATAATATATAAATAACATCCAGTCACAAGGCAAACACAAGTGCTCATGACACGAAGGTTTGCCCTGGGCGGGATTCGAACCCGCGACCCCGGGCTACCCAGGCAGGTGTACTACCGACTTGACTATGGGGCCGACTTAAAAAATATATAAATTTCTTTTATTTCACCTGCAATACTCTGTCGCTATGTCTTTCTTATTTTCCTTCTGAAAGGTTGCCTGGAAGAGATCGCTTTAAGCGATAAGGCCGCCTTTGTACAATTTCCATAAATCTGTACCTATTTTTATTGTTATTCTTAGTTTGTGTTTATCTATCTAAATCTCACCTTTGCTCGCGACGTCGGTAGCGACGAGGACGTCCTTCTCCCCTCTCCTGAATGCCTCTACAGCCCTAGACCTTTCTTCTTGGTCCTTACCGCCGTGTATGGCCACTGCTTCAACACCTGTAACCAAAATCACAAAGTAACCCACTGTAGTGTCGCTTCTTTACGTAGTAATATTTAGTACTAGCTGTTGCCCGCGACTTCGTCCGCGTGGACAACTTAACATCACAAAATATTATACAGGGTTACAGGAAAAGTCGTGCTAGATCCCTTAAGGGTGTGGAGCACCCATCATTTCTGACTTATTTCACTATGAAACACCCTACCCTAAACTTAACCCTTTTCGAGATATTCGACTTTTAATTTTTTTATTGAAAATTGCTGATTTTTAGGCTACTACATTTATTTTTGTTTATTTTGTGTATCTTATTATTATTATTATTGCATTTTTACATGTGTAGTAAGATGCTTTAGGACGTCAATCATTAAAATAGTGCACAAGTTATTTGAATAGACCGTAGTAGACAAGTGAAAGAAAAGAAATAAAAAACATATTAGAAAGTTTATTTTTCTCTAAGGGATATCTAAAAAAAATATTATGGTAATTGTTCGGCAGATGTTTTTTAAAATATCTACGGTTCATCAGCTATCTAACGAGGTATAATAATGTAGGGTTTTATTCAAATGCATTCAAAAAAATTTAGTTTCATAGGCGACAGTGGAGAAGAAAATGTATACTTAGCCCTAAAAAGTAAAATAAAACAATAGGTAAGCATGAAATGCCATTTATTAAAGGTTTTCTCACAACTTTTTCTTTTTCTACAGTTCATGTTCAACATGGCCGCCTCTATTTCTAATACATTGTCGCATCCTTCTACGGAGACCGGTCTTCACTACGCCAGTGGTCAATGTGGTCCTCATTTTATTTGCTGCATCCACAATCCTTTCTCTTAAGTCTTCCACAGACGAAACTGGATTCGGCTCGCTGTACACGAGACTTTTCATGCAGCCCCACACATGAAAATCCATGGGGGTTAGGTCCGGACTTCTTGCTGGCCATGGCAATGGCCTACCTCGTCCAATCCATTTGTTTGGATAATTTGTGTCCAGCCAGTCTCTGACACTTCTCCTGAAATGGGCAGGGCAGCCATCGTGTTGGAACCACATGTCCCTGATCAGGTTGAGTGGCAGATCATCCAGCAAATCACTCAAGTCTGCTCTCAGGAAATTTTCGTAGCTTTCCCCGTTTAGATTATCCGGGAGAAAGTAAGGTCCAATCAAATGATTGGAGATAATGCCCATCCACACATTCACGCTGAATCTTCGTTGGGACCCCTTCACTCTTTTCTTATTGGGATTCCTTAGTTCTTTTAGGGCCCAGTAATGGGCGTTGTGATAGTTAGTTATGCCATCTTTATCAAATTTGGACTCATCCGTCCACAAGATATTTCTTAAAAAATCTGGGTCTTCTACATCAGCATTTAGCATAAATCTGCAAAAGTCCAATCTTCTCGCGGGGTCCCCTTCTTCAATAACGTGTACTGGCGTGTAATGGTACGGGTATAGGCCAGCAGTATGCACTGTAAACCACACTCTCCATTGCGAAAGCCCCAGATCACGGGCAACAATATTAGTGGAAGTAGTCGGATCCGCTCGAAAGCGTTGCACTATCTCATTGTCCTGTTCTTCGTCGTCAATTCGTGGTCTTCCCATGTCTGTACTTCGTCTCAAAACAGAGCCAGTTTCTCGAAGTCTTCGATAAACTCTGTCAAAAACGGCCACATCCGGCACTCGACGACCGGGGTAGCGAGTTATGTATTCGTTGCGAGCTTGCGCAGACCGTACCATTAGAACTGCTACCTGGAGCGTCCCAACTACTTTTTTTCCACGAAATGTAATACAAACCCTAGATTGTTGCACCTCGTTAGATAGCTGATGAAACGTAAATATTTTAAAAAACATCTGCCGAACAATTACCATAACATTTTTTTTAGATATCCCTTAGAGAAAAATAAACTTTCTAATATGTTTTTTATTTCTTTTCTTTCACTTGTCTACTACGGTCTATTCAATTAACTTGTGCACTATTTTAATGATTGACGTCCTTAAGCATCTTACTACACATGTAAAAATGCAATAATAATAATAATAAGATACACAAAATAAACAAAAATAAATGTAGTAGCCTAAAAATCAGCAATTTTCAATAAAAAAATTAAAAGTCGAATATCTCGAAAAGGGTTAAGTTTAGGGTAGGGTGTTTCATAGTGAAATAAGTCAGAAATGATGGGTGCTCCACACCCTTAAGGGATCTAGCACGACTTTTCCTGTAACCCTGTATATTTCCCGTAGTCCAGCCAGCCTGCGCCGGCGTTCGGGCCCTGGTCCACCACCAGCTCACCTTTAAGCAGCAGATACTCGTGTATGGCGTCGACGTCCTGCTTGCGCTCCGCGAACACGAGCACGGGCGGCGGCGTCTTCTGCAGGCACTGCAGCAGGTGCACCGTGCGCGCCTCCGCCTTCACCGGCTCCAGCTCCTGGCGCACGTTCAGCGACGCCGCGCCCGCGCGCCCCACGTTCACCGTCACCGGCTTCACCAGGGCCGACCTGGAGACCGATACTATTTTAACACGCATCCTGGGCCCGATTCTGAAGGCACAACGTTAAAATTTGACAGCACTAAAACTGTTGCTATCCTTGTCACACAGTATTATGAAGATAAAGACGAAACCAATTTTAGCGCTGTCAAGTTTTAAAGTGTGCCTTCAGAATCGGGCCCCCTATTTTTACTATGTTAAATTTTTTAAATTGTTTTCTCTAGTTCTTATAATTTTTTTTCCTTTTTCTTGCTTTGTTGGTTTTTTCTTTGTGTGTGCCAATTATGGTAGTAAATAAATGTTTTTTTCTTTCTTTCTTTCGATACAATTGTAGTAAACTAACCGTGGTAGTCCTCAGCTAGTCTTAAATTGGCAATTTGACCGCCCCGTTGAAGTCGGAGGGAGTGGGTTCGATTACTACCGGGGACAGACAACTTTGTACAAGCTGGTCCCAGTCTGGATGTTGTTTTTGTGAATAGTCCTAGCCTAGTTTAGTTTCCATAGCACAGGAGAAAATCTTGATTAGACAAGTGAATCTTCATCATCAGGTTATTTTTGTCTCCACTGCAGGAGCACAACCCTCTCTCATCTGCCGGAGACAGACGGATGATTCGGCCTACACTCCCCGCGCTGGCCAGACGGGTTGGGGTGGCCTGATTGACGTTTTATAATGTATTCCCTCAGTCGCCTTGTACGACATCCACGGGAAGAGTTGGAGTGGTCCTATTCTACTCTACCGGAAACCACACGGCAGTCTGCAAGCAAGCATTTACCTGGCGAAGTTCTGTATCTTCTTGGGCATGGTGGCGCTGAAGAGGAGGGTCTGCCGCTGTCCCGCGAAGTACGAGAATATGGTGCGCACGTCCTCCTCGAAGCCCATGTCGATCATGCGGTCCGCTTCGTCCATGCACAGGTAGCGGCATACATTCAGACGCACCTGGGGGACCAGCTCGGGTCAGGTCAACAGCTTCAGCAATAGAAGGAGTATGGTGAGGGACAGATGGACTTCACATTCGGTTTTCTACAGGTTACATTTTGGAGAGTGTGCCCGGGAATTACACGATTTGATTTCCCCATCAACGGTCTACCAGGCGTGGTGAGGGACTTCATCCTTATGCAGTAGACATACCACGCTCTCGCACGAAGAGTTCTGCTTCCTCTTTCATAATGCGAACTGCTAAGGAATGGAACTCCCTGCCATCTTGAGTATTTGGATCATTTTAAATGAAGAGTGGCTAGGTATCTTCTGGGTAAGCGCGCTCTACCTTAGGCCTCATCATCACTTACCATCAGGTGAGATTGAGGTCAAGCGCCAAACCCATCAACAATGGGTCGGCGAGTGATACTAGCTGTGCCCGCGGCGCCACTCGTGTGGACTACACAATTATTTACCGACGCCATGTATCAGAGAGGAGGAAAAAATATGCAGCTAAGTTGAAGTACTTTAATCGCAATGATATCCGACGAGCATTTTTCATTTACATCTTCCTCATTGATTGCATACAACAACCCACAATAGATGGCACTGTGCGTCATTTAGCATTCTGAACAATGTATATAAATGGCGCGCAACACGCCACTCCCACTCCCGCTCTCACATCCACTCCCACTCCCACTCTCACTCTCACACGCCCACTACAGCTCGTAATGTAGTCCTAACTCACATTTTATTCTTGATAGTTTTTGCTTTTAATTTAAATTGTATAAAATTTATATTCTGTGTATACACCTGCAAAGGTAGGGTTTAGTGGTACTTGTACTAAATATCTAATATCTTAAAATTACCTGAACTTCATACACAATAAAGATTCATTTCATTTCACCTTTTTGTTTGAGTAAACAGATTGCAATGAAATAAAGACTAAATGTTACTACCGAGTCAAGCCCTACGTTTCCGTGAAAGTCCATCAAAATTGCTTCAGTAGTTTTTATGTGATGCGTGCACAAACTAACGGACAACAATTCCAAAAATGACCGAAATGTGTATGTTCCACGTGTATATGAGATATTTGGAGGTCAATCTCCAGTGACGCGCGTCTTCACGGTCTCGATGACGACCTCCGTGGCGGAACGGGTAGCTCTCGGACTGCCACGCCGGAGGTTGCGGGTTCGAATCCCGCTAGGGGCAAATGTTCGTATGATGAATATGAATGTTTGTACCCGAGTCTTGGATGTTTGTATATTTATTTAAGTATGTGTATCCGTTATCTAGTAGCCATAGCGCAGGCTCTGCCTAGTTTGGGACTGGATAATTGGTGTAAATGTCCGAGATATTTATTATTTATATATTCGCAAGTTATTTCGCTCCTGTCTCACCATCTTCTTGTCGAGCATGTCCATCAGCCGGCCCGGGGTCGCCACCATGATATGTACGCCCCTCTGCACCACCTCCATGCACTCCGACACTGGCACGCCTGGCCAAAAACAAATTATTTTAGGTTTGTACAGGAAAGCAAAGGTATCCGAGACCATTCAGCCTTGTCTACGGTGGGCTGAACCAAGGTGCACTTAATTTCTTTATCGTCGGTCAGAAAGTGATCGATTGATGAAACTGGCAAATTAGCGAAAATGACGGACCAGTTTCAGTATTTACTTTTAATAATCAGGGGTCGGTATTAGGCAGTGTCATTTATACATATGTACATACATACATAATGCTCACGCCTTGGTCCCAGAGGAGTCGGTAGAGGCGATGTATCGCAAAGCGATTTTCCTTCGCCCGCTTTTCGCTGCTTTGACGTGATGTGTCATTTATAACACACATATTTCATCATACCAGCCCTTAGACGTCCACTGCTGGACACAGGCCTTCCCCAATGAACGCCACCACACCCGGTCCTCCGCCCTCCGCCTCCAGCCACATATTTACTGTTGATTGTTTATTTCGTCGTGGTGCACAGGCAAACCCATTCTGCATTTTGTTGCGTACGAGGCGACTGAGGGAATACATTATAAAACATCAGTCAGGCCTCCCCAACCCGTGTGGCCAGCGCGGGGAGTGCAGGCCAAATACTCCGTCTGTCTCCGGCACATGAGAGAGGGTTGTGCTCCTGCAGTGGATACAAAAAAAAACCTGATGATGATGATGACTGGTTGTGGCTTAATTTAAATAATATATATATATATATATATATATATATATATATATATATATATATATATATATATATATATATACCTCAGTTGCATCCACAGAGCAAGGCACAAAAATGACATGAAGTTGTTGACAACTCAATCTAACACCCTCGTCGGCCACAACACGCTCAACAACACGCTCGCGAGCACGTGGAACAAGCTACCACAGGACCTTATCGATGCCCCCTCAGTGAACACTTTTAAAAACAGACTAGACAAGTTCTTCCAAAAACCAGTGTTACAAGTGACAATTCAAAGACTTAAATACACCAGTTCTGATATAGGCATACCAGCAAATTGCTGCTCGCCTATTATCCCTATAATATACTCGTAATATATTATTAGCCTAGTTGGCCTAGTGGCTTGGTCTTGGGTTCGATTATAAAATATTATAAAATAAACGATTATTTGAATGACAAAGATGCCTGGTACTAATGTTAATTCAGCTTCGCAAAATCTTTATTAATTGTATGCAAACTCGATTTTTAAAAGATGTGTTGCGTGAAGTTTGTTGCGCCGTTTCTTCTTCACAGCGCTAACACCTAGGAAGCGGTAGTCGATAAAAAAAAATGACGTGTATAAATGTACCAAGTGTACTCATATGCAATAAATGACTTTGACTTTGATTCCAACTCTGCTGGGGACAGACAATTTTGTACAAGCTGGTCCCCGTATGGATGTAATATGTGTATATTGTCCAATAATCCTTGTTGAATTAGATTAGTCTCAGTTAGAATTAGGCAAGTCTCACCGCCTATCGCGAGACAGCTGCGTATCTCCGGCAGGCCGCTGGTTTTGAGGAACTTCACGAAGTGCTGGATGATGTCGAACGTCTGCTTGGCGAGCTCGCGCGACGGGCAGATGATCAGCCCGTAAGGACCTTCGTTCCTGGGGGAGAATATATTTTTGTATATAGATACTGCTGAACGTTATTATGAACTGCCCGTTGAACAAAAAAAAAAAAAAAAAAACAATACATGCCCACCATTATATGCTTTGCTAAAAGTTCTGGAGCCAGTTCCCTGGTAACTTTGACCGTCTCGTTGGCCTAGTGGCTTGGTTATTGGACTCGAACGCCAGAAGTCGAGGGTTCGATTCCCACTGGGGACAGTCAACTTTTCCACCAGGGATGGGCAGCAGCTCTCCAGGTAATTATAAAAAGATAAATTCAGCGATGAACAATCCGCCTGCCAAGTGTGGTGTTTATGCCATATACCCTAATGTTGGGGAGGCTTATGTTCAGCAGTGGACATATTTAGGCTGATGATGATGTTATCACATACCTGATAAACGGCAGCTTAATCTCCTGCTCCAGACACATCACTATCAGAGGCAGCGTGAAGACTATCGTCTTCCCTGACCCCGTGAAGGCAATTCCGATCATGTCCCTTCCACTCAGGACTGCAGGAATGCCTTGCACTTGGATAGGAGTGGGCGTCTTGATACCCTTCGCTTCTAATCCTCGGAGAATGGCTGGAAATTTGGTAGATAAAAACCCATAGCTATAAAAAATTTGTCAAACAGATAATATTCTTCTTTATTCTGAGGAGTCCTCGTCTACTCAGTAAGGTAATATCCAATGCCGTGTGGTCTCCGGTAGAGTAGAATAGGACCACTCCAACTCTTCCCGTGGTGTCATACAAGGCGACTAAGGGAATACATTATAAAACATCAATCAGGCCTCCCCAACCCGTCTGGTCAGCGCGGGGAGTATAGACTAAATCCTCCGTCTGTCTCCGGCAGATGAGAGAGGGTTGTGCTCCTGCAGTGGAGACAAAAATAACCTGATGATTAAGGAATACCACAGGGTGGAGCTACCCTAAATCCACCCCATTTTGAAGCCGAACTCACAGACTGAGTAGAGCTGTCAATGGTCGCATCTTATACAGACCGGCGACTACGTCATATACCTTTAGGGAATTTCATGTGCTGAAAGGTGCGTATTGGTGGTGGCACATCCTCCCCCTCCACTAGTATCCGTAGCTGGTTCCTCACTCGATCGTGCCTCTCCGGGGGCTGGCTGAGGATGCACCGAGGGGGACGCCATGAGGTCTTTATCGGTTCTTCATACTGGATACCTGGTTGTTAAAATCACTTTGTAAAGAAACTATTTACTTAAATAACATCTACATACAGCGGCGGACCGAGTTAAACGACTGTCGGAGGTATGTGATAGTAGTCAAAATCCTGAAGTTGGAAGTTTGACATTCCCTCCCACCTCACTGTACCTCATTACACCAAAGTCATTTAATTCAGCCCAATGTAACTAGTAATCAAACTAATATTATGAATGCGAAAGTTTGGATGTTTGTTACTCAATCACGCTTCAACCACTGGACGGATCGAGATTAAACTTGGACATAGGATAGTTTTATTCCAAAAAAGATATCATTCCTACGGGAAACCAAATTAATATGAATTTATGCAATTATTGAGGTTTTTAGGGACGTTGATGAAAATTATATTTAAACTCAAGATATGTCAATATCGAAACCTACGCGGACGAAGTCGCAGGCAAAAGCTGGTACAAAATAAAGGGTAAATGTGCATATTTATCAGTTAATGGGTGAATAACTTTTCCATGTCAAAATTTCCATGACGCACTGTCGCGCTAACAATCATATGTCTCTCCAAATATAGTCAGAGGATACTGTTATACCTGATCCTATCTTATCTTCTTATAGGGCCAGGAAGACCTCGCGACACTTCGGCCCATCGGGATCTTTTCCAATTTAATGAACTTCACATATGCCTTAAAATTTCATTTTTTTTATATGCAGGTTTCTTTACAATGCTTTCCTTCACCATAAAGTTTGTGGCATTATATATAAACCCTACAAAGTTTCGAGAAACTCATTGGTGCAGGTGGGGTTTGAATTCATGACCTCATGAATGTGAGTCAAGTGCTCAACCAACTAGGCTACCACTAGCATGAGCTGACCCTATTCTGCAGCAGCAGCATTTTGTTTCAGACTAATCCTATGCAATTACATACCTTTAGCCAATTCAGCGACGCCCATAAGTGCTTTGCTCTGAGCGACACTCTCCAATATATGCTCTTCCTCCCTCGCTTGTCTCTCCGCTGCAGACAGAGCGCGGGCCTCCGCCAGCCGCTTCAGCTCACTGTGTTGATCCAGGAGAGACACGTTGTAACGGCGTCCCCATTCTTCTTGGGATGCTGTTTGAAATAATAAAATAAATCTGTGGTCTGCAGAATATGGGCATATGTCTGTGGTATGTCCTCACAACAAATACGTATGACTATATACATTGTTAGGTGTAACATTGTTGTGTGTTAATAATAATTAGGTGCTGCTTCACACCATTTTATGTATATCAGTATTATAATAAAATAAAAATAGCCTTTATTTATCGAAGCTGTATCTTACATCTAATTAGATAATATATTATAAATAAATAAATATGTCAGACATTCGGACTAATTATCCAGTCCCAAGCTAGGCAGAGCCTGTGCTATGGTTACTAGATAACGGATACACATAAAAATAAATAAAATAAAAATAGCCTTTATTCTCTGACTTGCATAGTAAATTTTAAGCTTTATAGCTAAATCGGTTGATTGTTAGCATCAACAACCTCGTGTTCACGGTCAGGCTGTCCTAGGACATAGGCCTCCTCCAGATGTCGCCATTGGCAACGCTGCTTGGACGCTCTGCGCCATCCACCAGGCAGGTTGTCTTCCCATCTTTTTGTTGGTCTTCCTTTTCGCCTTTTCCCATCTCTGGGGTACCACTCAGTAATGTCCTTGGTCAATTTATCTTTAGTCGTCCTCATCATATGACCACACCAGCGCCACTTGAGCTGTCGGATTTTCCTAGTCACATCTGTTATTTTGGTCAACTGTCTAATCTTGGAAAGCCTCCATTTGTCTCTCAATTTGATCCCCAGCATGCTCCTCTCCATTCCATGTTGGCATGTTATTAATTTTTGGGCCTGAGTTTTGGTAAGAGACCATGTCTGGCAGCCATACGTCAGTACAGGTAGTATACAAGTATTATATACTTTTGTTTTTTGAGAGATTGGTATAGAGTTGCTCTTCATTATTTCTTTGAGTGACCAGTATCGGGACCAACTGTTCGTTATTCGTCTTTGTATCTCTTTTGACATTTGTAATTCCGGTGAAATTATTTGACTCAGATAAACATATTCATTTCATATTCATCATTCAATTTCTTGGTTGTTAACAGTTAGTTTCTGCTTGTTCCTGTTTGTCATTGCCTTTGTCTTGGATATATTCATTTTGAGTCCTGCTTTTCCACTCTCTTCTAACGGATATACATACTTAAATATATAAACATTCAAGACTTGGGTACAAACATTCATATTCATCACACGAACATTTGCCTCTAACGGGATTCGAACCCGCAACCTCAGGCGTGGCAGGCCGAGAGCTACCCATTTCGCCACGGAGGTCGTCAATTATAATTAATGTATTTATTAAAACATCGATAACTTTAACTTGTCTTTCGACATAGGGCTCTTCCTAATGTTTCCACAAAGTGTGGTCTTTCGCCTTTTGTGTACAGATTATAGTAAACATCTTTAACTGGTTTAAAATAAACCAAAAATTATGTATCAATCATGTAACAATGGATATCTAATAGGTTTCTAAGTCAAAAATGTTGAGTTTGAAACTACATTACAAAATGAGTTGAGTGAGTTGTGTAATAGTATTAATAAAAGAATCTGACAAGAGAAATAATCCTTGCAAAAATATGCGTTATATTTACAGTTATACTCCGGTTGTAGCACCATAAGCAATGATTATAAAGTTAAAATTAAAACAAACTTTGTCATTTATCATAGGGTCCTGATTGTGTGTACTACAGCAATCTTTGAAGGTAATTAATGATTTAAATCATAAATTTAAGAAAAGATGCAGCTTGTTAAATATTATTTGTAATATGTTTTTATAATGAAGATTTAGTTCTATAATGTAGATTCAGAAATCTTTTTTTTTCATTAGGTTCACATATACAGCAGATGTTAGTGCATAAAGTAGCTCTAATATAATAGTTTACCCATTACGGGTATACAATATTGCATAGTTCAAATTTATTTACAAATGACAGATTTAAAATGTCTAATACAGAATGTCAAAAGCAAAAAGAGTCAGTAATTTAATTGTGATTAGTAATTTAATAATGTACAAATTATGATTATTTATGTTGAATATACAGTGCAACATGGCACTCAGCCTCATGAATGACAAAAACTGCTCTGCCAAGAATAACAAACTGAGATTCTATGATGTGACCGACCAGATGGATCTGAATGCAGCACTTCCAGTCTTACTGTGAATGCTGTACAAGATGACTAAAAGATTACTTTAAAAGTAATAAACTTCATGGTAACACTGAAGTTCACATAAGACAAAGTCAAAACTTTACAGATGACAACAATAATCTGGGTCCTCGTTTCTGGGTCTAGTCCTAGGTTATGTATGGCCTATTTAATAGGCCATACATAACCTCCTCATTATGCTTTGTCCAGGTATTTCAGATTGTTTTATTCTAACCTACAATTCAATAAATACAAATGTTTTGATAAATTTATGTGGTGTACTCACTCTCGTCATCAGGATCATTGTCGCTGGAGCTCTTAGGCTCCGCTGCGGCCTCGGCAGCGAGCTGCCCCAGCCGACCCAACTTTAATAACTTTTGCTTCTTACGCTGTTTCACAGGCACGTAGGGTTCGTACTTATCTATATCTTCCTCGGAGTCTGAGGATTTTTCTTCGCGTCTGTAGCGTTTGATCGGCGGAGGTTCTGCTAACTTGTCCGACATGGTAAACAAAAACCGTGAAATCAATCCAACAATACAACAGACAGGCAACAATAACAAGCGAATGACGCACAATTGTGTCTCAATATGATACGAATGAAAGAGTAGACGCTATACATGTGTCGTATTTTTATCTCTCTTACACTACGTAATAAGCGCTAGAAATATTTAAAAAACGCATTTTAAGTTGTGTTCCATTTGCCTCAAAATATAGTCGCTTGTAGATCTCTCTCAGGATTTAGTCTATGCAATGCGTGTAATGAAACGTATTTTGATGCTGTTTACGAAGCATGCTAGGAATTTAAATTATGAATGTGCATTATTATTTTTATAATTAAATAAGATTTAATATTATAAACAAGTGAAAATAATTTTATAGTTCACATTCTTTCTAGAGAAGATTAGTAGAATCAAAGTGCATGCAGTTCTTTTTGCAAGAGTTAAACAAAAATTCATTGAAAAGGGCTGCAAAAAAAACTTCATTCTCAATTCAACCTCAGAAGAACGAATATTTCTTCTGAGAATTCAACTGTCACCAGTGTTGCCGTTTTAGCGACTTTGTCGCTAGATCTAGGGTATTTTTAACGTTAAAAATGCTCTAGTTAAAATATTAAAAACTAAACTGCAACACTTATGTTTTACCAATAATCTAAGTTTTACCAGCAGATCTCAGCTAAAATCAACACATGATGAAGATACAAATATTGACGAAATGATATATGAGGAAACATTCTAATTTATCGAACTTATTTAGCTACTTTTTAATAGAGGTTTGGGGATTTCTATTTTCCTAAGTGGCAACACTGACTGTCAACACATAACGTCAAATCAAAATATGCGAGTGACACGTAACTTCACATAATTAAATTTACTTTTATGTCCTCCAAATGTGTAAATTGGTGAAAATTGTGTCTCCACCGGTGAACTAATTACACAACAATATGACGGACAAAAGTTTCGGCGATCACATGAACAGGAACATTGTGAAAAACCCTCTGTTGTCCTCGGCTGTGACGGGCCTGTCTATCCAAGATTTGACATATAACGCTGTGTTGTTACCCGTTTCCCGCAGCCAGGAAGTGATCACACGGCCAGGTGAGTGCCATTCTTTATTTATAACCCAAAACTATGTGCGAAACATCTCTAAAACGACCTTGTACAACAAAAACACATCGTTGCTTTCGTGTTTTTTTCGCTTGAGAACTGTCAATTGCTGCGATTTTGAAGTGTTTTTCTGATATTTATACGCGTTAGAACATCTTCTGAAGTGATATCGTACTCATAGTGATGTGTTTTTTATATAATAATCACGTAAATTCACAATAGTAATCAATATAGATCTTTGATTACAACTTCATATTAGATGCAATGTCATCGTTTCTATACAAGTCGTTTAAAACCGCGCCGTTCGAAAATGGGTTCTTCCCGGATTTCGATTTGTTGATCAGTTCGAAATGTGAAAAAGTGCAGAAGTTTCTCAATAGTACTGTAGTTGTAAGTACTTGTTTTTTCTCATTCTAGCACAAGTATTTGGGGTATCATACTATCTCTTTCTTTTCGATTGCTGTGATAATGTACCCCAGACTGTGGAGCAATATCTTTAAACAGATGTGATTCAGTATTCATAACATATACTCACAAATTTTAAATTTAAACTTAAAGAAAATTAAAAAAAATCTACAATTTTATTATTATTATGGGTATAATTGACTTGTCACTTCGAACACTGGTTTTTGAAGAATATGTCTAGTTTGTTTTTAAACGTATTCACTGAGGGGGCATCGATAACATCCTGCAGTAACTTTTATATCTACTTTAGATTTTAGTTTCTTAGTTTTCCATTTCTGTTCTATAAGACTTCTCTTCTTTAAGTCTTACCACACTAGGATGGTGGCATGGTGTGTGGTCTCTCAATTGAGTAATTTCCCTATTCATGAAATGACCGAATCTCAAAAAGACTTTCCCAATATGCTTGAAATCCAAAAACTGTGGTCAAAAGGGGCACTTTGAAAATAAGAAAATAAAAAGCTTTTAAAAATTTATATTTTTAGTGTATTTAGTTGGTTATTTTGTGGAAAAACAATTTAAAAATTCTTAAGTTTTTTACTTCCAGCAATGTTATGTGGGTACTTCTCCACTAATTGGAAAATCGCTCCTACAAAGGTCTCCTGCAACTTTTTTAGCTTAATTCAAGAAAAAATACAGATGGAGGGATGTATAAGTAAAATTTGGAACTAATAAATTGAAAGGCCTGATTTTCTAAATACTATTTTCAGAGTTATTCACGATTTTCTGTAGAAGTAATCATAACACCTTACTTTTACATGACCATCATATAAAATAAAATTTTACACTTTTCTTACTACTTTATCCTTTTTAATTTATAACTCTTCAATTTCGATTTTCAGGCAGTCTGGATAAATCTTTTTGAGATTAAGTCATTTCAAGATTAAGTCTGAACAAGCCAATTTTGTATGAATCTCTGGTGTTCGAGTCCAATGGCCAAGCCACTAGGCTAACGAAGTGGTCTTGTTTTAAGCTAAATCTCAAATTGCTTTATATAAAGTATTTTCAGTTTCATATTCTTACCATCGGTTGAGATTAAGTTCAATTTTAACCCAATTATACAACCCTCCTTTTGGCTACCCTGTAGTCTCTTTCAAAGTGAAATTATCAAAGTTGATATCATAGTCTTCTTTTGTATAAAGAAAATTACCTGAAATAATATACTCCATTGATCACAAAACATTTAATTGTAAAAACAAATTTTACAAAAATATGGCTCAATGTATTTTACCTAAAAACTAAAATATTATATATCATTTTTTTTATTATATAAATTATATATTGTACTACCCGTATTAGTAATATTACAACTTACAGTTCCTATCAATTGAAATGACCAACAAAAAAATCTGCCGTTTATTAATAAAATATTTAACGATCTTAATAAAATCAATTGCAATAGGAGAACAACTCGAAAATCACTCTTCTTAATGGCTCTCATAAAAATGAGTGTAGTTTTCTTATGGTTTTAGTATGTGTGTATGGAGACATATTTTATATGGTTGCGATCCTCAGCAGTGAGGGAATAACGAAGAAGAAGTATCGTATGGTGATAGATATTTAATATAGTGTCTTATTGAAGGTAAAGACCGCTAAGGCTAAGCGATGGCATTACTTCCTCTAAACTTTTTAAAATTGATTCACTATTGAACTGACCCATCAATATGCAAGCTGGGGTTTTACTTAACGCTAAATTTCATTGGTCAACTGGGAAAATGTCTAGTTAGTCCTAAAACTCTAAGGTAACTTAAAATAACTTACATTAAGTGAATACTTAATCGATGCATTTAACAATTAAAATCACAAATCACCAGTGATTGAAGTAGGTAGAGCTTTTTTTGGTACTTGCAGTATGCTGTCATAGTATGGGCATGCCACTGGTATTAGTGGAACAGGAGGGCCCCCTTTTATACACCCAATTTTTTTCAGGGCATTGCATAGAGGGTATCATGGGCAATAACTTTTATCTAAACCATTTTTTTTCTGCGCCCCTACTTCATCTTCTAGAGACAAAAAAACCCTGCCCGGTACCTGTGTAGCAAGGGGGTGTCATTTTAAAATGCCGGGATCCTAGAGTATTTTTTTATGGGTTTCCGCTTGACCTCAATTTCACCTGATGGTAAGTGATGAGGAGGCCTAAGGTAGAGCGCGCTTACCCAGAAAATGCCTATTCACTCTTCCTTTAAAAAAGATCCAAATGGACAACCATAGGGAGTTCCATTCCTTAGCAGTTCGCATTATGAAAGAGGAAGCAAAACGCTTTGTGCCAGAGTGGCGTATGTCTACACTACATAGGAATGAAGACCCTCACCACGTCATGTCTGTATTAAACATGTACGTTTGAGGTTATTGACCTGAAATCTCTCTACCCACTCCAGTCACTACAAATCACTCACAATTTTACAACACTTTGCACTATGTGACTTTTTGCTTTGTTATAATTATAAGTTATAAAAGGTCTTTGACATTAGGCTTTTAAAATTTGATACCACCTGTTGGCTTAGTTGTCAAGGCAATACCCTCAAATGCCAGAACCTTGTTTGATTCATACAAGTTGGCCCTCGTCTGGGTGATATTTGTGTATGCCTTGTTTAATTCAATAGTACAGGAAGTCCTAGTCTAGAATTAGACAAGTGTATGTGTTGTTGAAAGTAAAAGTATACTAGTTGTTAGCCAAGAAGTGTTGTGGTGAAGAAAAAGTTTTAATATATGGTTACACTCTGAATTTTGTCATCGAACTCTTCAAGTTTCCATAAATATTTTATTTCTATCAAAGACCTTTTATACTCGTCATCTAAAACTGTTTTCAATTGCTTCAATTAATACAATAGGCCTTAAAGTTTGACAAGTTAACGTAGACTGTTAGACATTTCTCGACGACGTCGTGTAGGTGGGTAGTTCCCGGGACTCGCGTCTTCGTTTCACGCAGCAGTAGATGAGGAAGACTACGATTGCTATAATGGCAATCAGTAAGATCACACCCAAGACGATTGCAGCAATGCCTGCTTCTGTGAAGTAGTCTGAAAAAAATAAATGGTTTGCTATTTGTATAATAAACATCAACCACCGGACTGTTAACGTAGATTCCCGTGGTGGCAACAGTTACGAAAGGAGTGCTGGGGTGTTTGACTTTATTTAGTATTTTTATTATATTTACTGTGTAATGATCACCACAGTACTCATTAATGTTTATAAATATAACTAATTTATCGATAATTCAAATAAC
Organism: Esperia sulphurella; assembly: GCA_947086405.1. NCBI lineage: Eukaryota > Metazoa > Arthropoda > Insecta > Lepidoptera > Oecophoridae > Esperia > Esperia sulphurella. Next base: position 5,831,699 of record OX352285.1, read on the forward strand.
TTCGTGCAATTGCAATGTTCTTTGCAATTCTGCAGCTTCCTTACGTGGGCAGATCAAAGGTTATGGTGATGTCCTTTGATCTGAGCGACTCTCCCTTGGTTCTCTAATGCCATAACCCACACCTGTACTCTATTAAAGCGTGGTCTCCATATTTGTAGTCGTCCTATAGGTACTTATCGCGGTAAGCCTGACGGAGGCCTGATAATATGCTGAACCACCCCGCTCGAGCGGAGACTGAGCGGGCGATGCGTGGAGTTGCGACTAACTTTATCCAGTTTTATCCTGTGATTGAAGATACTCACTAGATATGTCAACGATGTAGCTGTTAGCGTTGCCGAAAGCGTCCACAGCGGTGATCATCACCCTAGGAGCGCAGCACGTCGCCCGGTATATAGCTATCACCTCGTCGCGGCTGCCAGCGATGAAGTTGCTGTCGTATGCCAGCCCGATTGGAGACGAGGCCAGGCGGAGAAGACCTTAAATACAAGATCAACAAGATAACACCCTGCTGGACAATAGGCCTTCTCTAAAACGGGGCAATGCCTATAATGCATTGACCAGTATACTGTTTAACTATTTTTGTGCCGGCTTGATTTTGGCGCTGTACTAGTGACCATGGAACTAAACATTTGACCGCTGGTAGGTTTAGTTCCTAGGACACCCGCGAGTGGCGCTTCAAATCGGAACAATAAATGATCTGTCCTTTGTATCGGACAGCCAGTGCAATAATGACAACTCAGAGTAGACTACCATACTACCATTACTAGACCTCGCAAGACCTGCATTAAATGCCTATACCGTCATTGTATGGTGATGTATACTAACAATATTGTATTTACAGCAGATCACCGACCTAATGATCAGATCACTATGATTCGTAATAAACGCGTGTGGTCTTTAACTCACTGTCACTGCCCTGTGGGCTGAACTCCAATAAATCGTGCCGCGTCTCACTGTTGTACAAATTCGTGGCGTAAAGGAGAGCGAGCTGATTAGAGCGGTCAGTGAATCCTGAAAATCAACTATGAATTACCTCCAACAGCATCTCTCGCAATGATAGTAGCGGACCACGTATACTGGGCGCAGTCGGATCCTAACCGACCAATGCAGGTGCCCTGGAAGTTGTGGCGCAGCTCCGGCGACCAGATGTCCGAGGTGGAGTCTTGTTGGTTGACCACGTATATGTAGGCCGAGATCGATACTTGTTCTAGACCTGGAAATGGGAATATAAGTTTTGTTATTCACCTATCAAGGTTGCACTTTCATTGTTCACTAGGATATTGATATTTCTGAAGCAGTCTAGTCAAAAGGTTTATGTACTATTTCATATGTGGTACCGTTCGTATCGTTCAACATATGCGTGGAGGCGTATTTTATACGGTCGCGATCCTGAGCAGTAAGGGAGCGACGGAGAAGAAGTAGAATGGTTCTGGAAGTTTAAATGCTATGTCTTTTTCTTGAATAGACTCTCAGGCTGATACATTCATCATCGTCATCAGCTTGAGAGAGTCCACTGCTGATCATAGGCCTCTCTCAAGGCGCGCCAGACCGATATATTAAAATAACGAATTTTGTAAACTTACCATATGCGGTGAAGGTGACGAGGTCCCTGGCTCCCGGCTGCGCTTGATTCCCGATACGCGCGAAGACTATCACATTAACAGTTTGGCCGGACGGTATGTTTTGTCTGTAAGAAGGTGGTTATAATTGGTGGTAACACCCCTCATTAGCATTGGCATTTGGACTGTTTCACAAAGGCAACAGTGACCGCTTGCTATTAAATGTCTCCGTAAATATATATTAAAGAAGATATATATTTGGTCTACAGTGAGATTAAAACTACATCTTTCAGGCGATCGTGAATGCGCCTTGGTTAAGTAAAAACGAAGAGATCCATGAATACCTCATCGCGCCGACTGTCGCAATACTTAGAAATTGAGCGGCTCAAGAAACAGCATGCAAATCCACCCAAACCCTTTGCCGCTGAGCTGTTGGACGACTTAAAACTGGCCAAGAGACTGAAAAGGGACTAAGTTATATGAATCATGACAGTCGAGGCACTGGCCTCGTCTATTACAATCGCCTGCCCAACTCCATCAACACATCTAGTGAATCCATCGACTGTTTGTAGATAATAATGATAAAATAAATATTTATACTTACGATCTAGGACTGATGTCATCCAAGAATCTGAGCTCCCCGACCGCTTCAAATCTAAATCTAACCGTTTGCTCTCTGAAGTTGGTCACTTCGAAGTGTAGCTGCAATGGAAACAGAAACAAATGGATATATTCAAGGATGATTTAGGCCACTAGGAACCGTATTCCATTAGCTGATATTGCCCCGCTGAAAGAATCCTTCTTTTATGCTACTGTCTTTTCGCTTTCCTTATGTTGTCTGTTCAATGACCGTTGTGAAGCAATTGTTGCGTGCCATGGCAATTTTTGCTAAGATCAAGTCCAGTTTATGGTTTCAGAGCCTTTGATTATGCTTTTTTTTATAAAGGTTTCTCCAACAACAAAAGGAACAAATGACTCCATTCTTAAAGAGCTCAATATAACAATACGGCTCTCCACTATCTGCAATGAAAGGACTCTAAGCTTCTTTGGTCACATTGTGCGATCTCCCAAGCACGACCTGGAGAAGCTCATCATTCTGGGACAAGTGGAGGGCAGGCGAGCCAGAGGACGAGCTCCGACGAGGTGGTCAGACCCGGTGAGGAGGGTGGCTGGCGGATCCTTATGTGAAGCAGTGCGGCTGGCCAATGACCGCTATGCGTAGAGGCGCATTTTATACGGTCGCGATCTTCAGCAGTGAGGGAACGACAAAGAAGAAGATAAAGGTTTCTATTCGTGATACTGATACTCCTATAGCAACTGTAGTAACAAGAAAGAAGATACTCCTAGCAATGCAAGACAAAACAAAACTTCAGAATATTTTATAGATGAAATGCCTACTTATGCCACAAACTAAGCGGTCTTCTTATTTTAGGAGTACGGGTGATTGGGTTGATGCCTTTGGGTAAACGTAAACTCCCAACTTTTCTGAAGCAGCAGCTACTGCCGCTCCATCTGAGAATAAGAGTCTTTACCTGTAGATTGTCACCAGGTGATCCGTACAGTCTTGTCCCCATGCCGATCTGAACTGATGTTAAAAGGGATCCACGTTGGTTTACCACCTGTAAGGAAATATGTACCATTGAATGTCTGGAGACATTTGAAAGGCATAGGAAAAGGATTTTGAAATCTGTTGTGCGGTCTCCTTTTTAAGGTACTAGAATCTTAAATCCTTGACATAAAGGCTGTTTTATACTTATCCTAATTCTTTTTACTTGTAGGTTGACTAATAAGAAGCAAAACTAATGTTTCTTGATCTTTTTAATAAAAATCATAATTTTAGTCCCTTATTTATTTACCTGTGATATAGCCCTATTAAAAGGCAACACTGAGCTTTCGTTGTATCGCAGTTGCTGGTACGCCTTGGAATTGATAGCCTCCACTTGCTCCAGATCGTTGACAGAGTCCTGAATGGCTATGGCCGCTGACCTGCCCATTCGCACTTCTTGGTTATTTAGAGGTCCTGATAGTCTTGCGAAAGGTTCACCTGAAACGTACATTGATAGCTTTGTCGTTAGTCACCTCACGATCGTATGATCACCAATCTACGCTTAAATAAGTCACTTTGAGTGAAACCAGAATATAACAACATTATAAATAGCCTGTATAGATCTAGCGTGGGATATAGTCTCTAGATGACTTATTACTACGCAAAGCAGTGCCTCATCACCATCCGTATCTTGATCCTTGGGTTTGTACGTTTTTGACTCCTCCATTCTTTTTCCATGTCTGCCTACATCATCTAGTATCAGCCTTCATATTGTCCACCTCGTCTGTAATTGGATGTTAAATCCACTGCTGGACATAAGCTATCCCTAGTGCGAGAGTAAACTTATGATACTCATAGCTACATTGAGTGGACAGATTGTAGTTTCGGTTGTAATGCCCCAAAGTTCCATCTCCACAGTCTTAAATGCTTATACCTGGGTGTTGAAAACTGTTCGTACCTCGAACATCCCGGCCTACTATCTTGGCATATACCCTGGACCCCTTTACGCTGGGCAGCGGCACGTCTTCTATCAGCTCTGCTGGAGCGTCCGATGGTGGCTGTCCGTCTCCTGCTACTGGTTGATAGCTGTAAAATAGCGAATTATCCTCTCACTTATTTTTATCAGCGATTGCAAACTGATCTTTGACTGGGTGGCCTTGTCGTTTGCTTGAGAGCCAAAGGATGCGAGTCCCACTTGCTGGTCTGTATGTTATATTCATCATCAGGTTATTTTTGTCTCCACTGCAGGAGCACAACCCTCTCTCATCTGCCGGAGACTGACGGAGGATTTGGCATACACTCCCCGCGCTGGCCAGATGGGTTGGGGAGGCCTGATTGATGTTTTATAATGTATGTTATATTGATAAATATTAATTGTCTGATTTCAAGAGTCTCCTGGAAACGGGAACGAATGTATTCTGGAGCAGAAGGATTTTTGTAGATCTTGAAAGGACAGTATGTGCAAATTTTGGCAAAGACGTAGCGATTTTAACTGCTAGCGAAATTCACAGGCTTAATATTACCTGAAAGGCAGTTTAGCAAGCTCGGTTCCGTATTCATCAATGAGAACCGATTCTCTAACGCTCGCCATTGGTCCGGTCACGCGCAGTTTCAGCATATCTGTTGAAGAAAAAGCAATGAAAATATCAAAATCATCAACAATATAATATTAGCAGGAATCGGAATTACGTAGTCCTTTATGTACTTCCGACGAAAATAGGGCGTTGTTAATTGTTGTAATAAAAATCCCGGGGATATTAAATCAGTGGTAATACTAGTATTTTTTTTATTCCTGATGGGTTTACGCTTGACCTCAATCACACCTGATGGTAAGTGACGATGAGGCCTAAGGTGGAGCGCGCTTACCCAGAAGATGCCTATTCGCTCTTCCTTTAAAAAGATCCAAGTTGTACTGGTCCGGAAATATCGAAGCTGGCGAGTTCCATTCCTTAGCAGTTCGCATTATGAAAGAGGAAGCAAAACGCTTCGTGCGAGAGCGTGGTTTTAAGTTTAATTCTATCTAAGACGTAAATTAAAGACACTTAATTAAATCATTGTTTTTTATTGAAAAAAATCATGCCAACCCTGACAATTAATATTACTTTTTACCGCGGCGCCGCCGATAAATGAATGACCAATATTTATCCCGGCATCCCGATTATTAATTAAATCTCCGAAAAAATCCCGGAATACCCAACGATGTCTATGTACTACTAGATGGAGCGTTCCAAAAAATCGCTCTGTTCCACGCAAGGAGCCGCAACTCTTTCACATTCACTTTCAAACTTGTGCAGTTACTACTCAGAACATTATTTACTCAATATTGACATTATTTAAACGTAGCGTCAATATTTAGTAATAATTAAATGTTCTGCGTAGGAACTGCACAAGTTTCATTGTGAATGTGAAAGAGTTGTGGCTACTTGCGTGGAACAGAGCGATTGTTTGGAACGCTCCATCTAGTAGTACATAGAGATCGTTGGGAATACCAAAGTCAAGTCAGAGTCAAAATCATTTATTGCATATGAGTACACTTGGTACATTTATACACGTAATTTTTTTTATCGACTACCGCTTCCTAGGTGTTAGCGCTGTGAAGAAGAAACGGCGCAACAAACTTCACGCAACACATCTTTTAAAATCAAGTTTGCATACAATTATATAAAGATTGTGCGAAGCTGACTCAACATTAGTACCAGGCATCTTTGTCATTCAAATAATCGTTTATTTTATAATAGGCTTTCTTACAAAGTTGTTCAATATTAACGTATAAATTTTGAAATGACTGCCTAATTCCGATCACTGATCATCAGTGGTACATTGTGCCTCTTAAACCCCATTAATGGTCTTCCTATTGAAATTCTGGTTTTGGCGTTTCGATTAAGGTCTGGCCACATTCCATCAAATAAATTTTATCATCTGATAGGTAGAGCAGAATCACCACTCTGTAGCTATTGCCAGCAACTTGACGGTGTTTATCGTCTACTGGTGGAGTGTGGTCGGACGGCGGCTGAGAGACAGCGTTTATTTGGCGACAATTTTGGACATAATGCTGACATAAACATGAAACTAAATGACCCAAGTTCTAATGAAGCGAGAGAAATTTATTATTTCGCTAAGCGCTGTCTGATGTCTAGGTAACGCTGAATATTATGTTTCCCTATGAGGCTGGCATGGACATGAATAGTCCAAAGCCTCGATAAAATAACAGAAAAAAAAAACCATTAAATTAGTCGGCCCCGTAGCCTAGTCGGTAGTACATCTGCCTGCGAAGCTCGTGGTCGCGGGTTCGAATCCCGCCCAGGGCAAACATTCCTGTGATAAGCACTTGTGTTTGCCTTGTGACTGGATGTTATTTATATCTCGTCGTCGCCTCTTCTGAGGGCGGGGGTTCGAATCCCACTTCTGATGTCGTAGGCTCCTGGTTCCGCCGAAAGTGTGGGCTCCCAAATTGAGTTTAACACCGTTTCAAAGTCAACACGTTTATTGGCTTAAATGACACTACATGAAATTCCACTACATCAACAAGTAACGATTTTAGAAGGCAGACGATCCGTCCGTGTAGTGCCTGCGCTCCGCACGCGTATCGAGCGAACACTGTCTCGAGTCTGCGTCTGCGCCAGTCCTACCCGACGTTCCGTCAGCACGTGCTCGCGACGATCGCCGAACCAAGCCGAACGGCGCGCCGAGCACACACTGTGCCTTCAAATCAGCTCCTCTTTTATCATTTCGCCGACATATATATTATATTATGTATGTATGTATGTTTACAGCTGTCTGATACCCATATTACAGGCTCTGCCTAGTTTGGGATCAGGTGGCCGTGTGTGAAATGTCCCCACATATTTATTATTATTATTTATATTAGATGCTCAATGCGTACTAGCCGAGTGTCGAACCCGCGACCTACTAAACCCACAATCAAGATTGAGTAATAATATTTACTCCAATTCCTATATCTTGCGCCAATTATTAGATAACCTTTGCCACTAAAGGGGTTGTGACGTAAAGCTTCCTTATTTATTGTTTCTTGATATTGCAGTCTGTTTCAAATGTACTGGACTGTAGATTTTCGTATCTCAGTGTTTTATTTACATTCGTAAGAGTATCTAATAGATAAAAACGTAAACTTCGGGTGTCTGTAAATTGCATATATTTGAAAAAAATATATTTGGGTGTCTTAAGGATAAATGATTACATTAAGATCGTTTTGGAAAATTTTGTCTGTTTGTCTGTTAGTTTGTGCACGCATCATGTAAAAACTACTAAACCGATTTTGATGGATTATTCACAGAAACAACTACTCGGAGTAACATTTAGTTTTTATTTCATTGCAATCGGCTTACTCAATCAAAAGTTATGGGAATGTTTTTCAACATTAGTAGCTATGCAATATAACAAAGAAGTATAACTATGTTCGGTGCAATTCGGATTGCAATATGTTAGGACTACATTTGGAGTTGAGTGGCCGTGGGAGTGGGCGTGGGCGTGAGAGCGAGAGCGAGAGCGGGAGCGGGAGCGGGAGCGGGAGCGGAAGCGAGCCATACTCGGAGTCGGATTGAAGAAAGATTAAAAATAATGGTGTAGTCCGCAAACCTGTATTTGCTGCTGGTGAGCCTTTCCAGTACACGTTTCTCACACGCAAATATGATTGGTTTTCGTATGACTGTTGGTTTGGAATGAAATTTACCTTTATCCTTTTTGCGTTGATTTTATTGCACATTAAAAAAAACTAAATACAGTTATGATATATTCTGCACAGCCGAGCTTATCTCTAATAGAGATATCTCCCAGCCAACCTTACCGGGTGTGAAACAAGGCAGTAAGAACGGGGGGGGGGGGGGAAGTAAGTAATTCTTCAAAGAAAACTTCATTAACACAACAAAACGAACAATATTATGAGACTGCTTGGTTTAAGATGATTTTACTATGGGAAACCACGAAAAGTCATTAATTAAGAATATATAAGCTTAGTTGTTTCTGCAAAGGGTCGAATGTCAAAAATCCTGTTTTCAAATAGTAATGGCAAACGAAACACAATGATAATCTGAAAAAAGAAGTCATCATATCAACCCTTAGACGTCGACTGCTGGAAATAGGCCTTCCCCAATGAACGCCACCACCCGGACCTTCTCTCGATTAAATGCAATCTACATAGCTGATGGTAACGTAATATATTCAAAGGGTAATGTGACTAAGAGTCGGTGATTATGATTAATCATTTTTGTTATATTCCTAGATAGATTACATTAAAACTATCTAATCTTTGCTTGTTTGATGCTGCCAATTACGCGTTATCTTTTAGTTGTTTGTGTTACGGGCAAAGTGCGATTTCAGGTAATGTCTGAAACGACCAAAAAAAATTTAATCAAATTCAAATACTCTTTATATCGTGCACGATAAAAGACAAAGATACAGTAATAAAGCAGCTTACTTATGTACATCTTAGGCGGTCTTATCGCTAAAAGCGATTATACAAAAATGTTTATTACAGAAACTTAGGGGGTTACAGAGGATAGTTGGGGCCCTCTTTTAGACATAAAAATGTCTGTGCCAGAGGACCTCAAATTTTTTTCATAATTTCTTCTAGACAACCTTTATCTTCCAGATATAGGGAAAAATTATATTATAAATTCTTTGACCTGGTGGGCATTTGCTCTTTTAATAATAATAAATAAGTATTTCATATACACATATATTTACACTTTGGCGATCCATCGTCTCTGCCTACCCTTCTGGGACCAAGGCGTGAGCATTATGTATGTATGTATATTTACACTAACGACAATGTAAAATGTAGGAGACTGCAACTCCCTTAACTCGGTTTCGTTTAGTAAGTTACACCAATGGGATCGCCAGAGGTCACTGTCAGAAAGTGAGGTAAACGTGCCATTCGAACTTATACTTTATGTATCCCGCAGCTCCGCTCGCGTGGTCCTTTGGGTTTTCCCAGTATTCAGGCGAAAAAGAAAAGTTATTCAAATAGGTCGAGCCATTTTTGCGTTTTTGCGAGATAGAATAACGCATGACAATGAATTTTTATGTAAGTAGAAGACACTTGTCTAAACCGAAACTAGAATTTTCACACGCACTACGGAAATTAGACAAGGATAGGACAATTAACAAACATAACATCCAGACCGAGAAAAACATGTTTAAAGTTGTCAGTCTCTAGCGGGAATCGAACCTACAACTTCTGGCGCTCGAGTATAACTACCTAGCCACTAAGCCAACAAGGCGGGTGTTTTAGGCTGAAATAAATGAAAATTAGTCCACTTCCGAGGCCAAAGGTCGTGCGTTAACACAACAAATTGTAAGAGAACTTTGTACATTCTTTGCAAACAAGTTAGTGCTTGACTGGGCGTCCTCGTCTATTTTCAATATCACAGGATTCTCTAGTTTGACAAGTTGATTGGACAAGTGCACAGATAATCTGGCATGCGTCATCTTATCTACAGTCACCTCAAGTAGTGTACGATTTTAGACTTTGACCGTAACACGTTATGCGAACTAAATGTACTAATACACTGATAAATATAGTAACGAATAATGATTATTTGTTATTTAGTTTACTGTTTGTTTTACTAAGCGGAGGTTGTGTTTGAGTTTTGGTTTATTACGTTTGGCTCTTAGCAAGTGTTCAAGGGATATGTGACAAACAAAATTAAGTGAAGTTTATCATCGAACTCTAAGTTTATTGGTATACAAAGTTATTTGCGTTTGATTTTTAAATTATCTTCAAATTGTTCACAAACAATACGGTGTAAAGAGTGTTTTATGTTTAAATTTTGCGCCATTTTTTGTGCGTTATGCCTCCAAAGATGATGAATAAGAATTAGTTTCATTTAAAATAAGGAAACGTTCATAAACCACGTGGTTCAATTTGGACCGCTTTTAAACTCGCATAACTGACTTTACTATTGATTCTAAAATAGGTAAATTTACACTATTTCGTAGGTATATAATAAACATGATCGGTTTATCGTCGTTGTCACTGCAAAGTAAACGTTTTTACTGGTAATGAAAATAACTTATTGATTGTATCTGTAAAACATGAGAGTTGCTGACCGTTATTGCCGGCCGAGTGGACACTGACTGTGGGCCTGATCCACAAGTTTCAAGTCGCTCAGCGAGCTATAGAGAGGGTTATGCTCGGGGTTCCTTTGAAGGATATGGTTCGTAATGAGGCAATCCGACGAAGAACGAAGGCAGTGGAAGTGAAATGGCAGTGAGCGGGATATATCTGTCGCAGAACCGATGGCCGTTGGGGCAGACGAGTTATGGAGTGGAGGCCGCAGATCGGGCAGCGCAGGGTGAGACGCCCCGCCGCCAGGTGGACCAACGACCTGAAGAAGTTGCCTGAAACGGCTGGATGCGGAGAGAGAAAGTCCGGGTGGTGGTGTTCATTGGGGAAGGCCTATTTCCAACAGTCGACGTCTAAGGGTTGCTATGATGAATTCTTTTTTCAGATTATCATTGTGTTTCGTTTGCCATTACTACTTGAAAACAGGATTTTTGACATTCGACCCTTTGTAGTAACAACGTAGCTTATATATGCTTAATTAATGACTTTTATACGTGGTGACAGCTATAACCGTTCCAAGATTACGTCAGAGGAATTCTATTAATAAATACTATTGTCATATGTTTTGTAACCTTAAAAAAAATACATAGCTTTTGCTCTACCCTTCCCTGACTCGTAGCCCAGAGTAGCTTTTTACCGAACCTCTAACACCCCCAACCCCTATAGAGCTACGTGGTTTATGAAAGTTCCCTAACTTAATTGAACTTTTCTTTGGAATATTTCATATCAGTACTTTTTACTTCATTATTTTTTCAGTGATTATATTCATTTAAGTATAAATATTATTTCGGTAATACAGTTTTAGCAATATATTCTTTTTTATTAAATTAGTGTTGCCACACACATTGGACATTAATTATTTTTTTCATAAACACAGTGTTTTTGCTGTTGCAGCAGTATTTTTCGTCTCTAGTACATCGTTTTCTCTCGTTCACACACGCGGTATGATTGTATCTATTTGGACGCCCCCTTGGACCGGATATGGTGGCGTTCATCGTGGAAGGCCTCTGTCCAGTAGTGGACGTATCAGGGCTGATATAATGATGATATATTCGGCGGAGGCGCCACTGTCTTCGCGAATCTGTCAAAAGAACGACAGTCGGCCGCGTGCGCACGATATTTGTAGCTTTTAGGGTTTCAAAATTTCATCTAATATTCAAAGCGTATAAAAACTGGTTTCGTATATTACGTACGGTCTGTGAGTAGAGTATAGTACAGTAGGGAAAGTGGTTTAGTTTAGCTTTTAAATTTATGTATTTATTATTTCTCTTTACATACGTGTAAGGAAAGTTTGTAGTAACATTTGCGTCAAGTAATTTTGGAATGATAAAGGATCTAAGGGACTTCTTCTATGTTTTTATTGAACCAGCCTGACTAACAACGATAGTTAGACGCCAAATATCAGAATATGTCACCTGACCTGTTAGAGAGTACAAAATAGGATTTAGTCATACCGACAAATAAACATGGATTTAAATATTGGGCACATCTTTAAGTTTGATTGACCATATTACATATATATATATATGCAAGCTTCTTCACTTAGCTTCGCACTCCTTCACTTCCTCATACATGTTCGCCTAGGTATACGAGTACTCTACAGGTTTTTTAATAAATTAAAATTAATACAACGCTCCTGTGCCAAAACCTGTACTATGACTATGATGTCACTATTCGCCAAATATTATGGAAAGTACGAAATTGGCGGTGAAGTTGTTAGTGCAATGTGTGACCTTGACCTGGATAGAGTGCGTCGCCATTTTGGAAAGATGGCCGAGCTGTCAGCGTGACATTTGGAGGTTAGTTTTTTTATTATTTGAATTCATGGCTTTGCATGATTTGTATTATGCCAGATTTGGTGTGATTTTTGTTGTTGTAAAGCATTGATTGATTGTTTTCCATTTCTGTTTATGTATTTGTGTATGTATTCATTGCTATGGTAACATTCAAAACGTGAGTGGACTTTTGCAGATTGATCTTTGTCTTAATGGCAGTGTGATATAGGTACAGCGGGGGGGACCTAGTTAAAGGGATTAGGCGAGTGAGGTGCGGTGAGATAGAAGGGAACGAACAACGTACGTATCGCACACCACTATTAGATAACCAGGGATCGGATAAGGTAGTGCTATGTACTTGCGATGACTTTTTTATGTTATCAAGGATGTTCCGGGATTTTTTCGAAATTCATTAAAAAAAACGGAATCCGAGATATCATTTGCCGTGTGGTTTCCGGTAAAGTAGAATAGGACCACTCCAACTCCTCCCGTGGATGTCGTACATCATCATATTGATTGTAATGAATAAGATAAATCAAAGGTAGGGCCCTGTGCCGTTGGGTTTGTTGCCACTTCTTCCCCTCGGTTATACAGGTGGAAGTGGAGTAGTTTTGGCAGAATTTGACGTCAAAATGAGAATAATGTATTCCAATTTTGAAAATAAATATTTTGATTTTAATTTTGGTCATTAATTACGCACTAAACTCTTACCTTAATATAAATAAGGACGTTCCAAATAGCTCATGTAATAATCTACAATTCCCGAAATAAAATTCTAGAAAAGGTAAAGTAGGTGACGTTGAGGTGTACAAAAGGGAAAAGGAATCATCATCATCATCATGTCAGCCCTTAGCCGTCTATTGCTGGACATAGGCCTTCCCCACACCCGGTCCTCCGCTCTCCGCATCCAGCCGCTTCCGGTCACCTTCTTCAGGACGTCGGTCGGAAAAGGAATGTCCATATTAAACTCTCGTGCTATATTTTCGTCGCAAATATATGATACTAGCTGTTGCCCGCGACTTCGTCCACGTTGACAACTTAACATCACAGATTATTATGTATTTCCCGTAGATGTTTTTTCGGGATAAAAACTATCCTATGGTTTAACTATCCTATATTTCCAGGACCTAACCTATATGTGTACCAAGTTTCATCACGATCCGTCCAGTGATTGAAGCGTGATTGAGTAACAAACATTCGGCGGAGGTTAGTGTCGCTTCTTTACGTTGTAATATTTATAACTAGCTGTTGCCCGCGACTTCGTCGGCGTGGATAACTTAACATCATAAATTATTATATGTTTCTCGTAGGAATGCGATGTTTTTTCGGGATAAAAACTACCCTATGTCCTATTCCAGTACCTAACCTATATGTGTGCCAAGTTTCATCACGATCCGTCCAGGGATTGAAGCGTGATTGAGTAACAAACATCCAAACTTTCGCATGTATACTATTACTGGGATTCACTTGCCACGTTGTGGTTTAAAAAAGCCACATCCAAGTCGAAATTCATGAATGATTCATCAATGGTCACACATACGGTTTTTTTTTGCTTTTTTTACACGTCCGAGACTATAAGGTAATCCAACTGCTGGGTTTATTATTCAAACTTTTTTGTTTGCCAAAACTTTTTGTCGGCCGCTCGAACCGTTATTCGCAGATTAGTGTTTTTTGGGTGTGAGTTTTTTGCGACAGATATAAATATTGGTGATAACTTGTTGGGACTGTAAGGCAAGAGTTTCTTTTTTAATCATAATAGTCCTTCTGTTCTGTTTTTTCATTTCAATCAAATACCTCTTTGTTCGCGCGACACACGGGCACACATCCGCCAGGCTGCGCTCTCGCGGGCTCCCAACGTAGACTTGGAACAGTACAAGTTCTATTGTGTCTCATTGGGTGCCCGCGAAGCGATATGTTATGTTTTGTCCACGAAATTTATGTCTCTATCTTTTCACACTGTGATTTGTTGTGATTCACTGTGGCTACATATTTTGCATACATACACTAGAAGTTGCGGGCAACAACTAGTGTTATATATATATTTTACTGTGATTTATAGTAATTCACGCATAGCTGTCATTGGCCAGTCACACCGCTTCATATATGGATCCGCCAACCACCTTTCTCACCGGGTCTGACCACCTTGCCGCAGCTTGTCCTCTGACACGCCTGCCCTCGACTTGTCCCATGTTTATAAGCTTCTCCAGGTCGTGCTTGGGAGGCCGCACAATGTGACCGAAGAAGCTTAGAGTCTTTTCATTGCAGATAGTGGAGAGCCGGTTCGTTATATTGAGCTCTTTAAGACCGCTTTGCGTGGAGCATTTTATACGGTCGCGATCCTCAGCAGTGAGGGAACGACAGAGAAGAAAAACAGTGATTCACTGTGGTATAGTTATAGTTATCTTTTGGGCTGTAGTGATCCAATAGAATTGTGGTCCTGCAATCCATAGCTTACCTTTAGGCTCCACCACCGCTTGGAAGTGGATCTGCGCGCGCGCAGTGACGCACAGCCGGTAGTCGCATGTGTCACATCTCACGCTCAGGTGCCACAGCCCGACTGTCGGCGCCGGCGGCTCCATTGTCGTCGGTTTCATCGGTAGGACTGATAACCTGAAAATTTTAAAGTTTAATTTCGAATCGCCTCAGTAACTCGAATGCTATGTACATTTGACCGTGCGGTATCGCGATTTCAAACGAAACAGTGTTATCGTCTACATGACCAGTGGAGGTGCCCCAGGGTTCAGTTCTGGACCCATTTCTTTTTCTTGTATATATGTATAAATGACTTGCCTTTTTTATACAAAAAAATCCATAATATTATTTGCCTATGATACTTCGCTTATTTTTTTTATTAGCAGAAAAGATTGTGAACTTGCCGAGGTAAATAATACTCTCTCGCAAATTCTTAGCTGGTTTACCGTAAATAACCTTGCATTAAATTAAAAGAAAAATTATTGTTTTAAACTCTCCCTACCCCAAATGTAAGAAAAGTAGAAAATAATGTGACATTAGGTACAGACACACTAGAATTTATAGAAAGTACGGTGTTCCTGGATATAAAAACTATATATTCGTCTCTTCAATGGGAGACCAAACATGATTTCACTAGCAGACTAATTTCTGCCGCCTACGCCGCCTTAAGAAAAATTTGAAAACAACAATATCTCTTAGCCTAAGTCTGGAAGAGACCTTCTAAATTGTACTATTTTTAACCTCCACTAAGGACCTATTTTATAGCCTAAGGCTGCATATTTTGCTTGAATGTTTAGGATGGTAATAGAGCCGTGGTAGCCGGTTGGTTGTGCACTCGCCTCACGTTCATGAGTTCGTGGGTTCAAACCCCGCCCGTACCAATGAGTTTTACGAAACTTAAGTACGGTTTATTTATAATATCACAGGCTTTTCGGTGAAGGAAAACATCGTAAGGAAACCTGCATATGCCGAAGAAGAATTTCTGAGGCGTATGTGAAGTCCACCAAATCGGCTTGGGGCACCGTTGGTGGTCAGGGGTTTGGCACAAAAGATCCTGAAGGGTCGAAGTGTCGCCAGGTCTGCCTGGCCCCCTAAGAAGATAAGATAAGATAGGATGGTAATGACTTACTTGTCCGCATCGAGATCGGCTCCAGGGAATACCAAAGAGATGTCTCGCGGTGACAGTCTGTCTGTACTCGACGCTGGAGAAAATGCGCGAACTGACGATATGTTGTATAGGTCGATTTGAGGCGCTGTGACAAATATATATTTCATTAAGTCTTCCCGTCGTTTTGTCGACTCCGTAGCCTAGTCGGTAGCCTGCGAAGCTGGGGGTCGCGGGTTCGAACCCCGCCCAGGGCAAACATTCGTGTGATGAGCACTTGTGTTTGCCTTGTGACTGGATGTTATATATATATATATTATGTATGTATATCAGCTGTCTGATACCCATATTACAGGCTCTGCCTAGTTTGGGATCAGGTGGCCGTGTGTAAAATGTCCCCACATATTTATTTATTATTATTCCCCCGTGGTGTATTATGCACCATTGACCAGCACCCTTAATGGTGCAAATAACTATGTATCTTTTGCACCATGCCGTTTTGACGTTTGTTTGGCAAGTTTGACCAAATCCGGTTACATATAGGTTACTATATGTGTTTCAAGTTTCATCACGATCCGTCCAGTGGTTGAAGCGTGATTGAGTAACAAACATCCAAATATCCAAACATCCAAATACCCAAACTTTCACATTTATAATATTAGTAGGACTACTGCACGCGTCACTCGCGCGGCGTTGACTTAAAATTATTTACATAACCACTACATCATCATCATCATCAGGTTATTGTTGTCTTCACTGCAGGAGCACAACCCTCTCTCATCTGCCGGAGACAGACGGAGGATTCGTCCTACACTCCCCGCGCTGGCCAGACGGGTTGGGGAGGCCTGATTGATGTTTTATAATGTATTCCCTCAGTCGCCTTGTACGACATCCACGGGAAGAGTTGGAGTGGTCGTATTCTACTCTACCGGAAACCACACGGCAAACCACATAACCACTACAATATTCCCCAAATACAGTGAAGGTTCATGGGTCAAGAAACGTTGGCCATCTTAATGAATTATAATTTAAAAAAAATATATTGTCACTATAAAGGCAAGATGCTTTAACGCCAAAATAGGACTTTACAGTAGAGAATAAAAAAAAAGAATATATTTTTATGTAAAATTTTTATGTTCGTTTTTTAATTTTAGCAAAGTACATCGACACTGTACTGTGATAATTTAGACTAAATATTTAGCTGTGTACAAATAATAACAAAAGCATTCAAAACACATAACATGCATTCATCGCAGTCGGTTGAACATCCTCGTTAAGCCACGGTCACGCATGTGGTTTAGAAAATAACTCACAATTTACTTTAAAATGCGCATTACTCATAAAATAAGGTACGAAATTGATCATTACGCGAGCATAATGGGCAGCAAATGAATTGTTTATTAAAGCAGCACCATAATCGTGTGAGCATTTTTATTCTTAAGGCCTGCGCAGACGAGGGACAGTTCTCGGGGTAAATTTTTTAAATTACAAAAAAATTGAAAAACACAAGGGATCGGCACTCGCAGGGTGGGACGCCCCGCCGCCAGGTGGACCGACGACCTGAAGAAGGTGGCCGGTAGCGGCTGGATGCGGAGGGCAGAGGACCGGGTGTGGTGGCGTTCATTGGGGAAGGCCTATGTCCAGCAGTGGACTTCTAGGGGCTGATATGATGATATGATGAAGGGTCTAAAAGTACCGCGTATCTTGTACGCGACTGCTGTACCGCGTTTGTCCTCCAGCGACAAAAGTCCCTCGTCTGTGCACGCCTTAACGCATACGAGCAGGGTTAGGAAAAAAAATAAAAAAAATCCAACGTGATGGGTACTTTTCAGCCGGGTACTCTACTCTGAGCGGATCATTTGACCAACTAGGTTTTTTTTAATTCATTATATTTACTTCTTATTTTAATTGTATAATAAAATTGACATTGAATAAATTCTGAAATAAATAATTATTATTGAATCAAAAAAAATCCAATAAATCATATATTTAAAAAAAATCGTATTTACTCACGATTTTTTCATTTTATGATATAGTTTAATTTTTTTATACAATAGTGAGGCTACTATTCGGGATGACAGCCTCACCAGCTTCAGTTGAAAGAGTTTTCAACTGAAAACTTTTTCAACTGAAGTTTCTACATTTGGCATTGTTCACACGAAATTATGGAATAGATGGGAACAGAAAAAGGAATTTTCCAGCTTTTTCTGTATATATATATATATATATATATAAATATATCAGACATTCACATCAATTATCCAGTCCCAAACTAGGCAGAGCCTGTGGTATGGTTACTAGATAACGGATACACATACTTAAATAAATATATAAACATCCAAGACCTGGGTACAAACATTCATATTCATCATACGAACATTTTCCCCTAGCGGCATTCGAACCCGCAACCTCCGGCGTGGCAGTCCGAGAGCTACCCGTTCCGCCACGGAGGTCGTCAATTATAATAATGATATTGATTTAGCAGATGCAGATTTGGAGATTTAGGTTAGTACATGTGATTTACTTATTCTAAGACCCTTAATTTTTAAGTTTAATTCTATTTAACACGTTTCGAGCAAGGGTAAGAGGTGGCGATGGCGATGGAACGTGAGCGGGAAATAAAAATCATAATTCTTTAGTCCAGCTATTCTGAAATAAATAATGTATTATAACAATATTAAACTCACCATCATTGGGTGGGTACAGCACAGCATGCTCCACCAGACCCTCGATGTAGATCCTCAGCGCTGTGACCCCATTCTCGACGGGCACCCCAAGAGATATAGCCTCGCCACCACCTCGTCTCACCAGCAATTTCTAAACAAGAACATACCTTTAACCTCAAATGTTTAAGTGGTACAGAAGTCAAAATCATTTATTGCATATGAGTGCACTTGGTACATTTATACACGTCATTTTTTTATCGACTACCGCTTCCTAGGTGTTAGCGCTGTGAAGAAGAAACAGCGCAACAAACTTCACGCAACACATCTTTTAAAAATCAAGTTTGCATACAGTTAATAAAGATTTTGCGAAGCTGAATCAACATTAGTACCAGGCATCTTTATCATTCAAATAATCGTTTATTTTATAATAGGCTTTCTTACAAAGTTGTTTTTTAATGTGAATCTTAAACTTTCTGTCCGTCATATTTTGGATTTCCTCTAATAGTTTGTTGTAGAAGCGTATACATTGCCCCGTGAACGATTTACTGACCTTACTTAGTCTTAACCCTGGTAAAACAAGTTTATTTCTATTTCTTGTATTATATTCGGGATAATTGGAATACTAGTAATAGCCCTCTTAGTGTTTTATGTATGTCTGATACTCACGTCTAGCCGTTCCTCCTCAACTGCCGAGTTCACCCGGCCGTGCCTCGATTGGCGCGCCTCCACCGGACCCCACTGGTCTGTATTGTCCATATCCTGGAATACACACAAAGATTTTTAAGTGTTTTTTAACCAGTTAGGTTTTTTTGTTTGTTGATCCATTCAACTGGATATCCTTAAAATGCTTCCATTATATCCCTGATGTGTTTTTTTTTAATTCGGACACCCCCTTCCCCATAGAAATCCTATCAAGATAGAATGGTGAAGTAGGCGAGACACGCGTGTCAACAATTTGCAATATATTGCAATAAATAATAAAAAAAATGCCATCTTGTGCAGTTAAATATAAACTATCAGACTCTTAATCGAAAAAAAATCTGCAAAAATGCCATCTTGTGCAGTTTCTAACTGCATCTCACTAGAAACGTGACAGCGAGGCATAAAAGGTGCGCGGGAGGGTGTCTGAACCCCCCCCCCCCCGCCTAAAATGCTAAAATGATACTTGGTAACGTCTTGCCGGACCTCTCCCCCCCATTTTGAGTAATTAATAGCCGCCCCCTATAGGCGAAGCTTTTTTGACCGTCTGTCTTCCGGATAACTCGAAAATCGCGAATCACTCACGAAGATACGCGTATATTTTATAACTTATAATTATAATTGTATGTAAGTTTCAATTATTAAAGTATATTTAATAATAAGAGCTGGAATGAAAAGTCCAGGGGGCGTTACAAAATGATTGCATTTTAAATAATATATTGAATAAAAATATTGTTGATTTGTTTTGATTCTGTTCGATCAAGAACATAACAGTTAAATTTTATAGTTAGAAAGTATTTGGTTTTACATTTTACTTTCTTGTTATTGTTAGGGTTCTGTGAAAAAGAAAAACCTTATAGGTAAGCATTTTGTCCGTCGGACTGTCAGGCGGACAAGTCAAGAACTACTGGTTTGATTGATTTGTGGGCCCTAGGGAAGAACAACGCAAACATCTGCTAGATAGCCAGGATAATAATTATTATTATTTATTTCAGATTAGATATACATCCATAGTGTTAGTAAAGCCTTAATACTATGTTAGTAAACTTATTGACTAATTTCTTACATAACTAGATATAGGTTTCAACAGCCCCACCCAGTGTCTAATGATGGGTCCGTCAAACCTCTCGTTGATCATTTTCTATCCTACTAATATTATAAATGCGAAAGTTTGGATATTTCGATGTTTGGATATTTAGATGTCCAAACATCTATTTCCATTCCCACTGGGCAACTTTGTACAAGCTGGTCCCAGTCTGCATGTTGTATTTGTGAATTGTCCTATCCTTGTTTAATTTCCATAGCACAGGAGTAAATCTTGATAGACAAATGTATGTATCCCACTAACATTATAAATGCGAAAGTTTGGATATTTGGATGTTTGTTACTCAATCACGCTTCAACCACTCGACGGTTCGTGATGAAACTTGGCACACATATAGGTTAGGTCCTGGAATAGGACATAGGATAGTTTTTATTCCGAAAAAACATCCCATACTATAAAAATACATAATAATTTGTGATATTAAGTTTCCACGCGGACGAAGTAAACAGCTAGTGTTTTATAAATCTGAAATGTATGTTGTACAAAACTTATTTGTTGCGAACTCGTCTTCTATAGGTAAACCTCAGTTATGGTTTAGTTAGAATACAACTATATTTCATTCCAGATTAATAGTCCTATGAAAACCAACGCTATTTAAGTCTCGGTAACATATACATGAAAGGGTCACCAGCAGCAAAAATAGGTTTGTATTACCAAGTAAACTTTGCGGTCCACTTAGGAACACCATCTATTGTGTATTTTGTTTTCGAGACGCAAATGCGTTTGTTTTCATAGGACTATTAATCTGGAATGAAATATATGTGTCTATATTGTTTTGATCAATACATAAAATAAAATAAAAAAGGAAAACTATTTCCGATTTTACGGTCTATCCACATTAGGGCAGGCCGTGCTCGGGCGGACGCAAAAAGTTCTCTAGTTTACTCCAGAAAATTATTGTACGGAACCCGCACATTGCGTACGACGTAAACTTCGCCGACTTTTTATCGTTCAGTCAACTTTCTTTTCTGAATACACGCAGAACTGATTTTATTATCATCTTTTAAATATAAACTGCTGGAAAATATAATATATCATTAGATAGACTTAAAGAAGGTTGCCGGTAGCGGCTGGATGCGGAGAGCGGAGGACCGGGTGTGGTGGCGTTCGTTGGGGAAGGCCTATGTTCAGCAGTGGACTTCTAGGGGCTGACATAGACTTAGGCTATTGCAGTGGTATGCCTCAAGTCTGTAACGATACTGCCCGTTGCCAGTGTGGGTGATAATATTTATGATCTTATTGTCACCTGACAGCCCTTAGATGTCCACTGCTGGACATCAGCCTTCGCCAATGAACGCCACCACACCCAGTCCTTCGCCCTTCACATCTATTTTTTATTTTTTTTTATTTATTTTCACAAAATCCACAGCACTTAGTATACAGTATTATTCTAATTTATAGTTCTTACTGCCAATAACGGATTTACAATATATTGATATTACAGTCTAGTGATTGTGTGTGTGTGGATGTGTGTGTGTATTTGTATATCTAGCCGCTTCCGGCCACCTTCCTTAGGCCGGCGCGGCGTCCCACTCTGCACGTGCCGGCCCACGGTCTCTACTCCAGAACTCGTCTGCCCCAACGGCCGTCGGTTCTTCGATAGATGTGGCCACTTCAGCTCGCTAATCCTTTCGGCTGTGTGACCTTCGTTCTTCGTGGGTTCTCCTCATTACGAATCATATCCCTCAAATTGTTGAATATAGAGTTTTTTTACAATTTTAATTATTTTATTTGTAGAGGGATCAAGTCGGATGCTCCGACAAAGAGCACCTGAGCAAGTACCGGGCACCTCCCCCGTGATTCGACCTGTATGATCTAGATGTCGTAAGGCCATGGGAAGTCGAGGGTCTGCTGTTGAATATAGTAGCATAAAATGAATGGAATGTGGTGTGTTACTTTTGAAGCAGGCAAAGATCTGATGAGTTGTACAGCTCATCTTGTGGTGATGTAGTTTCCGAACAAAATGCCTTGCCACCCCGAGCACTATGTCAGGATGCCTCGTATTCTTGTAACTACACTGGCTCTCCTACCCTTCAAACCGTAGTACAACAAGCAGTGCTAAGTTTGGTGGCAGAGATAGGTAAACACCCTGATCTAGAATCTTCCCACCAGATATTTCAATTTCAACTTATTCATTCCTTAACAAAATACATTGTGTCGGAAACATATTAATATGAGATTTAAAATTTACATGCAACAATAATACAAACAAATTAGATATATATTATTAAACAATGTCAACTGAGAAAAAATAATTACTTAATGTCCTAAAATATCTTCAATACTATAATAGCATTTGTCAAGTAGGAACTCTTTCCAGCGGCGTTTGAAAACGTCAAAAAATATAGCGATAGCTTTTCCCCTACCTCCCACTGACTCTGCCTCACGCTTAGGCTCATGATCAGTGGGAGAAGTAAAACTTTTAACCACGGCAAGAACGCCAACCCGAGGACCAGCCCGCCTCTGCGGGCTGCGTAATTCACCACTGAATGGGGCCACCCGCCCCGGCACAGTTTCCCAGCTCCCCACCAGGGGCGAGATGAATTCGATAGCCTAGTCAGTTAGAGCGATAATCGTAGTAAGTTCGGTTGCAGTGTTAAAGCAAAGCTATTTATCTGAAGCTTACCATCACCTCGAGGGAATATGGCAGCACCTCCCCCTCGGTGTGCTCCGAAATGTCCCTTAACTCCTGGAGTTGGAGTTCAGAGTCGCTCGACGGATGGCTCGGGTCTGTCCAGATTGTGTACACCTGTGGAGTTAAGGCATTAATTTTATGATAAAGACTGGAGCATTACGCTGTCTTCTTTACGAGGTAGACAGGAGTATCAAGTGTCTGTTAAAGCCTCTTTTACTTTAATTACGCCCCAGCTCCCATACATATGCTTTATTGTATTTATTTTAAACAACGATCTCTATGTAGTACTAGATGGAGCATTCCAAACAATCGCTCTGTTCCACGCAAGTAGCCACAACTCTTTCACATTCACAATGAAACTTGTGCAGTTACTACGCAGAACATTTAATTATTACTAAATATTGACGCTACGGTTAAATAATGTCAATATTTAGTAAATAATTAAATGTTCTGAGTTGTAACGGCACAAGTTTCATTGTGAATGTGAAAGAGTTGTGGCTACTTGCGTGGAACAGAGCGATTGTTTGGAACGCTCCCTCTAGTAGTACATAGAGATCGTTGATTTTAAGCAGAAACTTTCTGCTCTTTGCCACGACTTCTTAAAATGTCCACTTCTGGAAGTACAGTATAATAAATACACTTCACTGCACAATCAAATACTGTTACAATTGTTAGAAGTTAAAATATTACAATTTCGCTCTAAGCGAAAAGTTTCCACTTCTCGAAATGTCCACTTCTTATAATGTTACGATGCCGTGACATACGGACAGAGAGACAGACAGACATGCCATAATTATAAGGGTTCCGTTTTTGCCAATTACTTCGTCGAACCCTAATAATAGAGTGAAATTCCAGAATGGACATTTCGAGAAGTGGACGCTTTAAGCGATAAGACCCCCTATTACTCAGTTGACGAATTCCTGAAAGATGTTTCAAAGTATGTTACTTGACATTTGTGAATTTATGACATTAATTATTATGTGTTACCTATGTGACATTAATTGTTAAAAACATTTTTGACTTGTAATTTTGTTACCAATAAATATGATTATGATTATGATTAAATTGTACTCTTTTAACTTCTAAATATGTACTGTATTTATTGTCGGTGCAATAAAGTGTATTTTTATTTCCTGAAGTGAAAATTTTAAGAATTGGTCACTGAAATCCATTCAGAGAATCTTTTGGTACGCAGTCATGGGTCTTACTAAGATAATAGTGCTGACTCATGTAATCCTAGTACACTCGGACTGAAGAACATTGTTTAATCTTGCTTTCTGCGGCTACGGCCCCGTCTTTACCCTCCGGCTGGAGATGTATAGATCATTCAACTCACGATGGCGCGCCTCGCTACGCGGTGGGCTAATCCGAACGTCAGTCTTCCATGTAGTCTTTCTCACGTCCAAAGATCTTTCTCTCAAGCTTCCTTCCAACTTGTGTTAATGGCATACATTTTGGACATTTAGAATTTTTTTTTACCTTGAGTCTCTTCTCGACCAGGGCTCTCAGGGCCAGCGGCAGCTTAAGGGAGTCTCCAGCACCCTTGTCTGTAACCACGAAGAGCGCAGAGTCGTAAGGCACCAGCTTCGCTGCTGACGCCAGAGCTCTCATTGTACCGTCGGTTGAGGAGTCTGTGTTCACTCCCTGTAGAAATATATATGTATGTGGGTCAATGTTTGGTATTAGGGTATCGCAAGGTATGATAGAATGCCAAACGAGCCAGATATTATTTTGTATATTTATGAAGTTTTTTTGAACTTCACAATAATCGTAAATTACAATTTGCCACAATAACTGCTCGGGGTCGCGGGTTCGTATCCCGCCCAGGGCAAACATTCGTGTGATGAGCACTTGTGTTTGCCTTGTGACTGGATATTACTCATATATTATATTATGTATCTATGTATGTATATCAGCTGCCTGATACCCATATTACAGGCTCTGCCTAGTTTGGGATCATGTGGCCGTGTGTGAATTGTCCCCACATATTTATTTATTTAACTTTTATATTATGTTGCTTGCTGCTACGGAACCCTTCATGGGCGAGTCCGACTCGCACTTGGCCGCTTTTTTTTTCCAAAATGGGGAATAGCGATGGGACCACGGTAAAAAGGCACATTTTTTGGCGTATCTCTAGTGGAGTGGGTCAACGGGGAAAGAAAATGTTAGAGAAATAATAATAATTGACTTGTGAGTGTTTCTTTTTATTTGCCTGATACCGAATTGTTTTTAATGCACATTTCAATCAAAGACAATACTTTTTACATATATGGATTGTTACTTTCTTGGCTCAATATACAAATAGCAATGACCTTACACATCCACAGACAGACATACGTCCGCGCGCGCGGCAGTGAGCTGCGCTCGCGTCACTGCCTTTACATATATAAAAGATCTATCAAACCGTGACATATTGTCTCTAGGTGTTGCGCGAATAATGCTGTTGTCTCCGTGTACAATTATATTCGCTAACAAACGACTTGTTTTTGACGTGAAAGACTCATAATAATCATACATCAGTATCATAACAGCTCTTAGACGTCCATTGCTGGACGTAGGTCTTCTCTAACACCACCACACCCGGTCCTCCGCCCTCCGCATCCAGCCGCTTCCGGTCACTGTCTTCAGGACGTCGGTCGGAAAAGGAATGTCCATATTAAACTCTCGTGCTATATTTTCGTCGCAAATATATGATACTAGCTGTTGCCCGCGACTTCGTCCACGTTGACAAATTAACGTCACAAATTATTATGTATTTCCCGTAGGAATGGGATGTTTTTTCGGGATAAAAACTATCCTATGTCCTATTCCAGGACCTAACCTATATGTGTTACCAGCCGCTTCCATATGTCGGCGGGGCGTCCCATTTTGCGCGTGCTTATCTGCGGTCTCCACTCCAGAACTCGTCTCCCCCGAACCGATCACGTTCCCTTATTCTACGCCAAATTACTACAGTTTCTTCACCAATTGAGGAATTAGAATTCATCAGTCGCATAATTGTTAGTCGATGCCATTTCTCGTGTCAGCATCATACACCTGGTACTCCGCTACCGGCTTCGTTAGATCGTCAGATCAAGGACGTCCTGATGCTTACCTGATATTTGAGCAGTAGTTTTGACAGTGCTTCTGACACAGTCTTGTCCTTGGTGCTGGTGCTGGTAGGTTGAAGGTTGTGGCGGGACCTCCAGTTCACTCCTGACAAATAAAAATTAAAATTAGTAACCAACAAATCCGCGCCACGAACAGCATGTTTTGTATAGACAAAGTTCGGCGCTCTGGTAATGGATACATCGTCTCTTTGATAATCTATTTCATCACCATCAGCATGAAAGAAAGAAAAAGAAAGAAAGAAAGAAAGAAAGAAAGAAAGAAAGAAAAACATTTATTCACTACCACAATTGGCACACACAAAGAAAAAACCAACAAAGCAAGAAAAAGGAAAAAAACAACTTATAAGAACTAGAGAAACCAATTTAAAATTTTTAAAATAGTTAAAATAGTATGCGTGTGCCGTGGCAGCAAAAGGCAAACGACTCAGCATATGCCTAGACCAAGTAAGGTGCTAGGCGCTGATTTTCAGTCGCACCCGGTGCAGACAAGCTTGAAAGAGTCCACTGTTAGACATACGAATTTCCCAATGCGCTCCACTGGGCATCCGCCCTACGCTGATCGTCGCTCCATCTAGCCAGGGGGAGTCCCACACTACGCCTACCCAGTCGCTGTCGCCACTCGAGAACTCTGTATTTGGTTCTCCGATAGATGTGACCAGCCCACGGCCAACGTACTAACTTTTTGAGCTAGATGGCTTCTAGTCTGTCCCTAGTACTTGCTTCTCTTTATTGGGCAAGACAACCGCATTTATGCCTTTTAAGGGTTTCCGGTAGAGTAGAATAGGACCACTCCAACTCTTCGCGTGGATGTCGTACAAGGCGACTAAGGGAATACGTTATAAAACATCAATCAGGCCTCCCCAACCCGTCTGGCCAGCGCGGGGAGTGTAGGCCAAATCCTCCGTCTGTCTCCGGCAGATGAGAGAGGGTTGTGCTCCTGTAGTAGAGACAAAAATAACCTGATGATGAAGGGTATATGATCGTGCAGCCCGATGAGCTTTGGGCTGCTCTATCATATTAACGTACGTTCAAGGGACAGTCCCTCACCACCCATGGTCATTCCAACCTCCCAGTTATAAGGACCTAATCGGTGCCCGGTACAAGTCATCTTTTCTGATACTTTTTTAAGAAAAATAAACTTGTTTTACCAGGGTTAAGACTAAGTAAGGACAGTAGATCGTTCACGGGACAATGTATACGCTTCTACAACAAACTACCAGAGGAAATCTTAAATATGACGGACAGAAAGTTTAAGATTCACATTAAAAACAACTTTGTTAGAAAGCCTATTATAAAATAAACGATTATTTGAATGACAAAGATGCCTGCTACTAATGTTAATTCAGCTTCGCAAAATCTTTATTAATTGTATGCAAACTTGATTTTTAAAAGATGTGTTGCGTGAAGTTTGTTGCGCCGTTTCTTCTTCACAGCGCTAACACCTAGGAAGCGGTAGTCGATAAAAAATGACGTATAAATGTACGAAGTGTACTCATATGCAATAAATGATTTTGACCTTTGACTAATGTACATTATTATACAAACCAACCCCTTTTTGGGGTTCGACACCAAACCATATTACTTCGCCGTTGGGCGCCGTCGGTACAAGGAAAGATGATTTTGTTGTAGGGGGATCAAGCAGGGTGCAGGGTACCAGCACAGGCACCCAGCGATTGAGCCTAGATATCGAATGGCCATGGGGAGACTGTACGGGAATCGAACACTGACTACTCGACATAGTAGGTATGCCGCGTCTTGACCACTGCGCCACCGCCTTCTAAGAATAATTTAAGAATTTCAAAACAAATGATTAGATCAATTCAAACGACTTCCTCGTGGGGGCTATCAAATAACTTTTTGCGTGCCCCCGGCCTGATATGTTAACTGGAGCGTGACGTTTTTACATAACACTTACATTCACTAGACAAGGTTAGCACTTTGGTTGAGCACTCGCCTCACGTTCATGAGGTCCTGGTACAAACCACGCCCGTACCAATGAGTTTTCCCAAACTTAAGTACGGTTTATTTATAATACCACAGGCTTTTCGGTGAAGGAAAACATCGTGAGGAAACCTGCATATGCCAAAGAAGAGATTCTGAGGCGGGTGTGAAGTCCACCAAATCGGTTTGGGGCACCGTCGGTGGTCAGGGGTTTGGAACAAAAGATCCTGAAGGGTGGATGTGTCGCCAGGTCTTCCTGGCCCCCTAAGAAGATAAGATAAGACAAGGTTACAGTGACTTCTGGTTCAAATCCAGAGGCAAGCCTTGCTTTTAGCAGAGAATGCTAAATTTTACCACGTAAAGAAGCGATAAAATGTACCTACTTTATTAAAAGTAGGTGCATTTCTTTATCAAATTTGGTACTAAACGCATTATACTTGTCCTTTCGGTTACTCTAAGGTTGACTGGAAGAGATCCCTAAGTGGGATAAATCCGCCTTTGTACACAGTTTAATTCCTATTTTATTATTATTGTTAATAACAACTATTTTTGGTACATTAATGCGTTTACATACATTCATACATAATCGCCTTCCAGGCCAGATTAACGTCGCCCGCAAGATATAGCACGGCTGGTAATACGCACTTCTGGGCTACCGCGTTTAGTTTCGGCGCCGAGAGATCGACGCTATACTTATGTTAGAAAGAGAAGTACTTATGTTGCTGACGTATAATGGCGCCTCTCTCTCGATATACTATGCTCGCATGCTGGGTGAAGCAACCCTACAATAATTTAATTACACACACAAACGTGTACAAGTTGGTGCAGCTGTAGTAGTGATAGGTAATTAAATCTGTTCGCTTGTATAGAGGACCATGGGTTTGCTTTTAGCTTCTAAATGTTGCCTAACCGAAATAAGTTTTTCGATCAAGCCAACAGCCAGGTCTGATGATTATGTCACAAGTAATAGTAATTAATATTATACTGTATTATATATTACTAGCTGGTGCCCGCGACTTCGTCTGCACAGGATTAGTATTTCGAGTAGCTTATATTAGCGTGGCGTAGAAAAGAACTAACATTATGACATTAAAATTATAATTTTATGGCGCACGCTAGAATAGCTCGCAGATGGTAGATTTTTTACTACTTACTTGATAGTTTGGACAATTCACACAATATCTTTATAAATTGTAGCCTATGTGTTATTCTGATGTATAAGCTATATTATTGTAAAGTTTCATTAAAATCCATTCAGTAGTTTTAACGTGAAAGAGTAACAAACATCCATCCATACTTACAAACTTTCGCGTTTATAATATTAGTAGGATTGTAAACTAGATGTAGATTTCAGAATGAGTAAATAAAAATAAAATAACTATGCTAAAGAAGATTCTCAACTACCAAAGTTAATGATTTTCACTGAATCAATAATTGGTTACATATTATTAAAGATCAATACAGATGTTTGGATATTTATTGGCCAATATGACTCATTCTTCATTCATTCATGCGTACTTATAGTAACTATACTTAATTACTGGGCATATTTGAAAAATATATATAAGTACTTCAAAAGTAGAAGAGACAACACCATTTCATCGTTTCTGTTATAAAATAAGCTTCTGGTCCGTGCACAGATTCTGCACAGGTGAAATGTTTAATAAAATATATTCTTTTTCATCAACTTTTGGGGGTGAGGATGATGACGGCGGTTGAAATGCTCGTATATTCTACCGGGTGGTAGGATTCTACGATGTTCTCTGGTGATCTGTGTACGTAATTAAATCGATTGCCGTGTGGTTTCCGGTAGAGTAGAATAGGAGCACTCCAACTCTTCCCGTGGATGTCGTACAAGGCGACTGAGGGAATACATTATAAAACATCAATCAGGCCTCCCCAACCCGTCTGGCCAGCGCGGGGAGTGTAGGCCAAATCCTCCGTCTGTCTCCGGCAGATGAGAGAGGGCTCTGATGATGATGATGATGATGAATTAAATCGAGGTAGGCTATTTCAAGCGTGGTGATTATGGCAAATCCCCCAATGGACCACTTACAAAAATAGGGATATTCTATTGGGGAGGCCTATGTTCAGCAGTGGACGTATTTAGGGTGATGATGATGATGAGGCTATTTTTTACCTCGGGAACATGATATATTCCCAAAAATTCGATAAAGCTATTGTTTTAAGGTTCCCTCAAAACGGCTAAGTATTCTTATAGGGAAACTGTTTGGACCGATATAAAAAAAATTCACGACAAGTATATGAAAATCATGGAAATTGCAGGAGAAACAATTTTTCAAGATATTATATTGTATACCTATCGTATCGTTAATAGTGGTACCTCAACAAGGGCGATGTTGTTCGCAACATATCACGTCAAGGGGTATGTATCACGGGGCGAAAAACGGGCGAAGGAAAGACACTTTGCGACATTAGATGCGATATATCGTCTCTGCCTACCCCTCTGGGACCGAGGCGTGAGCATTATTACATGTATATTGTGAACAACGTACATTAGTATTCAGTGATTGCAATGATAATAAAAACAAAACAAAGATTTCAAAACTGCAGACGGTAATAAATTAACGACTACGGATTAGCATAATGAGATGCGGTTCGCGCTATTGAAACATTTGTCGATCGATGACAAATTATTATGTTGACAGCCGAATTACTTCTTATTTAATTTTAAATGTATTTTTATTGTTACAGGTAAGTTTTTACGCGAAATAACTACACACTTTATAATGTAAGGGTAAGCATCTTCAGGACAACTTTCCTAAACCGTCCACTCCTTAACTCATTCGCTCCCTAATTCGTTCACTCCCTAACTCGTCTACTTGGTTACTCGTTCAGTCCCTAACTTGTCTACTCCCAAACCCGTCCACTCCCTAACTTGTCCACTACCTAACACGTCCACTCCCTAACTCGTCCACTTAAGAAAAATCAAGAGAGATGACGCTGATGAAGGATCAGGTAAGTTTATAATATGGTTTGATACGTGATATCATTTGAATTCCCCTTGACCACAGGTTTTAAGTGTTGGTTATGCTAGCACGTTACATCACATGCACATTTTATGGCAAAAGCAATGCAGGTAATAAAATTCAACAACAGTTTATTGGTAAATCTGTTAAGCACGTGTTTGTTGATGATCAATTTGAATCTTAAATTCTTTGTGTGAAGGGCACACTTCTAATAAATAAAAACGTAAACTTCGCGTGTCTATAGTATAGACTCTATACATCGAAGATATTTGCAAAATAAACTTTGGGTGAGTCGAAGAATAAGTCATCATCATGTCAGCCCCTAGAAGTCCACTTTTGGACATAGGCATTAGGATATATAATAGACCACATTTAGATCATTTTTGGAATTTTTGTCTGTTAGTTTGTGCACGCATCACGTAAAAACTACTGAGACAATTTTGATGGACTTTACGCAGAAACATAGAGCTTAACTCGGAGTAACATTTAGTCTTTATTTCATCGCAATCGGCTTACTCAATCTAAAGTTATCACTTAAGTTGTTATTGGAAGCATTAATCAATATTACTGCTAAGTGACACAGTGGAAAGTGTTGTTTGTTAGATATATATATATATATTAAACTAGCTGTTGCCCGCGACTTCGTCCGCGTGGACAACTTAACATTATTATTATTATGTATTTCCCGTAGGAATGAGATGTTTTCCGGAATAAAAACTATCCTATGTCCTATTCCAGGACCTGTATGCATGCCAAGTTTCATCCCGATCCGTCCAGTGGTTGAAGCGTGATTGAGTAACAAACATCCAAACTTTCGCATTTATATTTATATAGACAAGTATATATATGTATGTAAGATTTATTTATTTATAATATTAGTGGGATTGTTGTAAAAAACAATTAATCAAAGTATAACATACTACCCCTCTAGTAAGAACCGTGGTAGCCGGTTGGCTGTGCACTCGCCTCACTTTCATGAGGTCGTGGGTTCAAACCCCGCCCGTACCAATGAGTTTTACGAAACTCAAGTACGGTTTATTTATAATACCACAGGCTTTTCGGTGAAGGAAAACATCTTAAGTAAACCTGCATATGCCAAAGAAGAAATTCTAAGGCGTATGTGAAGTGCACCAAATCGGCTTGGGGCACCGTTGGTGGACAGGGGTTCGGCACAAAAGATCCTGAAGGGTCGAAGTGTCGCCAGGTCTTCCTGGCCCCCTAAGATAATATACGATCCCTCTAGTAAATTTTGAAAGACCTTTATTTAATACATAACTCCACAATTACCTAGCAACACGCAAATCGGTTATTGCTAACTCCAATAACAACTGATTACCTGCCTATTATTGAGACAATAAGACGTCCGTCTGTCTATCCCATTGTAATTATACAGTTTTTTTGCTGGTAATCTACTTAAATCATTAACTATATCTGCTCCTATTAGAAATCTAATAGAAGTGTATGACGTCTTCTCATAAATATGTCGTACAATCAGGTATGGCCTGCCCACTACCCGCTATTCCTAAACAGAGCCACGAAATGGTGATGCCTGGTGGTCAGTGGCCACCGCATTATGGTCCGGGCAGAGTTAAATTTCGGACCAGTTTAGTCTTGAAAACTAGCTATTTCCAGTGACTTCTTCTAACACAAAAATGGATACTTAAAATACTTCGTGTTGATGTTGAATCAATACATTGTTAATTTATGTATATTAATTACTGACAAAATAAACAAAGTCCCATAACGCCGAAGATATGGCTAACTGAGACATGTCGCCATAGTATCTACTGTTCAGCTACTAATTACCTTTTCATTGGCATATCATCATCATCATCAGGTTATTTTTGTCTCCACTGCAGGAGCACAACCCTCTCTCATCTGCCGTAGACAGACGGGTTGGGGAGGCCTGATTGATGTTTTATAATGTATTCCCTTAGTCGCCTTGTACGACATCCACGGGAAGAGTTGGAGTGGTCCTATTCTACTCTACCGGAAACCACACGGCATATAGCTTATTGTAATTGGTTGCTATTATTAGTACGTGGGTACTTAAAGGCCCACAATGCCGAAAATATAGCTGACTGAGATTAACCACCATTGTAACTGGTGCTGATAGAATACCAGCGCTGGAGTTCGCGTAGCGTGCTGCAGCATTATGCTGAGTCAGCACCACTTTGTTGCTGGGACAAATAGGTACCTTGATTATTTTTAAATTGTAATTTATTAATTCTGTTCTGTTTATTTCTCATGTATGTGTGTATTTAGCTATGAATAAATGACCTATTCTATTCTATTCTATGGCCGTGTTCCGGTAGAGTAGAATAGGACCACTCCAACTCTTCCCGTGGACGTCGTACGGGGCGACTGAGGGAATACATTATAAAACATCAATCAGACCTCCCCAACCCGTCTGGCCAGCGCGGGGAGTGTAGGCTGAATCCTCCGTCTGTCTCCCGCAGATGAGAGAGAGTTGTGCTCCTGCAGTGGAGACAGAAATAACCTGATGATGAAGTCTTTAACTACTGTTCTACATAATAATATTTTTTCATTGGCGTACTAAATGGTGTCGGTTCCATACAAAAAGACCCATCATCCTTTTACCGACCTAATTTACATTGTTTTTAAAGTTTTCGAGTCTGAATTATTGAGATGCAACACCATACTTTACCAACTAAAATGTAGTATCTCCTATATACCAAGAAAATCCCTAATTCCACTTACCATTAGAATCGTATCCGACAATGACAATATCTGTCAAGTTCAAACCATCTACGGTTAAATCGTTCCAAACGGCGAGAGCTCTGTTGAGCGCCATAGGCCTCAGAGGTACCAGGATACCAGCGGGCGGGCGGAGCCACGAGTCCTCCAGCCAGCCTTTTAGGGTCGAGCTCTTGCTGGCAGCGGGCGGGTGTTCGGGCTTCGGCTCGATCTTGCGCGTGTTCTCTTGCTTCGGCTCCGCTGTAAAGAGAACTCTTTGTCAGTTATGTTACCCTGGTACTTGTGTGAAGTGTGACTAGGTAACAGTGACTTCTGTGAAGTGTGATTTGATAATAAGTTAGTAAATTTTCTATTGGTCACAATGCAGTTGGGATGATAGCATAATTTTATGAGCCAGAAATGAAAATGGCCGAGTGTACAATAACGTCGTTACAGATATCTCGGCTTCAATGACAAATGCATATCTCGCATTATTGAACACATCGCCTTACGGCTCAGTCTGCTAACTCATACTCGTCCCACAATTGTTAACTTTCCAGTTTGTACATGTAATGTACTATGTCTATGTATTTATGGAGATGGTCTTTAAAGGTTCATGGGAACCTCGTACCGCCTCAGTCCTGAGTCAGTCTTTTTTAGTTAGGTTACGGAATAATGTGTCATATTTCAAATGTAGTAAAGGTTATCGATCCGTCATGCGACCGTATTCCGACAGTTACTCGTCAGTGGGCCTTCAGTACAGTGTCAGTCGAGTTCCGTGAAATTTAAGATAGTTTTTAAAATATACCTTATGGCATCAGGAACTAAGTTAGCATGTATTCATTTTTTATCTACCTTTCCTTTGGCACATCAAAAACCACTGAGACAGAACGAATACGATCCTGTAGTGATTGCTGAGAATGAACCTTTACATTTCTCATATACGGTAAGTAGGTCCTTATTACCCCCAAATGGGGCTTGTAGGTGACCAATTAGCGCTCTAGGGTAATAATGTAGCTAGAAAAGCCCTAGGGCGGTAAGTAATTAAAAAAAACTCTTCACTCTTTCAAAAAGTTCGCGTACATCTAACCATCATACTGGCAATAGACATCATGCATTCAGCCCAATGACAAAAGAGGTCGCTTCGCTATTCAGCCTTGTCTTCGTATGAGTATAATAGTCATCAATTTTAAATATCGAACGGCGAAGCTCAATTTCGTTCTTGAAAAAAATAATTTAAAAAAAAGATGGGAATAGAAATCTTTTACTTTAAATAACTAATAAAATGTTTTATTCTTGTAATGCCGGTTTTTTTTCTACTTACCTCACAATCGAGATGTAAAGCAGAGTAGTTAGCTCGGGTGTAAGCATCAATTGCACCCTCGAACTATCGGCGCCCTCGCTGCGCTCGTGCGCCTAAATATCTCGGGCTGCAATTGATGCCTTACAGCCCTTGGCTACTAATCTACTATTGAAGGTGACTTGAATCTCTCCGATATGAAATGAGATAGAAAGCTCTAGAGAGTTGCACTTTGTCACGGGTTGGAAATTATGATTGCAGTTCGTAGATTATAGTTTCTCTGATTTATAGTGTTATAGAAAGACAGCAGTGACAAATTATAGTGTGAAATAAGCGACAGGATGCAGGCGTTTGAATTCTGACACGGAATATTTATTATTGACGACCTCCGTGGCGGAACGGGTACCTCTCGGACTGCCATGCCGGAGGTTGCGGGTTCGCATCCCGCTAGGGGCAAATATTCGTATGATGAATATGAATGTTTGTACCCAAGTCTTGGATGTTTATATATTTATTTAAGTATGTCTATCCGTTATCTTGTAATCATACCACAGGCTCTGCCTAGTTTGGGACTGGATAATTGGTGTGAACGTCTGAGATATTTATTTATTTATTTATTATATTGCTTTTCTGTAGAGACATATCTAAAATATGTTATTTTGCAGAGATATGATAGTGTAGGGACACATAATCCTCCCCAATAGAATGCCAAATTTGGTGGGCTGTCCATTGGGCGATTTGCCATTATCACCAAGCTTGGCTGGCGGATTGGTAAGCGCAGTAATGTTCTTAATATACACAGGACAACGCATATACATAATTGTGCGCAATAAAATAGTTAAACAGACCTAGACGTGACTGCGTCACCAAGACCCTCACCTATCCCAAATCCAACACCAAATTCTTTTTCAATTCCTTTACTGTCCGAGCGGCGCAGATGTGGAATAAACTGCCGACGGTCATTCGAGATAGTACGTCGGTGACATGCTTTAAAACTAAACTAAAAGAGCACTATCTGTCGCACTCAGTATAATATGATATGTATGTATCTATGTATGTTTATTATATTTATTATAAGTATTTATTATACTATGTATATATATATATATGTGTGTGTGTGTGTAAAGTAGTTTCGGTATTTAGTTATTATGTAGCATATTATGCACTTTTTGCCCCCTCGCTCTTAGTGCCTTGTCTCACACCCTGTAAGGTTGGCTGGAAGAGATCTCTTTTAGAGATAAGCTCGCCTTTGTACACAAAATTTGTAACTGTATTTACTTTTAAAATTTGTGCAATAAAGAACATATAATTAAATAAAATATACCCTAATACACTGTTGGACTGCGGTCTCCCTCATGATGAGGGTGCACGAACCATAATCTACCATGCAGACCCAGTTGATGGACTTCACATTGTGCTTTACAATTTCTTCCTTAACTTATACTATACGGGTTTCCTCACGATATTTTCCTTCACAATCAAAATCAAAATATTTATTTTCAAAATTGGAATACATTATTCTCTTTTTGACGTCAAATTCTGCCTAAAACTACTCCACTTCCACCTGTATAACCGAGGGGAAGAAGTGGCAACAAACCCAACGGCACAGGGCCCTACCTTTGATTTATCTTATTCAAAGGTAGGGCCCTGTGCCGTCCATGAACCGTCCATCACCGAAAGGTCCATGGTGTTTTTAATCCATATAGACTACGAATGAATTCGTCTGGTTTACATACATTTGTCAGTCTTTGGGCTTCTTTGTCCGGAGGGCTCCAGTTCATCAGCGAAGCCCACCAGGCTTGGTCCTGGGGCTGCCATATCGTCCATGGGCCTGATGCTCTCTGTAGATGATGGGTCCACCTGTGGAATAACATAGTCTTTGCAGAATATCTAGATAACATTTGAGGATCTGGCGAGCAAGCACAGGCGGTATAACAACGCCAAGATCTAGTTCTCATTGCCCAACAGCATGAGAGTGCTTTGCCCAGCAGTTGAATTAATAGGTTAGTGATAGTTGATGATTTTGGGGTTTTATTGAAGTCACTTTGAAGCTTTTGTTTCTCCGACAGTTTTTTTTTATTCCTGATGGGTTTACGCTAGACCTCAATCACACCTGATGGTAAATGACGATGAGGCCTAAGATGGAGAGCGCTTACCCAGAATATGCCTTTTCACTCATCATTTAAAAATATCCAAGTTTTACTTGTCCGAAGGCACCGAAGCTTAGCAGTTCGCTTTATGAAAGAGGAAGCAAAAGGCTTCGTGCGAGAGCGTGGTATGTCTACTACATAAAGATGAAGTCCCTCACCACGCCTGGTAGTCCGTTGACGGAACGGAGATGGGGGAATCAAATTATTTAATTGATATATCATCATCAGGTCATTTTTGTCTCCACTGCAGGAGCACCACCCTCTCTCATCTGCCGGAGAAAGGCCTACACTCCCCGCGCTGGCCAGACGGGCTGGGGAGGCTTGATTGATGTTTCATAATGTATTCCCTCAGCCGCCTTGTACGACATCCACGGGGAGAGTTGGAGTGGTCCTATTCTACTCTACCGAAAACCACACGGCAATTAATTGAGATATGTAAGTAAGATATTTAGCGACCCAGAAACCACTAGTTTCTGTCCCCAAAGAGTTCTATCCCTGTTTAAAATAAATTATATAAATAAATATATATTTAATATTATTGTGAACACCAATTACATTGACAGCCCTCTAAGCACAATTTATAAACTAAATCTGTGAAGTCACTTGACCTGGTGCTGACAGAATACCAGCTCTGGAGTTCGCGTAGCGTGCTGCAGCACTATGCTGAGTCAGCGCCATTTTGTTGCTGCGACACATAGGCACCTTGATTATTTTTAAATTGTAATTTATTAATTCTGTTCTGTTTATTTCTCATGTATGTGTGTGTCGTAGCTATGAATAAGTGACCTATTCTATTCTATTCTATCACCTGTGACGATTGAAGTCTTCAGCCAATCTCATTCCGTCTAGAAGACTTAAATAGATTCGGAAGTGTTAACAATAATATCCGGTACATCCGCTTTGAATTAATTAATATAGCAATGTTGACACTCACCTTCGGTTCAGTCTCAATGTTGTCGTTGCTGACGTTTGAAATATAAACATTATTGTCTATGATAGACAATGTATCAGTTGCGGTCTCTGTCATGTCTGTAGCTGTCGCGGTGGTTGCTGCATCATCCTTTCTGGTCACATCGAAATAATCCTCATTTTTCTCATCCAGCTCTTCCTGGACTCCTTTTTCATCCGGAATCCTCAACCCTAGAGGTTCTGGAATCTCATCTAAATCAGTTGTAGTTACGACTTCTGTCGTACTTCTATAATCTTCGAGATTATTAATAATTTTTTCCGTTGTCTCCTTATTTCCTGGCTCTGTATCCGTCTTCTCGGGTACTACTTTATCTTCTTCAATTACTTGGTCTCGCTCTTCTCCACTTCCGCGCAATAGGCTATCTTTGTCCATCCCATAGTTGGACTTGATTTCACTGTCACTATAAACTACCATTAAATTCACTATGACTACAATTAAAACGAATTTTGTCCTAATACACGCCATCTTTGCCAGTTTATAATTCACTGTTTTGTTTTATGCACATGTCTCGCGTAGAGTTATCTGGAAAGAAAGAGACACATATTAGTCAAGGAATTGTACTTAATTAAAATATCCAAATAATTATATATCGTTCAATTCACAATGGCATGCCCCGCTACATTTCGCGAGCGGAGAGCGCGGGACGCTGTCCAATCCGAACGTCAGTATGTTCGTACACGTATGCCCACGTTGATTAGTGCGTAACGATAGAACTAACACAGGAATAATATAACGCATAGAATGATATGTAAGCGATTTGAGAGAGTTGGGGGGGGAGGGTAGGAGGCCGTTGTGAACTGTACGATGCTTAATAGATCACCACATGTACATTATAACACTCTATAACGACCTGATTGACCAACAAATATCAAAATAAACCACTCTTGGGCATTCTTTTTATATTAAAGATGACCTCAACTCAATCTCACTTGATGGCACATGATGATGAGGCCTAAGGTAGAGCGCGCATACCCAGAAGATGCCTATTCACTCTTTCTTTAAAAAGATTTAAGTTGTACTTGTCCAGAAATACAGCAGTTCGCATTATGAAAGAGAAAGCAGAAACAACTTTTGTCCCCTGATTAATGAAATGAATATTTTAAGTACAACTATCATATCCCACTAATATTATAAATACGAAAGTTTGGGGATGTTTGTTACTCAATCACGCTTCAACCACGCGATGAAACTTAGCACACATATAGGTTAGGTCCTGGAATAGGACATAGGATAGTTTTTATCCCGAAAAAACATCTCATTCGTACGGCAAACCAAATTAATCGGTAAAAGCAATGTGTAAATATCGAAATATACGCAGACGAAGTCGCTGGCAATAGCTAGTGAGTGATAAATGCGAGTACGTTTGTATGTAAATCAGTTCACTAAATAGCACTTGTAATAAAATAAGCGAGCTAAGTAATTGATTTTAGCATAACCAGTTTTTGTTGCTTTAAAAATTCGTGCACGATTTTTTTGCGTTCCCTATGGCGACAAGATTTTCCTTAATCGACGCTATTCCCATGGTAATAAGTTACTGTCGCGTCTACTGAGCTTATAAAATACCTGAATACAACATTTCGGTAGTGTTTAATCGAGAACACACTCCTGTATTCCAGTACATGTCCTATGGCAGCAGCATCGTCTGTTATTATAACCTTTTTTACGGTCAGAAGTGGCTTACGGACAGCCTTGCCTGATGATAAACATATAACTTTTTTATGCTGATAGATATGTCGAGATTTGGAAACCTTAGCACGGTTTATTATCATACTGCGGGTGTTTTGGCGAAGGAAAACATTGTGAGGAAACCTGCATACGCCGAAGAAGGAATTCTAAGGCGTTTTAGAATTCCTTAGAATAGAGCCACCCCCAATCAACGATCTCTATGTACTACTAGATGGAGCGTTCCAAACAATCGCTCTGTTCCACGCAAGTAGCCACAGCTCTTCCACATTCACTTTGAAACTTGTGCAGTTTCTACTCAGAGCATTTAATTTTTAACTAACTATTAACATTATTTAACCGTAGCATCAATATTTAGTAATAATTAAATGTTCTGCGTAGTAACTGCACAAGTTTCATTGTGAATGTGAGAGTTGTGGCTACTTGCGTGGAACAGAGCGATTGTTTGGAACGCTCCATCTAGTAGTACATAGAGATCGTTGCGGTCTATTTATAATATCATAGGTTTTTCGGTGTAGGAAAACATCGTGAGGAAACCTGCATATGCCGAAGATGAAATTCTAAGGCGTATATGAAGTCCACCAAATCGTTTGTGGCACCGTTGGTGGTCAGAGGGTTTTGGCAAAAAAGATCCTGAAGGGTTGAAGTGTCGCCAGGTCTACCTGCCCCCTAAGAAGGTAAGATACCGTGTTTTTTTTTGTTATAAAATAAAATTGCATAACTAACCAAAAAGAGACATAGGTATTCTAAAAACTCCAAAGCAAACCACTGTTTACTATTCTTCTTTAAAAAAAGCAGGCAAAAGGCAATAAAAAGGTAAATAAAAAAAAAGGCAAAGAATTCGGCCGTACAACGCGCGCACGCGCTCAATTAAGATCAGAGATGTGGTGATGATCGACAAAAAAAAGGTCTGACCGAGTTGTTAATACTTGTGAGGGTTCCGTATGTGAAGCCTATAATAGAGGTAGGTTGTCAAAATTAAAATCCTTTATAGCATAATATGAGTACACTTGGTATAACATTTATACACGGGTCATTCTTGGGAGAAGCGTTCTTCGCGTCAGATCCGTGGCTTTTATTTTTTCTCATTACTGGTGAAAATTAAAATTACATGGGAAAAGAAGGCTTAAAAACGAGTCAAGCTATCGATAAGGCACTTATATAACGTTATAGATAACGTCATGAGAAAATATAAAAGCCAGGGATCTGACGCGAAGAACGCTTCTCCCAGGAATGACCCACACCGCCAAATTTTTATCGACTACCGCTTCCTGGGTGTTAGCGCTGTGGAGAAAAAACGTCTAGTATGTAACCTTTTTTTGTCTGGAAGAGATCCGTTTTTGCTAGAAGTCCGGTTTGTATGTAATTTTGTTACTCGACTAAGTTTTTTTTTATGATGTATGCATATGTATAAGGTTTACTAACAAAGTGTATGGAAAATGATTTTCCATACACTTTGTTAGTTTAATTATTATTTATCGCACCAAAATAATTACAAAAATTAAAAAAACGATTAAACTGGTGTAAAAAGACGGACTTGTGATAGGAATCTCTTTCAGTCACCCTTAGAGTAACCGAAAGGACTGGTATAATGCGTTTAGTACCAATTTTGATACTACGCACGCACGCACGTGTGTATATTATATATATATATATATATATATATATATATATATATATATATATATATATATATATATATATATATATATATGTATATTTATTAGTATGTATGTGGTCTCATCCTAGGTAGTTTGGTACTAATATCATCGTCAGGTTATTTTTGTCTCCACTGCAGGAGCACAACCCTCTCTCATCTGCCGGAGACAGACGGAGGATTTGGCCTACACTCCCCGCGCTGGCCAGACGGATTGGGGAGGCCTGATTGATGTTTTATAATTTTTATGTCCATACGTATTAATTCAGCAGGTATAAGAGACTGTTAACAGTTACTTATACCTATTACGTTATGTTAATACCATCCCTATACCTCCACCAGTTAGAGCCAAATCAAAAACTCCTTTAAAAAAAAACAATCGGTCGATTTTTAAACAGTAATGACTGGCTAGTTTTTTGCGCGATTATTCTATATTCGGTCTTGTATAGACATTGATTTTATTTGATCTGTGGTTAGGGGTTTTTATTATATCTGGCATTTCCAGTCGAAATAACTGTTTTTATTTATTGCATTTGCGTATAATAATCAGCCGAGATACGTCCACTGCTGGGGGATTTGCAATTATCCATAACCACTACGCTTGGCAGCCGGATTTAGTGATCGCAGTTATAAACTTAATATATACAGGAGAACGCTGCGTCCCTGGTGCAATCTTAGTCGCCCTGACGACACCCACGGGAAGATTAGGGTGTCTATGGGCCGGTGTAATGCCGCGCAATGGTCGGGTAATCCCCCAATATATTACATGCCATAGAATATGAATTAATTGTAGACGTGTAGATGATTTGACGGTATATATAAGAAGTACATTGTCTATACCAGAGTATACTAAATGTAAAGACACACGACACTCGCCTCCCCCTGCCAGTCTAACGACGCCTATAAAATAGAGCACGGTCAGCAGTACGCACTACTGAGCTGCCGCCGTTCGGCTTGCGATACGCCGCGCGCTGGTACAAAGCACGACAGCGCGTTATCGAGATATCGATGCTTTAAATTAGAAAGATAACCACTTATGCTGTTGACGTGCCGTTGTCCCTCTCTCGATCGACTATGTCCGCGCGCTGGGTGCAGCAGCTCTACAATAATCTGCGCACACACGCAAACGTATACGGACAGACTGATGCGCTTGTATTGAATGCCGCGGCGTGAACGGTCGACTTTATGAACGAGCGACAACGATGTAAAAGTCTCAGTGATCTGTAGTTTGTAATTCAATAGCGGTATAGTTATTTTAAACTGTTTGAATGGTTACTTTTTATGTGGCCTGTAAGTCTGTGGATCAATCAGACATACAAAAAACACTTTGAACTTGTAATTAAAAATAATGAATTTGTTATTTATTCACGTCTGACTGACAGCTTATTATATCTATAAAATGTTTTACCGCTTACAAGTCGAGAACAACTTTGTCGATTTTGATGCAGTTTTCACTTTCATTTAGAAGGCGTTTTGAAATAGCGATATTCCTGCCACAGACTAAAAAAATCAGATGGGTTGGTATATGTATTGATTGTCCAGCTCACGATGTCACGCCCCACCATGTTTGTTTTATAAATTTTATAATAAATGTGATTACACTTATTCAACGATAAAAAAAAAGATTGAAGAGTAACAGTTTCAACTTCCTTCCAACGGGTCCCTAAATAACTAAAGGACCCCAAAAAAGGGTCCACATTCTGGCGTAATGGGCCGTGAGTCATGCGTCTTGGATCTCAGATAATCATACCAAACTAGCTGTTGCCCGTGACTTTATCCGCCTGGAATTCAAACCCTCTGGGGGTGAAACGTGGTCCTGCTAGGGTTCGTCTTAAATCTACACTATATTATAATTATAATATAATATTTGTAATAATATAATATACTAGCTGTTGCTCGCGACAACTTAACTTATTTATTTTAGATATATACTGTGGCGGGCTTTTTTGTAGGACTATTTATGATAAACATTTCCATCATACATTACATATGTGAAACTCTAGCGGTTTTGGCAGCGCATGTCAGAACAGCTCGCAGATGGTAGATTTTTTCCTACTTACTTGATATTTTGGACAATTCACACAATATCTTTATAAATTGTAGCCTATGTGTTATTCTGATGTATAAACTATATTATTGTAAAGATTCATTAAAATCCATTCAGTAGTTTTTACGTGAAAGAGTAACAAACATCCATCCATACTTACAAACTTTCGCCTTTATAATATTAGTAGTATAAGATAATATAATATTTGTAATAATATGATATATTATAAAGAGGAAAGATTTGTATGTAATGAATAAACTCAAAAACTACTGGACCGATTTCAAAAATTCTTTCACCATTAGAATGCTACATTATCCCTGAGTAACATAGGCTATATTTATTAGTATAAAAAATTAGGGATTCCTACTAAAACTTCAATAATGTAACCCAAGGTGTAAAAATGCAATATAATTAAGAAGTATACAATAAAGAATATATGAATTGAACATTTAATTATACTAAATATTGACGCTATAATGTCAATATTTAGTAAATAATTAAATGTTCTGAGTAGAAACTGCACAAGTTTCAAAATGAATCTGAAAGAGTTGTGGCTACTTGGAACAGAGTGATTGTTTGGAACGCTCCATCTAGTAGTGCATAGAGATCGTTGCTTTTGTCACTCTTCTTTCACTCATACGCTCTAAATGTCCAAACCAACGCAACGTACCCTTCTCTACCTTGGTTACTACATCTTCTTTCAAACCACATTTCTCGCGTATCACTGTGCTCCTTGCTCTGTCACATTCTTTACTATAAATAAGTCAGTAAGGTAATAGTGAAAAAAATATATTTGTAGTTTGATCGACACGATACGTAAATGCCTTCTCACTTCCTGCGAGTAAAAGCCTCGTACGCGCACCAAGGTTCCGCTTTTTATAGCCTCCCAAATGATTCATTGTCTAATTAGTTCCAGTTTTATACCCCGCAACAATGTTACTGTAGTAAAAGTTTGGCGGTATTACTTAAACGTCGACTGAGTACTTTTTTAGTCCCCCGGCTTTGGATTCTAGTCATTTTGAGATGTTCTTTTTTCGCTTTTGACCATTTTTAACTACCAGGTTTTTGACTACAGACTCTATAGACTCTAAGGATGACTAGAAGAGATCCCTAAGCGGGATAAGTCCGCCTTTGTACACAGTTTAATTCCTATTTTATTATTGTTGTTGTTGTGATTTTTGGTACAATAAAGCGT
Organism: Esperia sulphurella; assembly: GCA_947086405.1. Taxonomy (NCBI): domain Eukaryota; kingdom Metazoa; phylum Arthropoda; class Insecta; order Lepidoptera; family Oecophoridae; genus Esperia; species Esperia sulphurella. The sequence continues at coordinate 5,876,085 of OX352285.1, forward strand.
TTACATACATACATACCAGGCCCAAGATTTACGGTCCGGTGCTATCCAGACGAATCACGGGTATGTGGTCCCGGCTTCCCGAGTTATCGCTACTACAATCCCATTATCCTTCCGTAATAGCGGTATCCCATACCTAACCTATACTCCTTACCCACACCCACATCTCCTGTCTCTCTCGTCTCGATCCCTGTCCCGTCCGCCAATCCAAGGTCTGCCGTGCCGATGGACGCGTGTCCAGGGGTTAGCCTGGTAGTAAGCGTGCCGACATCCCGGAGCTGGGTGAACTCCGGGCACTATTAGCCCGGCTTTGATGAGGTGGAATAGCTAATCGTGGTACCACAATGTGTCTTAACATGGAGGCGGCTATGTTGTTCGCCACACATCACGCCAAGTGGTATCACGGAGCGGAAAGCGGGCGAAGGAAAGTCGCTTTGCGACGATTTTCAGGATCGCGCAAAGCGACGAGAAGTGATGTCTTTGAAAACTGTTTCCTGTGCAAGCAACGAGTTACGTTGGGCTATTATTAATTGCACATAAATTTTACAAAAAAAGGGCATAACATAAAAGTGTACAAAGGTGGACTTATCTCTATAAGATATCTCTTCCAGCCAACCTTCACTGTGGGAAAAGCTAAAACAAGCGGTAGGTCAAAAATAATAAAATTGAAATGTGCGTGGATATTGAAATTTTATAATAAAATATTGTACTATACATAGAATAAATGAGAAATGGCTATCTGAGACATTGAAACTTTTTTGTAATTAAAACTATTCGTGATCTCGTACAATCAAAACAATTTGGAGGGTCTAAGGATAAGTAATAGAACACATTTCAATCATTTGTGAATTTTTTGTCTGTGGGAGTGGGTGTGGGGTTTGGGTGTGAGTGTGAGTGGGATTGGGAACGGGAGCGGAAGTGGGAACGGGGGCGGATCCTGTAGTCCACGCGAGCGGAGCCGCGGGCATAGCTGGTTTTACAATAAGTTTCTTGTGACTAATATACAATTGGTAGCAGCCGATTCGCTGCGAACAATAATAATCCTTAAGTTGGTAAGGTGGAACTTCTGCTGATAGTGCTTTTTTCCCGAGATGTAAAAAGATTTTTTTTCTATACCATCTCATTGGAAACGGAATAACTTTCGTCGAAATGAAAAATTCGAGGACCTTTTGGTTTAACCTTAAACGTGACGTCATCACCGCGAGGTAGCCTTCAAAAACAAACCAGTCCCAAATACCATGAGTAACTGACCTAAAGGGAAAGTGTAAGTCATTTAAATTGCGAAACACAGCACACCTCTCTTTTTATGTCGAGTCAAATGGCATTGCACCGCTAGTAATATATTAATAATGTTAACGAGTTTTTTTTTTGGTAATTTATTTAAGGATCTTATGCAAGCGTTTGATTACACTTGAACGCGATAATTTGATTGACACCAACGGAACGAGGCTATCATCATCAACCGAAATACGTCCACTGCTGAACATAAGCCTCCCCAATAGAACGCCACTTGAGGAGGGCTGTCCACTGATGGATTTGTTGTAATCACCACGCTTGGCAGACGGATTGGTGATCGCAGTATACACAGGAGATATACCGCCGGTGATATGCCGTATATGGTTCCCGGCTTCGAATAGGGTCACCCTCAATCTTCCCATGAGTGTTGTCAAGGCGACTGAGGGATTGCACCAGGGATGGGCAGCAGCGTTCTCCTGTGTATATTAAGACATTACTGTGATCGCCATTCCGCCCGCCAAGCGTGGTGATTATGGCAAATACCTAAATGGACAGCTCACCAAAGTTTCGTTCTATTGGGGAGGCTTATGTTCAGCAGTGGACGTATTCAATTCAGTTACTCTTTATAGCACGTAAAAAAAGATACAATAATAAAGTAACTCACATATGTACATTTAGGCGGTCTTATGGCTAAAAGCGATTTTTTCCAGACAACAGTGTTTAGGCTGATGATGATGAGACGATATTTATTTTAGTGCAGGACCACCACCAGGAGGTGGGCACCCCTCTAATGTGAAATTTGACTAATAGTGCTGCGCGAAACGTACGTTTGGCGTTACCTCCTATCTCACCGCCGCTCTTTGACCTTACCTCATCTCTCACCGCCCCTGTTTGACATTACCTCCTATCTCACCGCCCCTGTTTGACGTTACCTCCTATCTCACCGCCCCGTTTTGACGTTACCTCCTATCTCACAGCCTCTGTTTGACGTTACCTCCTATCTCACAGCCCCTGTTTGACGTTGCCTCCTATCTCACCGCCCCTGTTTAACGTTACCTCCTATCTCACCGCCCGTTTGACGTTACCTCCTATCTCACCGCCCCTCACTCTTTTAAGCCCTTTAACACAGTCCTACGCTGTACGTATCAACTTATTCATGTAGTCTAAGAAAACCCCGACATCTGAAGATTTACACCGCCTTTGTAATCATTTGGACCGCAATGGTTGTTCAGTTGAATATTAAACACTTGGCGCTCTGTAGAAAGATCATAACCCGTTCAAGTTTTACTTTTCATTATATTTTAAGCGAACCTGTTTCGTCCGTCTATCCGATTTGCACGACTAATGACATAAAAGAAAAATGTCCAAAGCCAATGTCCAAAAGTAAAATAGTCCAATGATAAAAATGTCTATTAATAAAAATGACTAATAGTAAAAATGACCAATAGTAAAATTTACAATAATAAAAATGACCAATAGAAAAAATGACCAATAGTAAAATGACCAATATTAAAAATAACCAACAGTAAAATTTTCCAATAGTAAAAATTATCAATAGTAAAAATTTCCAATAGTAAAAATTACCAATACTGAAAATGGCCAATAGTAAAAATGACCAATCAAAATAAATATCAATAAAAAAAGACGAGTTTTTCCCCGATTGACTACTTTGGTCATCATTTCTTTGCTACACTACTATTTGCTAGAGGGGAAGTGGGAACTCTTTACCCACTTTTACTCTTTATTTCTTTAATTTTATTTACCTGGGGCCCAAGGTAGCGTAGATTCAGTCCTTGGGACTCTCTGTAATTTTAATCGTTAGGCATCATAGTATCGATATCAGTTCAAAGTTTTTTGATATCTCTTATATTTACGGAATTTTTTGTTTGTTTGTAATTAACTCCTATGTTAACAATTTAATTTTATAAATATTATTACTATAAAAATCTATTGTAGTGCCCTTACTGGGTTCATGTTATCGCCTGTGATTATATGTAAGACAGTATTAACTACATGAAACAATAAATGATATGAATATGAATATTTACGGAATTAACACTTAAATACTGTATAATATATAATCAACTCCTCCGACGACGACGACGACGACCTCCGTGGCGGAACGGGTAGCACTCGGACTGTCACGCCGGAGGTTGCGGGTTCGAATCCCGCTAGGGGCAAATGTTCGTGTGATGAATATGAATGTTTGTACCCAAGTCTTGGATGTTTATCCTTTTATTTAAGTATGTCTATCCGTTATCTAGTAACCATACCACAGGCTCTGCCTAGTTTGGGACTGGATAATTGGTGTGAATGTCTGAGATATTTATTATTTATTTATTTATTTAACTAGCTGTTGCCCGCGTCTTCTTCCGCGTGGACAACTTAACATCAAAAATTATTATGTATTTCCCGTAGAAATGGAATGTTTTTCGGGATAAAAACTATCCTATGTCCTATTCCAGGACGTAACATATATGTGTGCCAAGTTTCATCAAGATCCGTCCAGTGGTTGAATCGTGATTGAGTAACAGACATCCAAATATCCAAACGCCCAAAAATATAAATTTTCACATTTATAATATTAGTAGGATTAAGCAAGAAGAAAACCCAGCGAAGATATTATACTTCCTTAGATGACTTAAATCATTAAAATACGCTTTTATGAAGTGGTTTAAACTCCACGCGTACAAAGTCCCGGCCAATAGAGGTAATGTAAAATGAAATAATAATAAAATCATTTATTCATCTCTCCAAAAAATATACATACAATAACTCCGCCAAACTGTATAATACAGTTTGTTGGCAGAAATAGCTCTCTTACTTTACACACATCTTTGGCAGAGAATACTAAATATCATTACGCAATGGTGAAAAGCAAAGCAAATTATATAGTTTTTAATTTTGATATTAGCACAAAAAGATTGACGTAAAACAACGTGTTCCAACTAAGAATAACTATTGGCATGTAAAATAGTGATAGTAAATAATTATAAATCGAGTTATACAGTTGTGCCGTAGAGACGCAAAGTCAAGGCCGCGTTTACGTATGCGGTGGCTTGCCTTTCCGGGAGCATTGTGTTGTGCACGGGGTTTGTTTACTATCGAACTACTGAACTAACTACACTATTGGAACGAAACACTCCGTATTTATATATGTTTGATTGTCTTGTTGGCTTGGTGGTTGAACTCGAGAACTTCGAGCTCGGTTCGATTTCAGATAGATAACTTTCTCGTATCTTGAAAATTTCGATTTTCTATTTGTTATTGTTGTGCTATGTCCTAACCGAAGCTAAAATTAGCGGCGTGGTTCCGGGCTTAGAATAGGGCCACCCCCAATCTGCCCGTGGGTGTCGTCAAGGCGACTAAGGGGTTGCACCAGGGACCGACAGTGTCCCGGGGGTACAGTGGATAGAAATCCTTGGGATGACACTGTGCCCCTCATAACGGCAGAGCGCGTGAAACGCCGGAGTGGTTTTAGTGGGTATTCTCCTCATACCATCTCGAGGAGTGAGTCCCACATACCCTTCGACAGCCCTAAGTCGAGGGGATGCCTAAATGCATTTCCACTCCGTCAAAAAAAAAAGGACCGACAATGTTGTGTATGTTAAGATCATTACTGCGATCACCAATCTCACTGCCAAGCGTGGTGATTATGGCAAATCCCCCAATGGACAGCCCACCAAAAGTGGCATTCTATTGCGGAGGCTCGTGTTTAGTAGTCGACGTATTTCGGGTGATGATGAAGGTCTATAATAAAAAAAACTGCAATAGACATTAAAATTACATAATATTTAGTTCGTAGAATAAATTATGAAAATAACTTTGCATTTAATCACGTATGCAATTTAAATATTGCATCAAATATAATTCCTTTTCCATTCTGAATTGCATTGTCTATCAGTTGACAAACATTTCAATAGATCTTATTTGATTTCGAATGCAGAAATATGGACCTTGACCGAGAAACAATAACGACGACCCATATTAATAACCCTTCAACATCAGGACGGTCACGGGGAAGTCATTTTATCATCAGCCGAAATACGTCCACTGCTGAACAATGCCTTCCCCAATAGACATAGACATAGACATACTTTATTGGTAACTTCCGTTACAGGTCAAATAAAAATTATACACAAGTTAAATAAAATCAAATTATAAAGGCAAATTAAACACAATTAAATATAAAAACATCAATAACTAACATAAATATAAAAATGTCAAATAAAATTCTTAAAACTAAATAAATTAGAATGACACTTGTACAAAAATACCTCTTGCCAAATGCACAGTATGTGTCTTGCCCCCAAAAAGTGACAAGCCCTTTGCATCGCATACTCCGACAAAGCTTTTAATTATAAAATTTACGAGTGAAACTCCCGGGCGTCAATTCCAAATGGTTTTGATGAATTTTTTTCCGATTGACCCAAAGGCCCCGATCGTAAAACAAAACAAAAAATATTTTTATCTGGAAATCTATACGCGACAGAATTTTTCTATTAATGTTATTTTTTTGGGTTATATTGACTACACATATTTCTGTTATTAATAATAAATTCACAAATATAACATCCAGACCGGGACCAACTTGTACAAAGTTGTCTGTCCTTGGTGGGAATCGAACCCACACTTGAGTCTCCAATGACCATCAACTAATCCAACGGGGTAGTAAAATAATAATCCGGTATAAAGATTATTTATGGTTCTTGGGATTTATGATCAATATGAAAGCGATAAATGCGAACACGTGAGCCATTTTTTAATGTTGTAAATTCAATGTGGCGTATCGTAAGAAGATCTAAGCGCATTATTTTAAAGTGAGGCCATGATTTTTTCCTTCACCGAAAATCCTGTTTATTTGTGTATTTGGTATGATTGTTAGTGTTCATCATCAGCATCAGGTTATTTTTGTCTCCACTGCAGGAGCGCAACCCTCTCTCATCTGCCGGAGACATTCCCGCCTCCTCACCATTCTCCCCCCGCAACTCCTCTAAGCGAGGATCAACGGAGGTAACTGCAAAGACACCTACCAGTGAAGGTAGGGCAAGTCCCAGGTCATGAATTTACGCTACCTTGGGCCCCAGACAAAGTTAATTAAAGAAGTAAAGAGTCAAAGTAGGAAGGGAGTTCCCACTTCCCCTCTAGCAAATGGGAGACAGACGGAGGATTTGGCCTACACTCCCCGCTCTGGCCAGACGGGTTGGGGAGGCCTGATTGATGTTTTATAATGTATTCCCTTAGTCACCTTGTACGACATCCACGGGAAGAGTTGGAGTGGTCCTACTCTACCGGAAACCACACGGCATGCATGTATTATTAGTGTTATATTATATTATCTAGGTACATACGTATAGCAAATTCACATATCATATTATTACTCCTTTGTTTGGTAGACAAACTCGTCTGCGCCGGGTGCGACAGAAAATCAGCGCCTAGCACCTTACTTGGTCTAGGCATATGCTGAGTCGTTTGCCCTTTTGCTGCCACGGCACACGCATACAATTTTTTTCTTAAAATTTGTAGTTCTGTAGTTATTATTATGATTATATATTTTCTTTCCTTTTTCTTGTTTTTGGTTTTGGTTTGGTTTTTGGTTTTTCAAATCCAAATTGTATTTATTGCGTAACATGGGTAATTAATTACATTAGTTTTGTTATATGGTAATAGTGAAGCCGTACATGTTCTACCATTTCTGGCGTGCAACAATTATTGGGTTATTTAAGTAATATATAAAAGACCAATACATTAATTACATCATATGTCAAAGTAACGTTAATAATAAAATCAAATGAAAAATAGTAAAAACAGTAAAAATAAAAATGTCATTCCGTATGTTTATAAATTATCTATCATTTAAAAAGAATTCGTTAATGTCATAGTAACAGTTTTTTCTTATGTGTGTGCCAATTATGGCAGCAAATAAATGTTTTTCTTTCGTGGCGATACATCGTCTCTGCCTACCCCTCTGGGACCAAGTTGTGAGCATTAAGTATGTATGCATGTAAAAACTCATTAGTACGGGCGGGGTTTGAACCCACAACTAGGCTACGGCACTCAATTTGTTACAAAAACATTTTTAGGTTCGTTAGGTCTCGAAATATGGCTGCAGAAGTTGGACGCTATATTTTCTATGATATAGTCACATTTGTTTTATTTCGATGGCCAACACGTTTGCCCTAGCGTGGCCATTATTGGCAATCCCCCCCCTCCATAAGCAGTCCTACTATTCCTGACTGAAGTTAGTGGTTGAATGTGGATGTGGCGTTCATTCGGAAAGGCCTATGACCAGCATCGGACGTCTAAGGGCTGATATATTTAATTGTGTTTAATTTGCATTTATAATTCGATATTATTTAACTTGTGTATAATTTTTATCAATAAAGTATGTCTATGTCTATTATGAGGATTTTAAAAGCTGTACGTTGATTCCTACTTTATAAAGGTTTTTTTTCACCATGCTGTTTTTAATTAAAAAATAAATAACCCAGATACCTAAATGAAAAAACTGGTTCCAAAAGGCATTTTCGTATTAATTAATTAAAACTAAAAATAACATCGTAAACCCGAATATCGACGATTCAGAGAATGAGAAATGTCAACTTGATTTGATAATGTTGATTTGCTTTTTTTTTCAATTTATCCACATGATCGTGACTTCTAGTTGTTCTTGGAGCTTAATAAGTTTTAGAACGAATCTTTATATGTGGTCCAAGATACAGTATTCAAAGCCTTTACACGTCGGTATGTTCAACAGTCTATAAAAGGTCCACTGCTGGACAAAGCCCTTGCCCAATGAACGTCACTACACCCGGTCCTCCGCCAGCAGCTTCCGGCCACATCTGCCCCAACGGGCTTTGCTTCTGCGACAGATATAGTCCGCCCACTGCCACTCCACTTCCTCTGCCCGTCCACTGGCTTCGTTCTTCGTCGGACCTCCTCATTATGAATCACAACCCTCAAAGAAACCCGTCTTACATTTGCAAAATACTACTAATATTATAAATGCGAAAGTTTGGATGTTGGTTACTTAATCAAGCTTCAACCACTAGACCGATCGTGATGGAACTTGGCACACATATAGGTTACATCCTGGAATAGGACATAGGGCAGTTTTTATCCCGGAAAAACATCCCATTCCTACGTGAAAATCATAATAATTTTTAATGTTAAATTGTCCACGCCGACGAAGTAGCGGGAAACAGCGAGTAATAAAATATTGATCTAAACTTTTCCCGTGAATGAATACCAAAATATTCCGGAAGCTTACATATTTTATTTCACAGCAATTCACATTAAACATTTGTAAATTGTCCAATCCTCGTCAAGGCCCAACACACAGGAGAAAATCCTATTTTGGGATTCGACGAGGATTGGACAATTTACAAATGTACCATCCAGACCGGGACCAACTCGTGCAAAGTATCTGTCGAACTACGACGTCTTGAATGTGAGGCGAGTGCATAACTAAATAGGCTACCACGGCTTGTATATAAACGCTTTATTATAAAAAATATAACAATAACAAATAAGAATAAAATGGTGTACAAAGGCGAACTATTCCACTTAGGGAACTCTTCCAGACAGCCTTAGAGTACATACATAAATGATGCTCACGCCTTGGTCCCAGAGGGGTAGGCAGAGACGAGGTATCGCCACTTTGCTTTAGAGTAATCCTACAAAGAATCCCAGTGGTTTCAGTAGGATGGCTTAGAAAAAATAATGGTATCTTATAAACATTTAACTGTATTTGTTTGTGTAATAAAGTGTATTGTATCCTACTAATATTATAAATGCGAAAGTTTGGATATTTGCATGTTTGTTACTCAATCATTGGACACTTGGCACACATAGAAATTAGCTTCTGGAATAGGACATAGGTTAGTTTTTGGTCCCGAAAAAACATTTGTTTACGAAAATGACGTCTATTTTGAAATTCAAGATGTGTAAATATCGAAACCTACGCGGACGAAGTCGCGGGAAAAAGCTTACTAAATATATATGTATACTAATATTTAATTGATCATTAAACAAAAATCACAAACATAAACACGCGGAAAGGCCACGGAAAATTATTTATTCACAAAACACCGCGGCCTTAAATGTTTATGCAACATTTATTTTTACATAATAAACAAACTTTTTTAACCGCAACTTACATTTTTTTTATTTCCACAACCGTTCCACTTTAACACGCCACTGCACAAATGAGATCACAAGAAAATAAAACGTATTTGATTCGATATGTCACAACGTTGAAGAAAGCTCTCGATGTTTCAGAACTCAAACGATTGACGCGTGCGTTCGCGGCGGCGGTCGGTCGCGGACTGAATGTAGTAAGGTGCGCGTACGCAGGTGTCTTGCTTGATAGATGAATTGCGGGCTGTGTTATGCTTGTATGAGTAACTTTTGGTGGTGCAGGGCTGTCAGAAGCACTAGCCGTTTAGTATTTATTCTGTACTAGATGTGCACGCGGCTCCGCTCGCGTTGTCTTCAAAATTATTCTCGTTACTCCTTATGTTACCTGACGTAACAAAATATATGCTTAAACCTCAACAGAGAACATATCTATGCATTTTTAAAAACACATGATAAGTCATCATCATCAGGTTATTTTTGTCTCCACTGCAGGAGCACAACCCTCCCTCATCTGCCGGAGACAGACGGAGGATTTGGCCTACACTCCCCGCGCTGGCCAGACGGGTTGGGGAGGCCTGATTGATGTTTTATAATGTATTCCCTCAGTCGCCTTGTACGACATTCACGGAAAGAGTTGGAGTGGTCCTATTCTACTCTACCGGAAACCACACGGCAAGATAAGTGGTTCTCGAGTATTAAGTACACTAACGGACACACAGAGAGACTATGCGTTTATAACTATGTATGGATAGTAAGCTATCAGAATATTGTAGTAAAGCAGCTGAGTGGTACTACTAAGCTGTATAAAAGGAAACGAAAACCTATTTAAGAATGTACAAATGATGCCTTTTCATACGATACCAAACTTAGTGACCACAATTTAAAATTTGTATTGAAAATAATTTACCGTGTGGTTTCCAGTAGAGTAGAATAGGACCACTCCAACTCTTCCCGTGAATGTCGTACAAGGCGACTAAGGGAATAAATTATAAAACATGAATCAGGCCTCCCCAACCCGTCTGGCCAGCGCGGGGAGTGTAGGCCGAATCCTCCGTCTGTCTCCGGCAGATGAGAGAGGGTTGTGCTCCTGCAGTGGAGACAAAAATAACCTGATGATGAATGAAAATAATAATATTGTTTTAAGTCTTATATGCAATAAAGTTAGGCAAGCATTATTCCAGATTTCAAGTCGATAGCATTAGTAGTTGCTGAAAAAAGCCGCCATGACAGACAGGCGGACGGAAGAAGTCGCACCAAAGTCAAAGTCAAAATAATTTTTTGCATATGAGTACACTTGGTACATTTATACACGTCATTTTTTTATCGACTACCGCTTCCTAGGTGTTGGCGCTGTGAAGAAGAAACGGCGCAACAAACTTCACGCAACACATCTTTTTAAAATCAGGTTTGCATACAATTAATAATGATTTTGCGAAGCTGAATTAACATTAGTATCAGGCATCTTTGTCATTCAAATAATCGTTTATTTTATAATAGGCTATGTGAATCTTAAACCGTAAGGGTTTCCGTTTTTACCATTTTGGAATGGCATCCTAAAACATGCCGTGTGGTTCCCGGCTTAGAATAGGGCCACCCCTATCTTTCCCGTGGGTGTCGTCAAGGCAACTGAGGGAATTCCCCAGGGACGGGCAGCAGCGTTTTCCTGTGTGTGTATGTTAAGATCATTACTGCGGTCACCAATCCGCCTGCCAAGTGTGGTGATTATGGTAAATCCCCCAATAGACATGTAACCAAAAGTGGTAATCTATTGGGGAGGCCTATGTCCAGCAGTGGACTTATTTAGGCTGATGATGATCCTAAAAATAGCGCGATACGCGAAATTATTGTAGATAAAAAGTTTAATTAAATGGTCAGTTGCCAACCCTATTCATTAAGTTTGGCTCTATCGCGTCCGGTCCATTTTGTCTTTAATTATCTACAGTTGACGAGTCACTCTGTGGCAAGAATAGAAGGAAAACGGCATTATCAAGGGTCTGTAGTAGTTAGGCAAGGAGCACACTCCATCGGCTCTGTGGGCTGGGGCGAGGAATGCAGCCACGGTATCCCCTGCCTGTCGTACGAGCCGACTGAAAGGGGTCATCGGGGACGCGGGTGCACGGAGCGGGGGCTCTGTGCATCCGTTCCATCATACCGGGGAGGGCTGCAGCAACGGGGTGACTCTCTCCCCCAGAAACGGGCCGGGGACAGCGACGGGGGAGGGACACTGGAATGCAATACGCATTGATCCCGGTGTATCTCCTTCGTCTGTGCGTCGGAGACGGCCTTCGCGGGGTTTTAGTCGGTGCGATCCCGACATAACCTACTCGTCCCCCCGAGGCGAGTAGGTAATGCAGTAAGCATATCCCTGCGACATAAAAATCACGCACGCTTCGTCATCATTTTCCCAAACCGAGCCGTGGTAGCCGGTTGGTTGTGCACTCGCCTCACGTTCATGAGGTCGTGGCTTCAAACCCCGCCCGTACCAATGAGTTTTACGAAACTTAAGTACGGTTTATATATAATACCACAGGCTTTTCGGTGAAGGAAAACATCGTAAGGAAACATGCATATGCCAAAGAAGAAATTCTGAGGCGTATGTTAATTCCACCAAATCGGCTTGGGGCACCGTTGGTGGTCAGGGGTTTGGCACAAAAGATCCTGAAGGGTCGAGGTGTCGTTAGGTCTTCCTGGCCCCCTGAGAAGATAAGAAGATCCCCAACCTATATAAGACTACAGCTGGACTAGTATATTTCTCAGGTCAGAATAGAGCCACCCCAAATCTTCCCGTGGGTGTCGTCAAGGGGAGTAAGGGATTGCACCAGGGACGGACAGCAGCGTACTCCTGAGTATTTTAAGATCATTACTGCGATCACCAGTCCACCTGCCAAGCGTGATGATTATGACAAATTTCCCAATAAACAGCCCACCAAAAGTGGCATTCTAAGAATAAATTCAAAGCTCTATTCTAAGCTATATTCTGAACTTTATTTTAAGCTCAATTCCTGTCATCATCATCATCAGGTTATTTTTGTCTCATCTGCCGGAGACAGACGGAGGATTTGGCCTACACTCCCCGCGCTGGCCAGACGGGTTGGGGAGGCCTGATTGATGTTTTATAATGTATTCCCTCAGTCGCCTTGTGCGACATCCACGGGAAGAGTTGGAGTGATCCTATTCTACTCTACCGGAAACCACACGGCATTTCCTGTGCTGGGTTAATTATAATGCTTGAGCCAATTATACTATCCTTCAGTATGCACCAAGCTTTTCAACATTAGTAACCTACTATTTGAACTGCCTTTGTCGGCGCTTTACATGTTTCATACTCTACTATCTGCTATGTGAACCAACAGTTGCATATGTCCACAGTATAGTGTAGTATAGTAGAAACTGTCATTGATCATCGCATGCTGCGTGTGAACCGAGAAGATACATAGGGCTATATAATGTGCACGGCTGTCTAATTTAATAACCTAGACACTGATAAATGTAAAAAAATGGATTGTTACGCTTTGTGTGTTGAAATTTCGTGTAATGTAATGTATCAAAGCAGCTAAAATATTTATAATTTAGGAGATATCATCATCAGGTTATTTTTGTCTCCACTGCAGGAGTACAACCCTCTCTCATCTGCCGGAGACAGACAGAGGATTTGGCCTACACTCCCCGCGCTGGCCAGACGGGTTGGGGAGGCCTGATTGATGTTTTATAATGTATGCAATTTTAAATTTTAGGAGATATGATTGCATGTAAAGCTTGCACTGCAAAATCGTTAGCAAATTAATTTAATAAACATTATGTAAATTTATAATTTCCATTTAGTTAGTCGCAGATACTAAGTTTTTAAATTGGATAACCGTGCATTTTAGCCTTCTCGTTATTCGTCTGTCAATTGATCAAATATCGTATAATTTTGTAATTAAAATGAATAAATTTTGTTAATATCGATACTTTCAAAAGTCGATAAATTGTATGAATAAATCCACGTGTGACATTTATTGGTGACCTGAGAATCCCAATGTCTGGTCTTTACTCGTTCCTTCCTTACACTTCCTCCAACGTCCGTGTTTTAAAAAAACAAAATTGCTTGAATATTGTGTCTTACTGTTATTTAAAAATTATGCTCTTGCAATAAAGCACACTTTTCGAACAACGATAGAGATCAAGTTTCAACTGATATTTAATTGCAGTTACGTCGTTGCATTTCCATTTTCTTACATCTTTGATCCTCGCGATATGATGCCTATGTATAGTGTGCCTACTGTTATTTTTGCATATACTGCGGCTTTGTTGTAAACGAAAGTGTTTCCTAGTATTACGTTTTCCTTGGTAATGAAAACTGTTAGATTTTGTTTTCAGTAAAACGTATCTATGGATAAAGTTGATGCGTTTTTGAGTAATCGTTATTGTGTGCGAGTCATGCTTTTCAATTTCATAGTCACCTTTGTAGGTGAGTTTGAATTATTTATTTTTCATTATCTTAAGCTCTCACACCGATTTTGAAAATCGTTTGTCAGCATTTAGCAACATACGGTGTGGAAGCAAATGTGTCGAAACGTTTGCAAACATTTCAGAACATTTTCTAACATATAGAAAACATTTCGACAAAATTAAACAAGGATAGGACAATTCACAGATATAAAATCCAGATCGGGACCAAATTGTACAAAGTTGTCTGTCCCTAGTGGGAATCGAACTCACGACCTCTGGCACTTGAGTCCAATGACCAATCCACTAGGCCAACGAGGCTAAATCGCTTACATTGTCATTATCATTATTATTAGTGAAGGTTGGCTGGCAGAGATCTCTTATAGAGATAAGTCCACCTTTGTACACTTTTATGTTATGCCCTTTTTTTTTGTAAAATTTATGTGCAATAAAGAATATAATAATAATATATGCGATATATTGTTACTGGTTAGTTCTATCGTTACGCACTAACATCACTGTGGGCATACGTACACAAAAATTGACGTTCGGGTAGGTTCGGATTAACTCCCCGCATCCCGCGCTCACCCCTCGCGAAATGTAGCTCGGCTTGCCATAGTGAACTGTACGACTATACCCATGGTTGCTGTCACAGATAAGCAATCAAATGAATTCAGCACTTATAAATAGTTTCTACACCGTACGTGATAATATTACCATTTTAACTAAGCAATAGGCTAATTAATTACTTATCATTAGTTAAAAATATTTTAATTATGTAAGCAACAGATATAGATAACATTTTTATTTTGCGAAAGAGAGCTGTTAGATCGCCCTAACGGCTACTGTTAATATATTTCCGACTCTACAACACAGATTATAGATTTACAAATACAAATAACTTATTGGTTCAAGAACATTAGGGTCCTCACACTAGACATATCTATCCTACTAATATTATAAACTCGAAAGTTTGTAAGTATGGATGGATGTTTGTTACTCTTTCTCGTAAAAACTACTGAATGGATTTTAATGAAACTTTACAATAATGTAGCTTATACATCAGAATAACACATAGGCTACAATTTATAAAGATATTGTGTGAATTGTCCAAAATATCAAGTAAGTAGGAAAAAATCTACCATCTGCGAGCTATTCTGGCGTGCGCCATAAAATTATAATTTTACTTTTTACTAATATTATAAACGCGAAAGTTTGTAAGTATGGATGGATGTTTGTTACTCTTTCACGTAAAAACTACTGAATGCATTTTAATGAAACTTTACAATAATATAGCTTATACATCAGAATAACACATAGGCTACAATTTATAAAGATATTGTGTGAATTGTCCGAAATATCAAGTAAGTAGGAAAAATCTACCTTCTGCGAGCTATTCTAGCGTACACCATAAAATTATAATTTTAATGTCATAATGTTAGTTCTTTTCTACGCCACGCTAATATAAGCTACTCGAAATACTAATCCTGCGCAGATGAAGTCGCGGGCACCAGCTAGTGAAGATATATTATTACAAGCAGTAGCCTGGCTCCTAAGCTAGGATTCCCTGTTCTATGGGTAGCCAAATTTGCTATAATCTGTATTGTACAGTCAGAAATATATTAACAGTAGCTAGTCAATTCATTTTAGATGATCCTGCTAATATTATAAATGCGAAAGTTTGGATATTTGGATGTTTGTTACTCAGTCACGCTTCAACCACTGGACGGATCGTAATGAAACTTGGCACACATATAGGCTAGGTCCTGGAATAGGATGTAGAATAGTTTTTATCCCGATATAACATCCCATTCCTACGGGAAATCTAATAAATAAAATCGTAAACTTGGCGTGTCTGTACATTGAAGATATTTGCAAAAAAAAAATGGAGGGTCTGAGGATAAGCAACAGAACACATTTCGATCATTTTTGAAATTTTTGTCTGTTTGTGAGTTTGTGCACGCATCACTTAAAAACTACTGATCGGACTTTGATGGACTTTTCACAGTAACATGGGGCTTAATTTGGTGTAACATATAGGCTTTATTTCATTGCAATCGGTGCAGTCAATCAAAAGTTATGCGAATTTATAGTTTCCGAAAACTCGCATACACTGCGAGGAGTGTAGGGTGTAAATGCTCGATTGAATTCGTGAGCGGTAGCGGGAGCGGGTATCGTACCAATGTAATGTGAGATTTTGAAAACTATAAATACGCATAACTTTTGATTGAGTTAGTCGATTACGATGAAAAATCTGGAGCTGGATCTGGAGCTGGATCTGGAGCCGGACCTTTAGCTAGACCTGGATCTGGAACTGGAACTGGATCTGGATCTGGACCTGGACCTGGACCTGGAGCGGGTGCGGAATTGAGAGTCTGTGTGGAAGTGGGATAGGGAGCAGAAGTGGGAATGGGAGCGGATCCTGTAGTCCACGCGAGCGGAGCCGCGGGCACAGCTAGTATTTTATATTATTTTATTATTTATTTTATTTTAAATGGAAAGGCAGCTTATAGCTTACAGCTAGGTGCTTCCATATCATTAGTCGACTTGATTATTTTCCTTTCAGACATTGTCTAGTCTGTTCTTAAACATGTTTATTGATATGGCAGTTACAACACATTCTGGAAAAATATGACTTTTTTAATGCACTATGACAATAAAAGTTATCTATTTTACAAGAAATGAAATCAACTTATTACTATTAAGATCCAGTAAGGTCAGTAAAACGTTCACGGGGCAATGTATACGCTTCTACAACAAACTACCAGAGGAAATCTTAAATATGAAAGACAGAAAGTTTAAGATTCACATTGATAAACAACTTTGTAAAAAAGCCTATTATAAAATAAACGATTATTTGAATGACAAAGATACCTGGTACTAATGTTGATTCAGCTTCGCACAATTCTTATTGTATACAAACTTGATTTTAAAAAATGTGTTGCTTAAGTTTGTTGCGCTGTTTCTTCTTGACAGCGCTAACACCTAGGATAATAATAATAATAAATAATAATAAATATCTCAGACATTCACACCAATTATCCAGTCCCAAACTAGACAGAGCCTGTGGTATGGTTACTAGATAACGGATAGACATACTTAAATTAATATATAAACATCCAAGACTTGGGTACAAACATTCATATTCATCATACGAACATTTGCCCCTAGCGGGACTCGAACCCGCAACCTCCGGCGTGGCAGTCCGAGAGTTACCCGTTCCGCCACGGAGGTCGTAAAAAAAAAAGGATGCGGTAGTCGATAAAAAAATTACGTTTATAAATGTACCAAGTGTACTCGAGTGCAGTAAAGGATTCTGAGTTAAAAGTGATTGGACGAAACCTATCAAAGGTTAGTATTACATACCTAAATGTTCATCGTGAAACTGTCAAGTTGAACCGGTCAACTAACTCCAGAGAGCGTGGCGCGGCGGTCGCCCGTGACCGAGGACGGAACGGCGAAGGTAAATAACTATATATGTATGTTAATAGTTAATATGTTATAACTACTGAGAGTTACTTTGTGAACAATTATCTTGAGTCATTTTGCATTGCTACGTATTTCTGGCCCGGCTGGCCGGCGGGTCCCGACTTAGAATAGGGCCACCCCTATCTTTCCCGTGGGTGTCGTCAAGGCGACTAAGGGATTGCATCAGGGACGGGCAGCAGCGTTCTCCTGTGTGTGTATGTTAAGATCATTACTGCGATCACCAATCCGCCTGCCAAGCGTGGTGATTATGGCAAATCCCCCAATGGACATCTAACCAAAAGTGGTATTCTATTTTAGCGGTGGGATTATGGCACTTCACCACTCTTTAATCATTATCACAGCTTTTTGGTAGGTACATTGCACTAGAGTAGTTTGTTTTACTTATTATTTTCTTCAAAGTAGTAACTATGCTCGGAGTTTCTCTATGGGACATGATTCGAAATTAGATGATCCGCCAGAGAACTCAAGTCTTCGACATAGCTCAAAAAGTTACCACGTTGGCAGTGGGCTGGTCACATCTGTCGGAGAACAGATAACCGTTGGGGTAAACGAGTTCTCGAGTGGAGACCGCGACTGGGCAGGCGTAGTGTGGGACGCCTCCTGGCTAGATGGAGCGACGATCTGCGTAAGACGGCTGGCAGTGACTGGATGAGAAGAACCGAGGATCGTGTTCAGTGGCGCACCTTGGGAGAGGCCTATGTCCAGTAGTGGACATGATGATGATGAAAGTAGTCGGCATACGTTTACCTTGAGGCAAGGCAAATGTTCGTATGATGAATATGAATGTTTGTACCCAAGTCTTGGATGTTTATATATTTATTTAAGTATGTGTATCCGTTAACTAGTAACCATACCACAGGCTCTGCCTAGTTTGGGACTGGATAATTGGTGTGAATGTCTGAGATATTTATTATTATTATTATGATTCATAAGTATACCTACACCAGCATTAAGTGCCGAGAACAGACGTGGTAGCCTAGTTAGTTGTGCACTCGACTCACGTTCGTGGGCTCAAACCCCGCCCGTACCAATGAGTTTTTCCAAAAGTACGGTTTATTTATAATACCACAGGCTTTTCGGTTAAGGTAAACATCGTGAGTAAACCGGCATTCTATGCCAAAGGCGTATGTGAAGTCTACCAAATCGGCTTGGGGCACCGTCGGTGGTCAGGGGTTTGGCACAAATGATCCTGAAGGGTCGAAGTGTCCCTATTGAGAGATATGAGACTCAGACCATTCGACGTAATTTTTTAGTGGGTCACATGTAGGGTTGTCATCCGTCCGGGTTCCTCGGATTTGTGCTAGTTGCCGGGCGTCTGGGGTTTCATTTGTAGTCTGGGTTTTAAAGTTTTCAAGTCACCGCTCGCCGCCGGAGCACCGGCGAAGATTTTGTTTTGTGTCTTTACAATACATATTTAGTCTAAAATTGTATGAAACTAGATAAAAGTTGAATTATAACAATTAAAACTATTTTTTATTTAAGTAGATAACTTAAAAAAAAATCTTGTCATGTCCGGGTTGCAAGCTCCAAAATCCGGGGTTTTCACGCTTCTTGTCCTGGTTGGCAACCCTAGTCACATGACTTATCCGATAAGCGTTTAGCGTCAGACTACTTCAACTCCACGCCAAACGCTTATCATAGTGTCGGTTGACGTTAGAAAGTACAAAGTTCGACAGAAATTAGCTGAAATCCGTAAGCAGTAGGACCCCTGTTATAATCCTACAACCTGGATGTGGTTGCCCTTAGAACGCAATGAGGAACATGCTTTACACTAGGCCGTAGACTGCGTGTCTGCGGCGAGAAAGTGTTGTAGGGTATTTGACCCTAATCTACCCACAATGGTGGTTCCACATCGACGGTGATGTCATTTTAGATCATTTGTTGAACATTCATATTTAAAGGATTTTTAAGTCTGTACAAGGAGTTATCAAATGGAGAAGTAGTCGAATCGAGGAGTGGCCAAACCCAGAAATGGTGTGATCAAATCGAGAAGTTTTCGTATCGAGAAATAGTCGAATCGAGGAGTGGCCAAACCCAGAAATGGTGTGATCAAATCGAGAAGTTTTCGTATCGAGAAATAGTCGAATCGAGGAGTGGCCAAACCCAGAAGTGGTGTGATCAAATCGAGAAGTTTTCGTATCGAGAAATAGTCGAATCGAGGAGTGGCCAAACCCAGAAATGGTGTGATCAAATCGATAAGTTTTCGTATCGAGAAATTGTTAAATCGAGAAGTGATCGAATCGAGAAGTGACCAAACCCAGAAATGGTGTAATTAATTCGATAAGTTTTCGTATCGAGAAATGGTCTAATCGAGAAGTGATCGAATCGAAGAGTGGTCATACTCGAAAGTGGTCAATTTCAGAAGAGTTCACCGACCGTCTGACCCGTTTAAAATTATCAAAACCGAAAAGTATATAATGATTTTTTTTTACTATCTACTGATTCATACGAGGTATTCTGCTATGACGAAACTCGAGTAACTTTTGTTAAAACACCGGAAACAACAAAGGTGGCGTTCGGAAGATAGTGGTCTGCCTCCGCGTTACTGAAGAACAAACTCCACTTGAATCATGTAGGGTGTAGGCACTTTCAAAATGCAGTCATTTTGTATAATTTCCAATCTAAGTCTCAAAGAAGCAAATACAGAGCTTTTTTAATGTTTTTTTTTGTTTTTCATCTTTTTCTGATCTATTTTATTTTGTTATGGTCTTATTATATTGTGATGTTTGTTTTCTATCTAACTGTTATGTGTTGTCAAGTATTATATAAACAATATGTGTCTTTTTGGCCTCTGGCGTGAGTTAAACTTTATTCAGGACATTGAGAAATTCAAACACGGAAACCATAATATTTCTAGATATCTAAGAAACCAGCCAATAAGATTACTAAAATCAACTCCAAACATCCAAACTTTCGCATTTATAATCTTAGTGGGATTTAAATAAATGATAACAATAAAGTCATTTACGGAACCATAAAGTAAAAAATTACGGATTAGAAAAATGACCAGTGAACACTAAGTCCTATAAATAATCATATTTATTGGTAACAAAATTACAAGTCAAAAATGTTTTTAACAATTAATGTCACATAGGTAACAGATAATAATTAATAAATAATGTCATAAATTCACAAATGTCAAGTAATATACTTTGAAACATCTTTCACGAATTCGTCAACTGAGTAATATGCCTTAGATATAAGAATTTTTTTAAATATACTTGTTTGTGTTATGTGCATATTGTTTTTTGTGAATAATAAATAACTATTATTTTTATGAGATCTGTTACACATCTAAGTATGCATAGACTATACCTACACGGGAATAAAATCAGCAGATGCGAAGTTGTTCGACAACAGAACACGGCACTAAGAAAATGCTCTGAACTGTCAAAATAACAATGAATCTCAAGCAAAGATTCAGATAGAGATCCTCATACCTAGATACCTACATACAATATACATATAGATAGACTATATAGACTAACTATGACGCATTATACGGCACATCACGCGAACCATTTTAATCCACAATATAAACTTACACTAATGGATGCAATATATTACACAAATATTTTTTTTATTACTAAAATCTGTAAATACACCATGAGTTAGTGCAATCTACATTAAGTTTGTGAATAACTCCCATCATGACTCTTTTATTATTAGAATAAGCGATTTTAAAGTAATTAAAAAATAGTAATAGTTCCTGATTAGATAGTACTGATTATAACTAAATGTGAAGCAAGGTCATAAAATTATTATAAAAAAGAAAAACTTTTTTTTTATTACTTGAGTTTTAGAAATCGCTCATTGTACTTGTTTTTGGCTAGATATAGATATAGACATAGCCATCATAACTTTTGTTACAGGTCAGGCCAAATTATAAAAAAATTAATTCAATAAAATTAAATAAAACAAAAATATCAAATATAAATCATAAAATTGAATATAATTATGTCAATTAGTTATGTAAAAACTCTTCATAGCTATACAATGACTGCTAGACACGCCTACTGGAGAACAGAAACAAATCCATTTGTTTGTATGAACATTGAAAGATTAACGTTCTAGATTAACATGAATCGCCGGACGTTTTCGCGAATGACAGATTTCCGTGATTACCGGCGGCACACGTGGTGACTGTTGCTACATACTAACTGTTATCGAGCACTACGCCCTTTTTAAAACTTTACTAGTATTGGAATGTTGTAAAATTGTGTAATTTGTGTTTCACTTTTTAGTATATTTGTTCATCTTGACACCATTTCGGTATTTGGGTTACTAGGCACGTTTCCATAAAATATTAACGTCCTTTGTTGGACTTAAGCTTATACTTTAAAAATAAGTCAACGATATCGATGCCGTGTGGTTTCCGGTAGAGTAGAATAGGATCACTCCAACTCTTCCCATGGATGTCGTACAAGGCGACTAAGGGAATACATTATAAAACATCAATCAGGCCTCCCCAACCCGTCTGGCCAGCGCGGGGAGTGTAGGCCAAATCCTCCGTCTGTCTCCGGCAGATGAGAGAGGGTTGTGCTCCTGCAGTGGAGACAAAAATAACCTGATGATGAATATGTATAGAAACGTCGCAAAACGAATATAGAGGCTACGAAGCGTTTCAATGTCTGCAAACCTCCCCCGCCAGTTTAACGTTGCCCGCAAAATAGACCACGGCTGGCAGCCATACTACTGGGTTGGAGTGGTCCTATTCTACTCTACCGGAAACCACACTTCTATACATATTATATGAAAGTTAACATTAAAGACGCGCAGCATCTTCGCCTATTTCTCGTTCACGGTTCTGTATGGCTTGTGTAGACGCGTAAAGTCGAGGGCTTAGACTAGAAGTGAAACCCACGTGTCGGCAAGTATGTATAAGCTGTCGCCGACGCCCGCGCAACATGATTGAGCGAGCCACTTTCTATCTAAGTGCTACAAATTCTACAAGATTGCCTACATTTCATAGTGTACTTGCAGAGGCTACACTGTACAAGAAGCTAATTAAGACATCTAACACGTTCTTGAATGATGAATTTAGTAATAAAACTTTTTGTCGCCGATGCTAGGGATTTCTTTGGGGCCAAATATACATGTCGCTTATTGTTTAAGAAGGGTGCTGGGCTAAATTATGAACCACGAGCTATTGCCCGCGACTTCGTCCGCGTGGACTACTTAACATCACAAATTATTATGTATTTCCCGTACGAATGCGATGTTTTTTCGGGATAAAAACTATTCTATGTCCTGTTCCAGGACCTTACCTATATGTGTGCCAAGTTTCATCACGATGGTTCACTATTTTGGCTATAATGGCTTACACATAAGATAATGATATATACTGTGGCGGGCTTTTTTGTAGGACTATTTAAGATAAACATTTCCATCATACATTACATATGTGTAACTCTAGCGGTTTTGGCAGCGCACGTCAGACTAGCTCGCAGATGGTAGATTTTTTCCTACTTACTTGATATTTTGGACAATTCACACAATATCTTTATAAATTGCAGCCTATGTGTTATTCTGATGTATAAGCTATATTATTGTAAAGTTTCATTAGAATCCATTCAGTAGTTTTTACGTGAAAGATTAAAAAAAAACAAACGCAGCGAGTGCGTACTCACAGCCGTACTTTGCGGACGACGTAACAGTGGCGGG
Organism: Esperia sulphurella; assembly: GCA_947086405.1. Lineage (NCBI taxonomy): Eukaryota > Metazoa > Arthropoda > Insecta > Lepidoptera > Oecophoridae > Esperia > Esperia sulphurella. The sequence goes on from OX352285.1 coordinate 5,899,038, forward strand.
GGGAGGTCAGTGTTGCTTCTTTACGTCTTATCTTATCTTCTTAGGGGGCCAGGTAGACCTGGCGTCCGTGCCAAACCCCTGACCACCGACGGTGCCCCAAGCCGATTTGGTGCACTTCACACACGCCTTAGAATTTCTTCTTTGGCATATGCAGGTTTCTTTACGATGTTTTCCTTCATCAAAAAACCCTGTGGTATATATAAACCGTACTTAAGTTTCGAAAAACTCATTGGTGCGGGCGGGGTTTGTACCAGGACCTCATGAACGTGAGGCGAGTGTGCAATCAACCAAGCTCTACCACGGCTGGGCTAAGGGTGAAATAATTGATGCCGACATCAATGAGTCAGGGCGCATATGAACATAGTAAATAGAGTATTGCGTAATTCAAACGGGTACGTAAATCACCACACCTTTTAGCTAAAGTGGTAATACTGTGTGTTTGCTCACCTTATGTGTATAAACTGTGTCAAATCCGCTTAGTGTTCGTGCATTACTAAGTTACATTACCAGTAATAATCCTTTTATCCATTTATTTTGAGTTATATTGTGAACCAAAGTGTCTAGTGCGCTGCGGGGGTTATAAACAACTACATTCATCCTACTTAATATTATAAACGCGAATGCTTATAAGTATGGATGGATGTTTGTTACTTTTTCACTTAAAAACTACTGAATGGATTTTAATGAAACTTTACAATAATATAGCTTATACATCAGAATAACACATAGGCTACAATTTATAAAGATATTGTGTGAATTGTTCAAAATACATCCCATTCCTACGGAAAATACATAATTATTTGTGATGTTAAGTTGTCCACGCGGACGAAGTCGCGGGAAACAGCTAGTATTTCATATTCCTACAGCTTGTGTACATATACTTAACAACATTTAAAAATTCTCGTATCAGATCTACACACGCAGGTTGGGACTGACAGATGGACCGACGTGTCTAAAAACGGCTGGACCGGGTTGGTGGCGTTCATTAGGAAGGGCCTATGTCCAGCAGTGGACGTCTAAGGGCTGATATGATAATGACGACTTTGAATTTGACTTTGACACCTCCAGATAAGATGGGACTATAAGAAACCAGTCAATTATAGGGCCTGTGGAGATGACAGCGAAACGATGAAGCATTTGCTGTGTGGATTCAATACACTGGCTCCAAGGAGTGAGTGTCCTGAGTTTGGCTTACCTTGAACATTACCTTGAGTCTACGTGTCGCCAAATATACCTGGCCCCGTATTATAAGATCTAGAATACATCGGCCTTCTAGCAGTATATTTTTAATAGTGTCGGTCTCCCAGAGACTGAACGAGCAAAGTCACAAACTTTATTTGTATGAGCATAGATTAAATAAATATATAATATATACAAATATTTATACTTACAATTTAAACAGGTGTATAATAAAACATACCAGCTGCTTAAATGACAAAGTATAGTAAGTTATAAAAAAACTGTCTAAAAATTAAAGTCTTAAATATAACTAATAATTTAAATATTAAGGCACTTGTATTACTATTAAGGGTTTTTAAATATAGACAAAAAAAACTTTTAAATTACATTTTGTTTTTGTTGTACTTTCGATGAAAAATAACCGTAGCTGTATACAGTTCATTACAATACAAACATAATTAGCTAATCAATATGTGCTAAGTATAACGCCACCATTCCCGGTCTGGAAGACCTTAAAATGTTGTATCTTTGTCACGTAGTTGCCATTGACCACTATCGTTATTTAATATTTCACATTACCAATCGGACTATAATATATATCAACTAACATAGTTCTCTCCTTTGTTACAGATCAACAGTTTGGGACTCAAACGCAAACCCTGGGGAACACCGATCATGTTACGTCTAACGATCCATCAGGCGACGCCAACTCTAACCCGATCACCCTCACACAACCCCAAAACCTCAACCCCACCCCTTTAGGCACTGATCAAAACATAAAAATCGAAAAAACATACGAAAAACCATGCTATACACAGTCGAAAGCTTCTGATAAATCAGAGGACGACTTTGACGTAAACGAATACTTTGCTAGACTGCAAGGTACAAGGTACGTAAGTGCACCGTTGAATAGTTCTTTAAAAGAAGATCAGAACGCAAATTTAGAAGCTACAGAAGAGAATTTAGAAGAAATCAACTTGAACGAACCTGATAAATCGCAGACAGATATACAGCAGAGTATAACAGCTGACATAGCGCAGAACTTCTCTCAGTTACCAACTGTTTTACCTCAAGTTGCAAGTGCTGTCTTCAGCTCTTTTTCTAACATGCTGAGTATGAAGAGTAGAGAGCAGACTCCTGATGACGTAAAGCGAGCAGGATATCAAGACCTCCAGTTTCAGAGACCAGAAGAAACTGTTCCCTTGATGGGTGTTCCAGAAGTCAAAGAAATGGGTCCACCTCCTAAGGAGCTTCCTACAGTTGGTAAGTTCATTAGTTAGATAATGATATTGTGGTGTATGGACACTCGTGCATAACAAAAGCAAAGTGTTTTCAGTAAGACAAAAGTTAATTCCCTAAGTATTTTACACATAGACTTCCCTTATAGCGGGGCAGACGATGCCTTCGCAGTAATAAGTCCTGTGCTTCCCAATAGTTACATCGCTATAGTTTGATCGCAAAAAGAGACTCATCTGTTATTTGACAAATAAATCACCTAATTGTCCTTCTATTGTCGAAGCGGGCAAACTGCCCACCTGATGATAAGCGGCAATTTTCGCTCATAAACCTGCAGCTGCACCTTTGGACAGATGCGTTCAAATGTCTATAGGGAAGTAGTTCATTACCGCCGTATTTAAGTGCTCGATTTAAATGTCTCAGTGTCTAATACATTTACTCCCTCCTGTAATTACACTAAATCCCTTAACATTCAAACCGAAGCACAATGATAAATACATTGTGGTTCAGTGACAAATAGGTAGAGGGTGGTAGTGGTACCCAGTACTGGAGTCCTTGTCGTATGGATGTCCTCTGTTTTACATAGGCCTTCCTCGATTTTCCGTCCTCGGTATCGAACCATTTTCGGCCACTTTCATTTGGTCGTCGGTATATCAGACGGTGGGGCGTACCGGTCCACGGTCTTCACTCCAGAACTCGTCTACCTCAACGACTTTCAGTTATGCTGTGGCTGACACGTTAGGTCCCTTCAGCTATGTAGGTGACCTTAGTTATTCTTCGTTTCTCCTGACTGTAGTCCTAAGAGTCCTGTTGCTGGTGAATCTAGTGTTACTGTGGTCTTGTCCCCCTTAAACCGCATTACCATCACACGTGCCGGCGTCAACATGCTATGCTAAACTTACATAGCAATTATGATGTTGCTAAAAAGTAGGGCCCCAGTTCTCGTATTCCCACGATATTAACGTCCAGTGACCTTTGGATCACCAATTGCTTAAGGCCAGAGTAATTATACGTTACTGATGTTCATGATCATTAATTAGATCATGACTTATCTGACACTTCCGCTTGGCTGCGATTTAATTCTGCCCGTTATCTGTACCGAAGATTTTATACCTGTACTTAAACACATTTGCGTACACTAAGAGGTTTGATAAAGTTAGATGTTTAACGGTTGTGTAGGATCCGATTGGAAAGTACCTTGTTGCCTATTCACAGGCACACGAGGCATTCTGACATATTCATTTTATTTATTAGTAATATTCATACATTGTCGAAATTACAAGTATTGCGTATACAAAATATATCTAAATACTTAATCTAGTTACTGACATAACAAAAGAAAGCAATTAAAGTTCATAAATTCATAATCGTACTTAATATAAATAAATAAATATGTCAGACATTCACACCAATTATCCAGCCCCAAACTAGGCAGAGCCTGTGCTATGGTTACTAGATAACGGACATACATACTTAAATAAAGATATAAACATCCAAGACTTGGGTACAAACATTCATATTCATCATACGGTCATTTGCCCGTAGCGGGATTCGAACCCGCAACCTCCGGCGTGGCAGTCCGAGAGCAACCCCGTTCCGCCACGGAGGTCGTCAATTACTTCTCTGTATTTCTCAGATCAATTAATTAACTGATTAACATTTTTAATGGATTTCTGCAAATTATTGCTTTTTTTTATTACATTCTGTATGTAGTTTGGAACACTGTTATAGATTATAATGTAGCTAAACACATACTTCCGCCAGCGCAACCATTAAAAAGAACTTCGGGCGGATGTTTTTCTATAATTGGTATCTGAACAGTAAGTAATTGAAAAGTTACTGACTGCTCAGCGCCATTTCATCGTACCTTAATAGTTCATACACTAAATTCATTCTCGAATTCATCTCTGTGTAACAATCAGAATCTCTTCATTAGTTGTCTGGTAGCTATCGGACAGACCTTGCAATTTATGAATACGGATTTATCTACTTTTCCGCATTACGCATCATTTCTAATGGGTAGGTAGATTACCTTCGAATCTTGTATATTATTTATCAACATTTCAATAGTGTTCTACAATCTCCATGATTTCCAACTCTCTAGACGAGTTCTAACATCGGTTCTGTGATAAATTTAGCCTATCTCATCATCATATCAGCCCTTAGTCGTCAATGGCTGGACATAGGCCTTCCCCAATGAATGCCACCACACCCGGTCCTCCGCCCTTGGCATCCAGCTGCTTCCGGCCACTTTAGGTCGTCGGTCCATCTGGCGTCGGGGCGTCCCACCCTGCGCCTGTCTACTCCACTGACGCTTTGGATTCTTTGTTGAATCTGCTCATTTCGGATTTTATCCTTCAAAGAAAGAAATTTGGGCCACCGCCAATGTCGAATCGTTCTTCGTCGAATCGTTGTACTTGCCAATCGTTTCGCTCCATAAAACTCCTGGCATAGTTTTCTCTATAGCTCAGTAAGCGACTTTAAATATGTTTGTCAGACCCAGCTCGTGTTGACGTTACTGCTGCGTTTTAAAAAGGACATTTAGGATCAAATGGCTTTGTGGATGCCCTCATCTCGGCTCACATCATCATGAATATCCTACAACAAGCCCAGAATGGAGCAGACTTCTTCCAAAATAATTAGAGCTTTTATCAACACGCTGGGCAGATTAGCAAAAACTAGGAAGATTGGGAATGGTACAATTCTGTTCCTAAAAACCACAGGACATCTTTTTGGATCATATTCAAAACTGATAACCTACTTTATCGCTAGCGACAGTATGATCTCAGTCCATCACAGTAGCTTCTCTTTCATGCATTGGACAACAGGCCAAATACCACAAGCACGTCGCCGCCCTGAGTATTATGTCAGAATGCCTCATGTGCCTGTACAATGTTGGTATTTAATCGTCCCACCGGTTAAATTTATTGTTGATGATAACTATGAATCAGAATACCTCTATAAAAACCGATGCAAAGAGCAAATAAGTTTAAACCAAAATTCACACAGACAATGACCTGCGCCATGACCCAGCGTGTTGTAACTTTACAACATCCGAAAACATAGTAATTAGGCGCAAATTATCGTAAGCGTACGCTGCGTCGGCGCATCTGTCCGTCCGTTTTTACCTTATACGCAATGTGGGGTCAATGCCTTTAAAAATGGTTGCTTCTTTCATCATCAGCCGAAATACGTCCGTCCACTGCTGAACACAAGCCTCCCCAATAGAATGCCAAGTTTGGTGGACTTCATTGGGGGATTAGCCATAATTATAATCGCCACGGTTATCAGGCAGATTGTTGATCGCAATTATCATTTAATATACACATACACATAGTAAAAGCATAGAATACTTAATAATACTACGTATAGAATGGACACTCCCTTCCCCCCGCCAATCACAGCTTCCTCACCCCGCGCCGCAGTTTTGGGTAGCGTTTAGGGCACTAGCCGTCAGGGCTGTATGTATTGCTTGAAAGATAATTAAAAGAATAATGGTGAAGTATTGTGCTGTATGTGGTTGTTTGATTAACAGTAATGACAAAAAGAGACGATTTCATTCTTTTCCTCCAGAAGAATCGAGGTAAGTAACATATTTTGCCTATTTATTCAAACAATTTGTAGGATTGAATTTTGGTATTATAAGTAATACAAATATATTTTATTCGTTTTGGTTCATTTTATTATGTTTGATAATGTAAATAAAATGTTATTTGAGATAGAAATTGATACAATTTTAATCAATTGTATATTTATTTGTTTGTTGTACGACATTTACACATTTGCGTTAAGTCGCGAGAAGCTCGCATCGATGTGGGTCTTTTTGAATTAGGTAACTTGTCACGCGAAATTAGATATGTTTTGTGACAAAACATATTAAATCTTAAAGAATTTAAGTAGTATTAGTCACGCCTTCTATTAAACCCCACGTTCATCATATCCATGAATTATTCAGGAACCTGCAGATCATCAGGAACATCAGGAGTTCGATTCCTTTTATGTATAGACATCTTTGGAGTTCGTCTTAGTCTGGGTACTATATTAGTGAATTGGTCCTTATCTAATTTCAATGGTACAAGAGAATGAGACGTTCTGATCTGAAGTGAATAAAATCAAGTTTGGGATTAGAAAAATGTAATGTATACATATACATTAAAATATATATTTAATTAAATTAAAAATAACGGAACCGACGTCACGTTTGAATTTTCACCTTTTTGATGTAATCGAAATTCAATGAGCGATTGTCTACCGATTTGCGCGGATGTGTAATTGCAGCATAATAAAAAGAAAAAAATGACATGTGTCATACAGTGGAGTGTGACGTGAGCTTACAACGTAACATTGTAGGAACGTTTCCGCAGTTCCTTTTGTTTGGGTATAAAATCTTTTTTGTTTTTCAGATATATATACTGGATTCAAGTGATTGGGCGACCCGACTTAAAAATAAAAGTTTTAAGAATTACTGCGTTTGCGATCTTCATTTCTGTGCGTCGGATCGTCTTGCAAAGAAATTAAAAAGAAACGCAGTACCAAAACGCAGTACGCCGTCAAATTCTGTTCGTTCAGCAGTTTCCAAGATTAGCCCGTACAGACATACATAGACACGATTTTTTTTATTATATTTTTTTATTTATTTTTATTTATTTATTTTACTTTAATGTACAGAAACGCCTTTTTACTGTTTTAATATATGTATAGATTAAAAAAAATTATAATGTGCACAATTATGAGTGTCGTATTTTTTCCCTGTATGTCGAAAAATATTTTATTTTAGCACATGCGCCATGTTTAGTGATATATTTAAAACATAATGAAAGAAAGAAAAAAATACACGCAAGTAGGAATTATTCCATAATAATAGTCCACGACGCTGGTCCAATGCGGGTTTGTGGACTTCACATACGCCTTAGAATTATTACTTTTTTGGCTGGTTTCTTAAGGTATTTTCCTTCACTAAAAACGTTCTTAGTTCGTTCTTTGGCCTGTGCCCGGATTCGAACCCTCGTCCTCATAAATGTGAGGCGAGCGCAGTACCAACTAGTCTATCACGAATTCGCACAGTTTTGTATGGTTGCATAGGGATTTTGCACGTAAACATCGAAAGTTGGAAAAAAGATTGTATACCTACGACTTAAATCTCAATTAATCAACCACCTATATAAACTATTTTTATTTTTATGCACATTTACTCCGCCATCACAAAGTTACTGGTGCCCACTGCCGGTCCGCGCGGTCTGACACCCCTAACGATTGCCTTGGGCATGTGTGCGTGCGCTGCCGTGTGCGGACACGATTATTGTATTTGTGTAAGAATAGGTATTCGAATTCCCGCCATCGCATACATTTTGGCACAAGTGTCCGCCCTGTGGTAAAAGTATACAGCTAATTGTTTACCTACTAGTTAAAGTGATTTAGTGAGCAATAGCAACTATGGATTTTAATAATATAAGAAAATATATTTAATTAAATTTCACTTTCACTGTTATCCCTAGACTATAGTACACTTTTTTCAAAATTGCAGCGGCTGTCTTTGATCGGAATAAAACGGTCGGTATACGTGTTTGTCGTGACGGATATAAGGTACTACTTCCTGTCAAGTTTTTACTACAATTCTACAAATATGTCGAATTGTAATTACACATTTGTACTTGTAGCGCGGAAAAGCACGAGTTTTTCATACAAATTTGTCTCCTGTCACCTGTCGTGACAATATTTTTATAGAACGACAAATTGTAGAATTGTAGCTACAATCCGATATATTTGTAAATGTTCCACAGTGACTTATTTGTAGATTGTAATCTTTATTAAACAGAAATTTGTAGCATTGTAGAAATGTAATTGTAAATTGTAACGTTTATTTAATAGGGCCCTGGACTACCAGGCGTGGTGAGGGGCTTCATCCTTATGTAGTAGACATACCACGATACGAAGTGCACGAAGCGTTTTGCTTCCTCTTTCATAATGCAAACTGCTAAGGAATGGAACTCCCTGCCAACTTGGATATTTCCGGATAAGTACAATTGGGATATTTTTAAAGGAAGAGTGAATAGGCATCTTCTGGGTAAGCGCGCTCTACCTTAGGCTTCATCATCACTTACTATCAGGTGAGATTGAGGTCAAGCGCAAACCCATCAACCATAAAAAAATCGCGTCGCCAAACAGCAGTCGATGAATTTTTGTGCACACGTCTAAATATAGGTTATTTATAAGCAAACGCAGGTAACGCCGCGGGTCAGGTCACTAGCAAAGCATAATTGCGTAATGTAGCGTATAAAAGAAGAGTATTAAATAATTATATTTGCTACCATAGCGTCATGAGTACCATAGTGGAAAATTATAGCTTTGAGGTTGGACAGTGGACGTGTTTCCATTTTAAAAAACGACACGTTAAATTTTTTTTCGTCAGCATTCTCTGCCAGCACAAATTTTCTTGTAAAGTTTTAAAATTAAGCACCTTATAAATGTCGTCGATCGATATTGGCTTAAGCTGACCAAGTATGGTGAGCGTTAGATTTCATAGTTAGAACTATTAAGCAACTGTCGTACCTATTTTCAACTCGCTATTTTGAAGAAAAAAACGCATATAACTTATACAAATCGATAGATAACATCAATATAAACAAGAATCGTTACCTAACAAAATCTAAAGTTTCACGTTTTCATAGGTAAGCCAAGCTTAATACTTAATCTTCAAAGCCCTTTGTGATATTGCATGATTGAGAATTATATTTGTATGGAGGGGTAAGGTTTCGACTTATATCCGGTTGTAACACTGATTATATATAACCTACCCCATTTTTTACTGTCTTTGTTTTGTTCATTTTGTTTTAAGCATGACCAAGGCTTGGAGTGTACTTATAAAAAAAAGCATCAGTGCGTATTTCAGTGGTACGAAGTCGCGGGTACAGCTAGCACATCCAAACTAATATTATAAATCTGATACGAAAGTCAGTTTTCTTGTTAAGCTTGCACGACTACTCAACTGATTTCTTTGAAATGGTCTACACATGTAACCTGTGTCATGGAACTCTTGGACTTACGAGTAACCTTTGTATAATGGAAAAAACAAAATATTATTACACACGGACAAAGCCGCAATAAAAATATCGTGAGAAATTGGAAACAGTTAACAAACCCGAACCGGTCTCTAGCATTGACAAGTTGTAGACATAAATTATTGTAGTACTCCTCGATCTAGAAAACTGGCTTGACACTAAACGCTGGACACCTCGACAAACCAGTAAGTGCTGCGGACTATGAAGTCAATACTACAAAATAGTGTGTGAAAAATATAACTTTAAACGCTGTTGAAGCAAACACTTCTTCATCTATAATTATTATGCCTCAACATTACGTATTCTTGTCTAATTCCAAACCTTATACTGTTGCAATTAGACAGGACTTTATAGAGCACCAAATGATACAATGCCGAAATACGCGTCGAAGCCTTTGCATTTTCCTTCTATTCTAAGGCTTTTGCGGGGATATTCTCGTTGTTACGACATGGTGCTAGCAGAATTATCAGCGTTGGAGCCCAGCTGCGACATATGCTGAGTCAAAGCCTTTTCACTGGCACACATACGTTTTCAGCCACTAAGCTCTCGCGGGCTCCCAACGTCTTCTAAACCAGACAACAGAAGAATTCCTATTGTCGCGTTTGGTGCCCGAATAGCTTTGTTTGTCAAAGCAATTTGTATTTATTATTAGTCTATAAAATGTTGTTGTGTCAGTGAATATACATTCTATATATCAATTTTTTCTCATTGGAAATTGTACCCACCACCTCAGTCGTATATGGCCGAAACTTCTCTAATGAACCGGTTAGCCATTACTATATGTAAATTATTTCTCACCACATAATCTGTAAAAGGAACAAATAACGCTCTTATATTGCTTTTAGATGATAAAGTGACACTTATTGACACTAATCATTTTTGTTGCAGGTACTAGCAACTATCGTCTGTCGACCAAGAAGAAGTACGCTCAAATACCCGGCTTATCCTCTGGTGATACGGCACATATTCCAGTATACGACCCTATAAGTCGCGCAAGCGTGCCTTCATATTTTGTACCTAGTAATACATCTATGGTTCCGAACGTAACAGAAGACAAAAAGCTACAAGAAATTAATGAAACAAATGATACTGTGGATGTAAAAAAGGCAGATGAGTGTCATGACCAATTATCAACAAACACCTTTCCCAATCCTGCTACAGAAAAGCAAACATATGGTTTTTTTAATCCAACAGATTATATACAAAGCATTCCAGTAGAAACAAGGACACCTGATAGTCAGTCAAATGCAGCTTTAATTAAAACTAACTCAAACATATTTGTGTCTAAAGAAGAGAAACCAGAAATTAATATTCCAAGAACCTACAACCAACCACCATCACAGTTCCATAATCAACCCTCCCAAGATAATATAGGTATACCAACAGCGTCTAATGCAGCAATTATTCCTCCACCACCAATGTTTTCCAACATACCAAGGAAGGACGGCCAGACTAGCGTTGGAAGGACGATTCTACCTCCATCGGTCGCTAGACGAGTATCTGCCAATCAACCGTTAATTAAAAGTCAAGCTGCAACAGTTTCTGCGTTTGCTGATAACATTTTCGTCCCTGCACCTGTATCTGATACAATGGATGTATCTAATGTTACTCAGAATTTGAATGCGAGCTTACCTCCGACTGCCTTCGCACCATCAGCTTTTGCGCCTTTTAATATAGCAGGGTCTAGTCCACAAAATGCGTCGATATTTTCTCCAGCAAGTGTTCCGCTATCATCATCAGTACCTTCAGATGAACCAGTGTCCAGATTGCCTTCTTCTACGTTGCCATTTGTACCTTCGCCACAACAATCATCAGAAGCACGTAACCTGTATCCACCGACAGGCGAAACCAATTTGTCGTCTCAGATATCTTCGAAATTTGCACCACCGTCAAATTTGGGATCAAATATCCCACCATTTTCACACTCAGCTACACCACTATTCCCTAGTGATCCATCGATGCCTGTTTATGAACCAGCTGTTACTCCAGCAATATTTACACCACCCAGCATATCTCAGTCGGAAACAAATCTGCCACCGCCAATATTCTTTAGTCTTAGTACTATGCCGCATAAGGTTACCAACATTGATTCAAATGTTACGTTAAGCACACCGCAGTTTGGGGCTACAAATACTGCACCGGTGGAATCTGTGAATCCAATGCCAGAACCTCCAAAAGTCTCAGGAAATCTCAGCTACAGAATGACAAAGAAAAGGCCACAGTACTATTCAGGTCCTATTGAAGGAGTGGGCGCTATAAGTAACAATGTTAAACCTGTGTTGCAACCAATGCAACCAATTGGAACAAGTTCTTTCCATGGTGCGCTATTCACTCCCGCTCAGCATGCACAAGAAACTGTAAATCAGAATTTAACATCACCTAATGTAGATCAAGCTACGGTGCCGTTTGATATTAATCGACCAGATGAAACTATCTCAAGTTATGCTTATGATTTCAATCAATCGAGGGAACATAGCTATATTCAGCCTGAATTTAACACAGCGTTTGACTTTAGTAGGCAAATTACAGAAGAAAACATTGAGACCCCAAAACAAGAAAGTAAAGGTTTTGGCATTATTGGTTCTTTGAAATCAAAACTCAGTTCGTTAGATATCAATAAAATACAGAACACGGTGACTACTTTCTTCGATCCGGCTTATAATGACACTAAGAAAGAAGGTTCTAGTAATCAAGAAACTGTGCCCTATGGACATCAACAGAGTCCTGCGTCTTCGTATGGACAATACTCACAAAGTCAGACCAGCAATTTTGAGATATTCGTTCCGAACATTGAACAAACAACACCACAAATATATGATCACCAAGTGCCTTCTCAAAATAACAATCCTTTTTTTGATCAAGCTCAAGAGAATCAGCAGTATTATCAACAACAAGATCAATATAAAAACTATCAGAATCAAGGGCAACACGATCCTGCATCAAGCTACACCAATTACAGTACACAACCCAATTTTTTTGACATATCTGTGAAAGCGAATGCACCTGAATTATATTCTGCACCTATTCAAAGCAATAACCAAGGCAGTATACCGGTTGGAGCAGCAGATATCCATAAGAATAATGCACAATCAGACAATAACGTTAAAGCAGCTATGCCAAGTTACACTCAAGACAATTTACAGCAATTTGCTCAAAACGACACAACGGGAACTGATTCAGGTCAAATTTCAAATCAAAGTATTATTGAGCCTGAATTAAGGACATCAGCAATTAGCTTCTTTGATATTTCGCAACCGCATAAAGCCGAATATATTGACTCAAATATAACAAGCTTTCAAATGACTCCAGATATTCCTGATAAGTTTAAATCAGATGATTTACCATCAAGTTTTACTTCTGAAGACCAAAAACTAGAGTACTCAAATTTTGGTAAGACATCAGACAATGCAATAAAATTCTTTACATCGCCTACATATAAGGTTGAAAAAGCACAACAAAATCCGTTCACAACTTTCACAATTGAAGAGAATAAAGTTCAAGAAAATTTGCTGAACACTCAAGAGCATCATGAAAAACCGGCTGAATCACCAAATTTAGACGTGGCTTCAGTCGCATTACTAGGGCTTACCACCATGCTTGCTGACAAGTCACAAGAACTGACAGATTTAGAAAATGACATAAAGAATATGACTTTAAATGAAACGTCAAGAAATGTTGATACCATATTTAACCGCGGCTCTCATGCCGGCTTCTTTGACGATATGAGTTTAAAAAACAAACCATCGAATGAATTTGACAAAAACAATTTGGACCTTTGCGAAACGTGCAGAGAAGTTGCTGAACCAGAAGACAGAGACGCTGATGATTTGACAGTTAAATTAATAGAAAATATTATTTCTCCTATTCAACTCCTAAACCCTGTTGAAGTTCCTTTGACTGAACACAACACGCCCGTTGATAACAGAGTAGACGTCGATTCAAATTTTGACTCAAATCAGTGTGCTGAAATATCTTACATCACCGAAGAAACTATTGAAACTATTCAAGTTCAATCTGCTACTGAACTTCTAGAAGCTGATCAACTAGACAATCCTAATATCAGAAGTTATGGTTGGTGTAGCGATGACAAGTCATTTGCAGCGGCGAAAGTACTTGCGCAGCAAGACTATAACTTAAAAAACCCAAACCCACTAGTTAATCATGATTATATGAGTCCTAATTCAATTGTAGACCACAATTATAGTTCACAAATAAATCCTAATTCAGGGGGAGATCATTGTTATAGTTTACCAAATCCAAGCTCAATAGGCTTTTTCGTAAACAACTCTTTGTTTACAGAAAACATACCTACTAACGCAAGTGATGAAATCAAAGCAGAATTCAAATTCACTCATGATGATGTTCCTGTAGTTCTTCCAAGGCAAATGAGTATACCTTCCGCTCCACCTGCTGAAGACGATAGTAAATCTGATGAAACAGGAATCGACGTACACTCGATAGAAGCAGACGCGAAAAAAGACTTCGCTTTTCTCGAAGAGTATGCCATTGAACCTTCAGAGACAGATGATGAGAAAATTGATTACAAAGGACGAGAAGGCAGCGTTGAACACATACAGGAAGACTCATTTACTCACAGAGTAGAGAGATTTAAAAAGATGGAAACTGTCAGCGATGCTTTTGAATTAAAAAAAAAATCCCCATACCATTTGGGAACGACGACAAGCCCATCTGTACCTATAGCGTCTTATTTCGACACTGGGAATTATGCTGCTGATACTTATTACAAGAATTCGCTGACATCTCCTAATTTAACATTGTTTAACATGGGATCATCAAATGCACTATTGCGTATCCCTCCGGGCTTCGAAGAAGAATTCCAAAAACGACTGAGTGGCTTATCGTCACAAGCTAATTCGAAAGAAAATAGAAATAATATTCCATTCAGTATACCGTATATTCCAGATACTTCCACACAAACACGCCCGACGTTCTCTCCCACATTCTGCACATCACAGACTTATCAAAACTTAGCTGTGGGGTCCACAGTCGTATCCAAAATGTCTGAATTTGTACAGCAGACTATACCAACTAGAATAGAAAGTGAGATATCGCCAGATTTTGATAGAATTGTTGATAATATACGAGAAGATTCTCCTGTTCTTACAAAAATACCATCTGTAATTAATAGTCCATCATCTGCTATCCACGAAAGTGTATTTGAGAGAACTCAAGGCCAAGTCCAAAATGTGCCTAGCGTTATTGATGACTCAAATCAATTATCTCACATCCTTGAGAGCAACACATTGCCAGATTTCACTATGTTTGCAGTTACAAAAGAAAGAATACAAGAAGATGCACTGGAAATATCATCTGCCAATCCAAATGCAGAAAGTCAAGAAGACATTTCAAAATCTCTGCAAGAGGACATTTCTAAATTACTTGGTTTTTCCAATGTTTTAGCCGCCAAGGAAGTTTCGCCAGAAACAACACATATATTTACCAGGTCTGATATTGCAACTGAAGATAAGACAGAGAAATCACAAAGCCAGAAAATTCTAACCTCTGCTCCTCCAAATCTTCCAGACCCGATCAATTTCTTTTCTTCAAATTTAGAATTTGGGTCTACACAAAAATCTGATGGTGACAATAATACTTCCAATAGACTGGCAAGTTACTTTGGATCGCCAACCAAAACCGACACTTCCAAGTCTTTTTTTGAGTTAAGCCAGGGACAAGATCATTACAGACTTAACACTTCTGGTTCTAAAATAGGCTCTGGAGACACGAAAGAAAGCGACGTAAAATCTTTTTTTGAGCAACGTCAAAACCCAAACCCTTTTTTAGATAACAAAATCCAGAACATTCCCCAAGATAAATACATAGCAAATTTAAACTTAATGCGAGATTTAACATCAATTCAAAATGTTGAAGTCAACCCAGACCAGATAGTTAGGACTGTAAACTATTTCACAGTTGAATATAATAATGAACATTTAGACTTTACAAGTGAATACAATGTAGGCGAACCGGAAATCGTTGTAAAAAAAGATAACTTAAAAAAAGTTCCGAATACATTAAGCGATACAGAGGAAACGGTTTATGACGACGAAACCGCTGTAAAGATTTTAAAAGCTTGTAAATACTGCTGTAACTTGAAATGTGGCTATGTTAAAAATATAGATGTGTACCACGAAAGCGTAGAAACGAAAGACTTTAAAGTTAAAAAGAATATGGACAATAACAGCGAACCTAAGAAAGGTTTTGACAATAATATGGAACAGAGTAGAGACTGTGGTAAACGCAATTCAATATCAGTAGATTTCGGTAGCGATCCTGAGCACCAGGATGCCAATGAAACTGCTATTCAGATGTCTGAGGTATGACATTTTCAGATTTTACTTACGTTTACGATTAAAATATTTTTTATTGTTATCTTTATATCTATTTATCGAATTATACAAATTCTTAGTTCTGGTATACGTATACATTTATATTTTGATAGTTCATTCATCGGTCTTACCTCCTTTTTATGATCTGTGTCATCAAGTTTTGCATCTATAGTGACTGTTTCATTTCCAGACCTTTTATCTTTATCTGCTTTTTATATATTTATTTAATTACTTTTTTACTTACCTTTTCTTAAATAAAATGACCTTTTCCAATACCTACTGCCATTTTATCTGCATCTTCTATTTCAACTACGACGCGCGAAGATGCGTCAAATGTTGTGAGATTTCGTGGCATTTTATTACCTCTTACAAATACCAGAGTGCCTTTCTCCAAACATCCTTCATCTATTTATCTATATTTACTGCCAATCTTTTTCAGGTCGCCTTTCTCCAAACATCCTTTATCTATTTATCTATATTTACTGCCAATCTTTTTCAGGTCTCGTTAGACGCTGTTAAATCATCTTGGTTCTATCTACCACGGTATAATTAGTAGTACTAAAATTCCAAAATAATCATAATTGATTCCACCCAATTCCAGAACCGTTCCACGTCAGAGTACACGCCGGTAAAACACCACTGGTTCTACCGCGTCGATGTGGAAGGCAAGTCGATATGGCGTGGATTCTCTATCGTCGACTCGAAGGCCTTGGAAGACGCGTTTCATAGTCGTGAGTACTTTAAAAACGTCAGCAGCCGTATGTTTCCGGTTTTGTTAATATATATTAAGATTTCCTAAAATATCTCTGAAAGTTTTAGCTCAATCGGTCCAGTCGTTTTTGAGTTATTATAGTGTGGCCGGCAATTACAGCCAGACTACACGGGGCGATATGTTTATCGTGTGGAGGCAAATCGGGACCTCGGTCCCTAAGTCGGGGCCTGATCGCCCGTGGTCAATTCGGCGCCAATCTAGGGCGACAAATTGCCCATTCGCAAAATTGCTCACGTCTTCTGATCGCTTAAAACCCTCATATTAGACTGTTTATATGTACTTATTCTTGTCCGTTCGTCACAACACAGTCGGCTAAACTGAAATCGGGTGTGAAATCGTTGTAGTCCTATTACAATGCCATTGTTAGAATATGTACACAGTACCACGTATACGTACCACGTGAATAACAGCGTAGATCTATTTAATTCTAACTTTAGTAAACTTAAAAAATTTGTCTCGGTTATCTATCTACTCGTCCTCTATTGCCCTAGAAATCGGCGATCGGATTGACAATCAGACTGCCCCGTGTGTCGCGCGCTTAAAAATTTGGTGGGACTGCCGTGCCGGGCCATAGTTGACAATATTGCAGTAAAATGTTGCTCGTTTAGAAGTACATATGGTGCACTAGCGGTCTTAGTTTTTCACTGTTCGATAAAAGCTACTTGAAAACAAAGGCTCATTGTCTGCTTTAGAATGTATTTCAGTTCACCATATCGGCTTGTGGCACCGTTGGTGGGCAGGGGTTCGGTACATAAGATATTGAAGCGTCGAAGTATCGCCAGGACTTGCTTCCCCCCTAACAAGATATACCTATAAATCATCTTTGCTATAACTTATGTATTGTGTTTTCAGCGGACCTTGACGACAATACGTTGGTGGCGACAGACGGTGGCAGGTTCGACGTGAACGTTATGGGGAGACTCAGGATAGCGGTGTACTGGACCGACAAACCTGTTAACGTTAGAAGGTAAAAGGTCGACAAGTTATTTCTTCATCATCAGGTTATTTTGTCTCCACTGCAGGAGCACAACCCTCTCTCATCTGCCAGAGACAGACGGAGGATTCGGCCTACACTCCCCGCGCTGGCCAGACGGGTTGGGGAGGCCTGATTGATGTTTTATAATGTATTCCCTTAGTCGCCTTGTACGACATCCACGGGAAGAGTTGGAGTGGTACTATTCTACTCTACCGGAAACCACACGGCAAAGTTATTTCTTAAAAGGTGTTTATTTTGAGGGAGTGCAACTTGGGCCCAACGACTACACTCATTGGTTATCTCAGACGTGCAGGTTTCCTCACGATTTAATCCTTAACCAATGTGTGACGTCGCTGGGCATCTGAAACATCAAATAATTTTATTTCTACATAGAAATAAAATTATTTAATGTTTCAGATGTACACATTAAATTAAATGGTGTTATTGTTAACACTAGTTTGCTGTTTCAGATGCAGGAATTAAATTGTGTCTTAGATTGACACTTTTATTTGCAGTTTCAGATGTACGAATTAAATTACATCGTGTCCTAGATTAACACTATCATAAAAAAAAACAAATATCAAATTTAAATTAAATTGTGTGTTAAACAAACACGTGCTGCTGTTTCAGATAAACAAATCAAATTAAATCGTGTGCTATATTAACATTTCATGTGTTTCAGATGTAAAGATTAAATTGTGTCCTAGGTAACACTTTCATTACATTTTTAAATGTGGAAGTTAAATTAAACTGTGTGTTAACACTTTCTGCTGTTTCAGATGTACAAATTAAATTAAATTGTATCTCAGATGAACACTTTCGTTTGCTGTTTCAGATGTAGCTGGTTCTACAAAGGTACAACAGACGCGAGATATGTGCCGTACTCTGAAAGCGTTGCCGATAAATTGGAGGTTGGTAAAAAAAAAAATTAAGCCATGTGGTTTATTTTGCGGGCGACGTTAAAATATTGGGGAGAGTGGAGGGGGGGGGGGGGGGGGGGTTACGTAGTAATATTTAGTATTCTCTGCCTACAGTGGTACATGGTTGATTAAGCAATATAGTTTTAAAGTAAAATACATCGATTAAACAATGTCCCATCCCTATGACATTTTTTTCAAATAATATTACCTATACACTTATACACTTGTATAATTAAAAAAAAAATGTATATACCTTTTCAAATATGATATTTTAATTGTATGTTTGAGTAACGTAGCTTTAGTTTTAGTTTTTAAGGTTTTATGTTACTAACAATTATATGGACATGAGTCTGAAATAAAAATATTAATAATAATAATAATAACGGTCGTTTCAGCGAACGGCCTGATAGCGAAGAGCCTCGACCACCATCTCAAGAGGCTCTCGCTGGATGGTTGGATTAAGGGCCATATTTATATAATAATATTGTAAAAAAAAAATTTAAACCTAAGAAATGTAAATAAATGAATAATAATAATCCCAAACTAGGATTGTCTCCTGTGCTATGGAAATTAAACAAGGTTAGGACAATTCACGAATATAACAACCAGACCGGGACCAACTTGTACATATTGTACAAAGTCTGTCACCGGTGGGAATCGAACCCACTACCTCTGGCGCTCTAGGCTAACGAGACGGTTTTGCCAAAGATATTTAATAGAATACCGAAAACCATTAATGAAGCCCCAATGAGTCACTTTAAGCGAGAACTGCGGAGACAAAGCGTATTATGACATTTCAGAATATTTTTATGACCTAGTAAATAAAGTTAAATTGACGACCTCCGTGGCGGAACGGGTAGCACTCGAACTGCCACGCCGGAGGTTGCGGGTTCGAATCCCGCTAGGGGCAATGTTCGTATGATGAATATGAATGTTTGCACCCAAGTCTTGGATGAATATATATTTATTTAAGTATCATCATCATCATCATCAGGTTATTTTTGTCTCCACTGCAGGAGCACAACCCTCTCTCATCTGCCGGAGACAGACGGAGGATTTGGCCTACACTCCCCGCGCTGACCAGACGGGTTGGGGAGGCCTGATTGATGTTTTATAATGTATTCCCTCAGTCGCCTTGTACGACATCCACGGGAAGAGATGGAGTGGTCCCATTCTGCTCTACCGGAAACCACACGGCAGTATTATTTAAGTATGTGTATCCGTTATCTAGTAACCATACCACAGGCTCTGCCTAGTTTAGGACTGGATAATTGGTGTGAATGCTGGACATGTTTATATTTATTATTAAATTTGTACTTCTATGTTTTAAAGTGTTTTACGGCTCTGGAAGCTAAGTCCCTTTGAGCCAAGTACTTCTATAGTTTGGACGGTGTTGCCACAGCATATTATCATTCTCCCATATTTTCTATTTCCAGCTGGAATACCGTCACGGGGTGACCACGGGCGAATGGCACAGGCGACTTGTTCTGCCGAATAACGAGCTGGTCGTCATGCACGGCCCAGCTGTGATGGTCCACTTCCTCCAGAGCGGTAATACGGACACCTTTAATACTCCACCGGTAAGTCACGACCAGGTATATATAGTTCACTAGCTGTTGCCCGCGACTTCGTCCGCGTCGACAACTTTACATCAATAGTAGATTAGTAGCCAAGGGCTGTAAGGCATCAATTGCAGCCCGAGATATTTCGAGCGTGCAATTGATGCTTACACCCGAGCTCTGCTTTACATCTCGATTGTGAGGTAAGTAGAAAAAAAACCGGCATTACAAGAATAAAACATTTTATTTATTTATTTCAAGAACGAAATTGAGCTTCGCCGTTCGATATTTAAAATTGATGACTATTATACTCATACGAAGACAAGGCTGAATAGCGAAGCGACCTCTTTTGTCATTGGGCTGAATGCATGATGTCTATTGCCAGTATGATGGTTAGATGTACGCGAACTTTTTGAAAGAGTGAAGAGTTTTTTTTTTAATTACTTACCGCCCTAGGGCTTTTCTA
The DNA here is from genome assembly GCA_947086405.1 of Esperia sulphurella. NCBI lineage: Eukaryota > Metazoa > Arthropoda > Insecta > Lepidoptera > Oecophoridae > Esperia > Esperia sulphurella. Next base: position 5,919,554 of record OX352285.1, read on the forward strand.
GCTACATTATTACCCTAGAGCGCTAATTGGTCACCTACAAGCCCCATTTAGGGGTAATAAGGACCTACTTACCGAATATGAGAGATGTAAACATTATTATGTATTTCCCGTAGGAATAAGATGTTTTTTCGAGCTACAAACTTTCGCATCCCACTAATATTATAAATGAGAAAGTTTGGATGTTTGTTACTCAATCACGCTACAACCACTGGACTGATCGGGATGAAACTTGACACACATATAGGTTAGGTCCTGGAATAGGACACAGGATAATTTTTATCCCGAAAAAAATCACTCAGTCCTACGGGAAATACGTAATAATTTGTGATGTTAAGTTGTCCACGCGGACGAAGTCGCGGGCAACAGCTAGTATTAGCATAAAGATTTCGTCGCAAGTACATGAATGATATTACCTATTTATAAGCCTATATTCTTCAGTTGACGCCCACTGCTGGACAAAGTCATGCTGACCCTGATTCCCGACCCCTTTCTATCCTATCCAGTTATTTCCAAACGCGTTCGGCAAGCGCGTGTACAGGAACTCTCCGAAGATCCGGGTGTCCAGAGACCAGCCCGAGGGTATAGACCACCTCATCCTGCTGGTGCACGGCGCTGGGGAGTACCGGCATCAGAGAGAGAAGGAGCTATTCGTTAGTCCACCTCTTCCTTTCCTTGTTTACTCCATTCCAAAATATGAAATAGAACAGCGAAAGAAGAAAGAAAGAAATAAATCATTTATTTGCTCTTAAATTGGTACAAATGCCAGATGTTAAAATTAGCCTAAAGTAACACCAATTTAGCCATTATCAATAGCATGCAAATTTATACAATTATTCATAACAATAAACATTCATAACAACGCAGCTGCAATTAAAATTCAGTTGAAATTTGATCTCGGTTGGTATTTAAAAAAAAATTGCTTTTGCTATCTAACAAATAAAAACGTAAATTTCGCGTGTCTGTCTGTACATTGAATATTATGGCAAAAAAATTCGAGGGTCTAAGGATAAGTCAAAGTCAAAATCATATATTGCATATGAGTACACTTGGTACATTTATACACGTCATTTTTTTTTATCGATTACCGCTTCCTAGGTGTTAGCGCTGTGAAGAAGAAACGGCGCAACAAACTTCACGCAACACATCTTTTCTATTACACTTTAAGATCATTTTTGTCTGTTTATCTGTTAGTTTGTGCACGCATCACGTAAAAACTACTAAACCAAATTCCTATGGAGTTTTCAGAAAAACATAGTGCTTAACTCGGACATATAGGCTTTATTTCATCGCAATCGGTTAACTCAATCAAAATTTATGCGAGTTTATAGGTTTTAAATTAAAAAAAATTACTATGCAATATAACAAAGAAGTATAACTATGTTCGGTGCAGTTCAGATTGCGATAAGTTGGGACTACATTGGGAATTGTATTGGGCGTGGGAGTGGGAGTGAGACCGGGATTGGGACTGGGAACGGAAGAAAACCTAAAACAACGTTCATTCTGAAAGATGATTTCCTATCTAATTTGGACATCATTAACTTCAGTTGTTAATAATTTTTGAAATTGCACGTTAGTATCGTAATTCATATATTGGATGTAAGGAGGATCAATCACATAAGATTTTAGATTTTAATGTGTATGGCGTATGCTAATGTATAGCGCAGAGTATATATTTTTAGGAATCAGAAGCGGATTCAGTTTTAGAAAAAGATTTAATTTACTTAACACTGAGTTTGAACAAAACTAGGAAAAGAGGTGCTCTCATGTAAACACAATATCGCAAGCAATCAAACGTACACCTTGCGCGACGACTATCAGCAGAATAACGGCGAGCCTCCTATGCTTCGCGCTTATATAGCCTGTGTCGCCTACCCACTATTTTGAACTTAAAAATGCCCAACAATATTTTTTAAAATTATTAAAATCCATCAAGAAATGACGAAGTTAGTAAAGCTGATTTAACGCAACTTTTTCAAAACGCGCGCGCTTTTTGTGTCGACGTCACTTGTTAAAATGTTCTCGCCCTCTCGCTCGGATTTCATTCGTCAGAGCGGTGTCGCGAGTGTTTTGTTTACGGCAGACTGCGCTAGTGTGCCCTCCTAGGACGCGGCGGATGACGTCACTTCCGGTTTTGGACCTATTGCACTGAAGTTGCTGTATCTTTGTCTTTTTTGATCAGATTTAAATAATTGTTTCATAGTATTTATTGGGGTTATTAGGGCTAAATATCTGCATACTTAACAAACAAAAAATGTGACCGATCCTCATTGTAAATTTATTATCATCCCGTTCCAGCAATCGTCAGTGCGTCCACGAGTGGTCCGCCGCGGCTGTGAAGAGACAGAGATAGAAGATATAGAGCCTTCCAACATAGACCACCTGCTGCTACTCTGTCATGGCGTAGGGTCCGCTTGCGACATGAGATTCAGATCCGTCGAGGAAGTCGGTAAGTCTTACTAAAAGTTACTATAGTTCATCATCATCATCATCAGGTTATTTTTGTCTCCACTGCAGGAGCACAACCCTCTCTCATCTGCCGGAGACGGACGGAGGATTTGGCCTACACTCCCCGCGCTGGCCAGACGCGTTGGGGAGGCCTGATTGATGTTTTATAATGTATTCCCTTAGTCGCCTTGTACGACATCCACGGGAAGAGTTGGAGTGGTCCTATTCTACTCTACCGGAAACCACACGGCGAATTCTACTATAGTTGACTACGCTCAACTAAGATAAACTGCACTGAAGTAGGTTTTACTATACTAAAGTGATTTATCAAAGTAAAGCATACTGATTAGTGTTGACTATACATTAAACCAGAGTTGATTACACCTAATCAGACTACACAGATGCCGTGTAGTTCCCGGCTTAGAATAGGGCCACCTAAAATCTTCCCGTGGGTGACGGCGGGGTCAAAGCGACTAAGGGACTGCACCAGGGATGGGCAGCAGCGTTCTCCTGTGTATATTAAGATCATTACTGCGATCACCAATCCGTCTGCCAAGCGAGGTGATTATGGCAAATTCCCCAATGGACAGCCCACCAAAAGAGGTATTCTAAAAACTAAATATAAAAGTGAAAAGAATGACAAGAAGACTTAAATAGTAGATGTATTGAAGTCAAAGTCAAGTCAAAATCATTTATTGCATATGAGTACACTTGGTACATTTATACACGTCATTTTTTTATCGACTACCGCTTCCTAGGTGTTAGCGCTGTGAAGACGAAACGGCGCAACAAACTTCACGCAACACATCTTTTAAAAATCAAGTTTGCATACAATTAATAAAGATTTTGCGAAGCTGAAGCTGTACTTAATTTATTTATTATAATTTGAATATGTATTTGCTATGGGACTTTGTACCTGAAATAAATGACTTATTATTATCAGCAGTAGACGTTTATTGAGACTACACTGAACATTGTTTTCTGTTGTTCCAGTGGACGACTTCAGAACGACAAGTCTTCAACTGTTGCAGTCGCACTATAAAAATTCCTACGACAGCGGCGTCGTCGGCAGAGTGGAGGTAAATTACAATAGCATATATGTGGTAGGTTCCTCTTCTGAGGGCGTGGGGCTTGAATCCCGCTTCTGATGTCGTAGGGTCCTGGTTCCGCCGAAAGTGTGGGCTCCCAAATTGAGTTTAATTCCGTTACAAAGTTTACTGACATCAATAAGTAACGATTTTAGAAGGTAGACGATCCGTCAGCGTAACGCCTGCGCACCGCACGCCTTTCCATCGAAGACTTTCCCGGTTCTGCGTCTGCGCCAGTTATACCCGACGTTCCGTCAGCGCGTGCTCGCGACGATCGCCGAACCAAGCCGAACGGCGCGCCGAGCACACACTGTGCCTCCAAATCAGCTCCTCTTTTATTATTTCGCCGACATATATCTATTATTCACTATGTACCTTACAGGGATAAAAATAAGCTGTTTTACTTCACCGAACAAGCTTTTTGTCATACAGAATGTAATAAAAACCTTGCAGTGAGTGACTTGATATTTGTATTGGTTAGGGGACGTACCCAAACTACGTGACCCGTTTAGGGGGGAGGGGTTCTTTAAAATACCACGCTTAGTCACAGGCCAGGGAGGGAGGGCTTAGGTTTTCGTCACGTAGTAAATATCCTCTAGGAAAAACTCGCGCTTTTTCGAGCTATAGCCAAATATGGCGCGCAGCGTTTAGCGCTTTTTAAACTCACAGGTGGCAACACTGACGCACAATCGTCAGCTGACAGTTTTTACGTCTTGATAATATTTTGTTTACTTGTAATTATAGGTATGCACGCACTCTTGGCGTCACGCGACGTATTAATAAAGACAAATATGAGCCAATTCTAGATTTTTTGTTTGCAAAAAATGGTTTACAACCATATTTATGAATTACTAAGTGAAAACTAGAGGGGAAGGGGGAGGGTCTTGGCATATATATTACGGGTGGTCACCGAGGGGGGGGAAGGGGGGTTAAAAAATGGATCACGTAGTTTCGGTACGTTCCCTTACTGACTACTGAACAACAAATTGAACATCATCCTTAGTATCAGCACTTAGACGTCCACTGCTGGACATAGGCCTCCCCCAATCCGGCCACCTTCAGGTCGTCGCTCCACTCTACTCCAGAACTAGTTTGCTCCAATGGCCGTCGGATCTGCGGCAGATGTGGCCTGCATACTCCCACTTCACCTTACTAATCCTTTCGGCTATGTCGGTGACCTTCGTTCTTAATCGGATCTCCTCATTGCGAAATTATCTCTCAAAGAAACACAAGTACTTATAGGATATGTACTTTAACATACTAGACAGAATCTGTGCCGTGTCAGTATCGCTGATCTTAGCTGTGGTGCTTTCTTGTTAACGGGTCACTGACATATTTGGAATTGGAGTGGGTTTGGATCCTTCACTTCACAAATTTCACTACACGACCTTTATTTAACTTCGTAGGTGCTGCCTATATCATGGCACGCGACCCTGCATTCTGGGGAGACAGGCGTGGACCGCCGGCTAGCGCGCATTACGCTGGACAGTATCCCGCGCCTCAGAAACTTCACCAACGACACCGTGCTCGACGTGCTGTTCTATACCAGCCCCGTGTTCTGTCAGGTCAGTGGGGGTCGCACACATACCTGACAGGAGTGAAGGAATCGCCCACATACGCAACAGCAGGAGTGAAGGAGTCGCCCACATACTCCACACTAGGAGTGAAGGAGTCGCCCAAATACTCAACAGGAGTGAAGGAGTCGCCCACATACTCCACAGTAGGAGTGAAGGAGTCGCTCTTATACTCAACAGCAGGAGTGAAAGAGTCGCCCACATACTCCACAATAGGAGTGAAGGAGTCGCTCTTATACTTAACAGCAGGAGTGAAGGAGTCGCCCACATACTCAACAGTAGTGAAGGTAGGAGTCGTGCACATACATACCCATTTGAAAGGAAGCAAGTCATCAGCATACACAATATATCGAAATTAAAGACGTAGACCCCGGCAGGCACGTTTTAGACACTTCACCAACGGCATTGTGTTTGTAATGCCCCATATTCTGTCAGGTCATTGGGAGTCACGTACTTACTCTACAGGATTTGGTGTCACTTATATATTAAACAACAGAGTGAAGGATTCACCTACATAATCAACAAAACTCAGTTTAAAAGCGCCAGCAGAGCTTAACATAATATTTTTTATGTGTGTTTATAAAACGAATTTAAACGTTCTTTGTTTTCTTCCCGCAGACTATTATAGACACGGTATGCACGGAACTCAACCGTATCTATAAGCTGTTCTGCGCGAGGAACCCTGAATTCAGTGGCGGTGTCTCAGTGGGCGGACACTCACTCGGCAGCGTCATATTGTACGATCTACTGTGTCACCAGGCGCCTGTGGTATGTATCTTGGAGGCAAACACGGTTTTCTCAACAGTTAGACCTGACTTCAAACCAAATCAACATTCTTATCAATATTAGTCTCTTGCACACTCACCACCCCACACACACATACAATGCACGCACCCCCCTACACCCCCACACACAAACGCACGCACTCCCATACACCCCCTACACCCCCTCCCCACACGCACGCACTTCCGTACACCCCCTACACACGCGCATGCACCCCCCTACACCCCCTCCCCACACTCACGCACGCACTCCCATACACCCCCTACACACACGCATGAACCCCCTACAACCCCCCCCCCCACACTCACGCACGCACTCCCGTACACCCCCTACACATACGCACGCACCCCCATACTCCCCCTCCCCACATTCACGCACGCACTCCCATACACCCCCTACACACGCACGCTTCCCCCTACACCCCTCCCCACACTCACGCACGCACTCCCATACACCATGTACACACACGCACGCACCCCCATACACCCCCTACACACACGCATGCACCCCCCTACAACCCCTCCCCACACTCACGCACTCCCGTACACCCCCTACACACACGCATGCACCACCCTACAACCCCTCCCCACACTCACGCACTCCCGTACACCCCCTACACACACGCACGCACCCCCCTACACCCCCTCCCCACACTCACGCACGCACTCCCATACACCCCCTACACACGCACGCTTCCCCCTACACCCCCTCCCCACACTCACGCACGCACGCACACATACACCCATTAATTTAATTTAAGCCTTTAATAAATGTGTAAAGATTCCTTGGAGAAATAAAATAGTCGACAAACGACTTAATTTCTACTGTACCCTAGATGCCGCTGAACTCCCCGGACAAGCGCTACGTGAACGGCGCGGCGGGCACGGGCCAGCCGACCGTCCAGTATCCACGCCTGGAGTTCTCGCCGGTGGCGCTCTACGCGCTCGGGAGCCCCATAGGTGAGTCTTGGTCGTCGTGAGCCATCGTGGGTCATAGTGGATCACATCTGCACTAATATTATAAAGAGTAAAGATTTGTATGTTTGTAACGAATAAACTCAAAAACTACTGGACCGATTTCAAGAATTCTTTCACCATTAGAATGCTACATTATCCCTGAATAACAGGCTATATTTAAAAATTAGGGATCCCTACTAAAACTTCAATAATGTAACCCAAGGTGTAAAAAATTTGCCATAAAATGTCTTTCATCGCATCCGGGAGCGGGAGTAGGACACATCAGGCACATCATGAAAGAGCGCCAGATCACGATGTGCCTAGGCGCATCATGATCTGCCTAATTTTAAGATCGGCCTGCGACATATATATTTAATGCTAGCACAAGGCCTTTTTAGTCTTCTCTAATGAGTTTTACTGCAAAAGGGAAGTACTTACGGCCCCCTAATTTCGACTGTGCTGCCATCTATTTTCGGCAGCGATTAATCTCATTCGCTCCATCGAACCGCTCGCGGACACGACTCCGAGCGCAGCTGCAACTTAATATAATACATAAACCCCCCCCCCCCCCCCAACATAACTAATACTGTGCACCAAGTGCTAAAACCGAACTACCAGCGTTGGTGAAGGTGCAGATGGTGAAGGTACCCTGAAGAAGACGACGACGATAAATTTTAAAAGTCTGAATATTTTGACTCTACCATTTTTATTTATTTAACTCTTTATTGCACACACACAGATAAAACAAAAATAATACATTAAAAAGAAACACAAGTACAAAGGGCGAACTTATCTCTGAGAGAGATTTCTTCCAGCAGACCCGCGAGAGAGATAATTGAAATAAGAGAGGCAGACATAGTTTGCCGTGTGGTTTCCGGTAGAGTAGAATAGGACCACTCCAACTCTTCCCGTGGATGTCGTACAAGGCGACTGAGGGAACACATTATAAAACATCAATCAGGCCTCCCCAACCCGTCTGGCCAGCGCGGGGAGTGTAGGCCAAATCCTCCGTCTGTCTCCGGCAGATGAGAGAGGGTTGTGCTCCTGCAGTGGAGACAAAAATAACCTGATGATGATGATGACATAGTTTACCATGTTTATGTATACACTACAAAATAATAAACTATGTCCGATCCCCAATAATACTGCATTGCTTCGCAAAAGTCTAATTTGCTTAGCTCCAAGAATTTATAATAAATTGCCAATTAGAATACAACATTTGGATCTACCGAAATTTAAACATGTGTTGTTTGCTTTTCTGGTGAACAAAGCTTACTACAAATTAGATAATTTTCTTTTTGACAATAATGTGAACTAATTTGATATTTTTATTTTATTTTATTTATATAAGTAAGTAAGCTGATTTAAGTAAGTAAGTATTTTGTAAGTTATTAATTTAAGTAAGTTGATATAAGTAAGCTGACATTTAATTTAATTTTTTTTGTATTGATTCTTGACATTTAAATCTTGACATTTTTACATTTGGCTGATTGATTTTACATTTTACTTTGACATTATGTTTAATTTTTTTGATTTGAATAATTTATTAATCAATGTATTAGGAGAATTTTAATAAATATTGCATGCTTATACAAAAGGCAAGGTATAGCGACCCTAATCTATAATATAACATCGTCTGTGTATCTGTATACTATACTTGGCAATAAATGATTATGATATGACGAGCCACGCAGGGGAACCAGGTGAGTCGTGGGCTATAGTTTCCTGCAAATCTATTTCCCTTACATTCTTGAAACGGAATCAAAATCAAAATATTTATTTTCAAAATTGGAATACATTATTCTCTTTTTGACGTCAAATTCTGCCTAAAACTACTCCACTTCCACCTGTATAACCGAGGGGAAGAAGTGGCAACAAACCCAACGGCACAGGGCCCTACCTTTGATTTATCTTATTCATTACAATCATTAAGTCTACCTATGCTGAGCCATCAATCACTCCATGGACTTTTATCATTTAAGTAGTCATCTAACTTATAGTACTTATAGTAGGCTTTCTTGCACAGATTAACTTTTATAGAAGATTTGAATTTTTGTTCAGACAAGTTAATAATTTCATTCGGAACCTTATTGTAGTGACGCACGCACAGCCCCACAAAAGAATTATTGATCTTAGACAATCTAGAATGATGTATTTGAATTTTATTATTATTTCTAAGATTTAAATTAAGCCTCTCATTATTTAAGCTGAGTAAAGAAAGGTTCTGTCTAACGAACATAATGTTAGCGAATATGTATTGACATGGCACCGTCATTATATTTATTTCCTTAAATAATTCTCTTAGAGAATCACGACTACGAAGCCCAGGAATAAAGTGTACTCAAGTGCAATTAATGACTTTAACTATGGCGTGTGTTTGTCGCAGCTATATTCGAGTGCATCAGAGGCGTGGAGTCCCTGGGCCTGGACTTCAAGCTGCCCACTTGCATAAACTTCTTCAACATATTCCATCCGTACGATCCAATAGCTTACAGGTAAGACAATTCTATATGTAGTACCACCAGGCGATTGGACCGCCTCGTTAGTTGATTGGCCATTGGACTCGAGCACCAGAGATCGTGGGTTAGATTCCCAATGGGGACAGATTGTACAAGCTGGGACCAGTCTGAAGGTTATATTTGTGAATTGTCCAATGTTTGTTTGAATCCCATAGCACAGGAGAAATCCTAGCTTAGGATTAGACAAGTCTATGTATGTCTATATGTAATACTAGCTGGTGCCCGCGACTTCGTCTGCGCAGGATTAGTATTTCGAGTAGCTTATATTAGCGTGGCGTAGAAAAGAACTAGCATTATGACATTAAAATTATAATTTTATGACGCACGCCAGAATAGCTCGACGATGGTAGTTTTTTTCCTACTTACTTGATATTTTGGACAATTCACACAATATCTTTATAAATTGTAGCCTATTTGTTATTCTGATGTATAAGCTATATTATTGTAAAGTTTCATTAAAAGCCATTCAGTAGTTTTTACGTGAAAGAGTAACAAACATCCTACTAATATTATAAACTTTCGCGTTTATAATATTAGTAGGATATCAAAACACTTCGAATTGATATCGTAACTATGGTGCCTTATGAGTTAAATTACATCAATATCTTAAGTCTTTAATCAGTGCATTCTGCCTGTCATGACCTACGGCGCGGAGACGTGGACACTGACGGTGGGCCTGATACACAAGTTTCAAGTCAGCGAGCTATGGAGAGGGCTATGTGGGATATTATTCGTAATGAAGAGATCCGACGGAGAACGAAGGTCACTGACAGCCGAAAGGCATTAGCAAGCTGAAGTGTCAGTGGGCGGGTCACGTCTGTTGCAGAGCTGAGAGCCGATGCGGCAGACGGGTGGAGACCGCGGGCGGCACGCGCAGGGGGGGGGGGGACGCCTTGACGACCTGATGTGGTGGCGTTCATCGGGGAAGGCCTATGTTCAACTGTGGATGTCTAAGAAGTTTTTTTTATTGTTAATGGGTTTACGCTTGACCTGATTCTCACTTGATGGTAAGTGATGATGGGGCCTAAGATGCCTATTCATACATTGATATAATAATGATGTTTTTTCAGTATTTTTATTTGAACTGTTGGAACGTCATTTCCAGGATCGAACCCCTCATCAATGCGCAGATGAGGGACGTGAAGCCGTACCTCATACCGCACCACAAGGGTAGGAAACGTATGCATTTAGGTAAGTTTACTTGGCAACATTTTAATTTGACTATTTATTTAAATACATAATTCATCATCATCATCATCAACCCGAAAGAGTCCACTGTTGGACATAGGCCTCTCCCAAGGCGCGCCACTGAACCCGATCCTCGGCTCTTCTCATCCAGTCACTGCCAGCCGCCTTACGCAGATCGTCGCTCCATCTAGCCAGGGGGCGTCCCACACTACGCTTGCCCAGTCGAATACATAATTATTCACTGCTAAATTATACACTCAAAGAAACTGAAATGGAGATGGACAGGATATACATTAAGATGAAAGAAGAAATTAAGCAGTTCTATTCTCTAAAATACAAACTCACGTGCGAGTCTCACTCAAGTGACTTCACTCACTTCGAAACATGTTCACTTCACTTCGATAGTAACTTTATAACTTTTGGTTGAGTCGATTGCGATGAAATAAAGACTAAATATTAGTCCAAATTAAGCCCTATGTTTTTCTCAAAACTGTATCAATATTGGTTCAGTAGTTTTTACGTGATGCGTGCACAAACAGTAAAAAAATTCTATTATAAACATATATTTTTTTTTCGCAAATATTAGCAACGCGAAATTTACTTTTATTAGATTATGATAAATGTGTAATAATAATAATAATAATAAAATCATTTATTCATCTCTTAAAAAATGTACATACAATAACTCCGCCAAACTGTATAATACAGTTTGTTGGCAGAATAATACAGTTTGTTGGCAGTAAATTGACGTCTGGTTTCCGGTAGAGTAGAATAGGAGCACTCCAACTCTTCCCGTGGATGTCGTACAAGGCGACTGAGGGAATACATTATAAAACATCAATCAGGCCTCCCCAACCCGTCTGGCCAGCGCGGGGAGTGTAGGCCAAATACTCCGTCTGTCTCCGGCAGATGAGAGAGGGTTGTGCTCCTGCAGTGGAGACAAAAATAACCTGATGATGAAATGTGAAAATGTCCTTAGAACTCAAAGACACGATGGCGCGCGTAGGAGCGGACATAAAACAGAAGCTCATCGAGTCCATCAAGAGCACGTGGTCCAACATGTGGAAGACGCAGCCGCCCCCCACCGACAGACAGCTGGAGAAGGTAAACGTATCATCATCATATCAGCCCTTAGACGTCCACTGATGAGATCTGACAAAGAACGAAGGTGACCGACATAGCCGAAAGGATTAGCAAGTTGAAGTGGCAGTGGGCGGGTCACGTATGTCGCAGAACCGACGGCCGTTGGGGCAGACGAGTTCTGTAGTGGAACGCCCACTGCCACTTCAGCGTCATAACCTAACAAAACTGTTGGTTTACTTGAAGTACAAGTTCTGGAGGCTGACGTTGTCATATTCACTCTATATAGTTATCCCGTTATTTTTGGTTGTTAAGTTATAACATGTATAGGTACGTACGTATATACATCATCATCATCAGCGCATTGAGCGCTGTGATTTTTCTTTCTTTTACTGTCCTATTACTAACTTAAGAATGATTAAGCAGCACCATATCATCAGCATAGCTCTCATTACTAACTAATTAAATAGGTGTATATTTGCAGGTTGTAGAAGAAGAAATGGAAAAGGAGCAGCTTACAGAAGAGAGTAATAATATGAAGGACGAGGGGAACGGCAGCAGCGAGCCTCTGGTACGTAAACGAGATGAACATATTAAACCAGTTGTTGACGCACACACGTCGAATATAACGATACATATATATTTTTAATATTTTATTAAAATGATCAAGAAACGTTGACAAAGTAATCAACATTACAGTTAGTTCCTATAACATAAAAGTCTAACCTCTAAGGTATATCTGTGAATGGGAGCGTTCGTTATTTAGTTAGTATTTAAGTATGAGAATTAAAAGGGAAAATCTACAGAGCATAGCTTAAGTCTTTATTTCATTTGGTATTAAGCAAGTTTTAAATTTTATGTTACAGCAGTATACTACTTTTTGGAAGGCATTTATGATTTTTGGAAATATACATGACGATATAAATTAGAACTAATCATTAATTCATAATATGTTGCATAGTCGTGAATTTAATTTGGGACCCATTTCCTAGAAAATTTGCAATGGGGTCGAAATTTTCAATCGAATTGCAGACCTAGCTTTTATTGTTACGGGCTACATAACTTTGTAGAAGTCTGTGGTAAAAGTTCTAAGTTCGGCAAATCTGGTAAAATCATTTATACTCGTTGTAGACCACAAACCACACTGGTTTGAAAGAAGTAACAAAGGTGTTCTCTACTATCTCTAAGGCGTAGAGGGCGCTCGAGAGTCCACATTGCGTCTAACATCGTCTACAATAATTTAATTATTTTTCAAGTCTAAACAACAGTTCACCAGTATAAATGCGATCAAATTGCAAATAAAAGTGAAAATACTAAGTGCAAGTGTTATTTGCTTATTTCGTGCAGTGCTAACACTGAAATAGTGATAAAATACCTGACGAACAACACAATGGATTTTACCGGTTATAACATTTAAAACGAGTGTGAAACACAAATCGCTTAAACGAGTGGCGTTACAAAATCGAAAAATATATCAGGAAAGTACATTTATTCTGAAAGTTTACTTATTTAAACAAAAAATAACTCTAGACCATTGCATTTTAGTAAATACCTACCCTACATTTGTACGCCGTCTATCGTCGAGTAGCGGAACAAAACCTAATAAGAGATTTCAGTCAATTTATACATCCAGCGCCATCTATCGCCAAGTAGCTGAATATAATAACCGCCTGTAGTGGCGCTACTTTTATAAAATGTCAGACTCAGAACTTAAAGACTTATTAATAACCATGAAAACCGATTTAGGACACCAAATGCAAATGATAGAAAAGTCATTATCTGTTAAGATGGATGCCATTGATCAAAAACTGTGCCAGTTTCACACGGACTTAACTGCAGTAAAGAAACATAATGAAGAGCAAGAAAAGCGCTTGGATATTTTAGAAAAGCAGATAAGAGCACGCAACTTAATAATTTTTGGAATAAAAGAAGATGAAAGATCATATCAAGAATTGGAGAAAACACTAATAAATATAATTAATATAAAGCTAAATGTCGAATGCAGTGTTAATGAAATTCAACAAGTTAGACGGATGGGCAAGAAAAAAGAAGCTCCTAGACCAATTGTTTTTGCTCTAACCACAATGAGTAAAAAAATCCTTACTATATACAAGAAGATTACCCACCAAAAATTCTGAACAAAAGAAAAGAACTAAAGGAGCAATTAAACATTGAAAGAGACAATGGAAAAAGAGCATTTTTAAAATACGACAAGCTAGTTATTTTACCTGAGGGAAACAAAAACCAGACGAAGGACAACCAGTACATACAACAAAGAAATAAGAGGAAAAATCTACCATCGCCTCAGACAACTCCGAAAGCATTGGGCTCTAGGGCTTATGAAAACCAACAAGACACAGAAGTAGAAACGAATCGCATCGCCAAGAGAAATAAGATAGGAAACTTGGAAACCATGAATATAAAACAATATTTGAATGTACAAAGTAATCAGTCAGAATAGCAATTATCAGCTCCTCCTCTATGCGAAATAAAACAGCAATCAACAAAAACAACAAGAAAAAGAACAATTACAAATACGAACTCTCTCAATACGGCTGGTCCCCGTGAGAGTAGTAGACCACAACCCTCCATAAATAACGACAACCCAGTTTTTCATAACTCTCATTATCAACAGATTAATAAATACAAAAACGACATATTAAACGTCTGCACATATAACGTAAGATCTTTGGCATCAAGTTCCAGGCAATTGGAGCTGGACCATGCATTACAAAACATTCATTGGGATGTAATAGGCTTATCTGAGGTAAAAAAAGAAGGTGTAAAAATAATAGAGAATGAGAACTACGTTTTTATGTACAATTGCGTTACAAAAGGAAAGAACGGTGTTGGAATTATGATAAGAAAAGAGCTGAAAACAAATATCATTGACTTTCAATCAATCTCAGAAAGAATTGTTAGATTGGATCTAAAGTTTGGAAACAGTACTATAAATATAATTCAATGTTATTCACCAACCGAAAATTGTGCAGATGAGGATCTGCAAAAATTCTATGACGACCTTCTCTCGGCTCTAGAGCACACAAATCGTAACTGCATCGTGATGGGTGACTTTAACGCACAAGTAGGCAAAGCGACGGCTGAAGATAGAGCTGCCATGGGTCCATGGGGATATGGAAAAAGAAGCCAACACGGAGAAATACTGATTGAATTTTGCTTGGAGAATCAGCTATATATAATGAACACACATTTTAAGAAAAACCCTAAACAAAAATGGACATGGCGCTCTCCAGATGGAAAAACATGCAATGAAATCGATTTTATTATAACGAAAACGTTAAATGTTAAAAGCATACATAATATCCAAGTGATTGAGACCTCCCATCCTACGGACCATAGAATGATTCGTGCTAAGTTAATGGTATACCGTAAGCAAAAGAAATCTAGAAAGTCATTCAAAAGAAAAGCAACAGAATTCTCACCCATTGAACGAGAGTCATTGAAGAATATTTTTACAGAGCTAACTAACACTTCGACAACCACTGGTATTCAAGAAAGCTATACAGATATAATACAAAAAATTAAAGAGAGTATTAATAAATTACCTGCCACACAACAGAATAACAAACATAAAAATATATTTACTCCAGAAGTTGAAAACCTTATTCTTGAAAGAAATAAATTAAAAGAACAAACATATAAAACAAAATCTGAAAAGGAAAGTCTAAGTAATTTATACAAGAAAATAAAGAAAAAAATTGAAAAAAATTTGAACACTTATAAATTAACGATTATTGAGGAAGAATTGGAAAAACGAGGATCTGTAAAGCGAGTACATAAGCGTCTTCAAAATTCGAAACAATGGATTCCAACATTAACTAGTAAAGACGGCCAGCAGATAACGAACAGAAATAATATTTTAGAAATTGCCACCGACTTCTATAAACAACTCTACGAAATGTCTGATGCAACAGCTATTGACTCGCTAAAAAATCCATGTACCGAAGATACTGCGCCGCCGTTCTTGCAGAGTGAGATACGTAATTCTATCAAGTCGCTAAAAACGATGAAAAGTCCTGGAGAAGATGGCGTAACGAACGATGTCCTTAAGGCCATAATGGAACCCATAACTCCTGTTTTGACGAATTTATTTAATAAAATATTAGACAAAGAAGAAATTCCTAACCAATGGGAAACTTCAGTAATTACTTTACTGTATAAAAAAGGTAATCCGTCAAATATAAACAATTGCAGACCAATTAGCTTACTACAATCTACCTATAAACTATTTACTCATATAATTTTGTCAAGAATAACGAAAACACTTGAATTTCATCAATCTAAAGAACAAGCCGGCTTTAGATCCTCCTTCTCTACAGTGGATCACATATTTACACTGACACAAATAGTCGAGAAATTTAATGAATACGGAAAAGAGCTCTACATAGCCTATGTCGATTATTCTAAGGCATTCGACTCTATCTCGCATGATGCACTATGGAACGCATTAAGAGAGCAAGGAGTTCACGAAAAATACATTACAATACTAAAGGAGATATATAAAGAAAGCAAAGCTATTGTGAAGTTAGAAAGGAAAGGAAAACCATTTAAACAGTGATGTACAAGATACCTTAAATAAAGTATCTGGAATACAAAATGCAAAATACTTTTAAATTAAGTATTTCAGATACCAGATGCAAATAAATTTCTGGAATGGTATCTGAAATACTAGATATAAAATACGTATCTTTTAAATACTTTTTGTAGATGAAATACTTATGTAAAAAAAAACAAAATTTTTTAAAGAAAGTTTATTTTTTTACATGAAAATCGCGTTGATCGCGCAAACGTGAAATTTTATGTTATGTCACGTTGAGAAAAATGAGTGATAAACTCAATTAAAATCTTAAAAATATAATAATATTTTTAAGATTTTAATTGAGACTTAAGTAAAACCAGTTCTTCAAACAGTTTATCACTCATTTTTCTTCGATGAGGCCTCATGATCATGCCCCCAAATGAGAAGAGTCGCTCCACAGGGGCAGAACTTGGCAAACAGGTGTTGTATTTCAAAAATATTTTTTTTATTGTAGGATAAGCATTTAAGCTCTTTATGTTGGTATCTTTATTATTTAAGTATTGCAATGTTTCTAAATCAGCGGTGCTGCCAGTAGATCCTGTGTTTTCAGCACTTGCAACAGAGGAATCAGAATCCTCTAAAAACATGTAATAAGATTCATCTTTTGACTTTTTTTTTATATCACCTTCAATATTATCTGAAGCCTCCGATTTATGTTTTTCAGATCGATTAATTTTTCGTGTTTCAATCAGGATAAGTTCTTTTACATATTCTTTCCGCGCCTTTGGTACCCATCTCATTTTAAAGAATGGATGTGACACTGAGGCCAATATTGCGTCATTTGCTGCAGGCTCTAACTGCAAAAACTTTTTAAAACGTTTGTTTAAATTTTCTTCAATCACATCCAGCAGAGAGCCGCAGTATTTTAGATTTTCCGTCCTAAGACATTTGATCACATGTTGAATTCTTACTAGCTCGGGTAACAGAGAACCATAATAAGTGTCTTTTTCCCCTTGCAAGCTTTGAATAGCTTCTGCTATTGGCTTTGAACAGTCCACATATTCACTTAAGAAGTGAATTTCATTTTCCTTCAACGGAGGTAATTTTAACATTTTCATGGTTTCACTAAGACTGTTCTGTACGGCTAAAAGATCTTGTATGGAATTGTAATAAGAGTTCCATCGAGTTGCGCATGGAGAAGTTGGTGACTTTTCTGTCATCTCTAAATATGTTTCACATGCTTTTGGTGATCTGGAACACAAATTCCAGAGTGCTTGGCATTTTGCTAAAGCCGCATCATGCAGTTTCTTATAAATAGTATTCTTTGCTTGTTTAAAATCTGTACTGGCAATCAAATGCAAAGTGTGTGTAGCGCATCGTTCATGTACGGGCAGTAAGCAATCACTTTCTAAGTCTGATGAAGATGAAACATCTGGAAAAGCTTGTAGTAATAGCAATGAATCATCATCTTCATTGCCTTCTGCGAGTGATGTTTCTTCAATATCTTCATCAATATTTACATATTCATGTTCATTATTTTCAATTGTCTCTGAATCAGTTTTCCCAAATACATTGAAAGCCTTAACCATATTTGAACCGTTATCTGTAACTGTCTTGACAATTTTTGATAGTTTCAGGTCATGGTCTGAATGTATATCAGCTATCATTTCTGCAACTTTATCATATGTGTGAGCCCCTTTAAATCTTCTGCAAGCAATGGCAGCACTTTTCCTCTCAAAAGTCTCACTTTCAATCCAATGGACTGTAACCCCCAAATAACTTCTTTTAGAGGAAGACCAAATATCAGCAGTACTGCACACAAACTCGACAGTGTTCAACTCTATTTTAATTTTTTTCTTAAATTCATTGTACTCATCACAAATTTTATTTTTAGCTGTACGACGGCACATAACGTTTGGAGGCTTTGTTAGTTGCTGTGCCCCTTCAATCAAAGCTTTAAAAGACTTATACTCCACTATGGATACTGGTGACATGGTTTCAACAATAAATTGTACAATCAACTTGTCTAAATTAACAGATTTTGAACCACTTGCAACATCAGTAAGAGTAGACTGCTTTAATTTTTTATGTGTTATTGCTAATTCTGAACCGCTGCTACTAATATCAGTATGTTTTCTTTTCTTAAGGTTTGAATTTTTAAGTTTTTCATAATCTTGCAACAGATCTGAGTGACCTTTCCTCTGTAATAAAATAAAAAGGAGGTTAATACATTTAAAAAAAATGAAGAATTCATTATTTCTCATGAAAAATTCTTCATAAAATAAGTGTTTGGAATAAGTAAACAATAATTGTAATATTTATCTTATCTTTTACTTATATACAAATGTATGCATCTTTATAAAAACCTACCTTTAAATGCTTCAGGAAATTTGTAGTAGAAGTAACACTACCCTTTATAACTTTCGAACATATATTGCATATTGCAGATACATTCACATCACTTCCATCAACTTGTTTAATACCTTTAAAACAATGCTTTAAAATTAGTGGTATATTCAAATTATTCTCTTTATCCCTGAAAACAAAAAACAAACTATATTAGGAAAAGAAATATGAAATGTTAAGACGACAGTGACGCAGTAATGGGCAGATTAAACACATACCTAACATTCTGATTTGTTCGACTCAAACTTATAAATGTAATATATTACTCAATTTAATCATAATATTTATATGTATTTACTAGTGATTCCGCCCGGCTTTGCCTGGGTGCAAGTTTTAAAAAACCTTTTAAACCTCTACACCTACAAACATAGCAACCTACAAACACAGCAAAAAAAGAACGTTTCATTTTTATTGTATAGAAGATACATAAATTAGATATCGCTAATTAATTCCTACAACTAAATTACAAACAAATGCGTAAAAATATCATTGATGATTTGTTTGTTGTCATTCTAACCTCTTCCCAGACCGGGAAACAGACGTTTGCGAGTTGCATACACATATCTGTCGTCCGCGTCCCTGTCGTCGACTCGCGAAGTGTACAAAATCTAATCAAATATTAGCGAAATAAAGTAAAACTTACGTTTCCATATTCGCAATCTCGAATTTCACAAAAGCAATATTGTTGATCCACAGATAAAAAACGGGGTAACACAGGCTATTATGCGGTACATATAATTAAAAATGGCACAAGTCAAGGGGCATAGCCGATGACATTTTGTAGAAAGAAAGAATTGCCACGCCATCTATCAATCTGGCCCCAGACTAAAGATTCAATGGCGTGTTCAGTTTTATCTATGACGACATTGACGTTTTAAATTAATGTCACATATGATGTTTTATGTTTGTCACCATAGAATCAGTTATCTATTACTAAAAGTATTTTAGCAAACACAGTATCTACAAAATACCAAGATACCAAACAAAAAGTATTTAAATACAAGATATAAAATGAATTTAAAAAAAGTTTTATAGATACAAGATGAAAATACGTATTTTGTATCTTGTATCTGTATTTCAGATACTTGTATCTTAGATAAGTTACATCTCTGCATTTAAAGTTAAACGTGGAGTAAGGCAGGGGGACCCCATATCGCCGAAACTATTTATAGCTCTATTGGAAAATGTTTTTAGAAAGCTTAATTGGAACAAATTTGGTATAAATATAAATGGGGAATACTTACATCACCTTCGGTTCGCAGATGATATAGTCATACTAAGCGAAAATCATACAGACCTAGAATACATGCTGCAAACGCTTGACGAGGAGAGCCGGAGATGTGGACTTCATATGAATTCCCAAAAAACTTGCATTATGACCAATGGGCCACAGATAAACATATGCGTTCAATCTAAAAATATTGAGTACGTGGATGAATATGTCTACCTTGGCCAAAGTATCACTTTTAAGGAACAAACATTAAAAGAAGTAGAAAGACGAATTAAAAAAGCATGGAGCGCATTCTGGTCTTTAAAACACATATTTAAGTCCAACATAAGTACAACACTCAAAAAGAAGGCCCTGGATTCAATTGTGACCCCCACCCTGCTCTACGGCTGTCAGACATGGGCTATGACTAGGGAGATAATGAAGAAAATTCAAGTGTTCCAAAGAGCTACAGAAAGGAGTATGCTAGGTATAAAATTGAGAGATAAAAAACGAAATGAAAATATAAGGAAAGAAACGAAAGTTATCGATGCCGCCAAATTAGCCTGTAGTCTCAAATGGAGATGGGCAGGTCACGTGACGCGAGCCACGGATGGCAGATGGAGCGAACGGGTGCTGTACTGGCATCCGCGAAACTGTAGCAGACCCCGCGGCCGCCCTCGGCGACGCTGGAGCGACGACATCGTGCAGGTGGCGGGCAGCACATGGACGAGACTGGCCGCAGATAGACACTTATGGCGTAGTATGGAGGAGGCCTTTGCCCGTAAATGGGTGTCCCACTAAATCATCACCAACCTACTGATGCCCACTGATAGACTAAGTGATAAATCTTTTTAATATAATTTATAATGTTATCAAAGTAAATTTAGAAAATTAATATATTTAATTTATTGATCTATCTATGTATACATACAATTTTGATGTTAATTAATTTTAAGTAGGTATAATAAGGAATTTTAGTTAAATTGAATTATAATTAATAAACTGCATGTCATAAAATAATAATTTAAAATAATTAGAAAATTGAAATGTAAAAATGAATTATGCAATATTTAATATAAATAATACGTGTAATGAAATGTAAAAATGGGAAAAATAAAGGCTTTATTATTATTATTATTATTTATGATTGTTGCGAAGGTAGAGAAGGATATGTTGCGTTGGTTTGGACATTTAGAGCATATGGGTGAAAGAAGAGTGACCAAAGTAATATACAGTCCGAATGTGGAAGGAACTACAGCTAGAGGTCGTCCTAGGAGGACATTCAGGGATCAAATTGGTGACGTCCACAAAAAGGCTGGGGTCCGCAGTGAGAAGAATAAAAGGAGGTGCATGAAAAGGTTGATGGATGTGAGTGAGGCTGGTGAGGTGTGTCAGGATCGCGCAAAGTGGCGACACATCCCTCAGGGACCAAAGCAGTATGTCGTAATAGAAAAATATAAAACTTATATTTCTGTTTGTCATTTCGTGCAAACCGTGTCATTTAGAATTAGTTTTCCTCTTTGCAAATAGTTTATCAGAGACGTCATAGCCGTGTGAGAGAGAAGGAAGATGGGAAGTTTCAACGCTAACTTCTAACAAGTTATAACTACAATAATAGAGATTGTGCATCGCAAAGACAACTCAGATTCTTAAACATTCGCTCAAAGTCAAAATCATTTATTGCATATGAGTACACTTGGTACGTTTATACACGTATTTTTTTTGCGACTACCGCTCCCTATGTGTTAGCGCTGTGAAGAAGAAACGGCGCAACGAACTTCACGCAACATCCTACTAATATTATAAACGCGAAAGTTTGTAAGTATGGATGGACGTTTGTTACCCTTTCACGTAAAAACTACTGAATGGATTTTAATGAAACTTTACAATAATATAGCTTATACATCAGAATAACACATAGGCTACCATTTATAAAGATATTATGTGAATTGTCCAAAATATCAAGTAAGTAGGAAAAAATCTACCATCTGCGAGCTATTCTGGCGTGCGCTGCCAAAACCGCTAGAGTTACACATATGTAATGAATGATGGAAATGTTTATCTTAAATAGTCCTACAAAAAAGCCTACAAAAGTTGTCCACGCGGACGAAGTCGCGGGCAACAGCTAGTATCTTTTAAAATCAAGTTTGCCTACGATAATATAAGTATTGTGCGAAGCTGAAGCAACATTAGTACCAGGCATCTTTGTCATTCAAATGACCATATCGATATAAGCTTACTGTAGAATATAAATCCTTAGATGGGTTCCAAATTAGAGTACGTAACTGTACAATCGTCATTTTATTTGAGCAGACTGTGGGTTCAATACATCCAAAAACCATAAAACGCTCTGCGTATAAAATACAACAAAGCCTTCAGGGCTATAAGTCGTGGACATTTCCCAAAATTCCCTCCCACCCTTTATTTTCCACTCTGTATATTCTACCATCGTACAGCAGATATAGACCGCTCAGCGGACACCGAATAGCTGAAAAGTGACAGTAAATCATTCGACGGTGCTTTGATATCTACGCCACCCGGAGAGCCCGGACGGCTTCCAGGAGTTGGTGCCTCCAAGGCAAGCATTTTATATGTCATTGCAGCAGTGATAACGTTCGTGAGGTCGTGGGTTCAAACCCCACCCGTACCAATGAGGTTTTCAGTACTTAAGTACGGCTTATTTATATTACGAGAATCAGAATTTGGTATGACTTTACGTTTAGAACTAAAGCATTCGATATAGCTCAAAAATTAGCACGTTGAAGTGGCTGTGGGCTGGTCACGAAGTTCTCGAGTGGAGACCGCGACTGGGCAAGCGCAGTGTGGAACGGGCGTGCCTGATGGTAAACGGCCACTGTCGCCCGTAAACCTAAGGCCACAAATACGTCGCCACCCTGACTACGTAACGAACTGCTAAAGAATGGAACTCCCTGCCAGCTTGGGTATTTCCGGACAAGTACAACTTGGGTATTTCTGTTGAAATTTTCAAGGTAGTTCTGTTGAAATCGGTGTCAACTTGTGAGAGAAACAGGTTACATTTTGGAGAGTGTGCCCGGGAATTACACGATTTGATTCCCCCATCCGGGTTCCATCAACGGTCTACCAGGCGTGGTGAGGGACTTCATCCTTATGCAGTAGACATACCACGCTCTCGCATGAAGCATTTTGCTTCCTCCTTCATAATGCGAACTGCTAAGGAATGGAACTCCATAGTAGATTGGGTATTTCCGGACAAGTACAACTTGGGTATTTTTAAAGGAAGAGTGAATAGGCATCTTTGGATAAGCGCGCTCCACCTTAAGCCCCGTCAGTTGCCATCAGGTGAGGCGATACAAAAAGCACCGACTCTTGTTATAGTTACTGTTTGTCTGCAGGTGCCAGAGATGCTGGGAAAACTGAACGCGGGCCGGAGGATCGACTACGTGCTTCAGGAGGCGCCGTTCGAGATGATCAACGAATACCTCTTCGCTATGAGCAGCCACGTCTGTTACTGGTCAGTCTCGGCTGCCTCTAGTGGTTGTATCATTGGACGCGAGCGCAAGAGGTCGTCGGTTCGATTCCCACTGGGGACAGACAACTTTGTACTCTGTCCTCTCTGTGCTGGTCCCGGTCTGGATGTTATATTTGTGAATTGTCCTAGCCTAGTTTAATTTGCATAGCACAGAAGGAAATCCTAGTTTGGGACGAGACAAGTGTGTATAATTATGTAATATTCAGTTCGTTTTGGGTTTATGTGTGTGTGTGTGGGGGGGGGGGGGGGGGGTATAGGGGGATACAGGTTTGGGTGACATCTGATGTTGGTTGTCCGAGGTATAGATGGAGGTCCATAGTTTCAATCATACATTTTTATATATATAAAAAAAATTCTTAGGAAGTTTGGACATTTCTATCTTACACGTTGCCAGCGTCATTCGAGGAAGCTCTATGCAACATTTTAAGCTTGTATACCCAGCGGTGAGAACTTGTACGTGTAAAATCGGTTTCGTTTTGAAAAGAGAGTCAGTAAATGCTTGAGAAGTGACTGCGGCTGTTAGAAAACCTTCGTGTTCAAATACTGCGACATCTTCTTGTCATGAATATAACGAACATTAACGACTTCGCCAGAGACGCCAAGAAACTTCTCCAGCAATGTAGGTAGTTTCGAAAAACAAAAATATCATTACAGTCAGTGTGCTATGATAAATAACCAAGTACAATCTAATTTGAACTTACACGTAATTAGATAGGGTGCTAGGGATGGATACTTAATTCGAAATGTGACTGTATACGTCATAACCAGTGTTCAAACTTAGGCCACTCACCATGGCAGACCGCGTCTTCCCACTACCCCACCGATGCTCTCAAAAGTCATCATCATCAGCCTGTAAGAGCCCACTGCTGGACATAGGCCTCTCCCAAGGCGCGCCACTAAACCCGATCCTCGGCTCTTCTCATCCAGTCACCGCCAGCCGCCCTACGCAGACCGTCACTCCATCTAGCCAGGGGGCGCACACTATGCTTGCCGAGTCGCGGTCTCCACTCGAGAACTCGTTTACCCCAACGGTTATCGGTTCTCCGACAAATGTGACCAGCCCACTGCCACTTCAACGTACTAACTTTTTGAGCTATGTCGAAAACTTTAGTTCTCTGGCGGATTACCTCGTTTCGGATCCTGTCCCTTGGATAAACTCCGAGCATAGCTCTCAAAAGTAAAATTCCTCAATGTCATCTCCTCAGGGAGTCTGAGGACACGATGCTGATGATGCTGCGCGAGATATACGACGCGCTGGGCGTGCAGCCAGACTGCACCGTTCCTCAGCAGAGCATGAGCGTGCAGCGAGCCCGCGCCGCCAGGAATGTGAGTCCTATGTACACGGAATAAATTACACTTTACACCCTTCAGTCGTATTATGTCCACTGTACAAAAATGTACGCTATCAAAATGTTCACTGTAACAGAACGTCCACTGCAGTGTTGCCAGATAAAGATCATGAGAATACAGTGTTTTGGACCCCAAAATTACAGTGTTTACGACAAATATACAGTAAACTGTAGACAAAAATACAGTGCGTTTTACAGTGCAATTAAAACATTATTAAATTTGTGTTTATACGTATATATACAATCACCTAAGTAATTTCATATCTCATTACAAAACCTATAAAATGCATAGTATGGGTCTTTTGGATCATGCTGTAGTAAGTTTTAAAGCTGTTCCTTACAACAGCTTAAAAACAACCACTGTATTAGAATGAATGTCCACTGTATAAAAATATCCACAGTATCCAATGACATTACAGTATTAGAATGTCACCTGCATCTCATTACAAAATGTCCACAAATGAAGCTGTATAAAAATATTCACACAACCAGAATGTGCACTGTATTAAAAACAACCACTGTATTAGAATGCCCACTGTATCAGAATGCCCACTGTATCAAAATATCCACTGTATTAAAATGCCCACTGTATCAGAATGCCCACTGTAATAAAATATCCACTGTATTAGAATGCCCACTGTATCAGAATGCACACTGTATCAAAATATCCACTGTATTAAAATGCCCACTGTATCAGAATGGCCACTGTAATAAAATATCCACTGTATTAGAATGCCCACTGTATCAGAATGCCCACTGTATCAAAATATTCACTGTATCAGAATGCCAATTGTATCAAAATATCAACTGTATCAGAATGCCCACTGTATCAGAATATCCACTGTATTAAAATGCCCTCTGTACCAAAACTCCCACTGTATTAGAATGTCCACTGTATTATAACTAGTCCAGTGTTACTCAATCCGTGGACATGTGTGAGACACGCCAAGTGATTATGAGTGATACCAATCACAGTTGTACACTTAGTTATTTTTAACACCAGTTTTCTTTACAGGACGAAAGAATCGTAGTGAGTACATCAGGTAAATATTGCTTACTATTTTTTTTACGATCCCAGGCCTAATGCCTCGTCCACGTCGGGAACTTTTATAACTACATACGGTTGCGGCCACGAGTTATTTTGTTTGTGAATCATAGGGAGGCTGGCAGTGACTGGATGAGAAGAGCCGAGGATCATGTTCGGTGGGTCAAGGCGCGCCTTGGGAAAGGCCTATGTCCAGCAGTGGAGTCTTAAGGCTGATGATCTCAGAACAATAGTTTAAATGAACCGTGTGTTAAATATGGAGAGGACTATGCTATGGGTTTCTTTGAAGGATATGATTCGTAAGGAGGATATCCGACGAAGAACGAAAGTCACCGACATAGCCGAAAGGATTAGCAAGCTGAAGTGGCAGTGGACGGGCCACATATGCCGCAGAACCAACGGCCGTTGGGGCTAGACGAGTTCTGGGGTGGAGACCGCAGATCGGCCGGCAGGGGGAACGACGACCTGAAGAAGGTGGCCGAATGCGGAGGGCGGAGGACCAGGTGTGGTGGCGTTAATTGGGGAAGGCCTATGTCCAGTAGTGGACTTCTAGGGGTTGACAATGATGTGTGTTAAATAAAAATCTTTTTTTACAGAACACCCTTCAACTAGTCGAGATGGAACGTGATGGCAATAGATAGATATATAAATATATATATAGACAGTGGAAAGGTGGAACTGCTAAACTGCCCCTTGGTGGAAAATCGAAACCAATCTCGCCAAATATAAGGACTGGGCGATATTTTGTATTAATAGACGATTACATAGCATATGCTAATATGAGTCTATGAAATTACTCATACATTTCTTTTTCAAAACGAAGCATTATTTCTGTAAACTTCTCAAAATGGCATTTTAATGGTTTCACTTTTCCACTATCGATGTATATTCCATTCCAAAACAACTGTCAGACGGAAAACCCCATTTATCGTATCGAAAAGATGTATCTCTACATTAAAGACACACTAGCAGCAAAATTGATTATATTACCACGTAAACTTTTCGGTCGAGTTCGGAACACCATCTATCGTTTATTGGGTTTTCGATACGTAAATGCCTTTGTGTTCGTTTTAATTTGGAATGGAAATTAATTTAGTTTAATTTGAATACATAACAATGTACAGAGGTAACTTTGTGTACAATCAACTGAAGAAATCCTTGTATTCTTGCAAAAAAATCTCGCATGCATTACGACTACGAGCTTTGGGCAAAAATAAAACAGTTTTTTAAAATCCTAAATAAGTTTCAAGTTTCCACTTCTAGAACAGTTGAAGTGGAAACTTGAAATGTTTTTTTAATTAGATGTCAAATGGATCAGGATTTAAAATCCAAATAAGTTTCAAGTACAGAATAACAAGTTTCCACTTCTGGAACAGTTGAAGTGGAACTTTGAAACAAATGTTTTTTTTAATAGGTGTCAAATGGAAAAAAATACTTTAAATTGTACAGATGATTGCAAAAATATTTATATTTAAATTATAATTTCATATGACATACATATTTATGTAATTAT
This sequence comes from Esperia sulphurella, assembly GCA_947086405.1. Taxonomy (NCBI): domain Eukaryota; kingdom Metazoa; phylum Arthropoda; class Insecta; order Lepidoptera; family Oecophoridae; genus Esperia; species Esperia sulphurella. The sequence continues at coordinate 5,946,761 of OX352285.1, forward strand.
TGAACAAGGAGTGTTTTTGCGATCTTGAATAAATTTAACCTAATTTTTTTTTCTTTTGACAATATTCTATGATCTTTGCTCGGTCACTTGTAAAGGCATCTGATATCTTTGATCAGAAGAACGTGCCTTTACTTTTGTATTAATAACAAGCTCTTAATTGGCCCGAAGCTCGCGAATTTTTTTTTGTAGTATTTAAGTAAATACTTAATATTTACTACAGCATTAGTAACGATGAAATTCACCGCAGCGCCCCAAGCGGCCGGAAACCAAAACGTTTTCAGTACTAATTTGAGATATTTCCACAAGTAATGAACAGACTTACTCAGAACACATGTGAGAAATTCACAAGCATCGTCTATGCATTCTAAGTTTCCAAATATGGCCGCTGGGGGCGCGCGTTACCTTTGCGTCGTCAATAATCACGTTTTCTTTTATTTATTTCTTTTATTTTAAATGGACAGCCAGGCGTAGCCAGGATTCTGGGGGGGGGGGGGGGGGAGGGGGGGGAGGAGGAGGGGGGGCAGATGAGGAAAATCCTAGACTACATTAATTTGTGGATTTTAAAATATAATAAACCAGAAATAGCTTTATAAATAGAAATAGCGCTCTTCTGCAGCTACCCCCCCCCCCCCCCCCCCCCCCGTACCTCGCTACGCCCTTGCTTATAGCTGGTGCTTCCATATCATTAGTCGAAATAGTCTTTTCGCGAAATTCAATTGAATTTTGTAGTTGGTTGTTATTACTTTTAAGTCATATTTATATAATTAATAATAGATTTTTCGGTTGATTGTACTAACGGTCTGTGACCACTTTCAGATTTAAAAAAAATATTTATTTTCTTTGATGCAATAAATTATTTTTAAAAATTGTCCGCCATCTTTTTTCTACTTCAGTGATGATTTAGATCGTGCGCACAATCTGATGCTATGAAACTTTTAGTTTACTAGAAATCAAACATACATACATAATGCTCACGCCTTGGTCCCGGAGGGGTAGGCAGAGACGATGTATCACCACTTTCCTTCGCCAGCTTTTCGCCCCGTGATACCCCTTGACGTGATGTGTTGCGAACAACATCGCCGCCTTGTTGAGGTACCACGGTTATCTAGGGAAATAATTGTCCACCTCATCAGAGCCCCGCATGACTCGGTAAGGCTAATAGTGCCCGGAGTTCGCCCAGCTCCGGGATGTCGGCACGCTTACGACCAGGCTAGCCCCTGGACATGCATACATAGGCATGGCAGACCATGGACTGGCGGACGGGACAGGGATCGGGGCGAGGGAGACAGGAGATGGGGGCATGGGTAAGGAGTATAGGTTAGGTATGGGATACCGCTATTACGGAAGGATAGTGGGATTGTACTACCGATAACTCGGGAAAAGAACATCTCAAAATGACTAGAATCCAAAGCCGGGGGACTAAAAAAGTACTCAGTCGACGTTTAAGTAATACCGCCAAACTTTTACTACAGTAACATTGTTGCAAGGTATAAAACTGGAACTAATTAGACAATGAATCATTTGGGAGGCTATAAAAAGCGGAACCTTGGTGCGCGTACGAGGCTTTTACTCGCAGGAAGTGAGGAGGCATTCACGCATCGTGTCGATCAAACAAATATATATTTTTAATCCATTGTAGTAGCGATAACTCGGGAAACCGTGACTCGTCTGGATGCCCCGGACAGGCAACTATCTTCACCAAGTTCCCCGACTAAGTATTATGGGATATTTGTGGTATAAGTGCGTATCTCATTACGCAGCTCTCTTGCGTGTTCCAAGGGGTTATTGCGAGGTATTGTTACTGCACTATAATATTACCATAATCAGTTATAAAATGATTACAAATTGCCTATATCCTCAGAAGAATATTGGATATATCCATTCGTTCTTCTGAGCCTATATCACTCAACTTGCTCACACCATTACTTCAGCCGAACTGACTCGCACTCCCTCTCGACCAATCAGAGGTCCTTGGTGATTAGCCGTGCAGTGGTACCATCGTTCTTACGGTGCTACCATAAGTAGGCGGCGTAATGCCAATGACAATCTAGTAATTTCTACCAATTACATAAATTTAATTTATTTCTGTATATAGAGACTTAAATGTAAACCTCAGAAAATAAATTGGAAAACAACCGGGTAGTCCATGTATTGCTCCTAGAGTATTTCCCCCAGGAGCGATACATATCCATGTATTTCTACTACTACTAGAAATCATTTAGGGTTGTCAGATGGTCGGGATTCGTCTGGATTCTCCTGACATTTTAAGTGATCTCCAGACTCCCGACAACACATATAAGTCTGTTTTGATATTTTGTCCTTTACATTAGTTGTTAATTCCGGTATAGATATATCTATTTTTTTATATAGATATATTTTATTTAAAAACTTTATATATATATATATATACACACACTTACATAATGCTCAGCCTTGGTGCTCAGCTGACACACCCACTAGCCTCACTCACATTTTCATGCACCTCCTTTTAATCTTCGCACTGCGGACCCCAGCCTTTTTGAGGACGTTACTAATTTGATCCTTGAACGTCCTCCTAGGACGACCTCCAGCTGTAGTTCCTATAGTTCATATATATATGTATGTTCCTATAAATAATAATAAATACCTACTTATTAGTAGTTTATATACTATAATATAAGTCTGCTCAAAGCTTCGGTATTGAATCCATAGTATTTTTTTAGGTTGTTTTTAAATGACACCAGAGAAACTTTCTAACGTGGACAGGGAGTTGGTAAGTGATGATGAGGCCTAAGGTGGTATTAAAGGGTATCATGGGGCGAAAAGCGGGCGAAGAAAGTAGCTTTGCGACGTTTGTCAGCATCTGCCTACCTCTCTTGGACCAAGGCGTGAGCATTACGTAAGAACTGGGATAATAATTTCCTATCAGTTCTATACGTACTTACTACTAAGGACAGCCAAGTTTTATGACGTCCCAGTTCTATAAGGGCTAACATGCACTGCGATTTTTATTCGCGCGATTTTTTCCGTTGAATTCTGTGACATATGGAAGTTGTCGCTCTTACTGCCTTGTCTCACACCCTGTAGGGTTGGATGGAAGAGATCTCTTTTAGAGACAAGCTCACCTTTGTACACACCATTTATTACTGTATTTAGTTTTAAGTTGTGCAGTAAAGAATATATATTTGTATGAAGCTGCACGCACTTGCGGAAAAAATTCCGCAACCAAATCTGTATTTTGCTGCAGATTTCAATAAATACGCAATAGAAAAATCGCGCGAATAAAAATCACAGAGCGTGTTACCCCTAAAACTATTAGGAGTTGCCGGTCCCTTGTTTGGGAATAGGGCCTCATCGACAATCTAGTAGTTATTTCTACCAATTACATAAATTTAATTTATTTCTGTATATAGAGAATTAAATGTTAACCTCAGAAATTAACTTGGAAAACAACCGGGTAGTTCATGTAGTGCTCCTAGAGTATTTCCCTCAGGAGCGATACATATCCAAGTATTTATTTATTTAAAAACTTTATTGCACAGAAAGTACAAAAGGCGAACATAATGCCAATATGGCATTCTCTTCCAGTTGACCTTTAGGTCATGCAGATAATGAGTGGTAGTGGTAGGAAGTATTTGTACTACATTATCCAAACACCCTTGTCTACTACATTATAAAGCATGTTGGATTGCACTAGTAGTAGTAAATTGATATGTATTGCTCCTAGGGGAAATACTTTAGGAGCAATAGAAGTGACTAACCGAAAACAAAGCATTCCCATTAAAGCTCAGGAAATTAGTTCAAAAGTAAAAAATTAAATTTCTGTCAATAATAGTTTATTTATTGAGATTTTGTTGTCTTAAAATTATTCAACATTATACATATACTAACGTATGACTATACAGTTTTTTTAAATAAAATTTATATTTTTACTAAAATTACAAATGTTTTTTATTTAAAATGTCTTAACAGTACCAAAAAAAAATTATGTATAGAGTGTCGTTGACTTAGTCGCTTGGACGTTGGAGTCGGGAGTCTGGGGTCCTGGGTTCGATTCCCACTAGAGAATTAATTTTTTATTTTTCATTTGGTTTAGAATTAAACTGTAACTGTAAGGCACGACATACGTCTAACATTTCAAAATTTTGAATTTATGGAAAGATATTCGAACTCGATTAACTCAGGGAAATCATCGCTTTAAATTAATTATAAGTGTATGGGCCGCATAATAAATAAAATGATTAGGATAGTTGTAGTATGCAGTCCGGATCGTGTAGTTCGAGGCTTAGTAAACCCAAGTTCATCATCAGGTTATTTTTGTCTCCACTGCTGGAGCACAACCCTCTCTCATCTGTCGGAGACAGACAGAGGATTTGGCCTACACTCCCCGCGCTGGCCAGACGGGTTGGGGAGGCCTGATTGATGTTTTATAATGTATTCCCTTAGTCGCCTTGTACGACTTCCACGGGAAGAATTGGAGTGGTCCTATTCTACTCTACCGGAAACCACACGGCACAAGTTACACGTAGTAATTTGTGACGAGTGAGCGTAGAAAAATGGTAGAAATTGAAAAATAAAAATTCATTTTTCAGAATTTTAGAAAATTGTAATAGTAACGATGTTTTGTATTCTAACGGGTCACTATGGGTATTCATTTTTCAGTCTGTCTGTATGTTTGAGATACATTTTCTTATTGCTCTACATTGGTAGGATGCGAAAAAGTTGTGAATATTTCACCCGAGCAATGTTCACTAATGGCACAGGCTCATTAACCTCCCCCCCCCCCTCCCCCCCGTTGCGTCGTGGGGGGCAAGTGTGTTTTTCCAGCCATAGGATTTTATAGGTTTGGATTTGACTCCACACGCGTTGCGTAGCTTCGCGTGGCGTGGCATGGAGTAAATGTGTTTCTGCCCAAAATATTACTACATAAAGCGACATTCATCCTCCTCGCCAGTTTAAAGTAGCCCGCACAATAGACCACGGCTAGCAGTACTCATTACTACGGCGCCGGATCGACGCTATAAGTTAGAAAGAGACGTACTGATGTTGTTGACGTAGGTATAAAACTGCAAACACATTATCGGACGCGTCCGTCAGCCACGACTTACCGACGCGGCTTAACTTAACTGTGCACACTATCGGACGTACGTCGCGACGCGACCTTGAGCGCTCGCACGCCGAGTGAAATCTTGCCGACCGGATAACGAACAATCGTGCACTACTCGGACTAGTGTGCACAATTGTTCGGTCTCCGGTCAGCCAGATTTCACTCAGATATATATTATGCTTATGGTCAGTCAGTCATATGACACATTTGTAGCAAAAATGAAGGTCTATATATTAGAGAAATATTGCCGTGATTTCCGGTAGAGTAGAATAGGACCACTCCAACTCTTCCCGTGGATGTCGTACAAGGCGACTAAGGGAATATATTATAAAACATCAATCAGGCCTCCCCAGCCCGTCTGGCCAGTATAAATAACCTGATGATGATGATATTAGAGAAAGCGTACTGTAATATAGGTAGATGAATCGTCATCATGTCAGCCCTTAGACGTCCTCTGCTGGACATAGGCTTTCCCCAATGAACCACACCCGTTTCTCCGCCCTCCGCGTCCAGCCGCTTCTGGCCACCTTCTTCAGGTAGTCGGTGCGTCCTGGCGGCGGGGCGTCCCACCCTGCGCGGTAGATGAATACTTAAAGGAATTAATTTAAATTATAATTGTGATGATATGCATGTTAAATATATTTGAATGAATAGTATAATGGCATTTCAATAATTGTTATGTATATTTAAGTACCATTGTGTTGTATTATCGTATGTATGCTGGCTTGTAAAGTTTTACCAATAAATTATTGATTATTTGGTACATTGGTGAATATTTCTCTTATGGATATAAACATAGGCGGGGTACCCGACGCGCTTTGCACCTCGCCAGCGTATGCACTCGCTTTGAAGGTATACAATACACAAACCCACAATACAATGCCAGCAAAAATATAACAATTATGACAATAATATATTGCCCGTCGGAAAATATAAACATTTCTTGACTCATTTGTAACTCTCTCTTTTCAGCTGTCAATATTTTAACTCTTTTCTTTCGTTTGATAGATACAAGAGCTCCATCTAAATCTATGTTGTGTAAATTTTTCTTATGGACTGCTAAATTGGGCTTCAATTGAACATTTTTGGGCGATTTTGACATAGGTTTGTCATATTTATGTGATTTTGACATCCTTTTAGACTTAGGTTCATCATATTCTGGTAATTTTGACATCACTTTAGACATAGGTTCGTTATATTCTGGTGGTTTAAACACAAAAAACATATGTTCATTATATTCGAGTGATTTTAACACGCATTTAGACTTAGTTTCATCGTATTCAGGTGAGTTTGACACCCATTTCGTCTTAGGTTCATCATATTCGGGTGAGTTTGACATCAATTTAGACATATGTTCATCACTTTCGGGTGATTTTGACATCAATTTAGACATAGATTCATTACATTCGGGTGATTTTGACATCAATTTAGATATAGGTTCATCACATTCGGGTGATTTTGACATCAATTTAGACATAGGTTTGTTATATTCTGGTGGTTTAAACATAAAAAACATATGTTCATCATATTCGAGTGATTTTAACACGCATTTAGACTTAGGTTCATCATATTCGGGTGATTTTGACATCAATTCAGATATATGTTCGATATATTCGGGTGATTGTGACATCAGAGACATACTGTTATCATATTCGGGTGATTTTGACATCAATTCAGATATATGTTCGATATATTCGGGTGATTGTGACATCAGAGACATATTGTTATCATATTCGGGTGATTTTGACATCAATTCAGACATATGTTCGATATATTCGGGTGATTGTGACATCAGAGACATACTGTTATCATATTCGGGTGATTTTGACATCAATTCAGACATATGTTCGATATATTCGGGTGATTGTGACATCAGAGACATATTGTTATCATATTCGGGTGATTTTAACACGCATTTAGGTTCATCATTTTTGGCTGAATCTGAAATCCATTCCATGGTTTGGTAGTTAAACATCCAGAGTATTCTTTGATTGTTAAGCGATGATTTTTTTGGCCTAGTTCTTGACCTACGGGGACTAAACATTTGTGTAGTAATTGTCTTTAATTGAATTATAAACAGAATAGCCACGGGACTGAGAAGAATGCTAGCTAAAGGAAATTTATGTTCCTTATGATAAAATGGTGATCGGTAAATACAGCACGCCAGCACTGCCCGAATAATGTTAATTTTGATCTCAAACACTGCTCCTGAGTTCCAAACACAGTATAATACAATCGAGTGTTTGATTATTGTTTCTATGCGAAGTCTACAGTAGCTGCCTCTCAAGTGTCACACTGAAATATGTCTTGGAATATCTCTAATAGGCATATGACTTCTTGGTAATAAGGTATTAGTTTAAAATATCCCAGAAATTGTATCAATCTCGTGACAGGTTAAAAAAGTATCGTCTGAGGCCAACGGTGTGAAGTAAACAAAGCCGCCATAGGCTGTCAGCATGAAGAATAACGTTACAATAAAATTTACGGCAGAGAAAATTATCACTTCATGACAAAGTTTGAGTAACGAAGGCTTTTCAGATTTCACCTTCTTTGCTTCTATAGCTTTTTCTGTGATGTCTTGAACAACAATTCTTGAAGGAGGACTGTTTTTAATCCTTTTTCTTCGTTTTGAAACGTGTCTTTTGTCTGATTTCGTTATGAACGCTCCGTCCAAATCCACTTTGTACCAAGACTTGTGTTTGTCAAAATCGGAGGATATGTTCGATAGAGTTGACGTGGACTCGTCAGTTTCGTTCGGTTCTTGAATCCACTCCATAGTTCGGTACTTCTGTGTGTTCAGGCATTTATGTTTGTTGAGTTTTAATTAGTTAATACATTGAATTTGCCTATTTTAGGAGTTAAACGGACAATTTTGCGGCCACAGAATTTCAGTGGCAAATTTTTGACAGAATGACAAGGCGATGTTTAGTATTTTTTTTCTGAAAGATTTTTTTTTTCTTTTCTTGTTATCGTCGTAGTGGCTCTCTCTTTATTATATATACGTCGGCGAAATTATAAAAGAGGAGCTGATTTGGAGGCACATTGCGTTTTCATCGCGCCAAGGCCGCGCGTTACGGATCAAAACACTCGTCTATATCTTTTAAACGGTACAAGTACATATTCTGATTTTTGGATATGTGGAGCACAAATTCAGGTACAAATGTACGTTTACAGAATTCTGATATCTTTTGTAGTTTCCGAGATAAAGCGTGGCCTGCTGTAGTGACGTCATTTTGGCAGAGCCACCAATATACCCCTATAACTTTTAAAAGGCTGAAGTACAAATTCTAATTTTCGAGTACAAAATAGTACATTTCCAGGACAAATTTTCGGCATGGTCAAATTTCAAATCAGAGACTGTGGCTCTGCCAAAATGACGCAAGCCAAAAAATGCATGAGAGAATCTCTTTACGAGACAGTTCTGAAACTAATCGCATTGTGCGTCAGAAAAAATAAATAAAATTTGTAAAATTTTATGCATTTTCGGAATACTTTTGGGTGCAATTTATTTTATATTTTATTGTCCACTTGGACACGATCGCGCAGAGGCGATAATTCGTCTCTGTTTACCCTTCTGGGACCAAGGCGTGAGCATTATGTATGTATGTATATCCACCTGGACCGTCAAAAATATTTTTTAAAACACTTGTACAGGCTTCTAGAGAAAAAAAAACACAATTTAAGCAAACATTAGTTTTAATTGAGACTTGTATAAACACAAAATAAATGCTTACAACATTTGAGACCGCAACACTGTCAAAATTATTTCTTAACACAACGAGATATCAATACTTATTACCGCGCCTGCGTGACACTTTGAAGGTGAAAAAAAAGTCATACGCACCCAACGATCTCCACTACTAGATGGAGCGTTCCAAACAATCGCTATGTTCCACGCAACTGCGGCTCCCGGAAGCCGCAACTCGTTCACATATAATTATTTACTAAATATTGACGCTGTTTACCCGTAGCGTCAATATTTAGTAATAATTAAATGTTCTGCGTAGTAACTGCACAAGTTTCATTGTGAATGTAACCGAGTTGCGGCTCGTTGCGTGGAACAGAGCGATTGTTTGGATCGGTCCATCTATTGTACATCGTTGACCAGAACGCACCGCACGCATTCTATCGATTTGCTAATAGTTGTACTTGTAAATTACCGTACGCTTCGCAATGATTCGACACGTTTGCTAGTTAAAAAATCCAAAATACCTCATCAGAACGCATTGTATGTTGTGAACTAGTAATTTTAATTATTTATTACGTTGCGTACGGTGCGTGCGTTGCTGGAAAAATTCACAAGCATCCACGATAAAAAGTATTGTCTTCTCATTATTCTTTTTTGACAACTTAGATTAAAAATAATACCTTATTGCAAACATAATTCAAATTTACTTCTCAATTTAACAATTATACAATCCAAAGACAGCTTGAAAAATACAACCCTGAATACATTATTAAGAAAGCGATACGTCTTAGCATCGACTAATAAGCGCATAGGCAACGACCTCTATGTATTTACTAGATGGAGCGTTCCAAACAATCGCTCTGTTCCACAAAACACATTCACTTTGAATCTCGTGCAGTTACTACGCAGAATACATAATTATTACTAAATATTGACGCTACGGGTAAACAGCGTCAATATTTAGCAAATATATAAATGTAAACGAGTTGCGGCTCCCGGGAGCCGCAGATGCGTAGAACAGAGCGATTTCTTGGAACGCTACATCTAATAAGTATATAGAGGTCGTTGCGCGTAGGTATTTCATTTTTATGACTGTATAAGGGAGTGGTAAATTCTAGAAGTGGTCACCGACCGTTCAATTGGCCTCAAAACCTGGCAACAAAGACATGAGTCTTTGTTGCCAGGTTTTGAAAGATGACTTTCAACCGCGCACAACGTCATCTTAGATCCGACCAATCACGACATGCCAGGAACTTGCCCGGGCCAATCAGCGTGCAGTTACCCCGCCCGCACACCTCAGCACTTTGACAGAATTAGGAGTCTAGTGAGCTTATTGGTCGATGCGTCTACCATGGAAGTATTAGTCAATTAGGACTGGACTATTTTACAGTGTAATGTCATGAAGACGCCGCAGTCCTAATGGAGAAAATATAGAACACCACAGGAGATAAAATATAAAAAAAAGTTGTGAAATTACAAAAAAAATGTGTAAGGGGAATCCTAGTGTGTATGGTTAATGACTTCGGGGAACATCAAACTTATTTATTATATATTTATTAAAATATGTTTTACGGCTCTGGAAGCAAAGTCCTTTTAAGCCCGTCTTAAATAGTTTTCTCTTTTCATTCAAGATTTTCCATTACTAAAGTTGATAGTAAGCTTTAGTAAGGTTAGGAAGTTTTTTAAAAAGATCAGCTTGGTCATGTTTATTTATTTATTCCTTCACAGTGTGTACGCACAGACATTTGTTGCATAATATACTATCACTACTAAACACCAAAGTTCGAAGTATACATTATTTTGGAATAACAAATACGCAACACACTGTTCTTCTTCTTCTTTTTTATTTAATGGCCTCTCTTTAATTAGAATCTATTCTCCAAATAATGCGGGAACCACCTCCGTCAACGTGAAAGTTCTTCATGTGTTTTACGGCTCTGGAAGCTAAGTCATTTTGAGCGTGAACGTCAAACTTCCAATTTCAGTGTTGTTAAATTTTATCGACGTCGGTTAAAAGAACTGATTTCAGTCATTTCAAATATACTTCCATGGTTTTGGCAAATTACATACTTGCCGAATTACCTTAACGAAACACATATTAATTCTAATATCACTATTAAAGATTTAATGTTACGTTTACAAAGTTTAATTAGGTTTGTTTTATTAAATGTGCTCACAGCATGGTTAAATTAGTGTTGACGACCTCCGTGGCGGATCGGGTAGCTCTCGGACTGCCACGCCGGAGGTTGCGGGTTCGAAACCCGCTAGGGGCAAATGTTCGTATGACGAATATGAATGTTTGTACCCAAGTCTTGGATGTTTATATATTTATTTAAGTATCCGTTATCTAGTAACCATACCACAGGCTCTGCCTAGTTTGGGACTGGATAATTGGTGTGAATGTCTGACATATTCATTTATTTATTCATTTATATCTGACCGCCTCGTTGGCCTAGTGGTTTGGTCATTGGACTCGAGCGGCGGAGGTCGTGGGTTCGATTTTCACAATTTTGTACAAGTTGGCCAGTCAGGATCTTATTATTCGTGAATTGTCCAAAACTTCTCTAATTCCCACCGTGCAGAAGAAAATCTTCGTTTGGGATTAGAAGTATATGTACAAGTATACATATATATTGGGCCCGATTCTGAAGACACACATTTAAAATTTGACAGCGCTAAAATTGGTTTCGTCTTTATCTTCATAATACTGTGTGACAAGGATAGCAACAGTTTTAGTGCTGTCAAATTTTAACATTGTGCCTTCAGAATCGAGCCCATTATAATGCTTTTTAATAAGATATCTACTATTCGTAACTATACTCTCAATAACATCATGTGGGGTCAACTCTTTGTTAAATTTTCGTTTGTTTTAGGCGTAGATGCAAGATTACGTTTTGGGGGGAAGAGAGGAGGGATGGGGGGAGGGGGGGAGGGGGGCAGGGGCATATGTGTGCGTTTTCCAAGAAACACGCTTGATCGATCGATGTAATCTATATTTCATTCCAATAAAACTCATATGCGTCTCGAAAACAAAATAACTAATAGATGGTGGGTTTTCATGTGCAAGTTACTGAGACGCAAATAGCAATGGTTTTTCGTATCACTATTGGTTTGGAATTAAAAAATATACGAGTTAACAATTCTTAATTTTTTTTGAAATTAGTGCTTAGGTCATGGAGTCAGTGGTGGGGTGAGAGGTGGGGGTGTAGTTGTACCTATTGCGTCCCTCCTTGTTCAATAAAGGATTTTGACTTCGACCGTATGCACGTAACAGCATATAAAAATATTTCATAGATGTAATCTTATATAAATGATGTATAATATTCTTATAAACTACTATTTATTTATAATATTCACACAAAGTGCCGAGGAAAGAATATTCTATGGAGCGAACAGTAACTTCATAAAACGGCTGGGATGTTCGGAGTGCTCCCACAAATTAAACTATCGTATTTAAAAACAGGTTGATGGAAATTCACCAACTATGATAATTCTATACAATAAATTGTTTCAAAAAATAACTTTTTATAAAAACTATTCTAATATTCGAAAAATACAAAAAAAAAAAACAATTGTTCATTCGCCCCGTTACCTCCTTATACTTCCTCTGACACTTTGTATAGATTACTTATTACTTAAAATTGATAACCAGAATACTTTATTCAGACAGTTCTGCAAAGTAAAGAAGACTCGTGGTACAGTGAGATATTCTATCCGGTGCGATGGAATGGCCCGTTACATTAGATATTAGAAGTTATTACATTACTACAGTTACTGTGGATCACAGTTATCATGATCAGACATAACTCACTGTGGTCAGACATGGCTCACTGTGATCAGACATGGCTCACTGTGGTCAGACATGGCTCACTGTGTTCAGATATGGCTCACTGTGGTCAGACATGGCTCACTGTGGTCAGACATGGCTCACTGTGGTCAGACATGGCTCACTGTGGTCAGACATGGCTCACTGTGATCAGACATGGCTCACTGTGATCAGACATGGCTCACTGTGATCAGACATGGCTGTAACATGTTGTAAATATTGACATGACGAAGTCTGTGAAATAAACGTAAGATTTATTCAAATGTTGACAATAGGTACTGCTTCTAGCACTGATACAAGCAAATGTAGACTTTAAGGTGACTATCATTTTCATACTGCCACTGTATTATAAATGGGTTTTAGCGTGGATCGTTCGTTGGATGCGCACAGAGCTCAAACTAGTTTGTGAATACACTTCCAGTAAAAAGTATGGATACGCGGGCCTTTTTCATACATTCGAGGCAGGGTTGGCATGATTAAATCATTTTGATTTAAATCAAATGATTTCTTTAATAAAAATCAATGATTTAACCAAGTGTCTTTAATTTAAGGTCTTAGAATAAATAATTCACAAGTACCTAACTCTCTAAATCTGCATCAGCAAAATCAATATCATTATTATAATATTAAAACAACAAAACTAATTTTCCAGCTTTTTCTGTTCCCAATTTATTCCATAATTTAGTGTTAACAATGCCAAATGTAGAAAAAACTCTTTGAACTGAAGCTGAAGAGGCTGTCGCCCCTCACTATAGGGTAAAAAAAATCAAACTATATCATAAAATGAAAAAAATCGCAAATAATTAGGTTTTTTTTTTAAAATACATGATTTTTTCAAACCCTGACTCGAAGTCATTTTGGTGTTTGGATTTACATACACTTTGATGGAATTTTAGAAATTTTTAGATTTAAGCATAATTTTGATGTTAATTGTCAATTTTATCAAAGAGGTATTTATTGCACTCTGGACCTCCTCCATCCATACTCCGTACAGCTAGCATCTGATCTCACCCAAGTCGATCCCCAGCGGAGACACAAGAGCTCAAAATGACATCGAATGTAGGAAAAAGGTCAACTCTTTGCTGGGACCGTATGTTTAAAGCTGGCGTTACATATTTATTATTGAAACTTCAACCGTCTCACTGAACCGTCCCCTACCTTAACGAAGTCTACTCAAAGACCAGCGAAGCGCTGGCGTAGGATACGGAGGAGTCCTGCATACTCATACACTGCGAGGACTGCGCGTACTTGAGGAACTTCAGAGTCATACGCGGACAGTCCGGCTGCCCTTGCAGTTTAGATATTGCCTGTAAATATGAAATAGGTTTATTTGCAAGATTTCTTTGGTAATTCCGTTCTCGTTTCGTTGAAAAATGTCCCTAAAGGTGTACAAATAGTTTTATTGTGTATTTAAAATTACTCTAGATTGAGTTTTACAGAAAATTAGAGATTTCTTGCCAGTTACATTAATTAGGCAATTATAAATAATAAATAATTATACAATAAATATCTCAGACATTCACACCAATTATCCAGTCCCAAACTAGACAGAGCCTGTGCTATGGTTACTAGATAACGGATAGACATACTTAAATAAATATATAAATATCCAAGACTTGCGTACAAACATTCATATTCATCATACGAACATTTGCCCCTAACGGGATTCGGACCTCTGGCGTGGCAGTCCGAGAACTACCCGTTCCGCCACGGAGGTCTTCAGTTATTAAATATTAATATATAATGCCTGGGTTAATAAATAATAGAGGCCGATTGACGACTAATTCGCGTATTTAAAGTTCAGTCAAATATTATTTAGGACAGCTGTTGAATTTTCAATTCAATTTCAATTTATTTATTCCTTAACAAAATACATTGTGTCGGAAACATCACAAACATAAGATGTAAAATTTACATGCAGCAATAATACAAACAAATTAGATATTATCAGTTAATCGGTTAACTCTATTATTAATCAATTAATCGACTCTTCTAAACAGTATCTGATTTAAAAAAAAACTATACACTATATTTCATGCCCAATGCTATTTGCGTCTCGGTAACATGTACACAACAGGTCACCAGCAGCAGAAACAGGGTTTGCGTTAACCATGTAAACTTTGCGGTTCACTTAGGAACACCATCTATTATTTATTTTGTTTTGGAGACGCAAATGCGTTTGTTTTCATATGATTATTGATTTGGGATAAAATATACCCACCCAAAAAAAATAGGTAATTATTAGTAACTAGCTGTGCTTCACCACCTCCCACCCGCCCACTCTTCTCCTTCCTCCCAACATTCCCTTGAACCCTCTCCTAAAATCCCTGTCCTTTGTCCTCCCCCTCCCCACCCCTTGCTAGTCCCCTTCCCCGTCTCTGTCACATCAGTAAGTTAGCTGTTGATTTAATCTATTTACGAATATCGTTCCTTGCGTATTCTTTTCCACTGTCTACGTACCTGCATTAGCACACCAATGGGATGCCTCCCGCAGATGGTGTTGCCATACTTGTTGAGGTAGTCGGTAAACGCACGCGGCTCCATTTTCTCGATTATGTCCATACCCTGCCACACATACAAAAAAATACTAAGTAATGTTTTCTCTAAAGGGCATGGTCGACAATGAAAGTTTTTTAAAGACCGTGGCAGCGGTCATCGAACTCCGCGCGCGCGCTCAGTCTATTGTCCATAAAGTCTCATGTTTTTCGGAAAACTTGGAAGCGTCGTAACTTGAAAAATGACAGAACTCATCTTTTTATATTTTAATTACAGATCACGTTCTCAAAGAAATTTTCTTATTCATATATACTTTACTAGCGTTCCGTAAGCGCGTGTTCCCGACGACAGCCGAATCAAGCCGAACGGCGCGACGAACACGCACTGTGCCTCCAAATCAGCGCCTCTTTTATAATTTCGCCGACGTATCCTACTTCCTACTAATATTATAATTGTGAAAGTTTGGATATTTGGATGTTTGTTACTCAATCACGCTTCAACCACTGGACGGATAGCGATGAAACTTGGCACATATATAGGTTAGGTACTGGAATAGGACATAGGATAGTTTTTATCTAGAAAACATCCCATTTTTACGGGAAATAAATAATAATTTGTGATGTAAGTTGTCCAAGCAACAGCTAGTATGTAATATTTATTTAATTATACCTGCTTGTCTAGCCACTCGATGCTCTGGTGCACGTGTCCGCGGGCCGCGTCGCGCCACGTGTAGCGGAAGCGGGAGCCCCAGTGGCAGAAGTCGGACGAGATGACGAACAGGTTCTGCGGGTCGGCCAGGTAGGGCGCCAGGATCGCGCCGTACCTGAACGTGAGTTTTATGTTAATGTTAAGTAGTACACAGATTCTGTCGATGTATGTCATCTTCATTTCAGCTCCCAGCCGTCCACTGCTGCACATAGGCCTCCCCCATCACTACACCCGATCCTCCGCATCCAGCCGCTTCGGGTCACTTACTTCAGGCCGTCGCCTGGCGGCAAGACGTCCCACTCCAGACCTCGTCTGCCTCAACGGCCGTCGGTTCTGCGACAGATGTGGCCCGCCCATTGACGCTCAGCTTGCTAATTTTTTCTGCTATGTCAGTCACATAAAGTGAAGGCAAATAAAAATGGAGCAGAAACTAGTTTTAAATAAACATTTTAACAGAGTGTGATTTACATCGCGAATGTGGAAGGAATTACAGCTAGAGGTCTTAGGAGGACGTTCAAGGATCAAATTAGTAACGTCCTCAAAACAGCTGGGGTCTGCAGTGAGAAGAATAAAAGGAGGTGCATGAAAAGGTTGATGAATGTGAGTGAGGCTAGTGAGGTGTGTCAGGATCGCGCAAAGTGGCGATCCATCGTCTCTGCCTACCCCTCTGGGACCAGGGCGTGAGCATTATGTAAATATTTTTACTTACTTAGCTTCCTTCTCAGGCGTCAGAGACCCCACTAAGATTGGTATGATCGTAAATCCAGTTTTGTACCTGCAACAAAGTACATATTTGATATACAGTATCCGTTGCCGAGTGGTTTCCGGTAGAGTAGAATAGGACCACTCCAACTCTTCCCGTGGATGTCGTACAAGGCGACTGAGGGAATACATTATAAAACATCAATCAGGCCTCCCCAACCCGTCTGGCCAGCGCGGGGAGTGTAGGCCAAATCCTCCGTCTGTCTCCGGCAGATGAGAGAGGGGTGTGCTCCTGCAGTGGAGACAAAAATGACCTGATGATGATGATGGAAATATTGAAGATAGCAAATTACTTCCAGTTTTTTTTTAATTATCATTAGCCTAATACGTCCATTGCTGAACATAAGCCTCCCAAATAGAACCTTTTTGCCGTGTGGTCCCCGGCTTACAATAGGGCCCACAATGTTCCCGTGGGTGTCGTCAAGGCTACTAAGGGATTGCGCCAGGGCAATAGCGTTCTGTGTATATTAAGATCATTACTGCGATCACCAATCCGCCTGCCAAGCATGGTGATTATGATAAATAACTCCAATGGACAGCCCACCAAAAGTATTATTCTATCGGGGCTTGTGTCCAATAGTGGACTTATTTTTAACAATAAACAAAAGAATACTGACTCTTCCATAACTTTAGCTATGTAGGGCAGGTGCATCTCTATAGAATGCTCGTCTTCATCCGTCTGTACGTCCATCCATTCGAACTGCCGCGTCGCCTCCAGCTCAGCGTAGACTGAAATCCAATAAACATGCAACTGAAAATAAATTTCAGCTGAAATTTCGCTGTTGTTGTTTCAAAATTGGGCTGTTGGAATTAACCATAGAGCACATTTTTTTTTATTTGCTCAACCCGTGAGCGACCACAAACTATATTTGTATGTCTATGGTGAGGTCGTAGAGAGGTTTGGTTTTTGACTAATGTTTTTTTAAATTATTTTTATTAACTGTAGTAAATTAACTTTCAGGAAACAAGTACAGCAATTGCTAAGCTGAGAGAAAGAAAACAAACTCTTTATTATTTATCTATCTGTTTACATATTTATATAAATATAGAACAATAAATAAATTGATTTCCAGATCATACAATATATATACAAATACACACACACCCACATACAAACACACACACCCAATCACTAGACTGTAATATCAATATATTGTAAATCCGTTATTGGCAGTAAGAACTATAAATTAGAATGTATGAATGTAATGAATGTCGGCCCTGTAGCCTAGTCGGTAGTACACCTGCTTGCGAAGCTCGGGGTCGCGGGTTCGAATCCCGCCCAGGGCAAACATTCGTGTGATGAGCACTTGTGTTTGCCTTGTGACTGGATGTTATTTATACACGGTGCTACTTTGCATTCTTGCCATATTCACAGAGCTAATAGTAGAGAACATTACCTATTATTTTAGATAAACTAGAGACTCTCATAAATAAAGCACCCTAAGTTTTTAGTAAACTTTGTTTTGCAGTACACATAGGAATAAACCAATTTTTTCTCGCACGTTCAACAGGCGCAATAGGAATAAACCAATGTGGGCGTGGCCAGGCCTGGCGTGTAAATGAATTGATTTCAGATTTTCCTTCCTACTTTACCGCCAACAATGCCTAATTTAATATCATTACATTGTTGTCCATTTCTTTGCAAAGTAATAAATTAGGTATTTTTGGCGTACCTAGTTAAAAAGCTAAAATCATCTAATAAGATTTAAAAATTATAATTTTTAATTTGTAAATGTACAATTAATTGGTTATTTACAAGTTCCTACTTACAAAATTTACGTGCTGAGAAGCAATTGTTCAAAATGTCCTCCGTTTTGATGAAGGCACAGTCTAGCACGGCGAAGCGAATTTCGCTTTAGTTTTCGCAACACATAAACGTTTTGTTTCACTGTTTCGAACGCTGGAACAAACCTTTCGCGTAACACATTTACACTGTCTATCTACTCTGAGTATACCAAGCGTTTCACGTCACTCCAAAAATAATAGTCCATCGGAGGAATAGTCCGGAAACCGTGGTGGATGAAATAAGAGCCCAGTAAATTCCCGTCGATTGAGACTAAAGCGGTGTTGAAACGAGTCTCGCTTAATTTTTCGAGGATTGTGATCACGATGAGTCCACCAGTGCTCATTATGGATATTAAAAATTCCAACTCTCGTAAACCGGCTTTCGTCAGTCCACAAGATGTTGACATGTCGGTTGTCCAGTAGCCAGCGACAAAATGTACTCCGTGAGGCGTTATCTTGAGGGAGCAGATCTTGGACTTTCCGAAAGTGAAACGGACGTTGTTATTCACTTTTCAAAAGTTTCCACACTGTCTTGTGGCTCACACTGAAGTAAGGGCCTGCTTCCCGGGTACTGGCACGGGGCTCTCTTTCAAGGTACTCGAGAATTGACTCTTGCAATTCGACTGAGAGTCCTACGCTGCCTCGAGCTTGAGCGTGGAACCGGCGATGGTCTCTAAGTCTCTGCGTGACATGCTCTCTAAGTCTCTGCAAGCATCACCTGACGGGTCGGCCTCGGTTGGTTAGGAAACATTTCCACAAACATTTCTACGGCTTGTCGCAAACTGTCACCACTTATTGCGTCCAAGCGCACCATTTCTACTAATTAAATATTTGAATACGCTTCAGTCATTTTTACAACAATATTTTTGAGAATAATGACAGCAGTTGACAATCAAATAATATCATTGAATAAAGAGACAAGATTAGCATAAAGAGTCTATGTCATGTCGTGATCTTACGAATGATAAAAGTGATGTGCATGCATTACGATAATTAGTGGTGTGCTTAACAGATTGTCGATAAAATAAAATAATCCAAACCAAAAAAAAAATAATTACGTCATGATTTTTTTTATTGATTTGTGTTTAGTATCAGTAATATAGTTACCTCTGTAAATATGGCAAGAATGCAAAGTAACATCCTGTATATTATATTATGTATGTATATCAGCTGTCTGAAACCCATATTACAGGCTCTGCCTAGTTTGGGATCAGGTGGCCGTGTGTGGAATGTCCCCACATAAAAAAAAAAAAAGAATACTGCATACTAAGTGCTGTGGATTTTGTGAAAATAAATAAATAAAAAAATATTTGGGATAACAACAGCTAAATTTACTACACAAAAAGCTTATTACGGTTATCCACATTTTATAGTAATTGAGTGGGATAATGCTAGGTCACTTCTAAACAATATTAATATTTAGATGACAATATGTGAAACATAATATTATACTATACAATGTTTCATGTTCTGTCCTAAGAACTACATTGGATCACAACGATTTGCTGTGTTCTGTATGTTGATTTCATTTCATTTAATTTGCCAAAAATTGTTGTTACGTACAACATACATTTTATTGAATATTTATACTTAAAGTTCCATTACAATCATACCCCTTTAGGAGTGTAGCATATTAATAAACAGCACACATATTTTTTTTTATTTATTTATTTAACATTAATAAGAAAATACATATTATGTCTTACATAACTCACACATAATAAACCTCTTGGGTTTGTCCTATGTGCGAATGTAATGAATGAATATATGTCGTAATTTTTTGAATTTTTTTATATACACGTAATTTATAATTTTAAATTTTGTCATATTTTAATGTTTGTATTTTTTTAATTTTACTATATTTTTAATGTAATTTATAATCAACTAACATAGTTTAATAAGACTGTACTAACAAAAATATGGACTAATGTCTGAAATAAAAAAATTGAATTTGAATATTATATCTGTCTACTTAGAAACTTCATAAAAAAAAACAATTTAATGAATAAAATTATAAATGGTAGATGCCATATTATTTTATTTCCATTGCTAAACTCATTGAGATTACAGTGACAGAGCTTAAGCAATAGCTCATTGACTTTTTCAAGAAACTTTTTATCAGACAGGGACTAATATATATAGGGACTAAGATAATAAACTGACAGACGGACTTATAACGAAGTGGCAAAAATTTGCTTTCTAAATTGGTTAAGACAGTTTAATTACTGATTCGTGTAATTCATGCATATCATCATCATCATCAGATTATTTTTGTCTCCACTACAGGAGCACAACCCTCTCTCATCTGCCGGAGACAGACGGAGGATTTGGCCTACACTCCCCGCGCTGGCCAGAGGGGTTGGGGAGGCCTGACTGACGTTTTATAATGTATTCCCTTAGTCGCCTTGTACGACATCCACGGTAAGAGTTGGAGTGGTCCTAATTCTACTCTACCGGAAACCACACGGCAATAATTCATGCATATAAAAAGTTGTAAATAGTGTAATTATCGTAGATACTGTCAAAAATCGATGAATTATAATCATCACAATATAATTAAATTTAGTTGTATTGATAAGATGTCACATAACCGGGCAGTTGCATCTATCTGCGCTCCGAACTCTCTGTAGCCACCTTAAATACTATAAATTCGGATTACATTATAAGCTAAAACTAGTTTAGCATGAGACTCGCAGGTCGATAAAAGTTCCCTGAGACCACAGACCGATGGATCCAGCAGCACCATATCGTCGGCGGAGTATAACGGACAAGTGCTCATTTTAAATAAGTGATACATGTAGTAAACTCACTCTGTTTGTCTATCGTGAGATCGTAGAGCGGTGTTTGGTACTTGTCTAGGGAGGAGAGAGCGCAGCCGCCGAGTCGCACGTGGTGGGACGGGCCCAAGATGAATATACGCTTACTGGAACACACATTTTAATTAGTGAATTTAAAGGATTGTATTCCGACCGTCGTCGGGGACAGGACACGGATAAATGACTTTGTTAACCCGTAGATTTCGAGTTAGGGATGTCTTCACTTCCCCAGTAACTTTTCCTTCAGTAAGTTCAAGGATTTGACGACCTCCGTGGCGGAACGGGTAGCTCTCGGACTGCCACGCCGGAGGTTGCGGGTTCGAATCCCGCAAATGTTCGTACGATGAATATGAATGTTTGTACCCAAGTCTTGGATGTTTATATATTTATTTATCCGTTATCTAGTAATCATAGCACAGGCTCTGCCTAGTTTGGGACTGGATAATTGGTGTGAATGTCTGAATATTTATTATTTATAAAAGTTTAATAACAATAAAAATAATACCGCCTTGTTGGCCTAGTGGCTTGGTCGTTGGACTCGAGCGCCAGAGGACGTGTGTTCGATTCCCACTGGGGAAAGACCACTTTGTACAATTTATACAAGTTGGTCCCGGTCTGGATGTTATATTTGTGAAATGTCCTATCCTTGTTTAATTTCCATAGAACAGGAGAATATGCTAGTTTGGGATTAGGCAAGTGTATGTATATGTAATATTCGCCGTTCAGCACACTGTGGGTCAGTGATCAGATTTTGTTGTGAGAAATATCTAGTAATTTCATTCCAAACCAAGTCATATGAAAACAAACGCATTTGCGTCTCCAAAACAAAATAAATAATAGATGGTTTATTTAAAGGTTTAAATAAAGAACCCTGTTTTTGCTTCTGATGACCCTTTCGTGTATATGTTACCGAGACGCAAATAGCGTTGGTTTACATATGACTATTGGTTTGGAATGAATGTATGTACTCACACTACAACAGGACTGACTTGTCTGTATGCGAACGCTGCGCACGCGCCGCAATACGAATACCCAGCGTGCCTAGAACAAAATTCATGTGGTATTAAAATTTTCACGCAAAGGAATTATTCTTTTTTATCCCATATACAAAATGAAATAATTTAGTACTAGTTGCATAATTAATTTAATATCTAGTTCTTTCACATCCCTTAGGGGGGAATTTGAGAAAAGATGGAAATAAGCTTGGAGACCGCGGATCGTCCAGCCGCCAGGTTGACCGACGACCTGAAGAAGGTGGCCGGAAGTGACTGGATGTGGTGCGTTGCGTTCATTGGAGAAGGCCTATGTCCAACAGTGGACGTCTAAGGTTGATATGATGATGAATGTATACAGTGGCACCTAGAACTCAATTATAGTTTTTTTTGGCTTATTCCACGTTTGTCCTCACTGCCTCACAAAGTCCAGCAGTGGACATCGCCAAGTTGATGGTTATGTGTGAATAGCTTACGGAGCAATGATGGCGCGGGCGGGCCCGTGGGTGAGGTCTGCCTTGGACAGCCATAGGTCCAGCTGGCGGGACAATTCACTACCTGAAAAAAAATTAAGACAAACTGTAGAGTCTAGTAATAAAAGTCGACAAAGTGTACATCGTTAAGTCTGTTCAATAGTTTTAGCAAGCATAAGTGTCAGTCGGCGGGCTACATCTGTCGCAGAACGGACGGCCGTTTAGGTCTAGAGTGGGACGCCTTGCCGCCAGGCGGGCCGACGACCTGAAGAAGGTGACCGGAAGAGACTGGATACGGAGGGCGAAAGATTAATTTAATTAGGATACCCTATTAATGGGCCCGATTCCGAAGGCACACATTTAAAATTTGACAGCGCTAAAATTGGTTTCGTCTTTATCTTCATAATACTGTGTGACAAGGATAGCAAGTTTTAGTGCTGTCAAATTTTAACATTGTGCCTTCAGAATCGGGCCCAATAGCTCTGTATTATTAAATATGATTATAAAAAAAAATTATGATTATCTCTGACAATATTTCGGTGGTGTCTGGGAGAAGTTCGATAAGTCAATTCTTTAACTTGTTACATCCTGCAATATTACCGTGTGAGGTGTTACTTTCATCACCACCCCCCGGGGTCACACGAAGGGGAGCTAGGTAACTCTTACAGATGTGGTGCAATGTTGGCCCCCACAATTAAACAGACTATTTTTATATATATGGATTTAATCAAGGTATTCTTACCATTTGAGACAATGTTTTAATCCAAGCATGCCAGCATAACTGAATTGAGTTTCATTTAAAACTTTATAATCCTATATATATTATAAATGTGAAAGTTTGGATATTTGGATGTTTGTTACTCAATCACGCTTCAACCACTTTACAGATCGCGATGAAACTTGGCACACATATAGGTTAGGTCCTGGAATAGGACATACGATAATTTTTATCCTGAAAAAACATCTCATTCCTATAGTCGAATCGAATATTTTGAAATTCAAGATGTGTAAATATTGAAACCAACGCGGACAAAATTGCGGGCAAAAGCTAGTTAATATATAAATGTTATACCTTAACAGTATCAAAATAAAGGCATTTTTATCTCATTTATTTTATAAATATAATAAAGAATAAATAAACAATAAATCAATCATCATCATCTTCATCCTCATTATCATCATGTTGTATCAGCTGAACAATCTTCTCCGACGCTTCTTTGATTAATTTCTCACTGAACTTAGGGAATTTCGACTCAAACTCTGATTTCATACTTTCTAAATCAAACCTATCCTTCTCAAGATCTTGCAAGCTATGTTGTGACTTTTCATATTCTTTAAACTTCTCTATGTCTAAGTTGGAATGCTTCTTTATTTCTTCTAAGCCTTCAATAGCTTCGTTAACTGCATCTAGTAACTGTTTGTGTCCACTTTCCTTATTATAGCCAAAATCTACATTCTTAGTATTGAGTTTGTCTAAACATGCTTGCTCTGTGGCAGAAAGGTGTTTGAGAATTTCGTCAGCATTAGATTTGTCTGTCATTTCATATATTCGTGCACTGTCATTGTTTTTTAGATCGAAGAGTCTGTAAGAAAGTAAATGCAATGGGTTTAAGATAAAGTATAGAGGCAGGCTGATTGACAATAATCATCACATGCTTTGGCTCATAACTAATGTATGAAATGGAATGTTAGGGGTTACAATATCTTTATTAGTCTATAATTGGTTCACTGCTCAACAAAGTCACTTCCAAAGACGGTGTAGATGGACTGAATTCCAGCTGCAAAATTGTAGTTTAGATGCAGTTAAGGTAACTACTAATGCTACATACACAGGACCTCTTTACATCAGAATGTCTCATAAGCAAAATAAGTAGTAGTTAACAAAATATCAGACATCTAAATAGCATAATGTCTAAGACACAAATCATACATAGAAGTCCAGAAAAAAGGTATGGTTTCTTTATTGGAAATCACCGTTCATAGACCACAAGCTGGGAAAATAACTCATATGGATATTGCGCAATTAGTCCTGCAGATTCACTGATTATCAGATATGCTATCATCAGCTGAAATACATCCACAGCTGAACATAAGTCTCCCCAATAGAACGCCGAACGCGAACTTTTGGTGGGCGGTCCATTGGGGGATTTGACAAATCACCACACTTATCAGGCAGATTGGTGCAGTAATGATCTTAATATACACAGAACACTGCTGCCTATTCCTGGTGCAATCCCTCAGTCGCCTTGACGACATCCACAGGAAGATTGGGGTGGCCCTATTCCAGGCGGGGTAAATATGGCATGCAAGAATTTAAATGATCAATCATAATAAAGAACACACCTTTTCTGCTCAACAACAAACGAAATATCTTTCAATCTCCTATTGGTCTTGTCGAGCTGGTCCATGGTCTTCTGGAACCTATCAGCTAACTGGGCCATTTGAATATCCATCTGTGTCTCTTCCCTCTCAATTTTTTCATCAACCATACAATCCTCTAACATGGCGCGCAAAAATTTCCCGTACGCGATTTGGCGGTATTCTACATCAAAATCCGGCATAAAACCTTCTTGCTTCAATATAGTAATGTCGCATTCTCCCAAAATGGTTGTGTTTCTGGAAGTTTTCGGCCGATGTACAGCATTTTTTTCCTTCGTAGCAGAAGCGGGAACTTTGCTACGTGACGAAGAAGCAGTGACGCTTACGGTCGAAGGCCGCTTACTTTTAATACTCTTGGGCGCTGGAGCGGCGAAATTCTTTTTATCGGACATTTTTGCAGTAAAATCGTATAAAACTTCGATGATATCGCTACAATATCGTTACCATTGACATAACATTGACACTATTTTGAATGGTTGTCATAACAACGAACGAACGCTCAAAAATCAATGTTCGTTCAAAAATCAAAATTTTTAAAATGTAGAATAGGATAAGAACGACACAGAATAACACTAACAGAACATTTATATCTACGTTTAAAAAATAGCGTAGAATTATTATAACAATTTCAAGCACCGGTAATGTTTTGAAAGTAATTAAAATGTGGGCAGAAACAATCGACCGTTTTGGAACACACCTCCATTTGTTTTTATGTAATTTCTGAACGTCAATACTGCACAAGTCATTTGAGATCCCAAAAAACTAATTGAAAATAGAAAAATAACTCTTTATTTATTGGAACTAATTAAATAAAATGAACGTTTATAGCTATTGTATCGTATGTTAACTACTGAAGATTATTGCAGTGATTATGTAAGCAATTTAATCTAAATTGGGTCAGTGTGTAAAAAGGGGGCACGGAAAAATAACATCATTCATAGAAGTCTTAAAATTACAAACAAGACAAATTATTTAATATCAAAGGTTTATAGACAGCTTTGAATCAAATCTTTTGTTGGTCTTTGTTAGACGGAATCACAATAAAGAAAATCATCACACTAAAGGTCAATCACCTTTTGACTTCAGATCATTCTGTAAATAAAAATGACTTACGTATTTACTTTGTTTACAAAGAAAAACCACTACAAGGCAATAAAAAGTTAAAGCTTTCAATTTCTAGAGATATACTTGAAATTGACAAAGACTTAGTATTGTAAATAACTTACCATTCTCTGTGTACCAGCTTCCAGCGTGAGAAGCATTACGACACGACATGACTACAATTTAAATCACGATTTATTCCTTAATAAAATTTAAATTCAATTGATTTTAGATTTTAAAATGATATTTGACGTCAATAAATAAAGGTAAGTAAATATTTCAGACTGTCATCAAAGACTGTCATAGACAAGAACGTTAGACGACCAGTGACAAGATTGGGCATTGATTTGTATTTGGTTTTGGAAACAAGGAACAGTCAGTGCCCTCTATTGATTGATATAAGAAGTTTACTGACTGCTTTTAAGAGACATTTCCGTTCATTTTTCTGTAGCAAGAAAAGGTCGGCGCCTATAGAATAGTAGTACAGTAGCCACAAACTAAGTAGTGATTAGCGTACTTAGCCAAGCTACTAAAAATGTATAGACGTTGCTCTTCATAATATCGTTTAAATTCATTTAGACCGAGTTAGATGTCGTCATGAGATAACGTTGTGGACACATGGACTTAAACTTTGTTCACTTAATGAGAAAGGTTCCTTCACCAAACTACACCGTGTATGGAGTGGTGGAGGATGTATTCCACAACATAATGGAGTGTGTCCGCAAAGAGTCTCATTGGAGACAAGTATTAGACTCTAATATGTTATTATGCATCAGGGTGTAATAGTGAATGAGTTCCGTTGTTGGAAAGGCACTATATAAATTAGTTAGTATGTGTGGGTAACCTTTTGTTTTTTTATAAAATTTTATATGTATTGGTACACAATAAAGAATATATGATTTGATTTGATTTGATTAGAGGCTAAGTGGAGTTTCTGTGTAGTCCGATTTTTGAGCCTTAGGAAATCAACCCCACTAGGTACGTTCCTTCTTATTTTTTAAGGATTTTTTGGCTTGGTTACAAGACCTTTAAGGCATGTTTAAGGATAAGTAATAGAACACATTTCGGTCAATTTTGTCTGTATGTCTGTTTTGGTATTGGGAGATTGAGAGTCTGAGTGGGAGTCGAAGTGGGAAAGGGAACGGGAGCAAAAGTGGGAACGGGAGCGGATTCTGTAGTACACGCGAGCGGAGTCGCGGGCACAGCTAGTAAATAATATGTAAACAATAAACAAGCAATAAATCTAAGATAAAGAAAAAAATAGGAGTGAGATGAAAAAACCGGGAAATATCAACATTAATATAAATAGTTCGTCGCAAGTACATACATAACACTATCTAACTCCGATCCGAGGTCATAACTGGTTACTGTTACTCTGTATCGAACCCGCATGCGTAGTATTATTAACCCCTTATTATTTACCGAGTATTTAGGTACTTTATCGATTTAATTTTCTATTTTCTATAGTAAGGGTAGCCATCTCTAAAATCTGCCAGCCAGGACAAGAAGCATAAAAATCCCGGATTTTGGAGCACAACTCGGGTATGTCAACAAAGTATTTACAACTCAGTAAAATAAATAATAGTTTTAATTATTATAAATCAACTTTTTATTTATTTTCATACTGTTTTAGATAGATAGACATTTATTCATTGACACAACACAAATTCACAAACAAGTAAAAACATAAATTTCTTAGCAAAACATAACAACGCTTTGCCTTGCCCAAACATACAGCTACATACATACAGCTTGTGCTCTACGACAATGCGCGGGCGCAGATGTTTAACCTAAAGGCTATGGATCACTATATAGAACACGGTTGATTGCAGGTCATAATTGATCATAGTCCAGAGCGAAAGGTAGCCACAGTGAATCACTACAAATCAAAGTGTGAAAAGATAGATAGATTCACTGACACAACACAAGTTCACAAACAAGTAGAAAACATAAATTTCTTGGCAAAACAACAACGCTTTGCCCAACGAGACACAATAGAACTTCTACTGTTTACACGTCTACGTTGGGAGCCCGCGAGAGCGCAGCTTGGAGGCGCGTGTGTGCCCGTGTGTCGAGCTAGTAGCCAGGCCCTGACTCAGCATGTGTCGCCGCTAGCATGTGGCAACGACGCTGGTACTTCTGACAGTCTTTAAACTTGAATTGTATTGTATTCGTATAGTAAAGAAACAAAACAGAAGCGAGTCGATTGATCGCGTCGCGGCGCTGGCGTTCCGGCGGAGCGCGGTGACTAGAAAACTTTAAGACCCGGACTACAAATGAAACCCTTCCCCGGACACCCGGTAAACTATTAAAAAACAACAATAAAAAAACAACTTTGTAAGAAAGCCTATTATAAAATAAACGATTATTTGAATGACAAAGATGCCTGGTACTAATGTTAATTCAGCTTTGCAAAATCTTTGTTAATTGTATGCAAACTTGATTTTTAAAATATGTGTTGCGTGAAGTTTGTTGCGCCGTTTCTTCTTCACAGCGCTAACACCTAGGAAGCGGTAGCCGATAAAAAAATGACGTGTATAAATGTACCAAGTGTACTCATATGCAATAAATGATTTTGATTTTGACTTTGACTAGGACAAATCCGGGGGAACCTGGACGGATTGCAACCCTACCTATAGCGTTTATACTTTTATTGTTAAACGTGCGTTTAATTATAATAACGTAAATGCGTAAGTACTCATTGTAATTTATAGTTTGAATTCAACTTTGCTTGATCTATAACTCCTACACATATATTATTATAGTCATAGAACATATAATAGAAAATATATTACCATGTTTCGTCGTATATTTTTAATGACTGTGTTTGGATACCTAATGGTGAGTAGGCACCAACATTAGATTGTAATAGACTAGCTGTTAAATGTTTGGAATATCAACCAAAAATCCTTTTTAACACGTTTGAGGGTACAGCCCACGTGGCCAAAATATGGATTAATCTAACTACTCATGCTATTAGTTCTACTGGACAAAAAAGTCCAACTAGTTGTACTGCTCAGTATGACAAATTGGAATCAAGTATCTAATAAATATAATCGTAAACTTCGCGTGTCTGTACATTGAAGATATTAGCAAAAAAAATTGGGGGTTCTAAGGATAAGTAATAGAATACATTTAAACAATTTTTGAAAATTTTGTCTGTTTGTTTGTGCGCGCATCACTTAAAAACGACTGAAAAGGTGATGGACTTTTCACAGAAATATATGCTTAATTCGTTGTAACACACAGGTTTTATTTCATTGCAATCGGTGCAGTCAATCAAAAGTTATACGAATTTATAGTTTTCGAAAACTCGCATACACTGCATTCGTATACAATTACGGAATTCGTGAGCGGTAGCGGGAGAGGGTGTGGTACCAATGTAATGTGTGTTTTTGAAAACTATAAATTCGCATAACTTTTGATTGAGTTAGCCGATTACGATGAATTTGTTGCATACGTATGAGGGAGGCTTGATTAAAGGGTTGAGGGGAGAGTTGAGGGAAGGGTTGGGAGCAGAGTTGAGAGTAGGGTTAAGGAGGTAGATGCGGGAGTGGGATCTGGAGCTGGATCCGGACCTGGACCCGGACCCGGATGCGGACCCGGACCCGGATCCGGGCACGGGCCCGAACCTGGATCTGGACATGTACCTACCTGGAGGTTGAGAGTCTGAGTGGCAGTGCAAGTGGAAGTGGGAAAGGGAACGGGAGCGGGAACGGGAGCGGATTCTGTACTCCACGCGTGCGGAGCCGCGGGCACAGCTGGTATTTAATAAATGCCGTCCCCATGGATATTCGCTATCATGAAATAATATTTTAACAGGCATCAGAAGCGATTAAATTAACAAAAACACTTACGCAATGAAATATAAGAAATAACTACTAATCTACACATATCATATTTATTACTTTTTTGTTTGGCACTGTAGACAAGCTTGTCTGCACCGGGTGCGACTGAAAATCAGCGCCTAGCACCTTACTTGGTCTAGGCATATGCTGAGTCGTTTGCCCGTTTGCTGCCACGGCACACGTATACTATTTTAACTATGTTAAAATTTTTAAATTGTTTTCTCTAGTTCTTATAATTTTTATTTAATTTTTTTTCCTTTTTCTTGCTTTGTTGGTATTTTCTTTGTGTGTGCCAATTGTGGTAGTGAATAAATGATTTTCTTTCTTTCTTTCTTTTCTTTAATCTCATTGAAGTAACTTCCATCTTTTTTTTACTAAAAATAAAACCTTTATTAATTTGCTTTGCTATTCACCATTGCATAGTGATATTTAGTATTTTCTGCCATAGATGTGTATAAAGTAAGAGAGCAATGTATACCAACAAACTGTATTATACAGTTTGGCGGAGTTATTGAATGTTTTTTTTAGAGATAACAATAATGTTCTTTTTTTATTCTTTGTGATAAACGTAGCGTAAGAAGAGGCTTAAAACTTACACATAACACTTTTCAGGGTTTGGAAGTAATTCCGGAAAAACCTATAATTGATTATTTGAACCCCAAGTACATGAGTGGCTTGAATATATCCATCAGACGTTTAGGCCGTAACAGTCCATACCACATCGACGTGTATTTTAACGCCGTGAATAGCGGTGGGAATAATATTTCAGTAAGTATGTATTAATATACATTACAAAAGTCAAAATCATTTATTGCATATGAGTACACTTGGTACATTTATACACGTCATTATTTTGACTACCTCTTCCAAGGTGTTAGCGGTGTGAAGAAGAAACGGCGCAACAAACTTCACGCAACACATCTATTGAAAATCAAGTTTGCATACAATTATATAATCAATATTAGTACCAGGCATCTTTGTCATTCAAATAATCCTTTATTATATAATAGGCTTTCTTACAAAGTTGTTTTTTAATGTGAATCTTAAACTTTCTGTCCGTCATATTTAAGATTTCCTCTAGTAGTTTGTTGAAGAAGCGTATACATGGCCCTGTGAACGATTTACTGACCTTACTAAGTCTTAACCCTGGTAAAACAAGTTTATTTTTATTTCTTGTATTATTACTGTTATTGTCATAGTGCCTCATAAAGAGATATATTTTTTCGGACGGATTTTTATATTTTAACTGTACTGTTACATATATAATGCTCACTTTGCGCGATCCAACGCCCCGTGATACCGCTTGGCGAGATGTGAGACGTGACGTGTTATTACGTGTTATATAAACAAGGCAAACAAGATAATAAATGTTCCAAGATGTGTCAACTGTTACGGCGAGCGTACCAGCGGTTATGTTATGGCTAATACTTGGAATTCTCTGCCATCCGATTTAAAAGACATTGCATCAGGTGGATTACTAAAGCAAGAACTGCACAAGCACTTCTTGTCGATGGGTGTAGACTAATGTACTGATCACGTGAGCGCTCTGTTCACATATAAAATATGGGCTTCTATTTCTGTGGACTATTATAAATTATATGTTGCATTTTTTTGTTAAATAAAAAAAAGTATTTACACTTCATACCATGAAGCAAAATAATTTTTCGAAGCTCATAGTTTCACCTCAAAGTGTTTTTCTTCATGATTGACACTAATTGGTTATTAAATTAGATAACAGATGCACATTTTAACATCATTACACAAACAGTATTAAATAAGTAAGGTATTAATATTATATAAATAATGCGTAAGGCGGTTGGCAGAGACTGGATGAGAAGAACTATAGATCGGGTTAAGTGGCGCGCTTTGGGAGAGGCCTATGTCCAGCAGTGGGCTCTTACAGGCTGATGATGATGATTATATAAGTATGTATTACGGTAATAAACGAACCAGTTAAGCCTTCTCACCTCCACTCCAACTCTTCCCGTGGACGTCGTACAAGGCGATTAAGGGAATACATTATCAAACATCAATCAGGCCTCCCCAACCCGTCTGGCCAGCGCGGGGAGCGTAGGCCGAATCCTCCGTCTGTCTCCGGCAGATGAGAGAGGGTTGTGCTCCTGCAGCGGAGACAAAAATAACCTGATGATGAAGACTTCTCAGTTAATTAATCGTAGTCGGTTTCCTCATAAGCCACAAATACGTCCACTGCTGAACATAATAGAAACAATTTTTTCTGCTGTTCATTGGGGAATTTGCCATAATCACCACGCTTGGCGACGGTTTACGGTCACTACGCTGCTGATTTTTGTATTGTTCTGACAGATTGGTTTGCAACTATTTGAACAACTCAGCAATGGCCGCTTTCAACCTACTGTAATTCAAACACAGATGAAAATGTGTGATTTTTTCGAAAATGAACCGTTTTTCGGTAAAATGCTTGCGGAACAAATGTCTGGTTTTCAATGTCCGATATCTGCTGTAAGCACTTACCTGACTGGAGTCATTTCATGAAACGATTCTGAACATAACCCTCCCAAGTAGAATACCACATTTGGTGGGCGGTCCATTGGTGGATTTGCCATGATCACCACGCTTGGCAGGCGGATTGGTGATCGTAGTAATGAACATAGGTCACACCCGTTAACTAGATATTATTATCTTTATCTAACAAATAAAAACGTAAACTCCGCGTGTCTGTACATTGAAGATATTTGCAAAATAAAATAAATTCTGTTTGTGCACGCATCAAGTAAAAACTACTGAACCAATTCTGATTTAGTTGTCAGAAAAGCATAGGGCCTAATTCGGAGTAACATATAGGCGTTATTTTATCGCAATCGGCTAACTCAATAAAAAAATATGCGAATTTATAGTTTTCAATAACTTACATTACATTAGGTTGAAACAAAGTAATGCTCAGCGGAATTTGAATTGCGATGGATGAGTTAGGAGGACTACATTTGGAGCGACGAGGGTAGGAGAGAAAGAGGATTGAGGGGAGGGGTTGAGGGCAGGGTTGAGAGCAGAGTTGAGGTACAAAGTACGTAAAGCGGCGGTCGCGCGCCGCTAGACAGAGAGCCCGCTTAGAACAAACCGCCATTTCTCGCACGCACACATCGACGCTACGTTTACAGGCATTCTCGGGCAGTCTCGGGCAGAACTCAATCGCGAGTACCATAAGTGATGGCGCGGCTGTTTTTGAACATGAATACACGGTATTATGATGGTTGTAGTGTATTCGGTTGTTTAAGTACTACTCAAACCTGTGCCTACACGTTACGATACAATAATCGTTCATTTAAACAATGTCGCAATCGACGAAAATATTTTTCAGTCAATAATTTGTAACACCTGTGGATTTTTTTATGATAATAATATTCTAATATACCACTTTTTTATTTACCTGTCTACTTTAAAACATATAACGTAGGTACCTATATTTTTACATGCATACACTTTCTTGTTTTTAAATAGTATGCCTGTATGTCCGTCTGTTACAACCGATTTGCTTCGAATCGAAAATTTTTTTTTACAAACTGTGCCGTATGACATATTAAATGAAATGGGTTTCACATATATTTTTTTTATATCTAAAATAAATAATTTTAAAGTAATTTAATAAAATAGATTAAACGAAGTTGTGCTACACGTGTAGCTTTTATTTAAGGAACGGATATTTTACCTCAAAGTTGTTACCTTCATAATTGACACTAATTGGTTATTAAATTAGATAACAGATGCACATTTTAAAGTCATCTGTTATCTAATTTAATAACCAATTAGTGTCAACCATGAAGGTAAAAACTTTGAGGTGACTTATGAGGGGTGAAAAATTATTTTGCTTCATGGTATGAGTTGTAGGTATATACCTTTCGTTCTATCCATTATTATTTGTAACTATCTGTGCCCCCGCGGCTCCGCTCGCGTGGACGACAGAATTATTGTTTCTTTTTTATAAAGTTGAAATTTACTTAGTGTTAATCCCCTTCCCCCCTTCCTCCTGATCCCGCACTCGACCCTCCTCCCTCTATCCCCACTCCAACTGCCACTGCCACCACCACCGTAGTCCTAACTCATCACAATCTGAATTCCGGCGAGCATTATAATAAATAATAATAAATAAATAAATATGTCAGATATTCACACCAATTATCCAGTCCCAAACTAGGCAGAGAGCCTGTGGTACGGTTACTAGATAACGGATTCACATACTTAAATAAATATATAAACATCCAAGACTTAGGTACAAATATTTATATTCATCATACGAACATTTGCCCCTAGCGGGATTCGAACCCGCAACCTCCGGCGTGGTAGGCCGACAGTTACCCGTTCCGCCACGGAGGTCGTCATTATACTTCTTTAATATTCTAGAATATTCTAGAACATTGGTTTTCTGGAAGAAATCGCTTTTAGCGATAAGACCGCCTAGATGTACATATGATAGCTACTATATTATTGTATCTTTGTTTTTGTCGTGCAATAAAGAGTAATAGAAATGAATTAATTTTATATTCTGGAAAAATGTGGAATATTCTAGAAAAGTTTTCAGTATAGTAACTTACAAACGCACTTAACGCCATTCAGCACAGTCTCGAGTTTATATGAGCCGTACAATGTGTTAGAAAAGGATAGAAGTATCCCATCACACATTTTTACCACCCACATCCACCCACCGTAACCAGACTACCTTACTTGCAAGTGCAGACCAAGGGCTATCTACCACTGCAAACACGACTGGGTGGCGGTGGGTGGTTATGGACAAAAGGCTGGACATACATACACACACTTTCTATTTTTATATATAATAGATAGATAGATAATAACAAATGTAAATTCATGATGAATTTTGTTTTTGTATGTTACTCAAAAGTTGACTAAAAGAGATTCTAATTGGGATAAGCTCACTCGGAACACTGCGTTTGTGGATTTGCCTTACGTATCTGATTCTGGCTGTACCATCAGGTCAGTAGTGCCTACTTATGTATTGGTAAAAGATCTGAGTATAACAAGCTCAAACACGACAGATATAACAAGCTCAAACACGACGGATTTCCAGTAGGTTGTCAAACCACATAAGGGCCTTGTGGTAGCTGAGCTTATGTATTGGTAAAAGATCTGAGTATAACAAGCTCAAACACGACGGATATAACAAGCTCAAACACCACGGATTTCCAATAGGTTGTCAAACCACTTAGGGGCCTTGTGGTAGCTGAGCTTATGTATTGGTAAAAGATCTGAGTATAACAAGCTCAAACACGACGGATTTCCAATAGGTTGTTAAACCACTTAGCGGCCTTGTGGCGGCACTCTAGTTATTTTATACCATTTTCTTTTCTTTTCCAGGGAGTACATCACTTCGAGAATATCGTATTGAATTTTCAGAATTTCAAATACAACATTCCCTTTGCCTGGAGCCACCTCACTAACGTGCAGTGTCGCGTGGATTGGGTAATGCGCATCACAGATACGCAGGAGATATTTAGCAAAGTCATATTTTATGCTAAATTTGTACAAAAACCTATGAAAAAACATTGAGGTTTCACGGTGAAAGAAAATTAACGTTACAAATAAAACTGTAAGATTATTCTGTAAAATACAAACTCACGTGCGATTCTCACTCGAGTGACTTCACTCACTTTAAAAATAAAAAATATGTCAGACATTCACACCAATTATCCAGCCCCAAACTAGGCAGAGCCTGTGGTATGGTTACTAGATAACGGATACATATACTTAAATAAATATATAAACATCCAAGACTTGGGTACAAACATTAATATTCATCATACGAGCATTTATTTGCCCCTAGCGGGATTCGAACCCGCAACCTCCGGGCGTGGCAGTCCGAGAGCTATCCCGTTCCGCCACGGAACTTTGAAACCTGATCCATTGGCATTCTGTAAACATTCCAGAGCACTGTCGACGTGAAGTGAACAAAGAACTCACTTCACGTCGACTAGGTTTCAATGCCAGTGGATTAGGTTTCGACGTGCGCAAAGTCACTTGAGTGAGACTCGCACGTGAGTTTGTATTTTACAGAATAGCAGGGAATTACATTCTTTAGCAGTTCGCAATATGAAGGAGGAAGCAAAACGCTTCGTGCGAGAGCGTGGTATGTCTACTACATAAGGATGAAGTCCCTCACCACGCCTGGTAGTCCGGTGATGGAACGGGGATGGGGAAATCAAATCGTTGCAATTCCTGGACACACTCTCCAAAATGTATCCTATAGAAAACCGAAAGACAGGCCGCACTGCGACGATGTTTGAGGTTCTGTAACTTGGTATTTACCAGAGCGTCGTCACTAATGAGCCTTCGGGCGCGACGCTCAACCGCGTCCAGAGCAGCCAGCTGATACTTGGCAGAGCCGTCCCAGAGGTGACTCCAGTACTCCATACACGACCGCAATTATGCTTGATAGAGTTTGAGAAGCTGTGCCGGTGAGAAGTACCGCTTGACCTTAATTACACTACAAAATCCAAAGTTATTTCGTCAATCATACATAACTGTTATTGTCACAGTGCATCAAACAAACACACAGCCCGCAATTTAAATATAATTTTCTTTTTCCTGTAGCTTGTATACTTTTATTGTTATACGTGCGTATTAAAATAATGTAAATTCACACGTAAGTACATCGTTTAAATTTAGTCTGAGTTTAATTTCGCTTGCAAACCTATATGATTACTACCCAGCATGTTCTTCCTTATATTTCTGATTACTGTATTTGGATACCTAATGGTGAGTGCAAGCAAATATAATATACTAGCTGTGCCCGCGGCTCCGCTCGCGTGGACTAGTCCCACTCAAACTCTCAATCCCATCTCCAATTGTAGTAGAAACCAATCGCAATATGAATTGTACCGAACATAATAATTATACTTCTTTGGGTAACATTATTGAAGTTTTAGTAGGGATCCCTAATTTTTTATAGTAATAAATATAGCCTATGTTGCTCAGGGATAATGTAGTATTCTACTGGTGAAAGAATTTCTGAAATCGGTCCAGTAGTTTTGAGTTTATTCGTTACAAACATACAAATGTTTCCTCTTTATAATATTAGTGTAGATGTAGACTAGCAAACGCCCGTGGCTTCGCCTGCGTGAAACAAGTTTTTATTTCCTGAGGGAACCATTTTTCCAAGGGTAAACATAAACCTATGTTCATATACATTATACTATATGTGCTAGTTAAAAAATATTCCTTTCAAAAAATCCTTTCATTAGTGGGTGCCTGAGCCATGTGTCATTGCTTACCTTTGTGCGAAATTTTAAGTTTCTGAGCCTGTTTGTCTGTGAGTTTGTGCACGCATCACTTAAAAACTACTGAACGGATTTTGATGGACTTTTTACAAAAACATGGGGCTTAACTTTACTTAACTTAACATTTAGTCTTTATTTCATCGCAATCGGCTAGCTCAATCAAAAATTATAGTTTACAGTGTACTTAACTCATGTTTTTAATCACGCATGAATTAAACTTTAAATAATCTCTAAGATGATTATACAAATATCATTAAATAACTATCTAATATTAAAAAACCTAATGAAAAATGTCCCCTAGATCGCTGCCACCACGTGGTAGGGTACCTATAATGCTGGCTGCGTTTCCTCGCTGTATTGCAATACTTATCCGCTGATTGAGGAACGAGCCAGCCTTATGGTCGCCCGTGGTTTCGACTAGTTTTCTTTTTAATTGGCCCAGTAAGCTGTGGGCGTCTTGTCCCCACGGACCAAGCGTTTCGACCGCGAACGCAACGAAAACATAACTGTCACCAAGACAAGAGTATTTTCGGCGCTTCGCGGCCTCAGCGGTTGCAGCCGCTCCTCCTGCTCTAATTGATGTCGAGCTCAGGTGGGACGGTGCAAGTGTGTCGACGCATGTTGCGTCCCAGACTAAGGACCGACCCACCTGCCAGGGCACCAATGTCATTCCGTCGGGCCTCTTGCCGTCACTGCGCGCGAGACCGTTGGGCTCTAGAATGGCAGGCACGTTAACGCTGACAAGGGCCCGTCGGATGGTGTCGTTTAGGCAGGCGTGGCGAGACAGGCGGCCAGCGCTCACTGGGCATGAGAGACCGTGATGCCCCAACCGATCGACCTGAGCATTGCACTGGCAGCGATGGGGTTCTGAGATGTTGAGACCTAGGCGGAGTCCAACAGCCAATCTAAATGCCTCGTTATTTAGTAAAGTAGCAAAATGGATGGAGGGGTAAGCATGAAGCCAGTGACCGGACTCCCTCTCAGAAAGTGCAAGGAATCGGGCTTTTTCCCTCGCTGAGGCACATGTGTCCATGAGGTGGTCGTGGACTCTACGACTAATGGGCTCGTCCCAGAGCCTTTGCATGCCAGTGTTGGAGGGAGGGTCTTTCCCCGGACAGGCAATCTTCCATGCATCAATGGCCTCGGCTGTGTATGCTACCTCAAAATCACGAAGTGATGGAAAAAGTATTTTACCTATTAGAGGCAGCACGCCATGTACCGAGGACAGAAATGCTGGAAGGGCGACGCTGGAGACCTGTCGTATGCCAAGACCACCGAACCTTACAGGCAGCGTTGCCTGGAGGAATTGTCGGTCGTTCAGGTTGATGTTGATAATTTTTTGCAGTTGAAAATGGAGAATATTATCGATTATTTCACATAAATTTTGGAATTTCCAGAAGGGGCAGGAACGCATCACATAAGTAAATTTAGGGACGAAAAGGCAGAAACGTAGGATGTGTATGGCCATATGACTGTGAATTTCTAGCAGCCGATCAGCGTTGTCATTAAAAATCATTTTATTTTTCTCGACAAAGCCTGGTATTGCCTCGTTGTACATTGGTGCGCCAAGAAGTTGTAGCGATTCCCGGGTCTGGATTTTTATGCCAGGACTGACAGCTGTGAAATCCTTCTCAATCTGTGATTGGTTAGCTGTATTATGCACGTAGAGCTCGCATTTATCGCAGTTGAGCTGGAGGCCAATGTCGGCAAATTTTGTTCTAATGGTGTTGAAATCGTTCATAACTGAGTCTGCGTCGCCTCCAAGTGTACCGTCGTCGAGGTACCAAACATTAAATTTTGCTGTTAAGTCCTTGATTATGGGGTGGATTGCTAGACCGAAGATTGCTGGACCTAGCGGGTCCCCTTGCTGACAGCCTACTGATGACGAGATTTTATGATTTTGGTAGACAAGATTGGAAGGAGCCCCATAACATTGCAATATATAGACCCGGCTGACAGAGTTGAAAGCATTTTTCACATCTAGTTTCAGCAGAATTTCACTTCTAGGGCTGTGAAGGAATGTGCGGCAGGCGTGAACTGCTGCTTCGCATCCACCTTTGCTGCCGAATCCGAGCTGTACTGGTTGAAATATAGGCTGCAGGATAGGAAAAATATGTTTGCAACATATTTTAGAAGCAAGTCTTCTAAACGTGGATCCTATGGCTATTGGCCGGATTCCACCATCTTTTTTCTGCAGTGCGCATAGGTTTGCACCGTATAAAGTGTCGATCACAAGAGTATTCACCTTGCCTGAGAGCATCAGGTTTATCAAGTTCGTGAGGCTTGTGAGAAGGTTACTGTTGCGCCCACCCGGAATACCTAATAGAAGGTCTTTTAAATGTTGGGGGGTCGTGCCATCTAGACCGCCGGCGGAGCCGTTTTTAAACGACATGACTGCAGCCAATACATCATCCTCTGTAGCTTGCAGGCAGGGTGATGTCGGGCTTGGAGGGGCTGAGAGGTTAGATGTCGCCGGAGCAGATGGGTGTTTGCTTTTAAGAGAAGCTAATGTTTCTGGGGACACAGGGGCTGACGTGTCACTGCTGAAGAGTAGACGGGCAGCGCCTTTAAGGTCTCCGTCGTTGAATTTCGCTTCTACCTTTTTTCTTACAGATTGTGTGTCTCTCCTTATGCGCGTGATCTTGTGCCGAGAAAGAGTGCTCGTTACATCGGACTGGGAGCAGTTGCGTTTTAATTTCTTTGTTAACGATTCCCCCGGTGTTTTGTTAACATGTAGGGTGTTATAGGCAAAGGTTAAAAGTCTTGACCAGCTGGCAGGTGAGTTTTCTTTGACACAGAAGTTTAATGCTTCACATAGACTGCTCGCGACGGTGAATCTTGCTCCTCGGGGTATTCGTTTTAAGACTGCCTAGTGTTTCTGACAGGTCAATGGGCTGCACTGGTGACGTTGTGTCTGGTGTGGGGTTAATGAGGGTCTCCGGTTGCGACGCTCTCAGTTTGTGGCATTTTCCAATGTGGATGTGAAGACCTCGTCGTCCTTTAAATATTTTCGGAGCAGGACAATGTGGACATTGCAGAAACTCAGCCAAGGAGAGATCTGTGGTAGTAGGCTGGTGCGGGGCTTGGCTGCTGGTAGACATATATCACTACTTATATGTGGTGGTCGTAGGCACTTAACACTAATATTTAGCAGAAATTGTAGCCACTTTGACGATAATATTTAAATATAGTGGTATAATTTGAGCAGAGAAAAAATTTGGCACCCGTCCATTTTGACAGTTTTTTTACAATTCCAAAAAAATTATAGACATTTTTAGTTTTCAAATACATTACTAGGAAAGGTTAGTATGCAATATATTGCATATAATAGTATTTCCGTACTATTCAGATTGCGATGAGTTTGGATTACATTTGGAGCTGCGTGTAGGAATTGGAGTGGGAGTGGGAGTGGGAGTGGGAGTGGGAGTGGGGGTGGGGGTGGGAGCGGAAGCGGGAGCGGGAGCGGGAGCGGGAGCGGGAGCGGGAGGGGAGCGGGAGCGGGAGGGTAGCGGGAGGGGAGCGGGAGCGGGAGCGGAAGCGGAAGCGGGACCGGAGAGGAAGCGGAAGCGGGAGCGGGAGTGGGAATGGGAGCGGATACTGTAGTTCACGCGAGCGGAGCCGCGGGCACAGCTAGTTATAAATAATAGAGGTTTCTCACATATCCAGGTCTCAGTTAAACAGGCTGTTTATTAATGTCAGTTTCAGATGTCTAATATTAATAGATAAACATTATCAGCTGATGTAAAGTGCCTGTCAAAGTAAAATTAGAATACAAAATAAAATAATTTCAAAAATGCTTTTGAAACAATTTTAATATTTCTATCGATATGGAAAAATAGGATGCATTGTCATTAGCCACATCACAGATAATTTATATCTGTTGGCGACACCATCGCCCACTAGGGCTGGGAGAGTAAAGAAAGTTATCACCGATACAGACTGCATTGTCTAGTGTGGAGCCCCAATATGTATTGTCCTGTCTAAAACGTACAATATTCATGTAATAATGATGATAATCTGGGGGGAAATTCTACAAATGCATTTTCGCACAAAACGCAACTGAACTGCAGCTGAAAGGCAGGTTTTGACACTATTCGTACTCCGCTGTGCACAACGTTCGTGCTTCAGCTGCGTTTCAGCCGTAGCTAACGTTTAAACGTCAGACGTAGATGAAACGAACGTTCCGTGATTTCATATTCTACTAATGTTTCTTCTACATTTTGACAGTTGTTGTCTCAGGTAAAAACGAAACGCAGCTGCTGTCAAAATAGCTTTACTTTAATAGTTAAAAAGTTGGTAGAAAGGTACTTTACACACGCAGTTCAGACGTTACGCTTAAATTATGCAGGAAAAGATTATATTTACAAAAAATAAGGTAATAAGTAGTATGTGGTCTACTCTCAACTCTTATAAAAATAATCATCGTTTAATAAACAACTAGATATTTACTTTTCACATAGGCTGGTACTAGATCGTCGCAAGTAATTTCGAGTATAATACTAATTATTGAAATCGGTACCTAATAATAAAAAACATAATGAAATACCACTATATATACGTACTCAAAATAAATAAGTCGCCCCAATGAACGGTCGACGGTTTAATGTTTTCGTTTTTTTGTAAACAGCATTAAGTTTAGGTATGAGAAATACTAATAAATGATACAAGAAGAATTAAAACAATGTCATCTTACCATTTTACGCATACACAGTCGACCAAAATGAAACACATGCGAACATTTATAATCTAATAAATAAAATCATAAATATCGCGTGTCTGTACATTGAAGATACTTGCAAAAAAAAACTGGGGGGTCTAAGGATAAGCAACAGAACACATTCCGATCATTTTTGAAATTTTTGTCTGTTTGTCTGTTTATCTGTTTGTCTGTGAGTTTGTGCACGCATCAATTATAAACTACTAATCGGACTTTGATGGACTTTTCACATAAACATTGGGCTTAATTTGGTGTAACATATAGGCTTTATTTCATTCCAATCGGTGCAGTCAATCAAAAGTTATGCGAATTTATAGTTTCCGAAAACTCGCATACACTGCGAAGAATGTAGGGTGTAAATGTTCGACTGAATTCGTGAGCGGTAGCGGGAGCGGGTATGGTACCAGTGTAATTTGAGTGTTTGAAAACTCGCATAATTTTTGACTGAGTTATCCGATTACGATGCAACATCGTAGTTGGTCGGAATTTGGATTGCGATGGATTAGTTACGAGGACTAAATTTGGAGAGACGAGGGAAAGAGGTTTGAGGGGAGGGTTGAGGGGAGACCTGAGGGGAGGGTTGAGAGGAGGGTTGAGGGAAGGGTTGAGGGGAGTGTTGAGGGGAGTGTTGAGGGGAGAGTTGAGGATCTAGACCTGGACCTGGATGTAAAGCCTGAGTGGAAGTGGGATAGGGAGGGGAAGTGGGAATGGGAGCAGATCCTGTAGTCCACGGGAGCGGAGCCGCGGGCACAGCTAGTTAATAATAACAATACAACATTTACCGTAAACGCAGAGATTTCCTGCGCTTTTGAGAAAAATAGTCTATGGGCCATTCGCACAATCCAGAATCGAGTAACGAATACTTACAAAATACTAGGTTTCGTTCCATAACAGCTGAGTAGCGTTTGCGTTCCGTCTGCGTTTCGTTTACGTTCGGTTATCGTCTGAAGTAAAACAATGAGAAGAATAGCAATTTGCGTTTGGAGTGGAGTTTGACTAAAACTTAAACGTAACTGTTGTTTAAACGAACGATAAATGTTGAAAATAGTAGAATTGGCCCGGCCCCCGTAGAGTCCAAAAGAATAATTAAAAAACTTCGTGTCTGTCTGTCTGTATGTCTGTCTATCTGTATGTATATTTGTTTGTAGGGGCTAATCTTGAAAAACTACTGAACAGAATTTGACGGTGTTTTCACTGTTTAATAGCTTTGAGATCAGAACACAATCTGGTATAAGTTATATCTCAATAAAATGTCAGGAGGCCTAACTACAAGTTGATTTCTATTTTCATATCATTTGTATGACAGTGTAGTTCAACATTACTGGGCTTGGCAAATACTTGACAGAAATGTTTTATAGTTTATTTTTGTTTAAGCTTTTTTGGGTAAACAAGTCTCTATACAAAAAAATGTATTCGATAATTAGTAGCCCTGTAATACCTAACAGGTATTTTGTTGTATAGTTAATTGGGTATGAAAAATAGTAAATAAGGATAAATAAGATAAATAAATAGAAAATAAGGAGGGGGGCACGAAAGGGAAGGGAGGGGAAGGGTGTCGGAATGGAAAGAAGAGGGGTAAGGGGAGGGAGAGAATAGGCTGGTTTGGAGGAGGGTAATGGCAGGGATAGGGGTGGGGGAATTGGAAGATGGGGAGAATTGGGGAGGAGGGTTGTTTTGTTTGTTTTGTTTAAAGCTCTTTACTGAAGAGAATAGAAGAAGGGAAAAAAGAAGGGAGGAGGGTAGGAGGGGCGGAGAAGACGGGAGGACAAAAAGAGGGAAAGAGGGAAGGAGGAACGAGGGGAGGGACAACCTTATTTTATTTAGCGACTAAATGATACCAATCTCCTGAGCCTAACGACTTCGATGTGATATACGTAAAGTTGCAGTACGACTACGAAAAATGTTTATAACACAACTGCATTGTTAATATTACAGCACGGACCAAGTCGCAGGCAACAGCTAGTACTCAATAAGCTTTTCATTGGCGTATCACTTATTGTTATTTTTAGCTTCGACCAAAATTCATTGCATTTGAATATCATTTGCATTACCTACTTACTTTAAATTTAACAATGTTTGTGAATAGAGAAAATTACATAAATGCAGATAATTATCTGTTTCGATATAATTTTATATTTCCTACATTTAATATGAACAACATAGTATTTAGAGTTTCCCTTCGCTTGTAACTAGGTGTTCACCTTATTAGGTATATTTACCTTTATATAAAATAATATATAAATAGGAAAATGGCCAGCATATTTCTCCTTTTACTTCTAACCACTGTATTTGGATCCCTAATGGTAAGTATTATATTGTTATCAACTAGCTTCTGCCCGTGATTTTTCCTAGTAGATCACCAAGATATAAGACAACTATTGGAAGACTTGGTCGTCTGACTATTCCACCAGTTGCAGAGCTATCCCAAATGAAAACATCAGTCACCATGTATAGCTCGCCGTCAAATCCGGCTCGAAGGACTGCTTAGCATGTTCAACTTAACCTATATGTGTGCTACGTTTCGACCCAATCCGTCCAGTGGTTGAAGCGTGATTGAGTAACAAACATCCAAATATCCAAACATTCAAACTTTCGCATTTATAATATTAGTGGGATAGTGGAATTATTATAGGTTCCTACACATCCTCACCATAAATACATAATTTAGATTAAAGACTATCTTAAATGGAAATACAGATAATAGTAGATACAATGACAAATATGACAAGCAAAAAATATTACTATATGAATTATAGAAATGAAATTAATTATTCAAATTTTCATTCAACTGTGTGTACCGAATGGATATTGTATATAA
This sequence comes from Esperia sulphurella, assembly GCA_947086405.1. Taxonomy (NCBI): domain Eukaryota; kingdom Metazoa; phylum Arthropoda; class Insecta; order Lepidoptera; family Oecophoridae; genus Esperia; species Esperia sulphurella. The sequence continues at coordinate 5,991,524 of OX352285.1, forward strand.
GTGTATGTGAGTCGCTGTAAAGGGAGTAGAATAGGGCCACCCCCAAACTTCCCGTGGGTATCATCAAGGCGACTAAGGGATCACACCAGAGACGGCCAGTAGCGTTATCCTGTGTATATTAAGATCATTACTGCGCTCACCAATCCGCCTACCAAGGGTGGAGATTATGGCAAATCCCCCAGTGAACTAATATTAAATATGAACATATGTATGTATAGATATTTGTATCATTCATTTATTCGTGTATCGTCTATGTATATATGGTTCGTTTATGTTTATGTGATATGTATTTTGAAACTTTATTAAAAGTACATTTCTTTGTCAAATTTGGTACTAAACGCATTATACTTGTCCTTTCGGTTACTCTAAGGTTGACTGGAAGAAATCCCTAAGTGAGATAAGTCCGCCTTTGTACACAGTTTAATTCCTATTTTATTATTGTTGTTGTTGTTATTTTTAGTACAATAAAGCGTTTACATACATACATACACCAATTCGCCTACCAAGGGTGGAGATTATGGCAAATCCCCCAATGGACAGCCCACCAACAGTGGCATTCTATTGGGGACGCTTATGTTCAGCAGTGGACGTGTTTAGGCTACAGAGTATATAGGAGGACGAGATTTTTTTAACTACTAATACTTTAGTAATTTTAAATTGGAACAAAATGCCTAAATCGGTTTTGGAGCTTCCCAAACTCAGTTTTCAATTCACTGTGTATATTTAAAATCATCATCATATCAGCCCTTAGAAGTCCACTGCTGGGCATAGGCCCCCTTTTGTATATTTAAAATAACTTATGAAATATACAAAAGGGGGTTTGCGGCTTCTACGAAGTTGTGGTTTGTGCCTTACATCAGTTTAAATTTCCGTCGACGTTATTTTTTTGGGCATGGGGCATTTTTTTAGGCTGGTATTTATAATCAGAAATATTTTCAGAGCTTAGAAATTATCCCCGAGAGACACAAGTTGGTTTACTTTAACCCTAAATATCTGCAGGATCTTAATGTTACGATCAGAAGGGACGGTCGACACAGTCCCTACTTTATACATACTTATTCTCGTCTCCTCATCCCATTCTCAAAGAATGTTTCTGTAAGTATGCAGTAATAGAAACCATTGGTAAATACAAAAGGGCGCACCTTGTAGTTTTTTATTTCAGTACATAATGCGCACGCCTTGATCTCACTGACAAACCTCACATTCATCAACCTTTTCATACACCTCCTTTATTCTTCTCACTGCAGACTCCAGCCTTTTTAAGGCATCACCAATTTGATCCTTGACAGTCCTCCAGTAAATGTATTTGTTTTTGTGTTTTTTTAAAATATTTATTATCAAAAAGATTACAATCGAAATGAATGACTAGTTTGTTTAAAGTTATTGTTAGTATATATTTTTTTGATTCCGTTTATTTCAATGTGTTTTACCTACTTTGTCATTTGAATATTTCTTTGCTGGTGTGCTATATTAAATAAAATAACCATATATTATTATTTAATTCCTTAAATAGTACAACAAACTAGGACTATTTATTTTTATTTCACGAAAAAGGCAATTTGTTAAACCACCTCAGCAAAAAGCTTAGAAGCTTGTGATTTACCAAAAACTAAAAAAAGCTTCAATTACTCAAATAAAAGAACTAAAATTAATACCTTATACCTTTTTTATTAAATTAAAAAAACAAAACACTGTTGAAGAGTATATATTTCACAGTAAATAAACATTTTACTGTAAAATATCCACACAATCAACCAAAAAGAAACACATGCGAACATTTATAATCAATAATAACAATACAACATTTACCTTAAACGCAAACATTTGCCGCGCTTTTGAGAAAAACAGTGTCGTATCTATGGGCCATTCGCACAATCTAGAATCGAGTAACGAATACTTACAAAATACTAGGTTTCGTTCCTAACAGCTGAGTAGCGTGTGCGTTCCGTCTGCGTTTCGTTTACGTTCGGTTATCGTCTGAAGTAAAACAATGAGAAGAATACCAATTTGCGTTTGGAACGTAGTTTGACAAAAACTTAAACCTGTTGTTCAAACGAACGATAAATGTTGAAAATAGTAGAATTGGCCCTCTGGTCTCGCTCCAGTTATAAGGCGAGGCACATAACTGAGTAGGTTCCTACGGTAGTGGAGCGGTGCGGGAGGGTGTGTTTTCTTTATACGTCAAAAGACGCGAGACTTCAGTCGGGCGTCGTCGTCGCTGGCAGGCTGCCGCAACTCAGTAGTAAGAAAACCAATGTATGAAACGGACAGAGTTTTTAATGGCGGCCTAATCCGTCCAAATCAGGAAGAGCACTGAAACCTAAAATTGTTATAGGACACGGTGGTCTTCGTAACCAGATGGATTATGTGTTGATTTTTTCAAGAACTTTGTACGAGAGTCCCGTCTCTTACTAGTTATATTGTCTTTGGTCGCTGGCGTCGTGTATAGTGAAACTGTTCTGTTACCCCTCCCGCACCGCGCCACTACCGCAGGAACCTACGCAGTTATGCGGTTGGCCTGCAGTCAATATTCTCCTTAGCTTCCTACAAATTCTTTTCAGGTAAACGTTCAGGTTCTTGAACGATTGAGTAATGGCCTCTACCAACCCACGCCATTGCAGATTAAGATGAAAGTGTGCGATTTGCTTGAAAGCGAATTTCTTTTTGGTGAAAGTATAGCGAAACAGATACATTACACCTGCCCATTTCTAACAGTGAGTTTGTATTGTTATTGATGTACAAATCATCATCATCATCATGTCAGCCCTTAGACGTCGTACCTATATAAAGGCGTATGGCGTCAAGTGATTTTTATACTCTTTCCATTAAAAATCCGTCTTCAATTTATTTACTGAGATCAAGGACACTATCGTCCTTTACAATCTAAATTGTCGTTACTCCATTTGAATGTTCCATAAGTTAATGATGTTTGTTTTTCTGCAGGGAGAATATACCACCAAGTTCCAGCTTAACTTTCCAAACTTCCATTACAATATACCGTTCGCGTGGTCACATATGACCACTGTCCAATGTCAATGGGATATAAGCCTATTTGTGCCTGAAACGGAAGAAGTGATATGCAAATTTTCTCTTTGGGTCAAAATGATACAAAAACCGGTTAAATCTGGTAGTCCGAAGAAAAATGTGTGAACTAATAAACCAGGGATGGCCAACCTGCGGCTCACGAGCCACATGCGGCTCTTTGAAGGATTATTTGTTGCTCTCGATAAATGTACCCGAGTTCTCTTTTCTTTTATTGCTATTATATTTTTAAAAAATATTATTGTTCCGTATGTCTTCAAAATGTTTATTTAAATGACTGACAACAAACATGAAAGCCTAAGTGCAACGTTGTAACAAAAACATTGGCGACAATGGACCCAAAACTAAAGAACCCCAAACTGTTGTTATTGTTATAAAGACAATTTTATAAGGATGTTAATAAAAAAATCACGGAGGGAAAAGAAGTCGGGAATCAGCTACAATTTAATGTTTTAATTTTAATAAATTATCACCCACAGCAATAATAAAACGCAGTCAGATTTTGATTACGTCCGGATACATATGTGAAATTACGTTCCAATACATGATCGAACTGTTGGTTGAAATAATCCGATCATATTTTCGGGCAATTGAATTTATACATCAACAAAAACGACCAAATTTTAAGGAGTATCTCAATATTCTTTAAAATTTGGTCGTTTTTGTTGATGTATAAATTCAATTGCCCGAAAATATGATCTTACTATTTTAATCAAAAGTTCGATCGTCTATTGGAATGTAATTTATTTTACAAATATATTTTACTTCTCTTAAGAAGTAAAATATATTTGCTTAATTTTTAATATTTAAATTCAATAAACATATTTTGTACTTTTATTTATACTTTTTCAATAAATATTATTTCTAAAAATAAAATTTAATACCTTTTTGCATACCCTTTAAATATGTATTTAATTGCGGCTCACGAAAAAGGAGCTATGAAGGAGCTTGACCACCCCTGTAATAAACCAATAACATGTATATTGTTGATCATTGTACGTTAGTTAGACATGGTACATTAAATCTACATCTACACTAACATTATAAAGAGCATATATTTGTATGTTTGTAACTAATAAACTCATGGAAACTACTGGACCGATTTCAAAAATTCTTTCACGATTAGAATGCTATATTATCCCTGAGTAACAAAAGCTATATTTATTACTATAAAAATTAGGGATTCCTACTAAAACAACAATAATGTAACCCAAGGTGCAAAAAAATTAGCCATAAAATGTATTTCATTGCATGCGCTCTGGAAACTATTGATCTTCGCGTGTCTGTACATTGAAAATATTTGCAGGAGTCGGTGGTGGAGCTGAAGGGGACAGGGGGAAGGGGGGAAGGAGGAAGTGGGACGAGAATCGATGCGAAATAGACTTTCACTTTAGACACGTTAATTCATTAGACATTATTAAGGCATTTACATCATTAAAACTAAAGTCTTCTAAAGATCTATGGGTAATGTCCGTTAAAGTAATAAATTCAGTCCTAACGGTTCTTGTGCCTTACCTAGATTTTATATTTAACATGAGTATTGATCAAGAGGTTTTCCCTGATCTTATGAAGCACAGTCAAATCATACCACTTTTTTAATCTGGTGACAAACAAGTTCCCAGTAATTTTAGAGCAGTGTCAGTTCTGCCTGTGCTTAGCAAGATATTCGAGAAGATCATACTCAATCAACTGCTTTGTCATTTCAATCTTAAACAACTCCTTCACGATCGCCAGTTCGGTTTTACTAAGGGAAATGTTCCACAACCGACGCAGCAGTCATGCTTGTTAAAGCATATCTATGATGCTTGGGAAGGCTTCCATGATGCAATAAGCGTCTTTTGCGACCTCTCCAAGGCATTTGATTGTGTTGAGCACGAAACCTTTCTACTTAAATTGAAACATTATGGCGTTAAAGACAGAGCATTCGAATTACTTAAATCCCTTCTTAGTACAAAAAGTAGATATACACGGAATTCGATCATCTGGGTCATTTGTGAAAATGGGGGTCAGTTCTGAGCCCATTTCATTTTCTATATAGATATAAATGACTTGCCATTTTTAATACAAAACATGTCCAATATAGTTTTATTTGCCGATGACACTACGCTGATTTTTAAAATTAGCAGAAAGATAAACTTATCGAGGTGTTCACATCCCTGGTGCTGGGCGAGTCGCATAACAAAGCAGGTCTGGTATCGGTACACCAAAAAGTATCGAGTATGTGACGAAGTATCGATACCTAGTAAAGTATCGTATCAAAAGTATCGAGTACGAAAATATTTTTATCGTAACGAAAGTATCGATACTACTCAGGTATCGATACTTTTTGCGGATCCCTAGCTTTAATAGTTAAAAAGTTGCTAGGAAGGTACTTCTTTACACACGCAGTTCAGACGTTACGCTTAAATTAAGCAGGAAAAGATTATATTCACAAAAAATAAGGTAATAGTAGTGTGTGGTCTACTCTCAAGTCTTATAAAAATAATCATCGTTTAATAAACAATTAGATATTTACTTTTCACATAGGCTGGTACTAGATCGTCGCAAGTAAATTCGAGTATAATACTAATTATTGAAATCGGTACCTAGGTAATATAATAAAATAAACTTAGAATTACATAATGAAATACCACTATAAATACGTACTCCAAATAAATAAGTCTCCCCGATGAACGGTCGACGGTTTATGTTTTTGTCTTTTTGTTGACAGCATTAAGTTTAAGTATGAGAAATACTAATAAATGATACAAGAAGAATTAAAATAATGTCAACTTACTGTTTTACGGATACACAGTCAACCAAAAAGAAATACATGTATGCGAACATTTATAATGAATAATAATAATACAACATTTACCTTAAACGCAAACATAGTGTCGTATCTATGAGCAATTCGCGCAATCCAGAATCGAGTAACGAATACTTACAAAATACTAGGTTTCGTCCCTAACAGCTGAGTATCGTGTGCGTTCCGTCTGCTATTCATTTACGTTCGGTTATCGTCTGAAGTATAACAATAAGTAGAATACCAATTTGAGTTTGGAACGTAGTTTGACTAAAACTTAAACGTAACTGTTGTTTAAATTAACGATAAATATTAAAAATAGTAAGATTGGCAATTTATAATAATAAACTTTTTGAATTTGAATTGTGAGATAAATAGATAGATTGATAAACTTTTTATTGCACACAAATTAAGGATAGAATAAGTTTTTTTTTTTGGAAAGTGTACAAAGGCGGCCTATTCGCTTAAAGCGATCTCTTCCAGGCAACCTTTGAGAAGGAAAATAAGAAAGACATAGCGACAGAGTATTATAATTTTAGAACGAACGATAAAGATATTACACAATTAAATTTACATAATAAATATTAATACGTATACATATTTGAGATAGTGGTCATTATGAAAAGTTTTAATCCTGATGGGTTTAAGTTTGACCCTGATGGTAAGAAGAAAAGGCCTTGATGGAGCGCGCTTACCCAGAAAATGCCTATTCACTCTTCCTTTAAAGAGGTCTAAGTTGTAGGTACTTGTCCGAAGGTAACGAAGCTGGCAGCGAGTTACATTCCTAAGTAGTTCGCTGTATGAAGGAGGAAGGAAAACGCTAAGGAGGTAGGATGTCTAATTATCTACTACTTAAGGATAACGTCCCTGCCCCTGGGTGTCGATTCTGTAAAATTGAAACAATAACTCGAAAATCGAAACGAATACCGACGCTTACTGCGAATTAGATCACGAACGACTCTGAATAGGTATTTTGTAAACAAGAACAAGCCACTTTCGAAGTTGTGTGAGCTTCGTTGCTCGCATTCATTGGACTAGTGCTTGACGCTCTGAAAAATATCCTAGTCAATATAATCGATTTTTTTTTATCGTTTAACTTATTTAAAGAAATTTACTAATAAAAAATTGTTTAAGTGCTTTCCTTTAACTACAGTTTCCAAGTCTAGATTTTTTTGCATACAGCATAAAGTTACATAGTAAAAAATACATAATGCAATCAAATATTGTCATTGCTTTAAAAAAAAAAGAATTTCATACTCATTCTTGGCCAACATGGTTTCAACCTACTGATGGTTCATTCAATTGTACACTAGATGTCTAATGCGTAGCACACTATAGTTTGTTTTAAACAAAACTTAAAGGAAGAAGAGATTATTGTTATTTGGAGTTGTTACTCCTCAAGATCGGCAAGATCCTCAAGATGAATATGAGGTATATGAATATGAGGTACACCAGAAAGTATCGAGTATGTGACGAAGTATCGATACCTAGTAAAGTATCGTAACAAAAGTATCGAGTACGAAAATACTTGGTATCGTAACGAAAGTATCGATACTACTCAGGTATCGATACTTTTTGCGGATCCCTAGTTGTTGTGAATACTACTGATTACGCATTTGGATTGTTTTTTTTTCTTTTACGTGTGATTTATCGACTCCACTGTACTATAACAATGGAACCAAGCTTTGTTAAGGCAAATAGCTCAAATTTGCCCAGGATTGATGTATAAATGTTGGGCGATTTCCTCGCAACAAATAAAGAATTTTGCTCGCTGAGTTACGAGAAACGTGAAAACTTCCTTGTAAGTAAATTTTGTATTTATCTTTACCCTAGATACAACCAACCTAGATATAATCAAACTTTTTGAACTCGTGCGAGTTTATTTTACTTTCATAGGTTATTTGCACAATAAACTTGTCATTGTTTATTTTTGAGGTGAGCTCCCTTACAGCTTGTATGTTGCTATTTTAGAGTTAATACCATGTTAATACCCGATAAAACTAGTACATTTCTGTAACTAAAAAACACTCCTCATAGTAAACACCTAAATCACCAAGTCAGTGTATATGTATTTGTTCTAATTAATTTCAATTATTTTAGGTCTTCAAGACCATCATATGGGGATGATGCAATCAGTTATGTGCAACTAAAATGGGAAGGAAACATTTGTACAGTAAAGTGCAAAATTTGCCCAGAGCATAAAGTCCATGCAAAACTATATGCTGTTACATTGATGGTTGATGAAGATGAAGAAAAAGTAATATTAATCGAATGCCATGATTGTGTTGCTCCCCAGGGCGGATGTAAGCATGCCATAGCGCTGCTTATGTGGATCCATAGATGAAGCGAAGAACCTTCATGCACAGAAGTTCAATGTTACTGGCGGAAATCAAAGTTATCAAGAGTTGGCACTACCTTGAAATTTATATCTGCAAAAGATCTATCTAAAGGTAGCCCTATATTGCCTTCTAACTCCACAGTTCTTGAAAAATTTTTTAGAAGAAGGACAAAATAGAAAATATGACAACTGCGAGCTACTAAAGTATCAACAAGATTATAATTGTAATAAACTACTTAGCGTCTCAATGCACCAACTTGTGCTTACATATAAGGAAGAGTGTTGTGACTTATTTTTAAGTAAAATTAATTTGACTGTTGATCTTATTAACAAGATTGAAATAAGACACACCAGCAATGAAACGGGAAATAATAAGCAAGAAACTAGGGAAAAAAATCAAGAATACTGGACTGTTCATATCCCAAAAATATCCAATGATAGCAGGTTCCCCTGATGGAATATGTCAAGATAGCATTGTGGAGATAAAATGTCCCATAAGCAACAAAACGTATCTCAATTATATAAAAAATGGGAAACACAGCAAGAAATGCTTTGCCCAGGTTCAAATGCAAATGTACCTAAGTGGTCTAAATAAGTGTTACTTCAGCATCGCAGACCCAAATTTTACTATTAATAAAAATATAGAAATTATATGTATAACTTTTGATGAGCAATATATGTCAGGCATGAAAGTGTTATTAAATTTTGAAAAAACTTATGTGTATCCATTGTTATATAAAAGTATAGAATAGGAAATAAAAATGCAGTAATTTCATTTGTGTTTTATTTAATAAGAGAATCTTGTATATTAATCAAACCACAAGCTATAGTTATCACATCATCAAGAACTTTAACCAAACTTAAGATAGGCATGTTACTATTAACACCTTGATGCTTGATTTTAAATGGTGATGTAGAGACAGAATGTAGAAACGGCTTCAATGGTGATGTCATCTGATTTACTGAACTGACTATTGTTTGGTTAGCTTTACTTCTGAATGTTCTCCATGTGTGTACTTGAATTGATTTATCCAACACTCTTGGTGTTACTTGGGGAACTTCTTCATTCTGCTAAACTGTAAAACAAATATTTTATTATTTAAGTGCAATGTTATAATTATGAACACAAATAGGAGATTACTAGGTCACAGAAAAATCTATATTCTATATAGTTTTGTGTGTACCAACAATGTACCTATGTAATAACACTGAGAATAAAATTAACTTTTTCAATGCTATATTCTAATAAATAAGTTAATATTAAATACCTGAACTACCCGATGCAATTTCTTCAAAACTTGATTGTTTTGTAACTATACATTTTTCTTCGAATTCCTTTTTACACTCTTCAAGAATCATAATTCTTCGTTTCTTAGCTATATAGGGTCGCTCTGTTGTGTCAGATGTTCGTGTTTTCCTGTCTGGTTGGCATATAAATTTATGGGGCATACATCCTGGTTTCATACGTACTTGTGATACTGACCCCATCACATGATACTCCATATAATTTTCCATATCATTTGACAACTGGAAAAAGAAAAGTAAACGATTAAAATTGTTATTAGGAATGAGGGCCAAGACCAAAACAAACATAACCTCAATAAATTAGTTATTCCATAGCCTCAATATTTCAACTATTTCATATCAAACAAACATTTTAAGTATAAGATCTATCAATATATGATAACATACTCACATAAAAGTGGTATTCACAGAAATAAAGTGGCGAATTCGTGACTAAGCGTTGTTTCGCCGTGCGAGCTTTAATCAAACCATTTATCTCTTGTTCATAACTTGTTTGGAACATGTACAAACACTTTGTTGGGTGTTTTTATTGATGTGTTTTTACACTGCAGTACTGCACACCACATATAAACTTTGGAATTCATTTTTATCACACGAATTAATTGAATATTTTGTTGACTTTCTTCGTACGCATAGACACAATGACATGTTTACCTAACCGTGGTAGTATTATTAAGGTAGCGTTCCGAAACCATCGAGCGATTGTAGATTGAATTTCGTCGTGTGAATTTGGGTTTTGGAACCGGCGTGTACAGAGTGATATTCCAACTGGTGACATTTGGTTTTGGAACGGTAAAACGTCAGATTGAAAATTCATTGTTATCTACTACGTCCCTGTTTACGCAACATAACTTTTGAGTTTTGAGGCTATTCAGCTTTTATAAAATAATTATTTATTTAGCCTGATTCTCATTAAATAATAAGTATCTATTTTATGAGTATTAAACTTAATTTGAGACCTTTTGTTTGAGGAAATTATATTTATAATATATGCAATGTCGCAGGTGTCGTGAGAAGTGAAATGGAACGTAATTTCGTTACTTTTCACCCCAAGATGTGGCTTCTTAAGCAAGGCAATTTATGCTTAACGGGACTGCATGAGACTCGAGAAGAAATCGGTATATAACCTTTGGTTCTGCTGCAGCTAATGTCGAAAATATTAAGTAAATATAAAGTATTCTATGCCGTGACGTCAGAGCCGACGCCATGACAGCTGCGAGCTGTTTGCGCGCAATATTGAAAAAATATTATCAAAATGGCTTTAAACTCCGTTAAACTTAAGTTTTATACCGAAACAAAGGTTTTTTCGTAAATAGTAAATGTGTACCTACATTACGGAAGAGGATTTCAAAATCTTTCGTCATGCCTAAATGGTACTTTCGGTTGATACGATAAATAACCATGTTCATTCTAATTTTTACTTTATTGCTATAACAATAAGGTGCTAGGGATGGTCACAATTCGGAATTTGACTGCACTACTAGTAGTAATCGCTACCAAACCACAGGGCGGACACTTGTGCCAAAATGTATGCGATGGCGGGAAATCGACTACCTATTCTTACACAAATACAATAACCGTGTCCGCACACGGCAGCGCACGCACACATGCCTAAGGCAATCGCTAGGGGTGCAGACCGCGCGGACCGGCCGTGGGCACCAGTAACTTTGTGATGGCGGCGTAAAGTGTGCATAAAAATAAAAATAGTTTATATAGGTGGTTGATTAATTGAGATTTAAGTTATAGGTATACAATCTTTTTTCCAACTTTCGATGTTTACGTGCAAAATCTCTGCACCAATGCAACCATACAAAACTGTACGAATTTGTGATAGACTAGTTGATACTGCGCTCGCCTCACGTTTATGAGGTCGAGGGTTCGAATCCGGGCACAGGTCAAAGAACGAACTAAGAAAGTTTTTAGTGAAGGAAAATACTCGTACCTTAAGAAACCAGCCAAAGAAGTAATAATTCTAAGGCGTATGTGAAGTCCACTAACCCGCATTGGGCCAGCGTCGTGGACTATTGATATGGAATAATTCCTAATGTAATTTTTTTCTTTCTTTCATTATGGTTTAAATATATCACTAAACATGGCGCATGTGCTTAAATAAAATATTTCGAATAGAGGGAAAAAATATAATCGACATAGAGGGAAAAAATACGACACTCATCATTGTGCACATTATAATTTTTTTTTTCTATACATATATTAAAACAGTAAAAAGGCGTTTCTGTACATTAATGTAAAAAAAATTCAGACCTTAAGACCGACCAGTGGAGTCCAAAAATATAATAAAAAAAATCGTGTCTATGTGTGTACGGGCTAATCTTGGAAACTGCTGAACAGAATTTGACGGCGTTTTCACTGTTTAATAGCTTGTAGTTCGGGAACTGGAGAGAAGGGAATACTTAACAAAGGATATTTTCGAAATTTCCACATTTGTTTGGGTAAATTTTGTGTTATCACAGGAGTTTTATGACTGTGGCAACAGCAAAGTTGGTACTGCGTTTCTTTTTAATTTCTTTGCATGACGATCCGGAACACAGAAATGAAGATCGCAAACGCGGTAATTCGTTAAACTTTTATTGTTTAAGTCGAGTCGCCCAATCACTTGAATCCAGTATATACATCTGAAAAACAAAAAAGATTTTATACCCAAACAAAAGGAACTGCGGAAACGTTCCTACAATGTTACGTTGTAAGCTCACGTCACACGCCACTGTATGACACATGTCATTTTTTTCTTTTTATTATGCTGCAATTACACATCCGCGCAAGTCGGTAGACAATCGCTCATTGAATTTCGATTACATCAAAAAGGTGAAAATTCAAACGTGACGTCGGATCCGTTATTTTCAATTTAATTAAATATATTATGTATTAATTGTGTATGTAATTATGTATTATACATTACATTTGTCTAATCCCAAACTTGATTTTATTCACTTCAGATCAAAACGTCTCAGTCTCCTGTACCATTGAATATAGATAAGGACCAATTCACTAATATAGTACCCAGACTAAGACGAACTCTAAAGATGTCTATACATAAAAGGAATCGAACTTCTGGTACTTGAATCCAATAGGCAAGCCACTAAGCCAACGACGTGGTCAATAATCATGATATTTTCAACAGAGGGAGTCCAAACATTTATTTTTATCTTCGCGTATCGACTGCCATAAATTAAAACTTACACAACCGAATTTTTTACTAGCATGAGCACTTGGCAATTATGCGAATGTATGTACGGTGGACCACACGCTAAAGTGTACAAAATATAAAATTTGCAGAGTATAAAAATTACCTTGATATATTAAGTCACACGAAACTAGGTGTTTTTCCAACTTTACCTAATTTTTTTAGAATTCAGGTATCTTCTTACACGCTACAATTAAACCCCACGTTGGGCGCTAGAATGTAATAAGTTCCTGATGATCTGCAGGTTCCTGAATAATTCATGTATATGATGAAAGTGGGGTTTAATTGAAGGCGTGACTAATACTATTTAAATTCTTTAAGATTTAATATGTTTTGTCACAAAACATATCTAATTTTGCGTGACAAGTTACCTAATTAGACCCACATCGATGCGAGCGTCTCGCGGCTTAACGCAAATGTGTAAATGTCGTACAACAAACAAATAAATATACAATTGATTAAAATTGTATCAATATCTATCTCAAATAACATTTTATTTACATTATCAAACAGAATAAAATAAACCAAAACGTATAAAATTATATTTGTATTACTTATAATACCAAAATTTAATCCTAAAAATTGTTTGAATAAATAGGTAAAATATGTTACTTACCTCGATTCTTCTGGAGGAAAAGAATGAAATCGTCTCTTTTTGTCATTACTGTTAATCAAACAACCACCTACAGCACAATACTTCACCATTATTCTTTTAATTATCTTTCAAGCAATACATACAGCCCTGACGGCTAGTGCCCTAAACTATACCCAAAACTGCGGCGCGGGGTGAGGAAGCTGTGATTGGCGGGGGGAAGGGAGTGTCCATTCTATACGTAGTATTATTAAGTATTCTATGACCAAACATAACATATTTCGCAACTGTGAAAAACAAATGGAACGAGAAAGAACAGCTGACCTCAGGTCAGTGACCTGTTTGAATATCTAGATATCTACCTCGGCTTGTATTCCAATTTTAGTTACCTAGAAGATAAGAAAAACAAGTTTACAGGTCATAATAAAGCAACGATCTCTATGTAGGTACTACTAGATGGAGCGTTCCAAACAATCGCTCTGTTCCACGCAAGTAGCCACAACTCTTTTACATTCACAATGAAACTAGTGCAGTTACTACGCAGACATTTAATTATTACTAAATATTGACTCTACGGTTAAATTATGTCAATATTTAGTAAATAATTAAATGTTCTGCGTAGCAACTGCACAAGTTTCATTGTGAATGTGAAAAAGTTGTGGCTACTTGCGTGGAACAGAGCGATTGTTTGGAACGCTCCATCTAGTAGTACATAGAGATCGTTGTAGTAAAGATAATATTTATGTACTAGAGTGAGTGAGTCAGGACTCGTGATTCTCACTGGGGGCAGGGAACTTTATATAATTTGTACAAGTTGGTTCGAGTCTGGATGTTATATTGAATTGTCCTTTCCTTAGGTACTTTGTTTCCATAACACAGAGATGTATATACCTACATGTAATATTAATGACTCATTAAAGGAATTTATGGTTCGGATTTGAAAGAAATAGGATCAGAAAGTACTGAAAAAAATACATTTGGTTATTTGAGATAAAATCCCGCCAGCCCATTTCCTCTATTTCGATAAAATTTATATGGGATCACCTCTGAAGTATAACCTACCAAACAAAAAAGAAACATCAAAATCCATTCAGAATTGGCGAAGTAATCGCGTAACATACTAAAAAAAAAAAAAACATACTGTCGAGCTGAGAACCTCCTCCTTTTTTGAAGTCGGTTAAAATGAAATTCAAAGAACAACACTGCAATAAGAAACATGGCGGCTAGGGGTGTGAATGAGAAGTATCTATGTTAAAGCAAGACAGGTATAACTGCCATTAGTTCGTTTCATATAACTGTTGTTACTATGAAAGTTGCGACAGATTGTAACTAGTTTCGTATTAGCGCCATCTGTTACGTAACACGTTCATGAACTCATTAGGTGATTACATGTAATGACATCTAGCGACGGGTAGTGTTACCACTTTTTACCTTCGCCACAACTAGAAACAGTGCACTATAAACACCAGCGCCGTGCGGATTTTAGATAATACTTTTAGAATTGGATAGCAAATGCGCCATCTAAGTTTATGCTGCCAATTTTAGATTTACACTTTTTGTTCGGGGATTGCTTATCTTACTCTAGTATACTCTATATTTCATTCCAGATTAATAGTCCTATGAAAACAAACGCATTTGCGTCTCGAAAACAAAATACACAATAGATGGTGTTCCTAAGTGGACTGCAAAGTTTACATGGTAATACAAACCTGTTTTTGCTGCTGGTGACCCTTTCATGTATATGTTACCGAGACGTAAATAGCGTTGGTTTTCATAGGACTATTAATCTGGAATGAAATATAGTATATATTATCTTTGGTAAGTCGCATAATAATTAAGAAAGCTATAAAAACGTACCTTTGTTCTTATTAGGTCCAAATTGATTAATTAATTCTTCTGACAATCTATAAACCTCCACATAGTCGTTTTCGCTGATTTTACGTATAATATTAGATTGATGCTGGATATCATAATAGTGAGCTTCTTCTACTGAACTTATGAATTGAAATGAACGAGCCATCTTTAAAATACGTCACTAAATACAAGTAACCACTATTCTGCGATAGAATAACTTTTATTTTCCAGTTCCACAACATTCGATCAAGTTTTCACGCACAAAATAGTAACTTTTTGCGAGTCGAATACAAGTACGAGTCGTGGATAGAAATAGCGTTCGTAATGTTGCTATAAAATACCATTCTAAACTTATCTCATACAAACAAAAGTCGACATGTCCACTAACAGTAGTTACAACACGACGTCGCACTCGAAAGTGTAGCGCTAGCATAGAAATCGAACGACTGTGAACTTTAATTAATGAAAATGTGAAATCTCACGGCGGATTTAGATTATGGTTGCTAAGTTAAGCTTTACAGAATTTCTCTACAGCAATTCCACAATATTCGTGCAAATTTTTACGCACAAAGTACTAAAACTTCGTCGAATGCAGGCACGAGTTTCGAATTGAACGACGTGCGTAATGTTGCTACAGGATACGATTCTAAACGTCATCTCATACAAACAAACGTCAACATGTCCATTTAACAGTAGTTACAACCCGCCGTCGCGCCCGAAAGTGTGGCGCTGGTATAGAAATGGAACGACCGTAAACTTTACGGGATACGAATTTGAATTACTAAGCAATTTAGAAGTCGAGTTGCAAAGTAACTTTTTACAGAATCGCACTCCTGGGTGTCGATTCTGTAAAATTGAAACAATAACTCGAAAATCGAAACGAATACCGACGCTTACTGCGAATTAGATCACGAACGACTCTGAATAGGTATTTTGTAAACAAGAACAAGCCACTTTCGAAGTTGTGTGAGCTTCGTTGCTCGCATTCATTGGACTAGTGCTTGACGCTCTGAAAAATATCCTAGTCAATATAATCGAGTTTTTTTTTCGTTTAACTTATTTAAAGAAATTTACTAATAAAAAATTGTTTAAGTGCTTTCCTTTAACTACAGTTTCTAAGTCTAGATTTTTTTGCATACAGCATAAAGTTACATAGTAAAAAATACATACTGCAATCAAATATTGTCATTGCTTTAAAAATAAAAGAATTTCATACTCATTCTTGGCCAACATGGTTTCAACCTACTGATGGTTCATTCAATTGTACACTAGATGTCTAATGCGTAGCATACTATAGTTTGTTTTAAACAAAATTTAAAGGAAGAAGAGATTATTGTTGTTTGGAGTTGTTACTCCTCAAGATCGGCAAGATCCTCAAGATGAATATGAGGTATCGATACTTCGTCACATACTCGATACTTTTTCGTGTAGCGATACCATTTGCGAATCACTCGCGCCAGGGATAATTATATGACCGCAGTAGCCTCCGCATGTGTAAATGCGGTAAACTGCATCGCATACGCATAGAGTGTCATCTTATTACCCTTCTCTTCTCTCTTGTTTTGCTGATGCATACCGACCCTCTCGGTTGAGGTAGATAGATTTAGTGGAAACCCCTAACTTATTAAAATATGATATGCATGAAGCATGGAGACAAACTACTTTTTATGTCTAATTATGGTCTGATTGCAGTGATAAAGATTGGGGGTTTAAAAAATAATCATATTTACATCTACCATTAGGTCAATGTCTGCTCAAGTAAATAAACAGAGATGGGCTATTAATATTGGTATTATACTTTTTATTATTGTTAATTTTGAGACACGGTTTATAAGGTGATGAAAATAGTACTTGAAAATACATACATTTAAGACATGTTTTTATGTAATTAAATAAAATTTGAGGATAATTTAAACATACCATTATTTCAAAGGTAGTATACTATTTTTATTTTTTTTCATCTGACAGCCCTGCTGCGCAATGGTCAATCACGTCAAATCAGTACGCAGAGCTTGTTCCCGCGTTTTTTGGAGTATTTGTTTTTTCCAAAATTATTTTGGAAAATTGGTATACATCGGGCTTTGGTGTTTAGTAGGGATAGTATATTATACAACGAGTGTCTGTGCGTGTGTACATTATGAAGGAAACATATATAAACGTGACTAAGCTGATTTTCTTAAAGCAGTGAACTTCCTAACCTCAAACCTTACTAAAGTTTACTATCAACGTTAGTAAGGGGGTTCTGCCCTTTCTGTGATTATGTCAAGACCACAGTGTCGGGAAAAATAAGAATTTGCTTCGGCATTATAAGCTGCAAAAAACTAAGAAATCCTACTAAAAATGACCTGGCTGTATAGTCTAGCGATCTTTGCCTGTCCGAAGGACGAAACAACCAAAAAAAATCAATCAGTACGTGTTGTGTCAATTATGCTCATGTAATTTATTTTTATATTGTATTTGTGGTCGTTCGTGGTGATTAATCGTGTTAAAAATGAACAAACCTGTAATCCGCAGTTCCGCTAGAGAGGTCCTATATTATTATAAAGTGTATACACGATGTTTGCCAGAACTCGAAGCCGGAAATTTGTTGTCCGATCTCCTAACGATGTTTTTAGAAGAGCTGCTGAAATGACCGGTATGTTATGGTTTTATTTAATTAATTATATTTGCCGTGTGATTTCCGGTAGAGTAGAATAGGACCACTCCAACTCTTCTCGTGGATGTACAAGGCGACTGAGGGAATAATACATTATAAAACATCAATCAGGCCTCCCCAACCCGTCTGACCAGCGCGGGGAGTGTAGGCCAAATCCTCCGCCTGTCTCCGGCAGATGAGAGAGGGTTGTGCTCCTGCAGTGGAGACAAAAATAACCTGATGATGATAAGCTAAGTATTGCCCTAATGCAGTGTTAGTATAACCGCCCTCTATCAATGAATTATAGGTATTTTGTTATGTGTTCTAAGGTGCTATGACTTTATTGTATCAAATTATTGCGTATAGATACAAGACGGTAAAGTTATTATTATTATGTTCCGTAGCCTAGTCTGTAGTACACCTGCCTGCCAAGTTCGTGGTCGCGAGTTGGAATCCCGCCCAGGATATAGCTAACATTTGTGTGAAGAGCATTTGTGTTAGCTGTACATAAAGATAAGATGATATTAAATTAATTTGCAAATGTTTATATTGTGTATTTTATTTTTTTTAGGCAGCAGCTTAAAAAGGTTTCAGTTGATGATTGAAGAAAATTATGCCAACATGTAATGAAAATAGAAAAGCAATGTTATGAAAGAGGACTGACAAACTTTGTATGGGGACTTCATCAGAATAGTCAGTCATACACCCCTCAAGATGACAGCAGCAGTAGTGACACGCCTGAAGACAGCCAGACTATTGGATAAAGCTCCAGCTTAGCCAAGCCATGGATGAAGATTTTTCTGGCGTGGAATATTTAGATGAAAGCGAGTTTGATTCAGATTAAATAAATAATTATAAATTGACTTTTTTTACTTCCACAAACATACATACTGTAACAAAAATAAAAACTGACAAAAATTGTAGCTACATACTATAACATAATACCTAATATGCTCCGCAATATTGTGATATAGAAGCACGGGATCGCGGGTTCGAATCCTGCCCAGGGCAAATATTTTGTGTGATGAGTGCTTGTCTTTGCCTTGTCTGGATGTTACATGAGTGTGTACTCGTAAGTATGCATTTATCTATTTATGTGATATATATTAGCTGCCTGATATCCACCATATTACAGGTGGCTTAGGAGGGCTTAAAACCATTGGCAGATGAAAAAAAAAACAATTTATATGGTCCTCTTCAAATAGTAATATATTTTCTTTGTCAACAACAACCAAGGTGGTAAAACCAATTGCTCGTCCTACTGAATTACGGGCTGTCTTCTGCTGTTGATTATAAAAGCCTCTGGACTACCTTCTTCTACATTAGCCAAAGGAATCATGGTGAAGACACGCTATGCATATCCATAATCACCTGAAAATAAACAGGCATTTACCTAAAAAGAAAAATAATAAAGTTGCATACAAATGAAATACCCACAAAAGATGAAAATTATTATATTAGTTTTTAGCTAATAAAGTAATATAATAATAGGTAGGTGAATAAGAAAACAATTTGCGATTAGTTTAAGGAAAATGACGGGGTTCGATTCCCAGTTGTGTATGAGAATTTTAGGAAATCTTTGTCAAAACATTGCAAACATTTTTTCTAACTTAGATTTTTTTCTTGTTAATACAAGTAGTGTATCACTGGTGATTTTTCTTCATACTGACCCACCGCAATGGCTCACCTTGTATATCACCATCAGCCGAAATATGTCCACTGCTAAATATAGGTAAGCCTCAATAAAATTACACATTAGGGATTTGCCGTGTGCTGACTGACGCTCCAGCTCCGACAAAGTATATCTTTTACTGCTTGCACTAATTTAACACCTGCCTTGTCGATTTTGTGGAAACTGAAAAGGTATATTTTTTCACTGTAATAGGATGGTTAAGGCTTTCACTACTTCGTTTATACAGGTGAAGTTAAAGATTGGGACAAATATGTCGGCACTATTTTCACCATTTTTGGTAGCTATCATTAGCCAGGAATGATAGTGGACATAGTATCTGCAAGTAGATAAGTGTTATGATTTGTTTGTGATATCATTTAAAATACACGGTAAGTCGCATAATAATTAAGAAAGCTATAAAAACGTACCTTTGTTCTTATTAGGTCCAAATTGATTAATTAATTCTTCCGACAATCTACAAACCTCCACATAGTCGTTTTCGCTGATTTTACGTATAATATTAGATTGATGCTGGATATCATAATAGTGAGCTTCTTCTACTGAACTTATGAATTGAAATGAACGAGCCATCTTTAAAATACGTCACTAAACACAAGTAACCACTATTCTGCGATAGAATAACTTTTATTTTCCAGTTCCACAACATTCGATCAAGTTTTCACGCACAAAATAGTAACTTTTTGCGAGTCGAATACAAGTACGAGTCGTGGATAGAAATAGCGTTCGTAATGTTGCTATAAAATACCATTCTAAACTTATCTCATACAAACAAAAGTCGACATGTCCACTAACAGTAGTTACAACACGACGTCGCACTCGAAAGTGTAGCGCTAGCATAGAAATCGAACGTCTGTGAACTTTAATTAATGAAAATGTGAAATCTCACGGCGGATTTAGATTATGGTTGCTAAGTTAAGCTTTACAGAATTTCTCTACAGCAATTCCACAATATTCGTGCAAATTTTCACGCACAAAGTACTAAAACTTCGTCGAATGCAGGCACGAGTTTCGAATTGAACGACGTGCGTAATGTTGCTACAGGATACGATTCTAAACGTCATCTCATACAAACAAACGTCAACATGTCCATTTAACTGTAGTTACAACCCGCCGTCGCGCCCGAAAGTGTGGCGCTGGTATAGAAATCGAACGACCGTAAACTTTACGGGATACGAATTTGAATTACTAAGCAATTTAGAAGTCGAGTTGCAAAGTAACTTTTTACAGAATCGCACTACTGGACCGATTCTTTCACC
Organism: Esperia sulphurella; assembly: GCA_947086405.1. Lineage (NCBI taxonomy): Eukaryota > Metazoa > Arthropoda > Insecta > Lepidoptera > Oecophoridae > Esperia > Esperia sulphurella. The sequence goes on from OX352285.1 coordinate 6,012,226, forward strand.
ATTAGAAAGCTACATTATTCCGTGGTAACATAAGCTAAATTTATTACTATAAAAGTTAGGAATCACCAGTTGGTTTGTAAAAAAAAATTAATTTCTCGGACATTATAAAGACCAGTTAAGTCCAAAAATATAATTAAAAAACTTCGTGTCTGAATGTATGTAACGGTGAAGTAGGTAACTAGTTCCAAAACGAAGGTAGCTGAGTTGTATAAAACCTTTTTCACTAAGATCCCCATGAAATCTACCGAAGCTCTGCATTTATCGCCTATTCTTGCTGAGACTTAACTCAAAAATAATGTTACAAGATGCGAAATATACTTTCACTTTAGACAAGTTATCCAGTAGAAATTATTAAGGCATTTAAATCATTGAAACTAAAATCTTCTAAAGATCTATGGGGAGTGTCCGTTAAAGTCATAAATTCAGTCCTAACGGTTCTTGTAAGGTAAGGCCTAGCTTTTATATTTAACATGAGTATTGATCAAGGGGTTTTCCCTGATCTTATGAAGCACAGTCAAATCATACCACTTTTTAAATCTGGTGACAAACAAGATCCCAGTAATTTTATACCAGTGTCAGTTCTGCCTGTGCTTAGCTAGATATTCGAGAAGATCATATTCAATCAACTGCTTTGTCATTTCAATCTTAAACAACTCCTTGACGATCGCCAGTTCGGTTTTACTAAGTGACATGTTCCACAACCGACGCAGCAGTCATGCTTGTTAAAGCATATCTATGATGCTTGGGAAGGCATTCATGATGCAATAGACGTCTTTTGCGACCTCTCCAAGGCATTTGATTGTGTTGATCACGAAACCTTGCTACTGAAATTGAAACATTATGGCGTTAAAGACAGAGCATTCGATTTAACGTTAATTAATTGTAATATAACTCCAAAAATTCTATTAGTCTACATTAGGCATAATATAATTAACAAATGTTTTGCATAGTAAGACCTTCCTATTGATATAAGAAGTAGGCCCTAATATACAGCCTTGCGGAACTCCATAACTAATCGGTAAGTCTGCACTGATATAGTTCGTCATCTGAATACATTGTAGGTACTCTACCACTCAGGTAACTTTGGAAGAGTTTCAGTCGTATTCCTCTTACTTGCAAAGTTTCGAGTTTTGTGATAAGAAAGGAATAGATACCGTGTCGAACGCTTTAGTGAGATCATGGACGAAATCGGCAGTGGATTTGGTTTTCTTGAAAACCATACTGTTGTTGCGCCAGTAGTTTCTTATCTTTCAGATATTTATTAATCTTTATATTCTACCAAAAATGCAATTACTTGGTATACTGTATACATAGTTTTTGTTGCCGTCCAATATCAAAACTTTGTTAATTTATATATTATACAGCGATAATTAAATAAAAATGAAATACAACCTCTATATAAAAATGTTACAAATCTAATAAAGACTCGTACCCGGCTCAAAGGTGCCCATGACGCTGGCTGCGTTACCACGTTGAATAGCCAGGGCTAATCTTTGAACCAGGTACGACTCCGCCCGGGGGTCACTCCCATGGTCTCTCATGCGCTTCCCCATCTCACGCACAAATGCCTTGGCCTCCGATCCCCACGCTCTCGATGTCTCCACCGCGAAGGGCACAAAGATGTATGACTTAGCCAGGTCCGCATACTTACCATGCTTTTGGCGAGCGGCCCACTCCGCGGCTGAACACGCCACCTGGGCTGTGCGTGCGAGGTGTGAGGGTGCGTACGTGCTCACGCAAGTCGCGTCCCACAGCAAGCAGCTCCCTGACCGCCATGGCACCAAAGTGAATCCGTCGGGCCTCTTGCCGCCCGTGCGACTGAGGCCTGGGGGCTCCAGCATGCCTGGTACTTTGGCTGATACCAAGGCCCGGCGGATTATGTCGTTGAGAGCGTAGTGGCGCGAAAACCGCCCTGCGCACCGACAGAAACTTAGGGCGTGATGGCCGTTCGCCTCTACCATGGATCCACATACGCATACATGGGGTTCGCATACGTTGCAGACCAGGCGAAGCGCCACAGCCACCTGCAGAGAGTCGCTGTCGAGAAGAGTGCCCAGGTGGCGCGATGGTAGAGCGTGCAACCACGCCCCCGATTCCGGCTGTGATACGGCCTTGAGTCTTGCCAGGTCTGCCCCCGAGGTGCCGTCAATGAGCTGGTCAAGAGCAACTTTAGATCCGACGTCATCCCAAGAGCGCTGAGTATGTGGAGACTCTGGCGTCTGCGTGCCCGGATTGATGGCCGTCCATGCCGTCAAAGCGTCGGTCGCGAAAGGGATGCTTGCCCAGTCACCATCCAGGGATAGAATTTTAGTGACAAGGCCAGCCGTGCCATTCGCCGACGCCAGGAAGGCCGGTAAGCCAACATCCCGCGCTCGCCGCACCCCCAGGCCCCCGTACCGAATTGGCAGAGTTGCTTGGCTCCACTGATCTCTGCTCATGGAGATGTTTAGGATGCTCTCGACTGTATTTTTTAAAGTGTCATCAAAGGAGCAGACTTTATCCGGGTACATCCAGGTGGGAGCCGTCCTCAATAGGTATGTAATTTTGAGTACGGCAAAGCACATGCGCAACAGGGACAAAGCCACGTGAGCAGTGAGACTTCTGAGACGTTCCTGGGCGATTAAGAGGAGTTGTCTCCTTGCTTCTAAAGCCTCAGGGACTGCTACAGGGAAGATGGGTGATCCCAGGAGAGTGAAGGAGGTAGAGTCCAGCTTTTTATATTCATCACTTATTATTAAAGTTCAATATGCAAGTACCATACAATATTGTCGTGTGGTTTCCGGTAGAGTAGAATAGGACCACTCCAACTCTTCCCGTGGATGTCGTACAAGGCGACTATGGGAATACATTATAAAACATCAATCAGGCCTCCCCAACCCGTCTGGCCAGCGCGGGGAGTGTAGGCCAAATCCTCCGTCTGTCTCCGGCAGATGAGAGAGGGTTGTACTCCTGCAGTGGAGACAAAAATAACCTGATGATGATGCAAGTAAACTTTTACCACAGAATACTAAATTGCTTTTACTGCGCGTCGCTTCCCTTCGACTATACTGTGTGCAATGAGAATTGACCCCCAGAAGGTCGCAGCGCAGGTATTGACAGGTTAAGTACCAATAAGACAACATTAAGTAGAGCGTGAATATGGATTTTTAATTGGTTATTATTTGAGGAACTCAATGTACTGATATCAATTTGACAAATGACAACTTATACTAGAAAATGTTCTACTGGAAGTAACCTGAGTATTGATACTATGACATTATGCATTTCGTCACGAAACAAACAAGTCTGGGCCTCACCAAGTGGGTATTGGTCTGTGTATAACAGTGGATGTCGACAGGATGATGACAGAAAAGGGTTACATTGCAAATAAACAGACCGAAACATTTGTTCTACATATTTTATTTTATGTACCATAGCTAACTGCAGTACGCATCAACAAAACACACTTCACACATTTTTCTTTGGTTTCACAGATTCAGATGGTTTTTGTATAACTTTGGTCCACATAGAAAATTTGCATATAATTTCTTCCGTTTCCATTATTATTAGCGCTAGGTCCCATTGTCACTGGACAGTGGTCAAGTGTGACCACGCGAACGGTATATTGTAATTGAAGTTTGGAAAATCCGAATGCATTTTGATGGTATATTCTCCCTGCAGAAAAAGAAACAGCATTAACTAATGGACGGTCATTCAAGATAGTACGTCTGTGACATCCTTTAAAACTAAACTAAAAGAGCACTATCTGTCTCACTCAGTATAATATGGTATGTATGTATTTATGTAAGTATGTTTATTATAGTTATTATTATTTATTATATGTATATATATAGTTCAGGTATTTAGTGATTATGTAGTCTATTATGCACTTATTTTGCCCCCCTCGCTCTTACTGCCTGTCTCACACCCTGTAGGGTTGGCTGGAAGAGATCTCTTTTAGAGATAACCTTTGTACACACCATTTATTACTGTATTTAGTTTTAAGTTGTGCAATAAAGAATATATAGAAAGTTCAAATGGAGTAAAGGACAATTTGGGTTGTAAAGAACACTGTCTCAGTCTATAAATAAAATATGGATATTTAACGCACAGGCCCAGTATGGTTTACTATGGCCGTTACGCCCTCGCTAGGAGTATCGGACTAGCAGAAGGTACCTATAGTGGGGGACTATAGGAATCTGCTGCAATGTCTCAAGTGTATTTCATTGTGCGCTTAGGGCGCGAGGTGCGAGAGGGCGTAAGGACCGAGTTAAAGGGCCCTTACGCCCTCGCTAGGTCAAAACAGTGACAAGTAGTGAAGCGCACACTTGTGACATACCCCTGACTTAATTACCTACTACTACTTCAGGAACACTAATTTGTTCGTACGAGTTTGTATGTGAGCGTAAACTATCGAGAGAAGAACAACGTTATACATCAACAATACAAGTGCATCTCTTTTTAACTGACGACAGTCTAGACAGCCTAGTCAGAGATGAAAAATACGCCAGTTTAACGTCGTCCGCATATCGAGTACGACCGGCAATATTAGGCTGCCGGTAAGAAAGAGAAGTACTTATGTTGTTCACCCAGCGCAATCGTGAGAGCGACAACGTTATCAAAAAAATCAAAATCAAAATATATTTATTGTTTTAACAGTATTTTACAATAGATATAACGGGGCTGGGACTTCTTTTTAAGCGTAAAAGCCTGTGTTAAGAAGCCCCGCTCTTCCTAATTATTACATACATAGTAAACTCTCCTAAAGATACAAAAATATAAAAATAATTTAAGCGATAACTAAGATTAATTAATATGAATCCGCCAAAATACATGTGTGTGTGTGTGTGCGTGTGTGTGTATGTGAGATATCTTTAGAATAATAATTATTATGTAATATATAATAGAAGTGATTCAGTTTCTTCCCATGTTTTAGTTTTTAGACCATTAGTTATATCCGTCAACAACATAATAATGAGGTGATTCGACGAAGAATGAAGATCACCGACATAGAGAAAAGGGTTAGTAAGCTGAAATGGCAGTGGGAGGGCTACATATGGCGCAGAACCAACGGCCGCTTGAGCAGATGAATTCTTGACTGGAGACCACGGAGAACCGGGTGTGGTGCATTCACTGGAAAGTTTAGTCTTTAGGCAGCAGTGGACGTCTAAGGGCTGAATGACGATGATGGTGTGTACAGTACCCAGCAAAAGTGGGGTCAATTCTAAGAAAGTCAGTTGCCTGCGCATCGACTCACTCATTGACATAAATTACGCAGGTTATAATTATTGTATGAGTTGATCTCTCCACATTCCGAATTCCAATTGGAATTCTCTCCACATTGGAAATTTTTAGAAAGCATTTTGCAGAAAGACCTGGCAACACTTCGACGCTTCTGGATCTTTTGTGCCAAACCCCTGACCACCAGCGGTGCCCCAAGCCCATTTGGTGGACATCACACACGCCGTAGAATTTCTTCTTTGTCATATACAGGTTTCCTCACGATGTTTTCCTTCACCGAAAAACCTGTGATATTATAAATAAACCGTACTTAAGTTTCGAATAGCCCATTGGTACGGACGGGGTTTGAACCCAGGACCTCAAGAACGTCAGGCGAAAGCACTACCAACCCGGCTATCACGGCTCTGAATACGATGGTACTTACTCTACATTGCATACGCCATGAAAATTCAAATATACGAGCAGCTATTGTTAAAAATATATAGAATATTCCCTTTATGTACATAATTAATTTAACGATTAAATTTTATGTGTCTTATACGCTTATGCGAATAATGAACGTTTAATATTTTGAGTTTAATATCGTATGAACCTATTCCTTTATATAACAAAATATAAATATACGAAACGAAACATAGAATGTGTAGAATATTTTACATTTTACTTCTTACCACTGTATTCGGATGCTTAATGGTAAGTTCTACTTAAGTATTATACTAGATTGCAACAACCAGCTATTGCCAAAGACTTGTTCTGAATAGAATTTCAACCTAAAACTTCTTTCTAAGTGATTCATCATCATACGATATCAAAACACAAATTTTGTGAAATGAACTTCTTCAGTAATTATCAGAGATCGAGTGCGAAATGTGCCGTGTGGTTTCCGGTAGAGTAGAATAGAACCACTCCAACTCTTCCCGTGGATGTCGTACAAGGCGACTAAGGGAATACATTATAAAACATCAATCAGGCAACCCGTCTGGCCAGCGCGGGGAGTGTAGGCCAAATCCTCCGTCTGACTCCGGCAGATGAGAGAGGGTTGTGTTCATGCAGTGGAGACAAAAATAACGTGATGATGAAACATAACATTGGTATGTCACAGTTAGTACCTACTAATTATCGTGGAAGTATCGTTAAATGGACCTTGACGTGTTTTAGTACGTTAAATTTTGGACTGTAAAAATTTTACAGATGGAATAGATTAACTTTATGAGTCGAGGCCGACTTTAGGTATACTATAAACCAGGACTTATACTACCCTGGACAAGACAAACAAACTGAATGAAAAAAGAGAAGAAGGAATTATGCATGCATGATTAGGGAAAAATAAGAATTGGCTTCGGCCTTATATGCTGCAAAAATCTAAGAAATCCTACTAAAAATGGCCTGGCTGTATAGTCTAGCGACTTTTGCCTATAATAAGCGACTTTTGCCTGTAATAAAGAAATATAGAGACAGAATTATGCTGAGTTTTCCAAACTTCCCTTACAATTTACCTTTCGCGTGGTCACATATATGACCAATTTTCAATGTCGATTGGATTTAACTGTATCAGTCACAGATACGGATGAAATAGTGTACAAAATTAATATTTACGCCAAGCTTGTACAAAACCAAGTAAATCATTCAGTTCAAAGAAAAACTAGAACGAAGATTGGTTTATGTGATAATGGAATTACATTACAATACATTGGAATTTAAAATATACAGAATCATTTGTAGGTTTAATTATTTGCACCCATTTCTATAAAGATCCTACCCCACGTCATTATAGACCTAAATGTCCGCCACCACATCTAGGCCTCCGCTTTCCATCCATACATGATAAAAAGAAATAACTCTAAATTCCTTGATAGAACAGTGGCACTATCAAAAATAAATCTTGACAATATCATCAAGTTTCAAAATATGCGACATTTTCAAATTATGTTTAGCGAGGCCATGCAATTATATTAATAGGTTTTACGGCTATGAGAACGAGCCCTTTGTAGCCTGTATAACTCTTGCTCGGATTCTACATCGCCACAAGATGGCTCTCGCGACCGTTGTCCTCGTAAGAGAGTGATACTTCACATTTTGGCTACTATATTTTATTATCTATATATAGTTTTCTCATATATTTTGGCTAATAATTCGATCTACAATGTTATAATTTTACAATATACTACAAATTTGAAAAGTTGAGTTGTTTCAATAAAAGGCTAGACTCCGTAATGTCCTTAAAGACACCACTATTCTTTAGTTCCTACATTCATGAGGTTAGGCAGTTCACTGCTTTAAGATGATCGGCTTAGTCACGTTTATTTATGTTTTCTTCATAGTATACGCACGCACAGATATTTATTGCATAATAGGTATACTACTAGATCATCATCATCATATCAGCCCTTAGATGTCCACTGTTGAACATAGGCCTTCCCCAATGAACGCCACCACACCCGGTCCTACGCCCTCCGCATTCAGACGCTTCCGGCCACCTTCTTCAGGTCGTCGGTCCATCTGGCGGCGGGGCGTCCCACTCTGCGCGTGCCGATCCGCGGTACTACTAGATACCAAAGACTTATCTATACATTATATATACATTATTGTTGCGAACTCAAACTCGTCAAATTCTTCTACAGATAAACCTCAATTTTGGTTTCTTTAGAAGACTGGAAATCTAAGATTTATCCCTATTATTTTGATCAATAAATAATAAAAAAAAACTCCTGAATTTGTATAAGGCGGGTAGTTGCTATCTTCCATATTTTTTTGATGTTTGAGACAAAATAACTAGATGTAATTGTGCAGAGAGAACAATTTTATTTATACCAGGTAGTCACAATGAAAATCAATTAATTATAGATTAGTTTTGATCAAACCCAGACATCAATTGTCATGTACTCTGCCAACCTCAACACCAATTTAAAAATATTTATAATTGGCAGTGCTGTTGTTGAATGATGGTTCATGGTTCGCAATATAATGTATTTATTTTGTTTTAAACATTAAAAGATAGTTGTATTATTGTTGATGGACGAAGGCATCATAAAAAAACTAATTTCTCTCTACCCACAAAACTTTCTTCGTAAATGGTGCATTTTGCCTATCGGTAGCAAACATTTTTAGGCTATGGTAACACTACATATATACTTGAAATTATAAATGTTTACTTGTCATTGCAGATCGACAATTTATTCCCAGAGTGCTAAGTTATTTGTGAAAAAAGAAATAGTTTAGAACTCCATTCCAATTCAATGTCAAAGTTAAACCATCATTTCTATCGCAATCACAAAATCGGTACGTACAAATATCAAAACTAGCTGCATCATAGACTTACTAAATTTATGAGCTGCATAATATTTGAAAAGTTATATGATAGTCATTTTTTTCTACGTCTGTTCAATCTATATTTCATTCCAGATTAATAGTCCTATGAAAACCAACGCTATTTACGTCTCGGTAACATATACATGAAAGGGTCACCAGCAGCAAAAATAGGTTTGTATTACCAAGTAAACTTTGCGGTCCACTTAGGAACACCATCTATTGTGTATTTTGTTTTCGAGACGCAAATGCGTTTGTTTTCATAGGACTATTAATCTGGAATGAAATATACATGCATGTAGACCGAAATGACACAATAAAACTGAAAATGAAGCAGATATTGAAGAAGATAATGAAAAAGATAATTTAAGAAATACTGGAACGGATAACGAAACAGTTAATGAAGAAGACAATGAAACAGAATATGAAGTTGATATGAATGAAGCAAATACTAAAAGAAGGAAATTAAATTTATGTGTTGCTTGGGGGTTAGGGGATAGGGGAGAGGGGGAGGAGAAGGCATCTCGTACCACCTAAAAATACTTTCTAGGGATGCTACTGATTTTTACACACCCTATTTGGCAATGGTACTTCCATTAGTAATTAGGTAGCTAATTTACTATTTCGATTTATTTTTCTGTTTCCTGTCCGGGTATTATTAAAACGCAGACATACGTAATTAGGTAGTGCATTTAAACTTACATTTTGAGTTTGACTTCGCTCGCACCTATTCATCTATCTACCTATATATTTTTTAATAATAAAGGTAGAATGTGCAGTATAATTCCCATTTTAATTTTGACCAGTGTATTCGTATGCCTGATGGTAAGTTCTTTCAACCAGCTATCAAGACTTTAGACAAGTGTATGTATATGTATATTATGTAATATTTATTATATTTTAAATGATAGGCAGCTTATAGCTGGTGCTTCCATATAAGTAGTCGACTTGATTATTTTCTTGTAAGATATTGTGTAGCTTGTTCTTAAATATGTTTAATAATGTAGCAGACACCACAGCTTCTGGCAAATTTTTCCATCTGGAGACAATCTTGTTTCTTTTAAAAAAGTCTTTGAGAGTTCAAGTGAGCATTTGATCTTTGTAATCTCATAATTAATAAATAAATGAATAAATAAATATCTCAGACATTCACACCAAATATCCAGTCCCAAACTAGGCAGAGGCTGTGCTATGGTTACTAGATAACAGATACATGTACTTAAATAAATATATAAACATCCAAGACTTGGGTACAAACATTCATATTCATCATACGAACATTTGCCCCTAGTCCTCTGAGTCGGTCCATGATGTTTGAGTAAATTATATTCTTTAACTTTTATGTGTTGTTGTGTTGTAGTGATTGTTTAAAATCTTAACTCTTTCTCTGCATTCTTTAAGTAGTAAGGTTCAAGCGTAACAATCTAGTTTCGTATTACAATCTTTTGAAAGCATGCGGTAGTTTTGTAGCACTCCTCTGCACATTCTCCGGAAAAGTGATATCTTTCTCGAAGCAGGAGCTGAATACTTAAAACCCATACCCCAGGATTAGTCTTATATAGGTCTTATAGATTTTGAGGAATATTGCAGGAGATACTGAAATGTTTTCCATATGCAAAACACTGTAGCATTCGCTGATGTAGCAATCTAGGTAATGTGATGCTCCCACTTTAGATTGTCTGACATTATAACTCTAATGTCTCTGTGCTGGCTAACATAGGAGACCGGCTTGCATGTCGCAAGGTATCCTAGTTCTGGTCCCAATGTGTAAGACATTAAAAAAATATATTAAACCTCTTTAGCTAATTACTCGTCTACACATATATCAGATAACAAGGTGTAATGTAAGTAATAAAGTCATACGTCATCTGATGTCTTGGATTTTATCATAATCACGGCTGCAGAGCTCTTCTTAGAGTTCGTCTTCACTTAATGGAATGGAATTAATTAAATGAAGCGATAATTATTCATATCAGTCCTGAGACGTCCACTGCTGGATATAGGCTTTCCTGAATTAACGCAACCACACCCAGTCCTCCGCCCTTATCATCAGCAGCCGCTTCCGGCCACTATCCTCAAGTCGTCGTTGGTCCATCTCCTGTGCGTGCTGATCTGCGGTCTCTACTTCAGAACGAAAGTCGTCGTCGTTAACCTTGTCGCAATAAGGAAGGTGATCATGGAAGTGTTGTAATATAATAAATTAAGATAATATTAAAAAGGAATAAAAGCACAGTACAATTGCAACACAGTATAAATCAATATCAGGTTAAAACGCCACAAAATAAATAGCGGCGATAAAGTAAAGCTAAACCAAAAAAAAAAGATCATGGAAGTGTAGGGGGAAAGGAAGGCAAAGGGGGTGTAAGTGGGTGTTCAGAGGAAGGAAGGAACAAAGAAGGAAAGGGAAGGAGAAGAATGTGCGGGAGAGAGAGAGAGAGAGAGATGGGAGAGCCACGTATATCCGTGTTCTTACGAAATCGTAGCACGGCTAGTATGTAATATAAAACATATAAATTTTGTTACCAGTACTAGCGGTTGCCCGCGACTTCGCCCGCGTGGACAACTTAACAACACAAATTTCTATGGTTGAACAATAGAGCAACATGAAAATGAAACACTTACGATAATAAATTCTAAAAAGAAATGAAATGAAGTGGTTTCGCATTGTAAAGATTTATTTACATATTCATTACATATTATTTACGCATTTTTTAGATGTTTACAGACTATTTACAGAATATTTACATACTAATACAAAGTATATTAGTGCCATAATGACAGAAAACCGATTTTTATGGCAATCAACGGTTGTTTTTAGTATGCTAGTATTTATAAACTGAATTATTTTCAGAGCTTAGAAATTATCCCCGAGAGACACAAGTTGGTTTACGTTAACCCTAAATACATCCAGGATGTAAATATCACTATCAGAAGGGACAGTCGACGCAGTCCCTACTTTATACATGCTCGTGGTCGGCTCCTCATGGCCATCGGAAAAAATGAGACTGTAAGTATGAAGTAATAGTAAACCATTGGTAAATACAGAAGGGCGCAACATGCACATTTTTATTTCAGTAAAAGTGTCCGTAATGTAGATATTTTCCCGATATACCTATTCGCCACGATGCCCTCGACTCTAGACCCGAGCGGCATGTTTAGGGACGATGGCAAGATACCAGATGGAGCCTTCTTGGTGCCTTAGTCGCTGGGGCAGGCCCTGGTGTGGGACGCCACGTGTGTGGATACTTCGGCCTCGTCTCATGTCCAGGGCACTGCCCCAATTGCCGGAGCAGTGTGGAACACCTGGCGATGGAGCGCTTTGATGTATCGCATACAACATAAATTTCCTAACACTTTTGGAGGGACGTAAACCAATATTAATTGTAATCCGGGCTTGCACCAGAGCTGAAGTGCAGTCCACCCGAAGGATGAGGCCTCCTCCAGTTGGTTCCACTCATACCAGTCCGTTTCAACTTAGTGAATATTACTCCTAGCATTCAAATGCTAGGAGTGATATTGACTTTGTTGGAACGGATTGGTATGAGTGGAGGCTCTCAGCTTATAAAGCTTCCTACGAATTCTTTACAGGTGAGCATTCAGCTTCTTGAACGGCTGAGTAACGGCCTCTACCAACCCACGCCATTACAGACGAAGCTGAATATATGCGATTTCCTTAATGGCGAACTTCTTTTCGGTGAAAGTATTGCGAAACAGATAAATTACACATGCCCGTTTCCTGCAGTGAGTGATTTGTGTTTACTTATCAATTATAATCATGATTACTTGGTATTATACACATACTTGGGCCAATCTATAATAGGGTACTAGGGTAGAATTATAGAACCTAGGAGGAATATGATGTAACATTTAGCATCTCTCTCTTCTCTTAAAATAATCGATTTCCTCCAAGGAGAGGGGAGGTTAGATTATGTGAGTTTTATACACACTAAAACCCCGTAGCCCTTTAACTCAGTCCTTACGCCCTTGCTAGGAGTAACGACCAAGCTAGGAGTAACGGCCAAAACAGTGATACGTAGTGAGGCGCACAGTGAACACACTTGAGGCATTGCAGAAAGAACATATACTCCCCCACTAAACCTACCTTCAGGAAGGTCGATACTCCTAGCGAGGGCGTAAGAGCCATAGTCCACCATACTTGACCATACTGACCCTGTGCGAGTTAATGGTAGTAACAAAAAGGGTAACTAGGGCCGTGGGAGTAAACTTGTAGAGAATACTTTAAATTCGGGTTTTAATTCGATGCAGTGATTTGACATTTCAAGTGTTGCCAGTTATTGCAGACTTTTAAATAGTGATATACTTCTCAGTAATTGATATTGTTATTGGGTAGCGGTTGCCCCGCGGCATTATCCACGTGAGTACCGTAGGATCAGAAAATCTATGTATATTTATATCATATTTTTAGTACTGAATAAAATATAATAGGAAATATAATTAATATAAGTTTTAATTAGAATGAAGCTATTTGAATCGCCACCATGAATAATAAAGGTATCTGTACACCGTCAATCACATGATCGACTCGCAGTATTTTATTATCTTCTATCACGCGTCATATTTTGTAGCCCCTGCTCAAAATATACACTGTAACTAGACTCGATTGACCGGTTTATAGAATCACGTGGACATAGCTGGCGACCCACAGCTGCGCATTGTGCCGCACTGCATGTTTATGCGAGATTTTGTTAGCGAAATTTTAGATGTACCCGTAAAACAGTAAGAGTGTCTGTGCCCGTGTTCATTGTGTGAGCGATGGACAGCACAAGGTCTGGTACTACGACAAACCAAATAATGGTCTACCGGTACCAGTGATAATTCAGATTATGTGTCTTTTAATTGTGTAATAAATAAAAAAAGAGCTTCAACTTCTGTAAAATAAGTTTTGTTGTGCCTTGCGACGTGCTTGTAACTTGACGTGACTTGTGCTCATATAAAGTACAATAGTACATGGTACCAGTTGTAGCAACATCGACACATTCCTTTGTATTAGTTACATCACTATTTTCACTGGTAACATTATAAGTGTCATATATAACAATAAATTATAGAACTTTGACAGATGCCAACGTCAAATCACTGCATCGAATTAAAAGTCCTACTTTAGAAACCTACGCGGTTGTTCATAATCAAACAACGTATGACCTGGCGAAATATATGTCAGTGTGTTGTAATCGTTGGTTGGGTCACGACATTCGTCGTCAAGGATTTCCCGACACCTTGACGATATCCTAAAGTAGGTACTACATCAGAATCGAAGAGATCGAGGCAATGGTCATGTCGATCGAGGCCTTATTCACAATGCGCCAGTGAAGGAGTGTCTAAACGTAGTGAAGTTGAAACTAATGATAATAAATAACATCCCTACGGCGTCAAGCGCTTATTAAACTCTTTCTATTAAAATATCCGTCTCTTTACTTATTTACTGAGATAGTGTCCTTTACAATCTAAATAATCCCTTATTTCATTTAATCCTATCCTTCAAATAGTATAAATTCGAAAGTTTGGATGTTTGTTTGTCAATCACGCTACAACCACTGGACGGATCGGGATAAAATTTGGCACACATATAAGCTAGGTCTTGTATTAGGACATACCATAGTTTTATCCTGAAAAACATCTCATTCCTGCGGGAAATACATAATAATTTGTGATGTTAAGTTGTCCACTCGGGCCAAGCAATAGCTAGTGTTCCATAAGTTGATGCTGTTTATTTTTCTGCAGGGAGATTATAGCGTCAAAGTGCAGCTGAACTTTCCGAACTTCCATTACAATATACCGTTCGCGTGGTCCCATATGACCACTGTTCAATGTCAATGGAACGCAGTCCTATTTGTGACCGAAACGGAAGAAGTGATATACAAATTTTCTCTTTGGGTCAAAATGATACAAAAACCAGCTAAATATATGAATCCGAAGAAAAATGTGTGAACTCCCTATAAACATGTGCTTTGTTCATGCGTACTGCAGTTATCCATGGTACATTAAAATAAAATATATAACATATATGTATCGATCTGTTTATTTGCAATGAAAGCCTTTTCTCTCATCACTTATTACTTATCCTTAGACCCCCCCCCCCCCCATTTTTTTTGCAAATATCTTTAACGTACAGACACGCGAAGTTTACGTGTTTATTTATTAGATTATTTATGAATTATTTACTGATTATTTAGATTGTTTACAGACTATTTCAAGATATTTACAGAATATTTACATACTAATACAAAGTATATTAGTGCCGTAATGTCACCTAATGCCCCACTGGGTGTGGCATAGAAATCCTATTGAGAAGGAATGGTAAAGTAGGTGCGACATGCGTGCCAACAATGTACAATATATTGCTATGCTATTAAACGCTTACTCGTTTCGCGCCGAATCAAGGTCGGGTAAATATCTCCAAAAAATCTGCAAAAGTGCTATACTGACCGTTTTCAAACTGCATAACTGTATCATCTCACTAGAAACGTGACCGCGACGCATAGACGGTGCGATGGAGGGGCGCGCTATGTCCGAAAAACGACACGCGAGAGATTGAAGTAAATAACCGATCTACCTTGATAGGATTTCTGTGGGGTGTGGCCTAGTCGTTTTTGTTTCATGGGAATATGAAAATATAGGAATATCAATCAATAGCGAGGTTACTTCTAGTAGAACAATTTCTTATGACCACTGACAATGAGTTCTAGTTCCAATAATTACAATTTAAAAACTATATATAATCACGCTACGCTCGTATTTTTTTTAATTTCGCCTTCTTGGTACTCAATCTCAACAAAGTCAAATCGAAGGGTCAGTAAAACTTGACATTGCATATTGAACTTTCTTTTCACTATTTACTCAATCGGAATGTAGTGATCACTCACTCAAGTGACTTCACTCACTTTGAAACGTAATCCATTGGTAATTCTGTAAACATTCCAGTGCACTATCGAAGTGACGCGAACAAAGAATTCAATTCTCAACAGTGTTCTAGAATGTTTACAGAATGCAAGTGGATTAGGTTTAAAAAGTGAGTGAAGTCACTTGAGTGAGACTCGCACGTGAGCTTGTATTTTAGAGAATCACTACAGGGGGCCAATTCTACTATTTTCAACATTTATCGTTCGTTTAAACAACAGTTACATTTAAGTTACAGTCAAACTCCTTTCTAAACTCAAATTGACATTCTACTCATTGTTTTACTTGAAACGATAACCGACGCAAGACGAAGCGCAGACGGAACGCACACGTTACTCGGCTATTAGGGACGAACCTAGTATTTTTGTAAGTATTCGTTACTCGATTCTCGATTGTGCGAATTTTCCATAGATACGACATTATTTTTCTCGAAAGCGCGGGAAATGTTCGAGTTTAAAGTACATGTTGTATTATTGCTATTGATTATAAATTTTCGCATATGTTTCTTGTTGTTCATTGTATATCCATAAAATTGTAAGTTTATATTGTTTTAATTCTTATTGTATCATTTATTAGTTAAATTAAATTAAAATTAAAAATTGTCTATTGGTATCCTTATAAATAAAAACCTAAACACAGAAATTTTAAATTATGTACTAATGTAGTATTTGTCATACTTGAACATAATGCTGTTAACAAAAAAATGAGTAGGTACGTATATAGCGGTATTTCATTATAAAATTCTTAGTTTATTACAAGTTTATTGAAAATGTACTTAACGTTTTTTATAATTAGTGTTATCTTTTCTCGAAATTTTTACTTGCGACATGTTTATTAAACGCTGATTATTACTATTACAGTTGAGAGTAGACCACATACTACTTGTACCTACTACCTTATTTTGTGTGAAAATAACTTTTTTCTGCATAAATTTAAGCGTAACGTCTGAACTGCGTGTGTGAAAAAGTACCTTCCTACCAACTTTTTAATAAACGCTATTTTGACAGCGTAGCGTTCCGTTTTTACCTGAGACAACTGTCAAAATGTACAAAAAACATTAGCAGAATACGAAGTCACGGAACGTTCGTTTCATCAACGTCTGGAGTTTGTTTAAACGTTAGCTACGGCTGAAACGCAGCTGAAGTACAAACGTTGTGCGCAGCGGAATATGAAAAGTGTTAAAACCTGCGTTTCAGCTGCAGTTCAGTTGCGTTTTATCCGAAAATGCGTTAGTAGAATTGGCCCCCTGATTTGTGTGAGACCCGTTCTTTGCTGTCACACAAATGTGTAAATTCAGTATGCAATATAAATTGTAGTACCGAGAGGTAAACTTCCATGCAAAGCCCATGAATTGAACAGTGGAAAAGTTAATCGAGTATAAAGATACCCACTCTGCATTACATAAACTATGAAAATTTAATTATGCGAGTAGTTATTCTTGAAAAAAAAATAGCACATTATCTTTATTGGATGGTTTAGTTTTTCGGTTTAATTTTATGTATCCTGCATGCGTATAATGAACGATTAATTTATAATATTCGTATATTAGCATTTTGCGTTTAACATAGCTTGAAACTATTATTCCTTTACATAATAAAATATAAATATATTCTATAATGGGCAAAATATTTCTCCCTTTAATTCTCACCACTGTATTTGGACGTTTAATGGTAAGTACTACTTAGTATAAGATTATCAAATCAAGTTTATAAGAAAACTGGTGGTTGTTTATAAAAAAATATAAAATGTTATAATTTATAAGTGAATTACTTCACTAATTATATACCTATATCGCTCTCGTAATAAACTTTCCCCATCAGTTGACATTATAGAAAATATAAAACTTTAAATACCTATGTCACTAATCAAAATGTAGTTATTTTTGGTCATCGGGGAAAAATGAGTAATTTTACTAAGTACTAGAATTAAAAACAGAAGCGTTGCCATAATGTCCAACTGACAAAATGTCCAAAAAATTTCAGAAGTCCCAAGTGTCATAAATGCCATTTTGATGTCACTTGGACGTTTGATTTGTTGATGACATTACGCCCACAAAAGAAATTTTGAGTTCGGTCAGTATTTGACTAACAGTGCGATACTTCATCACAAATTATTATTTTACAAATAGGTAGTTGGTCTCAGGTATGCACTATTGAAGGCTTTTTTTCAACCCCTAAGGTGGTAAAATAGGGGTTCAAAGTTTGTATGTAGAAAAAGTATTAGATGTTCTTATCAATTCGAAACTTTGGAGGAGTACTCAAAAATCGTAACGATTGAACACGGGTTTTACAGTTTTTGTTAAACCATCCCGAAAGGGGCTGAAATGGTATTCGAAATTAGTATTCTCCAAAAGTATAGATACATTTAGACTAAAAAGGATTATAAAGCTGAGGTGGCAGTGGGCGGGCCACATCTGGCGCTGAACCGTCGGCCGCTGAGGTAGACGAGTTCTGGAGTAGAGACCTCGGATAGGCACGCGCGCAAGGGGGGGCGCCCCGCTACTAGATGGACCGACGCCCTGAGCAAGGCGGCCGGAAGCAGCAGGATTCAGAGGCGGTGGACCGGGTGTGGTGACATATATTGGGGAAGGCCTATGTCCAGCAGTATTAGTCGCAGGGCTAATATGGTGATGAACTGTATTATATGTATAAAACGATGAAAACATTAATAAGTAAACACGTCGATTAAATAATTTATGATAATGATAACGTCATCAGCTTCTTCTCCAAAACCACTAAATGAATTCGAATGTGGTTTTCACTGTTGGATAGCTTGGTTTACCGAGGGTTTATTCAGGCTGGAAACAAACACATTTTCTTGCAGGCGCATCTGCGGGCAACAGTTTTAATATAATTAAGTCGAAAGAGTATTTGTGTGTTTATTTGTCTGTTTCTTTCACAGCTTAGCTATTCATGTATCTGAACATAGGCTCATGTTTACCACTGGAACAATGGTTCCCTCGGGAAATAGAAACATGCTCCATGCGGGCGAAGCCGCGGGCGTTTGCTAGTTCCTTTATATAATAAAATATAAATATACGAAACATAGAATGTGTAGAATATTTTACATTTTACTTCTAACCACTGTATTCGGATGCTTAATGGTAAGTTCTACTTCAGTATTATACTAGATTGCAACAACTAGCTATTGCCAAAGACTTGTTCTGAATAGAGTTTCTACCTAAAACTTTTTTCTAAGTGATTAATCATCATACGATATCAAAACACAAATTTTGATAGTAATTATCAGAGATCGAGTGCGAAATGTAAATAGTTTATTTTCTAAGTAGTATTTTTTATAACGTCCCAAATAACTAAAAATATGTTTTAGGAAGTTAAAAGAGGTAAAGGGGCCCCGAGATGTGCATTGCCTAGGGACCCCGACATGATTAATCCGGCCCTGGTCCTACCTCACCAAAGTCACCATCTCCCAACTGAAATGTATTGTAGAGTAAATCTTACACTACATATTCAACACATGAACGTTGTACTTACCTATATTTTAAATATATTTTAATCTGTCTTTCCGAATACATATACTAGAATATTTCGATTACGTTACACTTAATTGATGCCTAATCAGATTTTCGTAAGTGACCAGGTTTTTTACTCTCCCAGTACCAGTTAGCGATATTTCTATATTTCAATATCAATAGAAAAAAATATAAATGCTTCAAGGTCTTATTTTTGACTAGAAAAGTATGGCTTATTCCAATGATCCCTTGGCAAAAATCCCCTTAAGGGTATTTCTGGACTTTTTGTCAAAAATCCCCTGCCGATGCTCAAAGGAAACGCTAAGGGGATTTTTGGAAATAAAAACCAGAAATCCCCTAAGTATGTCCTATGGCCATCACTAATGATATTTTCTATATTTTCTTTTCAGTTAAACGTTCAGCTTTTTGAACAAATGAGTAATGGCCAATACCAAACCAACCAAAATGTAATGTAAATGTATTTCTATTCTATTCTATTCTATTTCTAACCCCGATGATGGCGAAGGTGCAACTATGCGATTTTTTTGACATCGATCCTTTTTTTAGTCAAATATTGGCCAAACAGATACATTACACCTGTCCTATTTCTACCAGTGAGTAATCTGTGATTAATGACTTTGTATGGTAATATAGGAAACTTCTGCAATACTTTTTGGCCACATTTAGGCTTCATAGGACCTCTGAAGGTCCCATGAAGCCTAAATGAAAACTGAAAATGAAGCTGATATTGAAGATAATTTAAGAAATAATGGAACGGATAACGAAACAGTTAATGAAGAAGACAATGAAACAGAATATGGAGTTGATATGAATGAAGCAAATACTAAAAGAAGGAAATTAAATTTATGTGTTGCATTGGGGGTTAGGAGGAGGAGTGATCTCGTACCATCTAAAAATACTTTCTAGGGATGCTACTGATTTTTATACCCACTCGCCGATTTGTCAATGGTACTTCCATTGGTAATTAGGTAGGTAGTAGTCTGTTTCCTGTCCGGGTATTATTACAACGCAGACATACGTAATTAGGTAGTGCATTTAAACTTACATTTTGAGTTTGACTTCGCTCGCACCTATTCATCTATCTACCTATAGGTATATTTTTAATAATAAAGGTAGAATGTGCAGTATAATTCCCATTTTAATTTTGACCAGTGTATTCGGATTCCTGATGGTAAGTTCTTTCAACCAGCTATCAAGACTTTGGACAAGTGTAGTAGTGTATGTATATGTAAATTAGGTAATATTTATTATATTTTAAATGATAGGCAGCTTATAGCTGGTGCTTCCGTATCAGTAGTCGACTTGATTATTTTCTTGTAAAATATTGTGTAGCCTGTTCTTAAATATGTTTAATGATGTAGCAGACACCACAGCTTCTGGCAAATTATTGTATCTGGAGACAATCTTATTTCTTTTAAAAATGTCTTTGAGAGTTCAAGTGAGTATTTGATCTTTGTAATCTCATAATATGTCCTCTGAGTCGGTCCATGATGTTTGAGTTAATGATATTCTTTAACTTGTATGTGTTGTAGTAATTGTTTAAAATCTTGAAGGTATAATTGTTTAAGATCTACTCTTTCTCTGCATTCATTAAGTAGTAAGGTTCAGGCGTAACAATCTAGTATCGTGGTACAATCTTTTGAAAGCATGCGGTAGTTTTGTAGCACTCCTTTGCACATTCTCCGGAAGAGTGATATCTTTCTCGAAGCAGGAGCTGAATACTTAAAACCCATACCCCAGGATTAGTCTTATATAGGTCTTATAGATTTTGAGGAATATTGCAGGAGATACTGAAATGTTTTCCATATGCAAAACACTGTAGCATTCGCTGATGTAGCAATCTAGGTAATGTGATGCTCCCACTTTAGATTGTCTGACATTATAACTCTAATGTCTCTGTGCTGGCTAACATAGGAGACCGGCTTGCATGTCGCAAGGTATCCTAGTTCTGGTCCCAATGTGTAAGACATTAAAAAAATATATTAAACCTCTTTAGCTAATTACTCGTCTACACATATATCAGATAACAAGGTGTAATGTAAGTAATAAAGTCATACGTCATCTGATGTCTTGGATTTTATCATAATCACGGCTGCAGAGCTCTTCTTAGAGTTCGTCTTCACTTAATGGAATGGAATTAATTAAATGAAGCGATAATTATTCATATCAGTCCTGAGACGTCCACTGCTGGATATAGGCTTTCCTGAATTAACGCAACCACACCCAGTCCTCCGCCCTTATCATCAGCAGCCGCTTCCGGCCACTATCCTCAAGTCGTCGTTGGTCCATCTCCTGTGCGTGCTGATCTGCGGTCTCTACTTCAGAACGAAAGTCGTCGTCGTTAACCTTGTCGCAATAAGGAAGGTGATCATGGAAGTGTTGTAATATAATAAATTAAGATAATATTAAAAAGGAATAAAAGCACAGTACAATTGCAACACAGTATAAATCAATATCAGGTTAAAACGCCACAAAATAAATAGCGGCGATAAAGTAAAGCTAAACCAAAAAAAAAAGATCATGGAAGTGTAGTAGTGTAGGGGGAAAGGAAGGCAAAGGGGGTGTAAGTGGGTGTTCAGAGGAAGGAAGGAACAAAGAAGGAAAGGGAAGGAGAAGAATGTGCGGGAGAGAGAGAGAGAGAGATGGGAGAGCCACGTATATCCGTGTTCTTACGAAATCGTAGCACGGCTAGTATGTAATATAAACCATATAAATTTTGTTACCAGTACTAGCGGTTGCCCGCGACTTCGCCCGCGTGGACAACTTAACAACACAAATTTCTATGGTTGAACAATAGAGCAACATGAAAATGAAACACTTACGATAATAAATTCTAAAAAGAAATGAAATGAAGTGGTTTCGCATTGTAAAGATTTATTTACATATTCATTACATATTATTTACGCATTATTTAGATGTTTACAGACTATTTACAGAATATTTACATACTAATACAAAGTATATTAGTGCCATAATGACAGAAAACCGATTTTTATGGCAATCAACGGTTGTTTTTAGTATGCTAGTATTTATAAACTGAATTATTTTCAGAGCTTAGAAATTATCCCCGAGAGACACAAGTTGGTTTACGTTAACCCTAAATACATCCAGGATGTAAATATCACTATCAGAAGGGACAGTCGACGCAGTCCCTACTTTATACATGCTCGTGGTCGGCTCCTCATGGCCATCGGAAAAAATGAGACTGTAAGTATGAAGTAATAGTAAACCATTGGTAAATACAGAAGGGCGCAACATGCACATTTTTATTTCAGTAAAAGTGTCCGTAATGTAGATATTTTCCCGATATACCTATTCGCCACGATGCCCTCGACTCTAGACCCGAGCGGCATGTTTAGGGACGATGGCAAGAGACCAGATGGAGCCTTCTTGGTGCCTTAGTCGCTGGGGCAGGCCCTGGTGTGGGACGCCACGTGTGTGGATACTTCGGCCTCGTCTCATGTCCAGGGCACTGCCCCAATTGCCGGAGCAGTGTGGAACACCTGGCGATGGAGCGCTTTGATGTATCGCATACAACATAAATTTCCTAACACTTTTGGAGGGACGTAAACCAATATTAATTGTAATCCGGGCTTGCACCAGAGCTGAAGTGCAGTCCACCCGAAGGATGAGGCCTCCTCCAGTTGGTTCCACTCATACCAGTCCGTTTCAACTTAGTGAATATTACTCCTAGCATTCAAATGCTAGGAGTGATATTGACTTTGTTGGAACGGATTGGTATGAGTGGAGGCTCTCAGCTTATAAAGCTTCCTACGAATTCTTTACAGGTGAGCATTCAGCTTCTTGAACGGCTGAGTAACGGCCTCTACCAACCCACGCCATTACAGACGAAGCTGAATATATGCGATTTCCTTAATGGCGAACTTCTTTTCGGTGAAAGTATTGCGAAACAGATAAATTACACATGCCCGTTTCCTGCAGTGAGTGATTTGTGTTTACTTATCAATTATAATCATGATTACTTGGTATTATACACATACTTGGGCCAATCTATAATAGGGTACTAGGGTAGAATTATAGAACCTAGGAGGAATATGATGTAACATTTAGCATCTCTCTCTTCTCTTAAAATAATCGATTTCCTCCAAGGAGAGGGGAGGTTAGATTATGTGAGTTTTATACACACTAAAACCCCGTAGCCCTTTAACTCAGTCCTTACGCCCTTGCTAGGAGTAACGACCAAGCTAGGAGTAACGGCCAAAACAGTGATACGTAGTGAGGCGCACAGTGAACACACTTGAGGCATTGCAGAAAGAACATATACTCCCCCACTAAACCTACCTTCAGGAAGGTCGATACTCCTAGCGAGGGCGTAAGAGCCATAGTCCACCATACTTGACCATACTGACCCTGTGCGAGTTAATGGTAGTAACAAAAAGGGTAACTAGGGCCGTGGGAGTAAACTTGTAGAGAATACTTTAAATTCGGGTTTTAATTCGATGCAGTGATTTGACATTTCAAGTGTTGCCAGTTATTGCAGACTTTTAAATAGTGATATACTTCTCAGTAATTGATATTGTTATTGGGTAGCGGTTGCCCCGCGGCATTATCCACGTGAGTACCGTAGGATCAGAAAATCTATGTATATTTATATCATATTTTTAGTACTGAATAAAATATAATAGGAAATATAATTAATATAAGTTTTAATTAGAATGAAGCTATTTGAATCGCCACCATGAATAATAAAGGTATCTGTACACCGTCAATCACATGATCGACTCGCAGTATTTTATTATCTTCTATCACGCGTCATATTTTGTAGCCCCTGCTCAAAATATACACTGTAACTAGACTCGATTGACCGGTTTATAGAATCACGTGGACATAGCTGGCGACCCACAGCTGCGCATTGTGCCGCACTGCATGTTTATGCGAGATTTTGTTAGCGAAATTTTAGATGTACCCGTAAAACAGTAAGAGTGTCTGTGCCCGTGTTCATTGTGTGAGCGATGGACAGCACAAGGTCTGGTACTACGACAAACCAAATAATGGTCTACCGGTACCAGTGATAATTCAGATTATGTGTCTTTTAATTGTGTAATAAATAAAAAAAGAGCTTCAACTTCTGTAAAATAAGTTTTGTTGTGCCTTGCGACGTGCTTGTAACTTGACGTGACTTGTGCTCATATAAAGTACAATAGTACATGGTACCAGTTGTAGCAACATCGACACATTCCTTTGTATTAGTTACATCACTATTTTCACTGGTAACATTATAAGTGTCATATATAACAATAAATTATAGAACTTTGACAGATGCCAACGTCAAATCACTGCATCGAATTAAAAGTCCTACTTTAGAAACCTACGCGGTTGTTCATAATCAAACAACGTATGACCTGGCGAAATATATGTCAGTGTGTTGTAATCGTTGGTTGGGTCACGACATTCGTCGTCAAGGATTTCCCGACACCTTGACGATATCCTAAAGTAGGTACTACATCAGAATCGAAGAGATCGAGGCAATGGTCATGTCGATCGAGGCCTTATTCACAATGCGCCAGTGAAGGAGTGTCTAAACGTAGTGAAGTTGAAACTAATGATAATAAATAACATCCCTACGGCGTCAAGCGCTTATTAAACTCTTTCTATTAAAATATCCGTCTCTTTACTTATTTACTGAGATAGTGTCCTTTACAATCTAAATAATCCCTTATTTCATTTAATCCTATCCTTCAAATAGTATAAATTCGAAAGTTTGGATGTTTGTTTGTCAATCACGCTACAACCACTGGACGGATCGGGATAAAATTTGGCACACATATAAGCTAGGTCTTGTATTAGGACATACCATAGTTTTATCCTGAAAAACATCTCATTCCTGCGGGAAATACATAATAATTTGTGATGTTAAGTTGTCCACTCGGGCCAAGCAATAGCTAGTGTTCCATAAGTTGATGCTGTTTATTTTTCTGCAGGGAGATTATAGCGTCAAAGTGCAGCTGAACTTTCCGAACTTCCATTACAATATACCGTTCGCGTGGTCCCATATGACCACTGTTCAATGTCAATGGAACGCAGTCCTATTTGTGACCGAAACGGAAGAAGTGATATACAAATTTTCTCTTTGGGTCAAAATGATACAAAAACCAGCTAAATATATGAATCCGAAGAAAAATGTGTGAACTCCCTATAAACATGTGCTTTGTTCATGCGTACTGCAGTTATCCATGGTACATTAAAATAAAATATATAACATATATGTATCGATCTGTTTATTTGCAATGAAAGCCTTTTCTCTCATCATTTATTACTTATCCTTAGACCCCCCCTTCCATTTTTTTTGCAAATATCTTTAACGTACAGACACGCGAAGTTTACGTGTTTATTTATTAGATTATTTATGAATTATTTACTGATTATTTAGATTGTTTACAGACTATTTCAAGATATTTACAGAATATTTACATACTAATACAAAGTATATTAGTGCCGTAATGTCACCTAATGCCCCACTGGGTGTGGCATAGAAATCCTATTGAGAAGGAATGGTAAAGTAGGTGCGACATGCGTGCCAACAATGTACAATATATTGCTATGCTATTAAACGCTTACTCGTTTCGCGCCGAATCAAGGTCGGGTAAATATCTCCAAAAAATCTGCAAAAGTGCTATACTGACCGTTTTCAAACTGCATAACTGTATCATCTCACTAGAAACGTGACCGCGACGCATAGACGGTGCGATGGAGGGGCGCGCTATGTCCGAAAAACGACACGCGAGAGATTGAAGTAAATAACCGATCTACCTTGATAGGATTTCTGTGGGGTGTGGCCTAGTCGTTTTTGTTTCATGGGAATATGAAAATATAGGAATATCAATCAATAGCGAGGTTACTTCTAGTAGAACAATTTCTTATGACCACTGACAATGAGTTCTAGTTCCAATAATTACAATTTAAAAACTATATATAATCACGCTACGCTCGTATTTTTTTTAATTTCGCCTTCTTGGTACTCAATCTCAACAAAGTCAAATCGAAGGGTCAGTAAAACTTGACATTGCATATTGAACTTTCTTTTCACTATTTACTCAATCGGAATGTAGTGATCACTCACTCAAGTGACTTCACTCACTTTGAAACGTAATCCATTGGTAATTCTGTAAACATTCCAGTGCACTATCGAAGTGACGCGAACAAAGAATTCAATTCTCAACAGTGTTCTAGAATGTTTACAGAATGCAAGTGGATTAGGTTTAAAAAGTGAGTGAAGTCACTTGAGTGAGACTCGCACGTGAGCTTGTATTTTAGAGAATCACTACAGGGGGCCAATTCTACTATTTTCAACATTTATCGTTCGTTTAAACAACAGTTACATTTAAGTTACAGTCAAACTCCTTTCTAAACTCAAATTGACATTCTACTCATTGTTTTACTTGAAACGATAACCGACGCAAGACGAAGCGCAGACGGAACGCACACGTTACTCGGCTATTAGGGACGAACCTAGTATTTTTGTAAGTATTCGTTACTCGATTCTCGATTGTGCGAATTTTCCATAGATACGACATTATTTTTCTCGAAAGCGCGGGAAATGTTCGAGTTTAAAGTACATGTTGTATTATTGCTATTGATTATAAATTTTCGCATATGTTTCTTGTTGTTCATTGTATATCCATAAAATTGTAAGTTTATATTGTTTTAATTCTTATTGTATCATTTATTAGTTAAATTAAATTAAAATTAAAAATTGTCTATTGGTATCCTTATAAATAAAAACCTAAACACAGAAATTTTAAATTATGTACTAATGTAGTATTTGTCATACTTGAACATAATGCTGTTAACAAAAAAATGAGTAGGTACGTATATAGCGGTATTTCATTATAAAATTCTTAGTTTATTACAAGTTTATTGAAAATGTACTTAACGTTTTTTATAATTAGTGTTATCTTTTCTCGAAATTTTTACTTGCGACATGTTTATTAAACGCTGATTATTACTATTACAGTTGAGAGTAGACCACATACTACTTGTACCTACTACCTTATTTTGTGTGAAAATAACTTTTTTCTGCATAAATTTAAGCGTAACGTCTGAACTGCGTGTGTGAAAAAGTACCTTCCTACCAACTTTTTAATAAACGCTATTTTGACAGCGTAGCGTTCCGTTTTTACCTGAGACAACTGTCAAAATGTACAAAAAACATTAGCAGAATACGAAGTCACGGAACGTTCGTTTCATCAACGTCTGGAGTTTGTTTAAACGTTAGCTACGGCTGAAACGCAGCTGAAGTACAAACGTTGTGCGCAGCGGAATATGAAAAGTGTTAAAACCTGCGTTTCAGCTGCAGTTCAGTTGCGTTTTATCCGAAAATGCGTTAGTAGAATTGGCCCCCTGATTTGTGTGAGACCCGTTCTTTGCTGTCACACAAATGTGTAAATTCAGTATGCAATATAAATTGTAGTACCGAGAGGTAAACTTCCATGCAAAGCCCATGAATTGAACAGTGGAAAAGTTAATCGAGTATAAAGATACCCACTCTGCATTACATAAACTATGAAAATTTAATTATGCGAGTAGTTATTCTTGAAAAAAAAATAGCACATTATCTTTATTGGATGGTTTAGTTTTTCGGTTTAATTTTATGTATCCTGCATGCGTATAATGAACGATTAATTTATAATATTCGTATATTAGCATTTTGCGTTTAACATAGCTTGAAACTATTATTCCTTTACATAATAAAATATAAATATATTCTATAATGGGCAAAATATTTCTCCCTTTAATTCTCACCACTGTATTTGGACGTTTAATGGTAAGTACTACTTAGTATAAGATTATCAAATCAAGTTTATAAGAAAACTGGTGGTTGTTTATAAAAAAATATAAAATGTTATAATTTATAAGTGAATTACTTCACTAATTATATACCTATATCGCTCTCGTAATAAACTTTCCCCATCAGTTGACATTATAGAAAATATCAAACTTTAAATACCTATGTCACTAATCAAAATGTAGTTATTTTTGGTCATCGGGGAAAAATGAGTAATTTTACTAAGTACTAGAATTAAAAACAGAAGCGTTGCCATAATGTCCAACTGACAAAATGTCCAAAAAATTTCAGAAGTCCCAAGTGTCATAAATGCCATTTTGATGTCACTTGGACGTTTGATTTGTTGATGACATTACGCCCACAAAAGAAATTTTGAGTTCGGTCAGTATTTGACTAACAGTGCGATACTTCATCACAAATTATTATTTTACAAATAGGTAGTTGGTCTCAGGTATGCACTATTGAAGGCTTTTTTTCAACCCCTAAGGTGGTAAAATAGGGGTTCAAAGTTTGTATGTAGAAAAAGTATTAGATGTTCTTATCAATTCGAAACTTTGGAGGAGTACTCAAAAATCGTAACGATTGAACACGGGTTTTACAGTTTTTGTTAAACCATCCCGAAAGGGGCTGAAATGGTATTCGAAATTAGTATTCTCCAAAAGTATAGATACATTTAGACTAAAAAGGATTATAAAGCTGAGGTGGCAGTGGGCGGGCCACATCTGGCGCTGAACCGTCGGCCGCTGAGGTAGACGAGTTCTGGAGTAGAGACCTCGGATAGGCACGCGCGCAAGGGGGGGCGCCCCGCTACTAGATGGACCGACGCCCTGAGCAAGGCGGCCGGAAGCAGCAGGATTCAGAGGCGGTGGACCGGGTGTGGTGACATATATTGGGGAAGGCCTATGTCCAGCAGTATTAGTCGCAGGGCTAATATGGTGATGAACTGTATTATATGTATAAAACGATGAAAACATTAATAAGTAAACACGTCGATTAAATAATTTATGATAATGATAACGTCATCAGCTTCTTCTCCAAAACCACTAAATGAATTCGAATGTGGTTTTCACTGTTGGATAGCTTGGTTTACCGTGGGTTTTTTCAGGCTGGAAACAAACACATTTTCTTGCAGGCGCATCTGCGGGCAACAGTTTTAATATAATTAAGTCGAAAGAGTATTTGTGTGTTTATTTGGCTGTTTCTTTCACAGCTTAGCTATTCATGTATCTGAACATAGGCTCATGTTTACCACTGGAACAATGGTTCCCTCGGGAAATAAAACATGCTCCATGCGGGCGAAGCCGCGGGCGTTTGCTAGTTCCTTTATATAATAAAATATAAATATACGAAACATAGAATGTGTAGAATATTTTACATTTTACTTCTAACCACTGTATTCGGATGCTTAATGGTAAGTTCTACTTCAGTATTATACTAGATTGCAACAACTAGCTATTGCCAAAGACTTGTTCTGAATAGAGTTTCTACCTAAAACTTTTTTCTAAGTGATTAATCATCATACGATATCAAAACACAAATTTTGATAGTAATTATCAGAGATCGAGTGCGAAATGTAAATAGTTTATTTTCTAAGTAGTATTTTTTATAACGTCCCAAATAACTAAAAATATGTTTTAGGAAGTTAAAAGAGGTAAAGGGGCCCCGAGATGTGCATTGCCTAGGGACCCCGACATGATTAATCCGGCCCTGGTCCTACCTCACCAAAGTCACCATCTCCCAACTGAAATGTATTGTAGAGTAAATCTTACACTACATATTCAACACATGAACGTTGTACTTACCTATATTTTAAATATATTTTAATCTGTCTTTCCGAATACATATACTAGAATATTTCGATTACGTTACACTTAATTGATGCCTAATCAGATTTTCGTAAGTGACCAGGTTTTTTACTCTCCCAGTACCAGTTAGCGATATTTCTATATTTCAATATCAATAGAAAAAAATATAAATGCTTCAAGGTCTTATTTTTGACTAGAAAAGTATGGCTTATTCCAATGATCCCTTGGCAAAAATCCCCTTAAGGGTATTTCTGGACTTTTGGTCAAAAATCCCCTGCCGATGCTCAAAGGAAACGCTAAGGGGATTTTTGGAAATAAAAACCAGAAATCCCCTAAGTATGTCCTATGGCCATCACTAATGATATTTTCTATATTTTCTTTTCAGTTAAACGTTCAGCTTTTTGAACAAATGAGTAATGGCCAATACCAAACCAACCAAAATGTAATGTAAATGTATTTCTATTCTATTCTATTCTATTTCTAACCCCGATGATGGCGAAGGTGCAACTATGCGATTTTTTTGACATCGATCCTTTTTTTAGTCAAATATTGGCCAAACAGATACATTACACCTGTCCTATTTCTACCAGTGAGTAATCTGTGATTAATGACTTTGTATGGTAATATAGGAAACTTCTGCAATACTTTTTGGCCACATTTAGGCTTCATAGGACCTCTGAAGGTCCCATGAAGCCTAAATGAAAACTGAAAATGAAGCTGATATTGAAGATAATTTAAGAAATAATGGAACGGATAACGAAACAGTTAATGAAGAAGACAATGAAACAGAATATGGAGTTGATATGAATGAAGCAAATACTAAAAGAAGGAAATTAAATTTATGTGTTGCATTGGGGGTTAGGAGGAGGAGTGATCTCGTACCATCTAAAAATACTTTCTAGGGATGCTACTGATTTTTATACCCACTCGCCGATTTGTCAATGGTACTTCCATTGGTAATTAGGTAGCTAATTTACTATTTCGATTTATTTTTCTGTTTCCTGTCCGGGTATTATTACAACGCAGACATACGTAATTAGGTAGTGCATTTAAACTTACATTTTGAGTTTGACTTCGCTCGCACCTATTCATCTATCTACCTATAGGTATATTTTTAATAATAAAGGTAGAATGTGCAGTATAATTCCCATTTTAATTTTGACCAGTGTATTCGTATGCCTGATGGTAAGTTCTTTCAACCAGCTATCAAGACTTTAGACAAGTGTATGTATATGTATATTATGTAATAATTATTATATTTTAAATGATAGGCAGCTTATAGCTGGTGCTTCCATATAAGTAGTCTACTTGATTATTTTCTTGTAAGATATTGTGTAGCTTGTTCTTAAATATGTTAAATGATGTAGCAGACACCACAGCTTCTGGCAAATTTTTCCATCTGGAGACAATCTTGTTTCTTTTAAAAAAGTATTTGAGAGTTCAAGTGAGCATTTGATCTTTGTAATCTCATAATTAATAAATAAATGAATAAATAAATATCTCAGACATTCACACCAAATATCCAGTCCCAAACTAGGCAGAGGCTGTGCTATGGTTACTAGATAACAGATACACGTACTTAAATAAATATATAAACATCCAAGACTTGGGTACAAACATTCATATTCATCATACGAACATTTGCCCCTAGTCCTCTGAGTCGGTCCATGATGTTTGAGTAAATTATATTCTTTAACTTTTATGTGTTGTTGTGTTGTAGTGATTGTTTAAAATCTTGAAGGTCTGAATTAGATCAACTCTTTCTCAGCATTCTTTAAGTAGTAAGGTTCAAGCGTAACAATCTAGTTTCGTATTACAATCTTTTGAAAGCATGCGGTAGTTTTGTAGCACTCCTCTGCACATTCTCCGGAAGAGTGATATCTTTCTCGAAGCAGGAGCTGAATACTTAAAACCCATACCCCAGGATTGGTCTTATATAGGTCTTATAGATTTTGAGGAATAATGCAGGAGATAATGAAATGTTTTCCATATGCAAAACACTGTAGCGTTCGCTGATGTAGCAATCTAGGTAATGTGATGCTCCCACTTTAGATTGTCTGACATTATAACTCTAATGTCTCTGTGCTGGCTAACATAGGAGGCCGGCTTGCATGTCGCAAGGTATCCTAGTTCTGGTCCCAATGTGTAAGACATTAAAAAAATATATTAAACCTCTTTAGCTAATTACTCGTCTACACATATATCAGATAACAAGGTGTAATGTAAGTAATAAAGTCATACGTCATCTGATGTCTTGGATTTTATCATAATCACGGCTGCAGAGCTCTTCTTAGAGTTCGTCTTCACTTAATGGAATGGAATTAATTAAATGAAGCGATAACTATTCATATCAGTCCTGAGACGTCCACTGCTGGATATAGGCTTTCCTGAATTAACGCAACCACACCCAGTCCTCCGCCCTTATCATCAGCAGCCGCTTCCGGCCACTATCCTCAAGTCGTCGTTGGTCCATCTCCTGTGCGTGCTGATCTGCGGTCTCTACTTCAGAACGAAAGTCGTCGTCGTTAACCTTGTCGCAATAAGGAAGGTGATCATGGAAGTGTTGTAATATAATAAATTAAGATAATATTAAAAAGGAATAAAAGCACAGTACAATTGTAACACAGTATAAATCAATATCAGGTTAAAACGCCACAAAATAAATAGCGGCGATAAACTAAAGCTAAACCAAAAAAAAAGATCATGGATGTGTAGGGGGAAAGGAAGGCAAAGGGGGTGTAAGTGGGTGTTCAGAGGAAGGAAGGAACAAAGAAGGAAAGGGAAGGAGAAGAGTGTGCGGGAGAGAGAGAGAGAGAGATGGGAGAGCCACGTATATCCGTGTTCTTACGAAATCGTAGCACGGCTAGTATGTAATATAAAACATATAAATTTATATAGCTAATAATTTTGTTACCAGTA
Organism: Esperia sulphurella; assembly: GCA_947086405.1. Classification (NCBI taxonomy): domain Eukaryota; kingdom Metazoa; phylum Arthropoda; class Insecta; order Lepidoptera; family Oecophoridae; genus Esperia; species Esperia sulphurella. Next base: position 6,044,693 of record OX352285.1, read on the forward strand.
CTAGCTGTTGCCCGCGACTTCGCCCGCGTGGACAACTTAACAACACAAATTTCTATGGTTGAACAATAGAGCAACATGAAAATGAAACATTTACGCTAATAAATTCTAAAAAAAAATGAAATGAAGTGGTTTCGCATTGTAAAGATTTATTTACATATTCATTACATATTATTTACGCATTATTTAGATGTTTACAGATTATTTACAGAATATTTACATACTAATACAAAGTATATTAGTGCCATAATGACAGAAAACCGATTTTTATGGCAATCAACGGTTGTTTTTAGTATGCTAGTATTTATAAACTGAATTATTTTCAGAGCTTAGAAATTATCCCCGAGAGACACAAGTTGGTTTACGTTAACCCTAAATACATCCAGGATGTAAATATCACTATCAGAAGGGACAGTCGACGCAGTCCCTACTTTATACATGCTCGTGGTCGGCTCCTCATGGCCATCGGAAAAAATGAGACTGTAAGTATGAAGTAATAGTAAACCATTGGTAAATACCGAAGGGCGCAACATGCACATTTTTATTTCAGTAAAAGTGTCCGTAATGTAGATATTTTCCCCATATATCTATTCGCCACGATGCCCTCGACTCTAGACCCGAGCGGCATGTTTAGGGACGATGGCAAGAGACCAGATGGAGCCTTCTTGGTGCCTTAGTCGCTGGGGCAGGCCCTGGTGTGGGACGCCACGTGTGTGGATACTTCGGCCTCGTCTCATGTCCAGGGCACTGCCCCAATTGCCGGAGCAGTGTGGAACACCTGGCGATGGAGCGCTTTGATGTATCGCATACAACATAAATTTCCTAACACTTTTGGAGGGACGTAAACAAATATTAATTGTAATCCGGGCTTGCACCAGAGCTGAAGTGCAGTCCACCCGAAGGATGAGGCCTCCTCCAGTTGGTTCCACTCATACCAGTCCGTTCCAACTTAGTGAATATTACTCCTAGCATTCAAATGCTAGGAGTGATATTGACTTTGTTGGAACGGACTGGTATGAGTGGAGGCTCTCAGCTTATAAAGCTTCCTACAAATTCTTTACAGGTGAGCATTCAGCTTCTTGAACGGCTGAGTAACGGCCTCTACCAACCCACGCCATTACAGACGAAGCTGAATATATGCGATTTCCTTAATGGCGAACTTCTTTTCGGTGAAAGTATTGCGAAACAGATAAATTACACATGCCCATTTTCTGCAGTGAGTGATTTTTGATTACTTATCAATTATAATCATGATTACTTGGTATTATACACATACTTGGGGCAATCTATAATAGGGTACTAGGGTAGAATTATAGAACCTAGGAGGAATATGATGTAACATTTAGCATCTCTCTCTTCTCTTAAAATAATCGATTTCCTCCAAGGAGAGGGGAGGTTAGATTATGTGAGTTTTATACACACTAAAACCCCGTAGCCCTTTAACTCAGTCCTTACGCCCTTGCTAGGAGTAACGACCAAGCTAGGAGTAACGGCCAAAACAGTGATACGTAGTGAGGCGCACAGTGAACACACTTGAGGCATTGCAGAAAGAACATATACTCCCCCACTAAACCTACCTTCAGGAAGGTCGATACTCCTAGCGAGGGCGTAAGAGCCATAGTCCACCATACTTGACCATACTGACCCTGTGCGAGTTAATGGTAGTAACAAAAAGGGTAACTAGGGCCGTGGGAGTAAACTTGTAGAGAATACTTTAAATTCGGGTTTTAATTCGATGCAGTGATTTGACATTTCAAGTGTTGCCAGTTATTGCAGACTTTTAAATAGTGATATACTTCTCAGTAATTGATATTGTTATTGGGTAGCGGTTGCCCCGCGGCATTATCCACGTGAGTACCGTAGGATCAGAAAATCTATGTATATTTATATCATATTTTTAGTACTGAATAAAATATAACAGGAAATATAATTAATATAAGTTTTAATTAGAATGAAGCTATTTGAATCGCCACCATGAATAATAAAGATATCTGTACACCGTCAATCACATGATCGACTCGCAGTATTTTATTATCTTCTATCACGCGTCATATTTTGTAGCCCCTGCTCAAAATATACACTGTAACTAGACTCGATTGACCGGTTTATAGAATCACGTGGACATAGCTGGCGACCCACAGCTGCGCATTGTGCCGCACTGCATGTTTATGCGAGATTTTGTTAGCGAAATTTTAGATGTACCCGTAAAACAGTAAGAGTGTCTGTGCCCGTGTTCATTGTGTGAGCGATGGACAGCACAAGGTCTGGTACTACGACAAACCAAATAATGGTCTACCGGTACCAGTGATAATTCAGATTATGTGTCTTTTAATTGTGTAATAAATAAAAAAAGATATTCAACTTCTGTAAAATAAGTTTTGTTGTGCCTTGCGACGTGCTTGTAACTTGACGTGACTTGTGCTCATATAAAGTACAATAGTACATGGTACCAGTTGTAGCAACATCGACACATTCCTTTGTATTAGTTACATCACTATTTTCACTGGTAACATTATAAGTGTCACATATAACAATAAATTATAGAACTTTGACAGATGCCAACGTCAAATCACTGCATCGAATTAAAAGTCCTACTTTAGAAACCTACGCGGTTGTTCATAATCAAACAACGTATGACCTGGCGAAATATATGTATATGTATATGTTGTAATCGTTGGTTGGGTCACGACATTCGTCGTCAAGGATTTCCCGACACCTTGACGATATCCTAAAGTAGGTACTACATCAGAATCGAAGAGATCGAGGCAATGGTCATGTCGATCGAGGCCTTATTCACAATGCGCCAGTGAAGGAGTGTCTAAACGTAGTGAAGTTGAAACTAATGATAATAAATAACATCCCTACGGCGTCAAGCGCTTATTAAACTCTTTCTATTAAAATATCCGTCTCTTTATTTATTTACTGAGATAGTGTCCTTTACAATCTAAATAATCCCTTATTTCATTTAATCCTATCCTTCAAATAGTATAAATTCGAAAGTTTGGATGTTTGTTTGTCAATCACGCTACAACCACTGGACGGATCGGGATAAAATTTGGCACACATATAAGCTAGGTCTTGTATTAGGACATACCATAGTTTTATCCTGAAAAACATCTCATTCCTGCGGGAAATACATAATAATTTGTGATGTTAAGTTGTCCACTCGGGCCAAGCAATAGCTAGTGTTCCATAAGTTGATGCTGTTTATTTTTCTGCAGGGAGATTATAGCGTCAAAGTGCAGCTGAACTTTCCGAACTTCCATTACAATATACCGTTCGCGTGGTCCCATATGACCACTGTTCAATGTCAATGCAACGCAGTCCTATTTGTGACCGAAACGGAAGAAGTGATATACAAATTTTCTCTTTGGGTCAAAATGATACAAAAACCAGCTAAATAAATGAATCCGAAGAAAAATGTGTGAACTCCCTATAAACATGTGCTTTGTTCATGCGTACTGCAGTTATCCATGCTACATTAAAATAAAATATATAACATATATGTATCGATCTGTTTATTTGCAATGAAAGCCTTTTCTCTCATCATTTATTACTTATCCTTAGACCCCCCCCCCATTTTTTTTGCAAATATCTTCAACGTACAGACACGCGAAGTTTACGTGTTTATTTATTAGATTATTTATGAATTATTTACTGATTATTTAGATTGTTTACAGACTATTTCAAGATATTTACAGAATATTTACATACTAATACAAAGTATATTAGTGCCGTAATGTCACCTAATGCCCCACTGGGTGTGGCATAGAAATCCTATTGAGAAGGAATGGTAAAGTAGGTGCGACATGCGTGCCAACAATGTACAATATATTGCTATGCTATTAACGCTTACTCGTTTCGCGCCGAATCAAGGTCGGGTAAATATCTCCAAAAAATCTGCAAAAGTGCTATACTGACCGTTTTCAAACTGCATAACTGTATCATCTCACTAGAAACGTGACCGCGACGCATAGACGGTGCGATGGAGGGGCGCGCTATGTCCGAAAAACGACACGCGAGAGATTGAAGTAAATAACCGATCTACCTTGATAGGATTTCTGTGGGGTGTGGTCTAGTCGTTTTTGTTTCATGGGAATATGCAAAATATAGGAATATCAATCAATAGCGAGGTTACTTCTAGTAGAACAATTTCTTATGACCACTGACAATGAGTTCTTGTTTCAATAATTACAATTTAAAAACTATATATAATCACGCTACGCTCGTATTTTTTTTAATTTCGCCTTCTTGGTACTTAATCTCAACAAAGTCAAATCGAAGGGTCAGTAAAACTTGACATTGCATATTGAACTTTCTTTTCACTATTTACTCAATCGGAATGTAGTGATCACTCACTCAAGTGACTTCACTCACTTTGAAACGTAATCCATTGGTAATTCTGTAAGGCCTTATTCACAATGCGCCAGTGAAGGAGTGTCTAAACGTAGTGAAGTTGAAACTAATGATAATAAATAACATCCCTACGGCGTCAAGCGCTTATTAAACTCTTTCTATTAAAATACCCGTCTCTTTATTTATTTACTGAGATAGTGTCCTTTACAATCTAAATAATCCCTTATTTCATTTAATCCTATCCTTCAAATAGTATAAATTCGAAAGTTTGGATGTTTGTTTGTCAATCACGCTACAACCACTGGACGGATCGGGATAAAATTTGGCACACACATAAGCTAGGTCTTGTATTAGGACATACCATAGTTTTATCCTGAAAAACATCTCATTCCTGCGGGAAATACATAATAATTTGTGATGTTAAGTTGTCCACTCGGGCCAAGCAATAGCTAGTGTTCCATAAGTTGATGCTGTTTATTTTTCTGCAGGGAGATTATAGCGTCAAAGTGCAGCTGAACTTTCCGAACTTCCATTACAATATACCGTTCGCGTGGTCCCATATGACCACTGTTCAATGTCAATGGAACGCAGTCCTATTTGTGACCGAAACGGAAGAAGTGATATACAAATTTTCTCTTTGGGTCAAAATGATACAAAAACCACCTAAATATATGAATCCGATGAAAAATGTGTGAACTCCCTATAAACATGTGCTTTGTTCATGCGTACTGCAGTTATCCATGGTACATTAAAATAAAATATATAACATATATGTATCGATCTGTTTATTTGCAATGAAAGCCTTTTCTCTCATCATTTATTACTTATCCTTAGACCCCCCCCCATTTTTTTTGCAAATATCTTCAACGTACAGACACGCGAAGTTTACGTGTTTATTTATTAGATTATTTATGAATTATTTACTGATTATTTAGATTGTTTACAGACTATTTCAAGATATTTACAGAATATTTACATACTAATACAAAGTATATTAGTGCCGTAATGTCACCTAATGCCCCACTGGGTGTGGCATAGAAATCCTATTGAGAAGGAATGGTAAAGTAGGTGCGACATGCGTGCCAACAATGTACAATATATTGCTATGCTATTAACGCTTACTCGTTTCGCGCCGAATCAAGGTCGGGTAAATATCTCCAAAAAATCTGCAAAAGTGCTATACTGACCGTTTTCAAACTGCATAACTGTATCATCTCACTAGAAAAGTGACCGCGACGCATAGACGGTGCGATGGAGGGGCGCGCTATGTCCGAAAAACGACACGCGAGAGATTGAAGTAAATAACCGATCTACCTTGATAGGATTTCTGTGGGGTGTGGCCTAGTCGTTTTTGTTTCATGGGAATATGAAAATATAGGAATATCAATCAATAGCGAGGTTACTTCTAGTAGAACAATTTCTTATGACCACTGACAATGAGTTCTAGTTCCAATAATTACAATTTAAAAACTATATATAATCACGCTACGCTCGTATTTTTTTTAATTTCGCCTTCTTGGTACTCAATCTCAACAAAGTCAAATCGAAGGGTCAGTAAAACTTGACATTGCATATTGCACTTTCTTTTCACTATTTACTCAATGGGAATGTAGTGATCACTCACTCAAGTGACTTCACTCACTTTGAAACGTAATCCATTGGTAATTCTGTAAACATTCCAGTGCACTATCGAAGTGACGCGAACAAAGAATTCAATTCTCAACAGTGTTCTAGAATGTTTACAGAATGCAAGTGGATTAGGTTTAAAAAGTGAGTGAAGTCACTTGAGTGAGACTCGCACGTGAGCCTGTATTTTAGAGAATAGCACTACAGGGGGCCAATTCTACTATTTTCAACATTTATCGTTCGTTTAAACAACAGTTACGTTTAAGTTACAGTCAAACTCCTTTCTAAACTCAAATTGACATTCTACTCATTGTTTTACTTGAAACGATAACCGACGCAAGACGAAGCGCAGACGGAACGCACACGTTACTCGGCTATTAGGGACGAACCTAGTATTTTTGTAAGTATTCGTTACTCGATTCTCGATTGTGCGAATTTTCCATAGATACGACATTATTTTTCTCGAAAGCGCGGGAAATGTTCGAGTTTAAAGTACATGTTGTATTATTGCTATTGATTATAAATTTTCGCATATGTTTCTTGTTGTTCATTGTATATCCATAAAATTGTAAGTTTATATTGTTTCGCATATAATATAATAGTGGGATATGTAGGTACAAATAGTTGTCGGTCGTCACCTTAAATTGATCGTATTATAAAATCACGAGATAATACGATTGAAAACGAAAGAGTCAAATGGCATACGATGATTGAAGTTTCAAATTCAAATTATTATACGGATAATTTGAATTATATTGTTTTAATTCTTATTGTATCATTTATTAGTCAAATTAAATTAAAATTAAAAATTGTCTATTGGTATCCTTATAAATAAAAACCTAAACACAGAAATTTTAAATTATGTACTAATGTAGTATTTGTCATACTTGAACATAATGCTGTTAACAAAAAAATGAGTAGGTACGTATATAGCGGTATTTCATTATAAAATTCTTAGTTTATTACAAGTTTATTGAAAATGTACTTTACGTTTTTTATAATTAGTGTTATCTTTTCTCGAAATTTTTACTTGCGACATGTTTATTAAACGCTGATTATTACTATTACAGTTGAGAGTAGACCACATACTACTTGTACCTACTACCTTATTTTGTGTGAAAATAACTTTTTTCTGCATAAATTTAAGCGTAACGTCTGAACTGCGTGTGTGAAAAAGTACCTTCCTACCAACTTTTTAATAAACGCTATTTTGACAGCGTAGCGTTCCGTTTTTACCTGAGACAACTGTCAAAATGTACAAAAAACATTAGCAGAATACGAAGTCACGGAACGTTCGTTTCATCAACGTCTGGAGTTTGTTTAAACGTTAGCTACGGCTGAAACGCAGCTGAAGTACAAACGTTGTGCGCAGCGGAATATGAAAAGTGTTAAAACCTGCGTTTCAGCTGCAGTTCAGTTGCGTTTTATCCGAAAATGCGTTAGTAGAATTGGCCCCCTGATTTATGTGAGACCCGTTCTTTGCTGTCACACAAATGTGTAAATTCAGTATGCAATATAAATTGTAGTACCGAGAGGTAAACTTCCATGCAAAGCCCATGAATTGAACAGTGGAAAAGTTAATCGAGTATAAAGATACCCACTCTGCATTACATAAACTATGAAAATTTAATTATGCGAGTAGTTATTCTTGAAAAAAAAAATAGCACATTATCTTTATTGGATGGTTTAGTTTTTCGGTTTAATTTTATGTATCCTGCATGCGTATAATGAACGATTAATTTATAATATTCGTATATTAGCATTTTGCGTTTAACATAGCTTGAAACTATTATTCCTTTACATAATAAAATATAAATATATTCTATAATGGGCAAAATATTTCTCCCTTTAATTCTCACCACTGTATTCGGATGTTTAATGGTAAGTACTACTTAGTATAAGATTATCAAATCAAGTTTATAAGAAAACTGGTGGTTGTTTATAAAAAAATATAAAATGTTATAATTTATAAGTGAATTACTTCACTAATTATATACCTATATCGCTCTCGTAATAAACTTTCCCCATCAGTTGACATTATCGAAAATATCAAACTTTAAATACCTATGTCACTAATCAAAATGTAGTTATTTTTGGTCATCGGGGAAAAATGAGTCATTTTACTAAGTACTAGAATTAAAAACAGAAGCGTTGCCATAATGTCCAACTGACAAAATGTCCAAAAAATTTCAAAAGTCCCAAGTGTCATAAATGCCATTTTGATGTCACTTGGACGTTTGATTTGTTGATGACATTACGCCCACAAAAGAAATTTTGAGTTCGGTCAGTATTTGACTAACAGTGCGATACTTCATCACAGATTATTATTTTACAAATAGGTAGTTGGTCTCAGGTATGCACTATTGAAGGCTTTTTTTCAACCCCTAAGGTGGTAAAATAGGGGTTCAAAGTTTGTATGTAGAAAAAGTATTAGATGTTCTTATCAATTCGAAACTTTGGAGGAGTACTCAAAAATCGTAATGATTGAACACGGGTTTTACAGTTTTTGTTAAACCATCCCGAAAGGGGCTGAAATGGTATTCGAAATTAGTATTCTCCAAAAGTATAGATACATTTAGACTAAAAAGGATTATAAAGCTGAGGTGGCAGTGGGCGGGCCACATCTGGCGCTGAACCGTCGGCCGCTGAGGTGGACGAGTTCTGGAGTAGAGACCTCGGATAGGCACGCGCGCAAGGGGGGGCGCCCCGCTACTAGATGGACCGACGCCCTGAGCAAGGCGGCCGGAAGCAGCAGGATTCAGAGGCGGTGGACCGGGTGTGGTGACATATATTGGGAAAGGCCTATGTCCAGCAGTATTAGTCGCAGGGCTAATATGGTGATGAACTGTATTATATGTATAAAACGATGAAAACATTAATAAGTAAACACGTCGATTAAATAATTTATGATAATGATAACGTCATCAGCTTCTTCTCCAAAACCACTAAATGAATTCGAATGTGGTTTTCACTGTTGGATAGCTTGGTTTACCGTGGGTTTTTTCAGGCTGGAAACAAACACATTTTCTTGCAGGCGCATCTGCGGGCAACAGTTTTAATATAATTAAGTCGAAAGAGTATTTGTGTGTTTATTTGGCTGTTTCTTTCACAGCTTAGCTATTCATGTATCTGAACATAGGCTCATGTTTACCACTGGAACAATGGTTCCCTCGGGAAATAAAACATGCTCCATGCGGGCGAAGCCGCGGGCGTTTGCTAGTTCCTTTATATAATAAAATATAAATATACGAAACATAGAATGTGTAGAATATTTTACATTTTACTTCTAACCACTGTATTCGGATGCTTAATGGTAAGTTCTACTTCAGTATTATACTAGATTGCAACAACTAGCTATTGCCAAAGACTTGTTCTGAATAGAGTTTCTACCTAAAACTTTTTTCTAAGTGATTAATCATCATACGATATCAAAACACAAATTTTGATAGTAATTATCAGAGATCGAGTGCGAAATGTAAATAGTTTATTTTCTAAGTAGTATTTTTTATAACGTCCCAAATAACTAAAAATATGTTTTAGGAAGTTAAAAGAGGTAAAGGGGCCCCGAGATGTGCATTGCCTAGGGACCCCGACATGATTAATCCGGCCCTGGTCCTACCTCACCAAAGTCACCATCTCCCAACTGAAATGTATTGTAGAGTAAATCTTACACTACATATTCAACACATGAACGTTGTACTTACCTATATTTTAAATATATTTTAATCTGTCTTTCCGAATACATATACTAGAATATTTCGATTACGTTACACTTAATTGATGCCTAATCAGATTTTCGTAAGTGACCAGGTTTTTTACTCTCCCAGTACCAGTTAGCGATATTTCTATATTTCAATATCAATAGAAAAAAATATAAATGCTTCAAGGTCTTATTTTTGACTAGAAAAGTATGGCTTATTCCAATGATCCCTTGGCAAAAATCCCCTTAAGGGTATTTCTGGACTTTTTGTCAAAAATCCCCTGCCGATGCTCAAAGGAAACGCTAAGGGGATTTTTGGAAATAAAAACCAGAAATCCCCTAAGTATGTCCTATGGCCATCACTAATGATATTTTCTATATTTTCTTTTCAGTTAAACGTTCAGCTTTTTGAACAAATGAGTAATGGCCAATACCAAACCAACCAAAATGTAATGTAAATGTATTTCTATTCTATTCTATTCTATTTCTAACCCCGATGGTGGCGAAGGTGCAACTATGCGATTTTTTTGACATCGATCCTTTTTTTAGTCAAATATTGGCCAAACAGATACATTACACCTGTCCTATTTCTACCAGTGAGTAATCTGTGATTAATGACTTTGTATGGTAATATAGGAAACTTCTGCAATACTTTTTGGCCACATTTAGGCTTCATAGGACCTCTGAAGGTCCCATGAAGCCTAAATGAAAACTGAAAATGAAGCTGATATTGAAGATAATTTAAGAAATAATGGAACGGATTACGAAACAGTTAATGAAGAAGACAATGAAACAGAATATGGAGTTGATATGAATGAAGCAAATACTAAAAGAAGGAAATTAAATTTATGTGTTGCATTGGGGGTTAGGAGGAGGAGTGATCTCGTACCATCTAAAAATACTTTCTAGGGATGCTACTGATTTTTATACCCACTCGCCGATTTGTCAATGGTACTTCCATTGGTAATTAGGTAGCTAATTTACTATTTCGATTTATTTTTCTGTTTCCTGTCCGGGTATTATTACAACGCAGACATACGTAATTAGGTAGTGCATTTAAACTTACATTTTGAGTTTGACTTCGCTCGCACCTATTCATCTATCTACCTATAGGTATATTTTTAATAATAAAGGTAGAATGTGCAGTATAATTCCCATTTTAATTTTGACCAGTGTATTCGTATGCCTGATGGTAAGTTCTTTCAACCAGCTATCAAGACTTTAGACAAGTGTATGTATATGTATATTATGTAATAATTATTATATTTTAAATGATAGGCAGCTTATAGCTGGTGCTTCCATATAAGTAGTCGACTTGATTATTTTCTTGTAAGATATTGTGTAGCTTGTTCTTAAATATGTTAAATGATGTAGCAGACACCACAGCTTCTGGCAAATTTTTCCATCTGGAGACAATCTTGTTTCTTTTAAAAAAGTATTTGAGAGTTCAAGTGAGCATTTGATCTTTGTAATCTCATAATTAATAAATAAATGAATAAATAAATATCTCAGACATTCACACCAAATATCCAGTCCCAAACTAGGCAGAGGCTGTGCTATGGTTACTAGATAACAGATACACGTACTTAAATAAATATATAAACATCCAAGACTTGGGTACAAACATTCATATTCATCATACGAACATTTGCCCCTAGTCCTCTGAGTCGGTCCATGATGTTTGAGTAAATTATATTCTTTAACTTTTATGTGTTGTTGTGTTGTAGTGATTGTTTAAAATCTTGAAGGTCTGAATTAGATCAACTCTTTCTCAGCATTCTTTAAGTAGTAAGGTTCAAGCGTAACAATCTAGTTTCGTATTACAATCTTTTGAAAGCATGCGGTAGTTTTGTAGCACTCCTCTGCACATTCTCCGGAAGAGTGATATCTTTCTCGAAGCAGGAGCTGAATACTTAAAACCCATACCCCAGGATTGGTCTTATATAGGTCTTATAGATTTTGAGGAATAATGCAGGAGATAATGAAATGTTTTCCATATGCAAAACACTGTAGCGTTCGCTGATGTAGCAATCTAGGTAATGTGATGCTCCCACTTTAGATTGTCTGACATTATAACTCTAATGTCTCTGTGCTGGCTAACATAGGAGGCCGGCTTGCATGTCGCAAGGTATCCTAGTTCTGGTCCCAATGTGTAAGACATTAAAAAAATATATTAAACCTCTTTAGCTAATTACTCGTCTACACATATATCAGATAACAAGGTGTAATGTAAGTAATAAAGTCATACGTCATCTGATGACTTGGATTTTATCATAATCTCGGCTGCAGAGCTCTTCTTAGAGCTTGTCTTCACTTAATGGAATGGAATTAATTAAATGCGCTCAAATCTGAAGCGATAATTATTCATATCAGTCCTGAGACGTCCACTGCTGGATATAGGCTTTCCTGAATTAACGCAACCACACCCAGTCCTCCGCCCTTATCATCAGCAGCCGCTTCCGGCCACTATCCTCAAGTCGTCGTTGGTCCATCTCCTGTGCGTGCTGATCTGCGGTCTCTACTTCAGAACGAAAGTCGTCGTCGTTAACCTTGTCGCAATAAGGAAGGTGATCATGGAAGTGTTGTAATATAATAAATTAAGATAATATTAAAAAGGAATAAAAGCACAGTACAATTGTAACACAGTATAAATCAATATCAGGTTAAAACGCCACAAAATAAATAGCGGCGATAAACTAAAGCTAAACCAAAAAAAAAGATCATGGATGTGTAGGGGGAAAGGAAGGCAAAGGGGGTGTAAGTGGGTGTTCAGAGGAAGGAAGGAACAAAGAAGGAAAGGGAAGGAGAAGAGTGTGCGGGAGAGAGAGAGAGAGAGATGGGAGAGCCACGTATATCCGTGTTCTTACGAAATCGTAGCACGGCTAGTATGTAATATAAAACATATAAATTTATATAGCTAATAATTTTGTTACCAGTACTAGCTGTTGCCCGCGACTTCGCCCGCGTGGACAACTTAACAACACAAATTTCTATGGTTGAACAATAGAGCAACATGAAAATGAAACATTTACGCTAATAAATTCTAAAAAAAAATGAAATGAAGTGGTTTCGCATTGTAAAGATTTATTTACATATTCATTACATATTATTTACGCATTATTTAGATGTTTACAGATTATTTACAGAATATTTACATACTAATACAAAGTATATTAGTGCCATAATGACAGAAAACCGATTTTTATGGCAATCAACGGTTGTTTTTAGTATGCTAGTATTTATAAACTGAATTATTTTCAGAGCTTAGAAATTATCCCCGAGAGACACAAGTTGGTTTACGTTAACCCTAAATACATCCAGGATGTAAATATCACTATCAGAAGGGACAGTCGACGCAGTCCCTACTTTATACATGCTCGTGGTCGGCTCCTCATGGCCATCGGAAAAAATGAGACTGTAAGTATGAAGTAATAGTAAACCATTGGTAAATACCGAAGGGCGCAACATGCACATTTTTATTTCAGTAAAAGTGTCCGTAATGTAGATATTTTCCCCATATATCTATTCGCCACGATGCCCTCGACTCTAGACCCGAGCGGCATGTTTAGGGACGATGGCAAGAGACCAGATGGAGCCTTCTTGGTGCCTTAGTCGCTGGGGCAGGCCCTGGTGTGGGACGCCACGTGTGTGGATACTTCGGCCTCGTCTCATGTCCAGGGCACTGCCCCAATTGCCGGAGCAGTGTGGAACACCTGGCGATGGAGCGCTTTGATGTATCGCATACAACATAAATTTCCTAACACTTTTGGAGGGACGTAAACAAATATTAATTGTAATCCGGGCTTGCACCAGAGCTGAAGTGCAGTCCACCCGAAGGATGAGGCCTCCTCCAGTTGGTTCCACTCATACCAGTCCGTTCCAACTTAGTGAATATTACTCCTAGCATTCAAATGCTAGGAGTGATATTGACTTTGTTGGAACGGACTGGTATGAGTGGAGGCTCTCAGCTTATAAAGCTTCCTACAAATTCTTTACAGGTGAGCATTCAGCTTCTTGAACGGCTGAGTAACGGCCTCTACCAACCCACGCCATTACAGACGAAGCTGAATATATGCGATTTCCTTAATGGCGAACTTCTTTTCGGTGAAAGTATTGCGAAACAGATAAATTACACATGCCCGTTTCCTGCAGTGAGTGATTTGTGATTACTTATCAATTATAATCATGATTACTTGGTATTATACACATACTTGGGGCAATCTATAATAGGGTACTAGGGTAGAATTATAGAACCTAGGAGGAATATGATAGTAACATATAGCATCTCTCTCTTCTCTTAAAATAATCGATCTCCTCCTAGGAGAGGGGACGTTAGGTTATGTGAGTTTTATACACACTAAAACCCCGTAGCCCTTTAACTCAGTCCTTACGCCCTTGCTAGGAGTAACGACCAAGCTAGGAGTAACGGCCAAAACAGTGATAAGTAGTGAGGCGCACAGTGAACACACTTGAGGCATTGCAGAAAGAACATATACTCCCCCACTAAACCTACCTTCAGGAAGGTCGATACTCCTAGCGAGGGCGTAAGAGCCATAGTCCACCATACTTGACCATACTGACCCTGTGCGAGTTAATGGTAGTAACAAAAAGGGTAACTAGGGCCGTGGGAGTAAACTTGTAGAGAATACTTTAAATTCGGGTTTTAATTCGATGCAGTGATTTGACATTTCAAGTGTTGCCAGTTATTGCAGACTTTTAAATAGTGATATACTTCTCAGTAATTGATATTGTTATTGGGTAGCGGTTGCCCCGCGGCATTATCCACGTGAGTACCGTAGGATCAGAAAATCTATGTATATTTATATCATATTTTTAGTACTGAATAAAATATAACAGGAAATATAATTAATATAAGTTTTAATTAGAATGAAGCTATTTGAATCGCCACCATGAATAATAAAGATATCTGTACACCGTCAATCACATGATCGACTCGCAGTATTTTATTATCTTCTATCACGCGTCATATTTTGTAGCCCCTGCTCAAAATATACACTGTAACTAGACTCGATTGACCGGTTTATAGAATCACGTGGACATAGCTGGCGACCCACAGCTGCGCATTGTGCCGCACTGCATGTTTATGCGAGATTTTGTTAGCGAAATTTTAGATGTACCCGTAAAACAGTAAGAGTGTCTGTGCCCGTGTTCATTGTGTGAGCGATGGACAGCACAAGGTCTGGTACTACGACAAACCAAATAATGGTCTACCGGTACCAGTGATAATTCAGATTATGTGTCTTTTAATTGTGTAATAAATAAAAAAAGATATTCAACTTCTGTAAAATAAGTTTTGTTGTGCCTTGCGACGTGCTTGTAACTTTACGTGACTTGTGCTCATATAAAGTACAATAGTACATGGTACCAGTTGTAGCAACATCGACACATTCCTTTGTATTAGTTACATCACTATTTTCACTGGTAACATTATAAGTGTCATATATAACAATAAATTATAGAACTTTGACATCGTACAGGCATCTGCCAACGTCAAATCACTGCATCGAATTAAAAGTCCTACTTTAGAAACCTACGCGGTTGTTCATAATCAAACAACGTATGACCTGGCGAAATATATGTATATGTATATGTTGTAATCGTTGGTTGGGTCACGACATTCGTCGTCAAGGATTTCCCGACACCTTGACGATATCCTAAAGTACTACATCAGAATCGAAGAGATCGAGGCAATGATCATGTCGATCGAGGCCTTATTCACAATGCGCCAGTGAAGGAGTGTCTAAACGTAGTGAAGTTGAAACTAATGATAATAAATAACATCCCTACGGCGTCAAGCGCTTATTAAACTCTTTCTATTAAAATATCCGTCTCTTTACTTATTTACTGAGATAGTGTCCTTTACAATCTAAATAATCCCTTATTTCATTTAATCCTATCCTTCAAATAGTATAAATTCGAAAGTTTGGATGTTTGTTTGTCAATCACGCTACAACCACTGGACGGATCGGGATAAAATTTGGCACACATATAAGCTAGGTCTTGTATTAGGACATACCATAGTTTTATCCTGAAAAACATCTCATTCCTGCGGGAAATACATAATAATTTGTGATGTTAAGTTGTCCACTCGGGCCAAGCAATAGCTAGTGTTCCATAAGTTGATGCTGTTTATTTTTCTGCAGGGAGATTATAGCGTCAAAGTGCAGCTGAACTTTCCGAACTTCTATTACAATATACCGTTCGCGTGGTCCCATATGACCACTGTTCAATGTCAATGCAACGCAGTCCTATTTGTGACCGAAACGGAAGAAGTGATATACAAATTTTCTCTTTGGGTCAAAATGATACAAAAACCAGCTAAATAAATGAATCCGAAGAAAAATGTGTGAACTCCCTATAAACATGTGCTTTGTTCATGCGTACTGCAGTTATCCATGCTACATTAAAATAAAATATATAACATATATGTATCGATCTGTTTATTTGCAATGAAAGCCTTTTCTCTCATCATTTATTACTTATCCTTAGACCCCCCCCCCCCATTTTTTTTGCAAATATCTTCAACGTACAGACACGCGAAGTTTACGTGTTTATTTATTAGATTATTTATGAATTATTTACTGATTATTTAGATTGTTTACAGACTATTTCAAGATATTTACAGAATATTTACATACTAATACAAAGTATATTAGTGCCGTAATGTCACCTAATGCCCCACTGGGTGTGGCATAGAAATCCTATTGAGAAGGAATGGTAAAGTAGGTGCGACATGCGTGCCAACAATGTACAATATATTGCTATGCTATTAAACGCTTACTCGTTTCGCGCCGAATCAAGGTCGGGTAAATATCGCCAAAAAATCTGCAAAAGTGCCATACTGACCGTTTTCAAACTGCATAACTGTATCATCTCACTAGAAACGTGACCGCGACGCATAGACGGTGCGTTGGAGGGGCGCGCTATGTCCGAAAAACGACACGCGAGAGATTGAAGTAAATAACCGTTGTACCTTGATATGAATTCTGTGGGCCTAGTCTTTTTTGTTTCATGGGGATATGCAAAATATCGGAATATCAATTAATAGCAAGGTTACTAAACTATATTTTATCACGGTACTCAATCTCAACAGAGTCAAATCGAAGGGTCAGTAAAACTTGACATTGCATATTGAACTTTCTTTTCTCTATTTACTCAATCGAAATGTAGTAATATTCTCTAAAATACAAATTCACGTGCGTTGCTCACTCAAGTGACTTCACTCACTTTGAAACGTAATCCATTGGTAATTCTGTAAACATTCCAGTGCACTATCGAAGTGACGCGAACAAAGAACTCACTTCTCGATAGTGCTCTAGAATGTTTACAGAATGCCAGTGGATTAGGTTTCAAAGTGAGTGAAGTCACTTGAGTGAGACTCGCACGTGAGTTTGTATTTTAGAGAATGGCACTACTGATTTGTGTGAGACCCGTTCTTTGCTGTCACACAAATGTGTACCTAAATTATTTAGAGGCTATAAAATTCAGTAAGCAATATAAATTGTAGTACCGAGAGTTAGACTAACTCCCATGCAAAGCCCATGAATTGAACAGTGGAAAAGTTATTCGAGTATAAAGATACCTACTCTGCATTATATATATAAAATTTAATAAGGCGAGTAGTTATTCTTGAAAAAAAATAGAACATTATCTTTATTGGATAATTTACTTTTTCAATTTAATTTTATGTATCCTGCATGCGTATAATGAACGATTAATTTATAATATTAGTATATTCGCATTTTGCGTGTAACATCGCTTGAAACTATTATTTATTCCTTGACATAATAAAATATAAATATAAGAAAATAAAATATAAATATATTCTATAATGGGCAAAATATTACTCCCTTTACTTCTCACCACTGTATTCGGATGTCTATATTTCATTCCAGATTCATAGTCCTATGAAAACCAACGCTATTTACGTCTCGGTAACATATACATGAAAGGGTCACCAGCAGCAAAAACAGGTTTGTATTACCATGTAAACTTTGCAGTCCACTTAGGAACACCATCTATTGTGTATTTTGTTTTCGAGACGCAAATGCGTTTGTTTTCATAGGACTATTAATCTGGAATGAAATATAATGATAAGTACTACTTAGGACAAGATCATCAAATCAAGTTTATAACAAAACTGGTGATTGTTTATAAAAAAATATAAAATGTTATAATTTATAAGAGAATTACTTCAGTAATTATACACTTGGACGTTTGATTTGTTGATGACATTACGCCCACAAAAGAAATTTTGAGTTCGGTCAGTATTTGACTAACAGTGCGATACTTCATCACAAATTATTATTTTACAAATAGGTAGTTGGTCTCCGGTATGCACTATTGAAGGCTTTTTCAAAGTTCAACCCCTAAGGTGGTAAAATAGGGGTTCAAAGTTTGTATGGAGAAAAAGTATTAGATGTTCTTATCAATTCGAAACTTTGGAGGAGTACTCGAAAATCGTAATGATTGAACACGGGTTTTACAGTTTTTGTTAAACCATCCCGGAAGGGGCTGAAATGGTATTCGAAATTAGTATTCTCCAAACGTATAGATACATTTAGATTAAAAAGGATTATAAAGCTGAGGTGGCAGTGGGCGGGCCACATCTGGCGCTGAACCGTCGGCCGCTGAGGTAGAGGAGTTCTGGAGTAGAGACCTCGGGTAGGCGCGCGCGCAAGGGGAGGCCCCGCTACTAGATGGACTGACGCCCTGAGCAAGGCGGCCGGAAGCAGCAGGATTCAGAGGCGGTGGACCGGGTGTGGTGACGTATATTGCGGAAGGCTAGCAGTATATGTCGCAGGGCTAATATGGTGATGAACTGTAGGTATTAAATGTATAAATCGATGAAAACATTAATAAGTAAACACGTCGATTAAATAATTTATGATAATGATAACGTCATCAGCTTCTTCTCCAAAACCACTAAATGAATTCGAATGTGGTTTTCACTGTTGGATAGCTTGGTTTAGCGTGGGTTTTTTCAGGCTGGAAACAAACACATTTTGTTGCAGGCGAATCTGCGGGCAACAGTTTTAATATAATTAAGTCGAAAGAGTATTTGTCTGTGTTTATTTGTCTGTTTCTTTCACAGCTAGGCTATTCATGTATCTGAACATAGGCTCATGTTTACCTCTGGAACAATGGTTCCCTCGGGAAATAAAAACATGCTCCATGCGGGTAAAGCCGCGGGCGTTTGCTAGTTCCTTTATATAACAAAATATAAATATACGAAACATAGAATGTGTAGAATATTTTACATTTTACTTCTAACCACTGTATTCGGATGCTTAATGGTTCTACTTAAGTATTATACTAGATTGCAACAACTAGCTATTTCTAAAGACTTGTTCTGAATAGAGTTTCTACTTAAAACTTTTTTCTAAGTGATTAATCATCATACGATATCAAAACATAAATTTTGTGAAATGAATTGCTTCAGTAATTATCAGAGATCGAGTGCGAAATGTAAATAGTTTATTTTCTAAGTAGTCTTTTTTATAACGTCCCAAATAACGGAGAGTTTAGCCCTACCCAGGGCCGGATTATCCATTAGGCAGTGTAGACAACTGCCTAGAGGCCCCGCATCGGCAAGGGGCCCCGCGCCCCGAAAATATATCTTTTTACATCTAAATTTAAAAATGTTTTTTCGAGTATAAAATTAAATTTTACATAAATTAAATTTATAAAACTATACGAACGCACCTTTTCCTTTCATTTGTTTAATTTTTGTTTATGTACGATGCACTTTTGTAGTGTAGTAATAAAACCAGAATAATTATAAATAAAATTGCGTTGTGGTAGATAAAATATGTTTTAGGAAGTTAAAAGAGGTAAAGGGGCCCCGAGATGTGCATTGCCTAGGGACCCCGACATGATTAATCTGGCCCTGGTCCTACCTCATCAAAGTCACCATCTCCCAACGGAAATGTATTGTAGAGTAAATCTTACACCACAGTCTGCTGTGACTATTATTTACTTACAAGTGAAATATGCAAACTAAACCTTGACTATTATTTTGATCCGGCTCTATTAAACATCGCGCAACGGAAGTCACGCAAACATTGACTCAGCATATACACTAACTAGGTCCTGGCTTATATTTCAGAGCTTAGAAATAATCCCTGAGAAACCAGAGGTGTACTTTAAACCCATAATATCTTGAGTACGTGAATGTCACCTCAGAAGGGACCGTCGACGCAGCCCATACTTCATCTAAGGTAACTGTAGTCTCCTTCTTACCATGGGAAATAATGATACAGTAAGTATGCGTGTTACGACTTTAATGCATTGACAATAACTGTTTAGGAAAAACGATAATTCGTTTGTAAAACCTAAAGAAATATTCAACACATTAACGTTGTACTTACCTATATTTTAAATTTATTTTAATCTGTCTTTCCGAATACATATACTAGAATGTTTCGATTACTGTAGGGGAGGTCAGCTCAAAGCGGCTATAGGAGGCAAAGCGGTTAGGGTAGATTACACGACCATTTTAAATAGTAGCGCCACCTAGCTGAGTTGGAGCCATAGCCTACCCCGCGCCCCTGTCCACGAACTCGCCTGGCAGTAGTAGTGTCGTTCCCACGTGTGCAGTGCCAAAATTACGATTTTCAACGAGTTTGTTAAAATAATGCAAGGTACGTTCATCCTGTTTTACTCAAAACTTATTATATTTGAGTCCTATTACCGTTGTTACCTTATTTTGTGTCTATATTGTAGTATTTATTTTGTATTTATGCAAGTATATGCTGAAAGTTTACAGTAAAGATTTTGATTGTAAACAAAATGGTCGCAAAAGGCAAAGCGGCTCGGGCAAAGTGGTACCTCGCCGCTTTGCCCTCGATAGCAAAATTAAGAAATTGTTTAAGTAAGTTTTTTTTGCAGAAGGTGAATAACTATAGAAGAAAAACTACGCATGCGTCATGGTCTGAAGAGGCAATGGCAAGAGCGATTCAGGAAGTGAAAAAAAATTGTGCATCACAAAAATCTACTATGTAATAATTATACATTAATTAAGGTATTACGAGACTTATAATTTTGAATAAATACAAGACTGTCTTGCTTCACATATCTCCGTAATAAAAGTATAGATGTTGATTATGTGGTAAAATGTTATCTATTAGTATTAGGAAAACCAAAGCAACAATAATTCTGTGATTGTTGACCTATAATTGTTATTATTTTTTGTTTAGTTGATTTTGTTATAAATTAGATTATTTTATTATATTTTGGCATTTCAGTCCATAACCCGTTATTAAATAGCCTTGTTTATTGTTATTTCCTTTACAAACCATTAGTAACCACTTTGCCCAATACCGATAACCGCTTTAGGCAGCCTCTCGGGCAAAGCGGTTTCGAGATAGGGTTTTGAAATTTACTTAATGTCGCGTTAGTTTACAAATTATTGTGGAATTAAATTACAGATTATAAAACTACATTAAATTCTGATTCAGTCAGTATCAAGTTCTCATCAAATATCTGTTCCCTTCATAGGTTGATTTATTGTTAAAGTTAAGGTAACCGCTTTGAGCTGACCTCCCCTACACTTAATTGATGCCTAATCAGATTTTCGTAAATGACAAGGTTTTTTACTCTCCCAGTACCAGTTAGCGATATTTATATATTTCAATATCAATACAAAAAAATATAATTGCTTCAAGGTCTTATTTTTGACATGAAAAGTATGACTTATTCCAATAATCCCTTGGCAAAAATCTCCTTAAGGGGATTTGTGGGCTTTTTGTCAAAAATCCCCTGCCGATGCTCAAAGGAAACGCTAAGGGATTTTTGGAAAAAAAACCAGAAATCCCCTAAGTATGTCCTATGGCCATCACTAATGATATTTTCTTTTCAGTTAAACGTTCAGTTTTTTGAGCAAATGAGTAATGGCCAATGGCCAAGACCAACCCACGCCGATGGTGGCGAAAGTAAAATTATGCGATTTTTTTCACATCGATCCTTTTTTAGTCAAATATTGGCCAAACAGATTCATTACACCTGTCCCTTTCTACCAGTGAGTAATCTGTGATTAATGACTTTGTATGGTAATATAGGAAACTTCTGCAATACTTTCTGGCCACATTTAGAATAATGAAAACTGAAAATGAAGCAGATATTGAAGATAATTTAAGAAATAATGGAACGGATAACGAAACAGTTAATGAAGAAGACAATGAAACAGAATATGAAGTTGATATGAATGAAGCAAATACTAAAAGAAGGAAATTAAATTTATGTGTTACATTGGGGGTTAGGGGATAGGGGAGAGGGGGAGGAGAAGGCATCTCGTACCACCTAAAAATACTTTCTAGGGATGCTACGGATTTTTATACCCACTCGCCGATTTGTCAATGGTGCTTCCATCGGTAATTAGGTAGGTAATTTACTATTTCAATTTATGTTTATGTTTCCTGTCCGGGTATTATTAAAACGCCGACATACATAATTAGGTAGTACATTTAAACTTACATTTTGAGTTTGACTTCGCTCGCACCTATTCATCTATCTACCTATATATTTTTATTTTTAATAATAAAGGTAGAATGTGCAGTATAATTCCCCTTTTAATTTTGACCGGTGTATTCAGATGCCTGATGGTAAGTTCTTTCAACCAGCTATCAAGACTTTAGATAAGTGTATGTATATGTATATTAAGTAATATTTATTATATTTTAAATGATAGGCAGCTTATAGATGGTGCTTCCATATAAGTAGTCGGCTTAATTATTTTCTTGTAAAATATTGTGTAGCCTGTTCTTAAATATGTTAAATGATGTAGCAGACACCACAGCTTCTGGCAAATTGTTACTCCTGGGACAATCTTGTTTCTTTTAAAAAAGTCTTTGAGAGTTTAAGTGAGTATTTGATCTTTGTAATCATGATAATATGTCCTCTGAGTCGGTCCATGATGTTTGAGTTAATTATATTATTTAACTTGTATGTGTTGTAGTGATTGTTTAAAATCTTGAAAGTCTCAATTAGATCAACTCTTTCTGTGCATTCTTTAAGTAGTAAGGTTCAGGCGTAACAATCTTGTTTCGTATTACAATATTTTGAAAGCATGCGGTAGTTTTTTAGCACTCCTCTGCACGTTCTCCAGGAGAGTGATATCCTTCTCGAAGTAGATGCTGAATATTTAAAACCCATACCCCAGGATTGGTCTTATGTAGGGGCGACCTACAAAGTATTGCTTGCGAATACCATTGCGAATTTAGCGTTATTGAAATGTTAAACCAAAAATTAATTGTTGTAGGTATGTACCGGACTGGAAAGGGCGATTTTCAAATATTTTTAGATACGTTGGAAATGTTGTTATGTAAAATAATTAACGAAAACAAAAAAAGGTTTATTATAGTCGGAGACATAAACGTGGATTATTTGACGAGTAATCCGCAACGACAGAAAGTATATGACTTACTTAAGTGTTATAACTCGAAAAATATAGTCGATTTTGCTACTCGGGTCACAGAGGAGTGTAGCACATCACTAGAGTGCGGAGTAGTTGGCCGTGGCGATGGTGACGTCACCAGCAAGCCGCTAGATACCGCCATAAGCGACCACAACGCGCAGCTGTTTACGTTATCCATACCCAAGTGTCCGCGCACTGCACCGACACGCAATTCATACAACGAGCGACGACTTTATACAAACGATTCAATTAATTCTTTCTATGTGGACATTACTAATTATAATTGGAATTTCATAAACGACCCTAATATTGATCTAAATGATAAATTTAGTATATTATTTCAAATTTTAACATATTACATTAATGTACATTTTCCATTTAAACAAATATTAATAAAAAGTAAAAATAATGTTCCATGGCTAAGTAGTGAATTAGCCATGTATATTAAACGATTCGAGGACTTTTGTGAGTTCAGACGGCAATATCCCTGCGATGAAACGGTACTGAAATGCATTAACTATTATGCAGACTTAATAAAAACAACCACCTTGCGCGACCGTAAATCATATATAGACCATCGGTTAACAGAAGCTAAAAACCCATCAAAGGAAATCTGGCGCGTTGTTAATGAAGAAATTTCTCCTATAAACAAAGCAAATACGATCATCATTAAAGATTTAGGATCTGATGTGCCGACCAATAAAATACCTGACTGCTTTAATAATCATTTCCTTACAATAGCATCACAATCTGCACTACAAAGTGATCCGGAGAAAGCTACTCAATATTTAAATAAATGGCTAATTCTCATCGCCACGATTCTCATCGTCACCTTCGTGGTAAATTCTATTTTTTGCATATATAAACTATTTTTATAAAAATTCTAATAGCGCTTGATAGTACGAGTAAATTTATAAGTAAATTAATCAAATCGTGAGTCTCGGTTGGAAGTAATAATGTTTTGAAGTTCTAGATGCCACGAAAGTGACGCGATGATCCACGAAAGTGACTCAGTAACTTTACAGCCATTATTTTCTCAGAATTGACTACTGGTTATGAGACTAAATGTTCATGAAATAACAACTTAATCTTATTTTCATAATTAAACAGGCAGATACATGATATTCAATCAAGCGCAGAGAGAGTTACCAGTTCGGTCCTAGGTTTGGTCTACGAAATAGGTTCCTATTATTACTGATATGCTATGTCATTTAAAACTACATAATTTTAGTGAAAAGTTTTTATTATAGAACATTATTAACGTAGGAAATAAATAGAAACTTTACTGTGGTTTTATTAATCAGGTACTTATATTTCGGAGGAAAGTTTTACTCTAAAATACCCTCTTTATACATGTGATAACATAATAACATACCTAATGTATCTAAACTTATAACAATTGTGCATAATTTGAGTATACTTTAATTGTAATATCACTGGTAATTTGTGACATTCACAAATAATCAGTCTCCGGTGATAAAAAATAATCAAAAACTTAACCTAATTGGTTGTAATATAAACTATTTCCTAATAATGAATCAAATAAGTCTTTAGAACTTAGATTATATACTACTTTTAGTCTGAACTTTAGAAAGGCTAAATCTCTCAAAAAATAAAAACGAAACGTTACACGTTGTTAGGCAGCACTTTTCCTTTTCAAAAACAAAAACGTTATTCTATAAAAAAATCTCATTATAAGAAGACGGTAACATCTTCGAACAATAAAAGAAAATATCATAACGTTAGTTTTTGCGTAAATCAAATATATTGTAACTCGAATCTGGATCATCATCAGACCAGAAGCTACGTTGGTGTTGAGGGTTCATTTTTACCATCTTGGTTCGAAACCCTAAAAACAACGTTAATATACTTACTTACTTACTTTAATTAAATCAAAATCAAAATTAAAATATTTATTTTCAAAATTGGAACACATAATTCTCTTTTTGACGTCCAATTCTGCCTAAATCTACTCCACTTCCACCTGTATAGCCGAGGGGAAGAAGTGGCAACAAACCCAACGGCACAGGGCCCTACCTTTGATTTATCTTATTCTTTACAATCATTAAGTCTACCTATGCTGAGCCATCAAGCACTCCATGGACTTTTATCATTTAAGTAGTCATCTAACTTATAGTAGGCTTTCTTGCACAGATTAACTTTTATAGAAGATTTGAATTTTTCTTCAGACAAGTTAATAATTTCATTCGGAACCTTATTGTAGTAACGCACGCACAGCCCCACAAAAGAATTATTGATCTTAGACAATCTAGAATGATGTATTTGAATTTTATTATTATTTCTAAGATTTAAATTATGCCTCTCATTATTTAAGCTGAGTAAAGAAAGGTTCTGTCTAACGAACATAATGTTAGCGAATATGTATTGACATGGCACCGTCATTATATTTATTTCCTTAAATAATTCTCTTAGAGAATCACGACTACGAAGCCCATAAATAGATCTTATTACTCTTTTTTGTAAAATGAATATAGAATCGATATCAGCGGCACGACCCCAGAGCAAGAGGCCATAAGACATAAGACTGTGAAAGTAGCTAAAATATACAAGTCTTGCTGTAGCTATATCTGTCAACTCTCTAATCTTTTTAACGGCATATGCTGCGGAGCTTAGCCGACCTGATAACAATTCTATATGTGGACCCCATTGCAGCTTCTTGTCAAGGGTTAGCCCCAAGAAAACCGTATTATCCACAAATGCTAACTTCTCGTTATTTAATATTATGTCATTATCACATGGTTTAACACCTGGAAGTGTGAATTTTATGCATTTAGTTTTTTTTGAGTTTAAAACAAGGTTGTTAGCAATAAACCATTCATGAACTTGCCGAAGGGTGTCGTTCACATCGTCATAGTTTTGGGCATGTCTATTAACTTCAAAAATCAGAGAAGTATCATCTGCAAACAACACAATCTTCGACATATTCTGCACCATGTACGGAAGATCGTTTATATAAACCAAAAAAAGGAAAGGTCCTAATATTGAGCCCTGTGGGACTCCTATTTTAATAAGAGATCCCTGCGACTTTTTACCGTTTATCTGAACCTTTTGAATCCTGTTTGTTAGGTAGGAGTTCAATAAACTAAGGTTTTTATTTTTGATACCGTAATGTTCTAATTTGAAGAGCAACGTTTTATGATCTACGCAATCAAACGCCTTAGATAAATCACAAAAAACCCCGATAGCATCGTGGTGTCGCTCAAAAGCATCAAAAATATTTTGCAGAAGAGCAGCACCAGCGTCCGTCGTCGAGCGGCCTTTAGTGAAACCAAACTGTTGGTCATGTAGAAGTTTGTTACAGTTGAAATGTACAAGCATTTGACTGAGCATGACCTTTTCGAAAACCTTGCTAAGTACCGGTAAGATCGAAATGGGTCTAAAGTTGCCAGGATCTCTTTTGTCTCCTGATTTGTACAATGGTATAGTTTTACTTAGCTTCATTAGATCGGGAAAAGTGCCATGATCTATAGAGAGATTAAACGCGAAGGCAAGATATGGTGCTAAAATATCAATGATGGAATTACATACTTTAACAGACATACCCCACAGATCTTCAGTGGTTTTTATTTTTATTTGTTTAAATAAATAAATAATAAATAAAATAAAATTCATTTAATTCAGACACAAAGTCCATATTTTGTTAGTAAATCCTACTTAGAAACTATGTTAGTACAACAATTATAATTGAAAATAAAAAATACGGACTGAGTCCCCCACCTGACAGGCTCACCGCTTTACACTACTAACGTGTAAATCAGTGAACCTGCCAAGCAGGATGGAGTCCAGTCTCTCTGAAAACATCTTCAGGATTCTGTTGGAGCTCCCCCGCACTCTCCTTAGAATTGAGGCAGACTTTTTACGCATAATTGCGTAAAAGTCATTTATCCTCGCATCAGCAAACATGCCTGACGCGCTACAGTAACGTGGGAGCCTCAACAGAGCCCTGAAGATGTTATTGTATTGAATTCGAAGAGCACTGTAGGCTTTTTGTGTGAAGTTGGCCCATAGGGAGCTTGTGTAAAAAGTTTGACAGTATGCCCTAAACAGAGTTAGTTTGACCTCCACTGAACAACGAGCAAACCTATGAGCCACCATGTTACCTCGAATTGACAGTGCCCTGCGCTCTCTTTCAATATCCTGATCATCTTTCAGATCCTCTGTTACGATGTGTCCAAGGTATTTGAAACTTGAAACACGGCTCAATGGTATTCCATCAAGAATTACAGGTGGAACAAAATTAGGTCCTGTATTGTTGCCTTTGAAGACCATGAACTCGCTTTTCTTGTTGTTATACCTCAAGCCATGCTCCATAGCATATGTTTCACACACCTTTAACAATTTCCTAAGCCCACCGACCGTTGGGCTCAGCAACACCATATCGTCTGCATAGCTGATGTTGTTGACACATACATCATCCACATGACAGCCGACATGCATGCTGCTGAGCCCAGCGATCAGCTGGTTGACATACAAATTAAATAGTCTTGGTGAGGACAACCCTCCCTGCCTTACTCCGCATTCTAGTGTATATCGATCAGAACAGGTATTGCCCCATTTAACCACGTTAACCTGGTTATTATACCAGTAGGAAAAAATATCTACAAGTTCAGCAGGGAGCCCCACCTCACCAAGCTTAGGCCACAATTTATCATAGGATACCAAATCGAATGCCTTTGACAGGTCCAAAAAACAGGCATATATTGGAGTTTTCCTTTTAACATAATAATCCACCGTTTGCTTAAGTGTCAAGATAGCACTTTCTGTAGACAGACCCTCTTGGAAACCAAATTGGGCATCCTGCAGCTGTATATGTCTACTCAGATGTGCATCAAGTAGGCTATCCAACACCTTAGCAATTACAGTCGCCAAGGATATTGGTCTATAATTAGTTTTGTCAGAAATATCCCCCGTACGGTTTTTAATTATCGGTACAACAACTGTTTTTATCATATCAGGTGGTAGGTAAGTATGTCGTATACAGAAGGTGTAAAGCATAGATAGCACCCTATACAGGTGTACGCCTGCATGTTGTAAGTGCTCAATGCTAAGCCCATCGTGGCCGGGCGACTTACCTCTTTTCATAGCTTTGATTGCATAGGCCACCTCTTTACTTGAGAAACCAACTGGCAACTCAACCCGATGGAGCTTAGCATCATTCACCTTAGTTGAGGGACCCAGAGTAGGATCAACCTTAAAGTAATTTTTAAAAACATTGGCAATATCCTTAGGTTCGCTAGCTCCCTCCACACTCACAGGCAGGTTAGTCCTCCCATTCAATTTCTTGGTACCCCTCCAGAACTTGCTAAACATTTTTGTTGAATGCTGTGTTGCCAGACTGTCCATTCTTATCTGGTCCTGGTTATTCTGACAGAATTTAAGCCTAGACTTAAAAGCTTTCCGACTACGACACATATTCTCATAAATATGACCACTATCAGGCTTACCATACAGGACATACATTTGATATTCTAGCCTAGCCTGTTTGTGAGCCTCTCTAACATGTTTATTCCAACCTAATATGGACTTCCCTGCCCTCCTACATTCCCTTTGGCTGCCCACTGAAGCTTCACTAAGTACATTGACAATGTTATTGTAAAATTTGTCTATAATCAGCCTATGCTCTAAATCGTGGCACATGCCATCTGTACAATTTTGAAATTCTTGAGGGAAATCAATAAATTTTAATTTATTATTACAAATTTCAAAATATTTGTCTTTTTCCACATCCTGCCTTTCTCCCCAACCAACTTTACTATCCAAATAGGTTTTAACTGAACACTTAGGTTGTACTAAGCCTAGGTCACATTCTATCTCTAATGGGAAGTGGTCAGACCAAAACACATCATAATGTACCCTAGCCGAAACAACTGTCCGCCCTGCAGATTCTGTTACAACACAATGATCTAGCCATCGCTTACAGCCATGGGCCTCGCTGATAAAAGTATGTGTGTCAGAGGAAATACCCAGTTTTACTAAATCAATACATATCCAATTATTATCCATACAAAAATCCATTAACTCATCACAAAAAACAGCTGACGGATGAGCATTAAAATCACCTAATATGTACACAGATTCTAGATTACTGTCTTCTACAATGGCACTCAACTCACCTAAACATTGAGTGAATAAGGGGAAGTTATCATATTGATCTGTAGGCATGTATACACATACAATCAAAATATCATGACTTTCGTGTGTCTTCGCCTTAATCGCCACAAAACGATCACTGTTACACTTCACGATAGATACACTCGCAAACGCACTTTTCCGCCACAGAATTGCGACCCCTCCATGCGGCCTGCCGCGCAGCACACCCGCTGTGGGGTCCACTGAAGATTTTCCAGTGAAGTTGAAGTCCGAGTCTATGTCTCCAAGAATCGGCAGGTCATGTGTCAGCAGCCACGTTTCCTGTAGGGCTACAACATCCGCCGATTTGCATAGCAATCGCACACAGTCGATGCTTCTTTTAACATTTTTACAATTGTAACTAATAAATATACTATTGTTGTTGTGCCCCATCAGTCGTTATTGTTTCCTTCTCCTTCCGAGTCTGTATACTGACCCCGTCCGTTTCCGACTTGTGATTTCTGAAGAAAACAAATCGTCTAAAAGTAATCCCATCCGGCCACAGATTATCGTCCAGGAACATATCAATTTTATGTTTTGACACGTATAACTTAAACGCGTTATAGGACCTTTCCTTTTTCATATTAATCTTTTCCAATGTAACTTTCTCACGTGTCTTATCCATAATATACTCGCAAATATCTTTTTCCGACGTCTCCTTGTTTACATTAGATATAAACACCGGTATTTTAATATCCGCTGCTTTAAATTTCGTTTCCGGATGTAATGTCGCTTTTCCCGTCTGGCCAATAAACCTGTTTCTAAATTTCTTACGTTGAACTAAAGTCCAATCATCGTCGCTATGTTTATTTTGCACCCAGTCGCCTTCCCTCCTAACCATGTCCGCCATAGTCAATCGCTCGCTATTTTTGTTATTGACATTGTCAATCGAGGGTACTGTCAACCCGCTTGTACCGTTTTTGCTGGACGTCGGCAAGCTCTCACGAAACTGAACCGATGCCGTCGTAGGTTGCAGCGTGCTGTGTGCGACAGAGACAGACTTATTGACGCTGGCGTTCGCTGTTTCATCTGCGCTTGCTCTCTTACCTGCTTGCGCGCGGGATATCTTACCATAAACATTGCGCTCGATGTCATCTTGGATACTGCAATTAATGTCGGTATTAGATAAAATTGATAAGCCGGCTGGCCCACTATCAAGCAGATATGCCCCTCTTTTCCTCATATTCACGTGAGGGTTAACCATAGAAGTTAATTTTAGATTTTCCAGATCCGTCTGCATAGCCTGAACTTGCTCAATAGTAGCATATTGCTCTTTAATATTGTTAATCTCATTACGCACGAGTGTGACGTCCTTCAATAGTTTGGTTACGTCTACATGGTCGAATGAAACTGGAGGCAATTTTTGTAAATCACGAGCCACGAATACTGGGATGTTCTCCGGATCTATTACCTTCAGTAGGTATATTATATCCTCCAGGTCTCTCTGCTTCTTCCCATCTTTGCGCCGAGATATCTTTCTCTGCGCGGTCGTTACAGATTCGAAAAGCAGCGCTTTCGCCTCGTCGATGTCCGGTTCCGAGAACGCAGAATTACAAATTCTAATTAAACTTTCATTATCCATCACATCTTGCTTGTTTTGGATAAACGATAGCACCTCACTGATCACTATATTGCAATGTTTACACTTTAATTTATTTCCGCCGGCCATTGTTTACACAAAAACACGCCCGAACGTCGACGCTGTCCGAGCGGAACTATAAAGGACGTTATAATATCCTGTGGGTTCACGTGCCTAAATTCAAATTCAGTGATGCAAGAGGGAACGTTCTTTCGTAGAAATTCCGCTGAAAGAGCAGCCGATGAATTTAAGTTTTCTGTGGTCTTTAGTGGTATATTAGTAAAGAAAGTTTCAAACTCTTGAGCCACCTCGGCATTCGATGTTAACGTGCCGCGGTCAGTATTTAGGATAATATCGTTGTCGCGAGGTTTGGTTCTTCCCGATTCGCTATTAATTATTGTCCATACTACTTTCATTTTATTTTCCGCGTTTTTTATTTTTTTACTAATTAGATTAGATTTGGCAGCAATACAGACAGATTAAAAATTTTAGAATAATTTTTTACATGTTCTTTAAAGTTGTAATCTTCGGGTCTTGAAGATCTATCTGCATATAATTGAAATAGTACGTCCCTACTTTTCCTAATACCTATTGTTGCCCAATCACTGAATTTAAACTTAGTATTTTTTTTTATTGTAACTACTTTGAAAATATTATTGTATTCAGTTTCCAATGTATCAAAAAACATTGAAAAAAATTTATTTGGATCACTGATATCATAATTAAATTGAGGCAGTTTTTGAACCAACACATCAATGTATTCTTCAAGTCGACCAGCATCGGTAGACCTTTTTGTAACTGTGATGCTCTGTTGTTGACGAGCGTACGGAAAAGACACCAACTGTCCCCAGTGATCTGAGTTAAAAGATTTTATCGTTGACTTGTCATTGTATTCACAATCGCAAAAGATGTTATCTATACACGTAGTGGTCGTTGCCGTTACTCTGGTAGGCTCGAAAAACACACAATTTAGATTAAAAGATTTAAATACATTTAGAAACCTTGTACTGGTTTTATCTTTCACTAAAATGTCTATGTTGAAGTCGCCACAAACAATGATAGACTTTCCCGTTTTGGAAATTATTCTCAAAACATCTTCCAATACTAATTCTATTGTTTCAAACTTACTCCTATCAGGGCAATACGCGCATACCACAATGTACTTGTCCAGCTCAACACAAGATAACTCAATATGTCTCTCAACCGAGAGCCCAACCACATCTTTGCGTTCCTTGCATTTGATGGTGTTCCTAATTAGTATCAAAGAACCGCCGTGAATAGCAGACTCTCGGTTGTAAGAACTTACAATGTTATAATTATCGTAACTTACAAAGGATTGCCAATGTTCAGTTAGGCAGACAATATCTAATTGGGTTTTTTCCAAATATAATTCTAATTCTAATTCCTTGCTGCTAGAAAAGCCCCGCATGTTTTGGTGCATTATGTGAATAAAATTGGGCTTTTCTTTTGTCATAAGTGTGCTAGAAGATCCCTGCCTCTTATTTAATAAGGATAAGCTATCATTTGAGGGATTTTCTATTGTCACAGTATCTAGTCTAAAAAATGTATGAGTTTATTAGTTTTACAACTAACTTTCGTCATGCAATGTTGTATATTATAGGCTACCAAAGTAGCTAAATGTCTTTTAAATTTATTTGGCAAATACATGTTACTTTTAGTCAAAGTAAAATGGTTAATAAACTTATTTGTATCAAAGTACAAAATAGCGTCACTATGAATGCTTAACGCATTATATAAGTGTAAATTCATTTTGAATATGCGATTATTGTGCGCCTTTGACAAGTTCGCACAATACGGAAATGCGCAAAAAATAAATTTACACTTAGTCTTATTGCAAATTTCTATCATTAATTCTATGCTCCTATTTAAGTCCGCTTGGGTGACGTTTATGTGGTTACCGTACAAGATTACCACAGTCGTATTTGCGTCAAATGTACTCGTATCTTGCGATATTCTACCAAACATGTCGTTATATGACAACTCCGGACTACATATGTTACCTACCCATACTTCATGTTTAATTAGTTATCTATTAATAGTGTAGTTGTTAATTTATCATGTAAATATACTTACTTATGTATTCAAAACACTATTTACCACATCAAACTAGTCGATTTTGTAAATACGTATACACCAGTCGCTATATTTCGAAATAAAACAATGCAAAAAATCACTTTCGTGGCAAAAACTCACCTTCGTGGGTAAAACGCCACGAAGGTGATGCCACAAAGGTGACGAAAATATCCCTTTTTTATAAATTCCTGCAAAGTTTAGGTGTATTGTTTTAAATCAAATACTACATAAATATCTCGAACATTTTGGAGTTTCGATGAGCTAACTTTAATTTCTATTACCAAAATACAATGCACAAATATGTTGTCCACGCAAGTGATCGGTACACCTACGAATAAATATAAACTTACCAATATTTTTTACTCACGGAACGATGAGTCGCTCGTCCCACTTCTGCGAAGCAGGAACACGACTGACGATGACCGAATCGAACTCTGTGATTAGTTGCTGCTGTTGTATTCAACAGCAAGCCTTTATTACTAGGTACTCAAATCTTAAGTACCTAAAATCGTGTGACCGACACATATTGTGTTTCCAATTCAAAATAATGACGAAAAGTTTTTTTTTACACCAACGTATGTAAAGTGTATTTAATTACGATGACTTTGGTATATATAACATACAAATACACTGAAATTTGGTAAAGCAGTAACCAAATATTTTACTGCAACGGGAAGTGTGACACGATGAGAATACGAAAAATGGCCCCGTTTTTGATCGTTCGTGTTAATTATTTATATTATTTTTGCTTCAATTACGGCCAGTTTTATTTATTTTGTGACCAAATAGATGTTTTATCCACCAATCCACAAGTTATGTTTTTAACTTATACTGTTTAAGAAATATAACTGTGTGACCATAAAAATTGAGTGACAATGAGAAGTACCCAAATACCTATCAGACTTAAATGTACCTGAATTTATACTTCCTGTAGTTTCGCGAGATGTCCTAGATCGAGTTCTGAAGTCCATGTTGAATACTCCGAATACACTAGATCTCTATGACATCTCTGTTAATATACTGTTGTCCATATGGCCCGTTGTGTCAGAGATACTCGTTGTCCTGATTAATGATATGTTCACGAAAGGTGTGTATCCGGAAGTACTGAAGAGTACACGTGTCTGTCCAGTATATAAAGGAAAAGGTGATAAACACAAAGTAGGCAGTCATAGACCAATCACCATCGTCCCAACCATTTCCAAATTAATAGAATCTATAATATCTACTAACATAATGCAACATCTCGAGGAAAATGACTTACTTACTGACAGACAGTACGCGTACAGGAAAAATAAATCCACAACCTTGGCAGCACAACAGATTGTAGACGCAATACTAACCGGAATAGATGATAAATACAAAATAGCAGGCATATTCTGTGATCTATCAAAAGCCTTCGATGTAATTGATCATAAGTTATTACTCGAAAAACTACATTATTATGGCGTTAAGAACAGCGCGCATAAAATGCTTAAGTCGTTCCTGTCGGACAGAAAGCAAACCGTGGAAGTGTCTGTGGATGGGGGTCGTAAAGTCAGGTCTGAAGCGGGCAAGATCACAGTTGGTATTCCACAAGGTTCATCCCTCGGAAACACTATGTTTTTAACTTTTATAAACGACCTACCTTCTCACATAACCGATGGCCTGATAATCCTGTTTGCAGATGACACCACGGTTGTAGTGTGTGCACGTTCGTATGAACAACTTAACACCAAAATCAATAATACCTGTGACAAATTAAAAGAATGGTTCTCAACAAATGGTCTCTTATTAAACATGTCTAAATCAAATGTCATGTTATTTGCAGGAAAAACTGTGCCGAGACCCAGCTGTATCAATAGTCCCGTTCCGTTGTCTGAACAATGCAAATTTCTAGGATTCGTGATAGACGCATTGGAAACTACACCTAGAATCTTTGTGTGATAAATTGAGTAGTGCAGCCTATGCGCTAAGAAAGATTCGTCCACTAGTTTCATACAGTGTACTAAGACAGACATACTTTGCACATTTTCATTCAATTATGTCGTACGGCATTATTCTTTGGGGAAACTCTACAGAGTCGAACCGAGTTTTTATTCTTCAAAAAAGAGCACTACGTATAATGTGTGGAGTAAAGCCAAAACAAACGTGCAGGGGACTTTTCAAAAATCAACACATAATGTCTATGTACTCGTTATATTTATTCGAAGTTATAATGTATGTTAGGCGAAATATAACTAGTTTCGGTCGACGTATAGGCGGAGGGCACGAACTTCGTAACGAAGGTCGATTAAAGACAGTAACGCGCCGCACTGCACTTGCCACCAAAAACCCCCGCGTCATCGGCCCCACGTACTACGAACACCTGCCCGCAGATCTACGTAACGAGAATAATGACGAAACGTTTAGTCGACGACTGAAAAACCTTTTGTTGGAAAATGAATATTATTCCATAAATGAATTTTCTAAAAAATGAGATTGGTGGGCCCTCTGACGTTTAATTTAATTTACTTTGTGATAATTTAATACCAAGTGTATTTTTAAATTTCTATTTTGATATTATATACTGACATATACTATGACAATATTTGAATAGTTGACATTGTAATTTATACATTATTTTATTTTATGACGTTCCCTTTTACCATACTAGAATGACATGTAAAATTGAATTTTTAAGATGTAAAAGTGAAATAAATAAATCTAATCTAATCTAATCTATAGATTTTGATGAATAATAATGCAGGAGATACTGAAATGTTTTCCATATGCAAAACACTAGCATTCGCTGATGTAGCAATCTAGGTAATGTGATGCTCCCACTTTAGGTTGTCTGACATTATAACTCTAATGTTTCTCTGATGGCTAACTTAGGAGACCGGCTTGCATGTCGCAAGGTGTCCTAGTTCTGGCCCCAATGTGTAAGACATTAAAAAAATATATTAAACCTCTTTAGCTATTTACTCGTCTACACATATACCAGATAACAAGGTGTCTACCTTGGATGAAGTATAACCATGGATTCATCCTATTAAGCTGAAAGTAATAAGTTTAATCGACTTCTTCACACATTAAATAATGGTTATTGTACTAAAGAGATAGGTATATTGAATCTGTATTGTTTAAATAGTAAAATGTCTCCACTTTTCGACGATTCCACGTTAGACAAATATCTTAGTATTTATAAACTGAAATATTTTCAGAGCTTAGAAATTATCCCCGAGAGACACAAGTTGGTTTACGTTAACCCTAAATACATGCAGGATCTAAATATCACTATCAGAAGGGACAGTCGACGCAGTCCCTACTTTATACATGCTCGTGGTCGGCTCCTCATGGACATCGGAAAAAATGAGACTGTAAGTATGAAGTAATAGTAAACCATTGGTAAATATCGAAGGGCGCAACATGCACATTTTTATTGCAGTAAATGTGTCCGTAATGTAGACATTTTCCCGATATACCCATTCGTCTCGATCCCCTCGACTTTAGAGCCGAGCGGCATGTTTAGGGACGATTGCAAGAGACCAGATGGAGCCTTCTTGGTGCCTTGGTCACTGGGGCAGGCCCTGGTGTGGGACGCCACGTGTGTGGATACTTTGGCCTCGTCTCATGTCCAGGGCACAGCCTCAATTACCGGAGCAGTGTGGAACACCTGGCGATGGAGCGCTTTGATGTATCGCATACAACATAAATTTCCTTACACTTTTGGAGGGACGTAAACAAATATTAATAGTAATCCGGGCTTGCACCGGAGCTGAAGTGCAGTCCACCTCAAGGATGAGGCCTCCTCCAGTTGGTTCCACTCATACCAGTCCGCTCCAACTTAGTCAATATTACTCCTAGCATTTGAATGCTGGGAGTGATATTGACTAAGTTGGAATGGACTGGTATGAGTGGAGGCTCTCAGCTTATAAAGCTTCCTACAAATTCTTTACAGGTGAGCATTCAGCTTCTTGAACGGCTGAGTAACGGCCTCTACCAACCCACGCCATTACAGATGAAGCTGAATATATGCGATTTCCTTAATGGCGAACTTCTTTTCGGTGAAAGTATTGCGAAACAGATAAATTACACATGCCCGTTTTCTGCAGTGAGTGATTTGTGATTACTTATCAATTATAATCATGATTACTTGGTATTATACACATACTTGGGGCAATCTATAATAGGGTACTAGGGTAGAATTATAGAACCTAGGAGGAATATGATAGTAACATATAGCATCTCTCTCTTCTCTTAAAATAATCGATCTCCTCCTAGGAGAGGGGACGTTAGGTTATGTGAGTTTTTTACACACTAAAACCCCGTAGCCCTTTAACTCAGTCCTTACGCCCTTGCTAGGAGTAACGACCAAGCTAGGAGTAACGGGTAAAATAGTGATACGTAGTGAAGCGCACAGTGAACACACTTGAGGCATTAAGATAAAGATATCTGTACACCGTCAATTACATGATCGACTCGCAGTATTTTATTATCTTCTATCACGCGTCATATTTTGTAGCCCCTGCTCAAATTACACACTGTAACTAGACTCGATCGACCGGTTTATAGAATCACGTGGACATAGCTGGCGACCCACAGCTGCGCATTGTGCCGCACTGCATGTTTATGCGAGATTTTGTTAGCGACATTTTAGATGTACCCGTAAAACAGTACGAGTGTCTGTGCCCGTGTTCATTGTGTAAGCGATGGACAGCACAAGGTCTGGTACTACGACAAACCAAATAATGGTCTACCGGTCCCCGTGATAATTCATAGTATGTGTCTTTTAATTGTGTAATAAATAAGAAAAGAGCTTCAACTTCTGTAAAATAAGTTTTGTTGTGCCTTGCGACGTGCTTGTAACTTGACGTGACTTGTGCCCATATAAAGTATTGTACATACCTGTTGTAGCAACATCGACACGATCGATGTATCAGTTACATCACTATTTTCACTGGTAACATTATAAGTGTCATATATAACAATAAATTATAGAACTTTGACAGATGCCAACGTCAAATCACTGCATCGAATTAAAAGTCCTACTTTAGAAACCTACGCGGTTGTTCATAATCAAACAACGTACGACCTGGCGAAACATTTGTCAGTATGTTGTAATCGTTGGTTGGGTACACGACATTGGTCGTCAAGGACTTCCCGACACCTTGTCGATATCCTAAAGTACATCAGAATCGAAGAGATCGAGGCAATGGTCATGTCGATCGAGGCCTTATTCACAATGCGCCAGTGAAGGAGTGTCTAAACGTAGTGAAGTTGAAACTAATGATAATAAATAACATCCCTACGGCGTCAAGCGCTTATTAAACTCTTTCTATTAAAATATCCGTCTCTTTATTTATTTACTTTATTTCTAGTGTCCTCTACAACTTAAATAATCCCTTACTCCATTTAATCCCATCCTTCTAATAGTATAAATTTGAAAGTTTGGATGTTTGTTTGTCAATCACGCTTCAACCACTGGACGGATCGGAATAAAATTTGGCACACATATAAGCTAGGTCTTGTATTAGAACATACCATAGTTTATATCCTGAAAAACATCTCAT
Source organism: Esperia sulphurella (assembly GCA_947086405.1). Lineage (NCBI taxonomy): Eukaryota > Metazoa > Arthropoda > Insecta > Lepidoptera > Oecophoridae > Esperia > Esperia sulphurella. The sequence goes on from OX352285.1 coordinate 6,083,161, forward strand.
TCCTGCGGGAAATACATAATAATTTGTGATGTTAAGTTGTCC